>CM043698.1:144517624-145117624 GCA_023935145.1 Bretschneidera sinensis | reverse complement strand
TTTTGAGCAATCATGGCTTTTACCAATAAGTCTAGTTTTCTTTCCATCGCTACCATTTGAGGGGAAGATCCTCCATTCAGATTTACCTCATATACACCTTTACCTTTGGTTACATGTCTACCTTGAGAGGAGAACTGCTGAGTGTGTTCGCTGAAGGTTTCGAAGAGCTCTATTGCTTCTTCACTACTTTTCTCCATCAGGACTCCTCCACAACCTGAATCAACAATACATTTGTTAGTATCATTTAAACCTTCATAGAATGCTTGTACCAGTTCATCTTGAGGCAAGTTGTGATGTGGGCATTTTAGTAGCAATTCGTTGAAGTGTCCCCATGCTTCAAAGAAGAGGTCCCCATCCTTTTGTTGGAAGGACTGGATCTCCTTCCTCATTTGCCTCGTCTTTTGGGCTGGAAAGAACTTCCTCAGGAACTTGCTTGCCAACTCCTCCCAAGTGTGGATGGAAACTGCAGGTAAAAAATTATACCAAAGTTTAGCATTAGGAGTACCCCTAAAATGAGTTAAAGCATTCAATATTTGTGGAGATATATAATAGTTTCCCGCTGCCTCAGGTTGATATGCAATGCATGATGGTTGATCAATGTTCCGTGGGATGAAGGAGTGCTTCATCGGTACTCTTGCAGGTGGTTGCTGGTTCTCGAGTTGTTCCGCCATTTGTGTATCGTTCTCGACTTCTTCTTCGTTCTCCTCGATGTTGTTCCTTAGCCTTTGTCGGATGGTCCGCTCAAGCTCGGGATCGAGGGGAAAGAATGTGGGGTGTCGGGATCGAAGTCCGTGCTTAAATCATAAGAAACAGCTTCAGTGCAGCAGTTCTATTCTGCTACTCGGGTACTCTCTGCCCTAAATGCGCTCGATTGCACAGAAGGTTACAATCGATCGCAATTATCACAGAAGGTGTGACTTAGGGTTTGACGTGCCTGAAACAGAAAACAAATCGATTAGGTTTTGATAAAAACAAAGATGGTAAACAGAAAATAAAGTAATAATAATAATGATTAAACGAAAGTAATTCTAAAAGGAATTTTAGCGCAATCCCCGGCAACGACGCCAAAAACTTGTTGGGCGATTATCCTCCTAAATAAATAGGTGAATAATCGCACTCGGTTTTATTTGCAAATGCACAAGGTCAACAATGTAGTATAGTGTGCGAAAGCAAGATCATCTCCACAGGGATTGTTAAATTTGGTTTTAGAATTAGTTTCTTTATAGTAAAAAGAAATAAATAACTGTTTGTATGTGATTCGATAGTAATAGAGACACAGGGCTTTGATATCCACCACTAGTCATACTTTCCCAATCGTATAATGTATCATTGCACTAGCCTTATCATGTATACCTAAAGGTCGCCAACCTAAAGGCATGGTATCTACTCCTTAAGCTATTGATTTCCCTAAGCAACGAGTTAGGCATGGTATCTACTCTAACTCTTTTCTTTCTTAAGGGATTCAGTATGGTATCTACTTGAGTTGTTCCTTAAGAAAGCATAGGTTTTGTGGAAATTGACAACCACATGAGACCTAGGGCATGGTATCTACTCCTGGTTTCCCATGTTGATTAATCCAAGAATCCGGTGTGGATATCTTTTGTTACTATTGTTAGACCCAGGACTCGGTCATCCAAATTGATCTAACTAACCTATCCATACCACATGCATAGGCTGGCTATACACATATATATGAGGAATTTAAATAAACACAGACATTAATCAAGTTAAGCAACATAATAAAGGTTATTGGCAAAGATTTTATCAATGAATAAATATATGGGAAAGCATAACTAGGGCTTCAATCGAGCCCTATAAGAAAGTTAGTTACACATGCTGTCTAAAATAAACATCATATATAAACTAAACATAAGGGAAAGAATAAACCCGAGAGAAGAGGCGTCAATTCTCTCCCAAGCTCACAACTCCAAGTGAAAGATAAGAGAAGTGTTCTCTCTCAGAGGTGATGATTTGTGTGTGCTTTACAGGTGTATTTATAGGGCTTGAGTAGTCCTAGAAGCCTCATGAGTTCCTAAACTTTTCTAAAACACAAAACTCCCTTATTTCCAAAATAGGGTTCTGCAGTTTACTGTTCACGCCCGTACATGTACTCTCGATCGCATGCACTTTGCGCTCGATCGCAGTGTGCGCTCGATCCTTCTTGTGTGCGCACGATCGCAATGTGCGCTCAATCGCATTGCATGGTGTGATCGATCGTATGTTGTCCAAAGGCTGCTCCAAGAATTCCAAGCTTCTTCTCTTAAGTGCCAAAACTGCTTCTTTTTCTCCAAGACCCTATAAAAACATGTAAAACACACAAATGAAATAAAAGAGACTAAATTAACGTAACTAAAGACCTAACAAATGTAAAAAAAGGGTGCTTAAATATGAATATTCAAGCACCTATCAGTTACTTTTGATGAATCTGCTATGCTTCACCCTAGAAAAGAATTGCATGTTCAGTATGATACAAGAAAAGAGAATGTACAAGAGAAGGTGGAGCTTGAGGTTGGTACCTCATCATCTACAAATCCTAATCCTATTCAGTCAAGAAGTTTGTCTGCATGTGGAGAGACACGCCATGAAGCTGAGCATCCCACTCTAGCTGGTGGAAGACAAAGGAGACAGATAAAGCCACCTCAACGGTATGGTTTTGAAGATATGTTGGCTTATGCATTAAATATTGCAGAAACCGTTGATGTAGCCGATCCAACCTCATACTCTGAGGCCATCAGTTCATTTGATTAAGACAAATGACTCGTTGTGATGCATGAAGAGATGGAATCTCTAAAGAAAAAGGACACCTGGAAATTGGTCGAACCACCTAATGGTAAGAAAATTATCGGGTGTAAATGGATTTAAGAAGAAGGTAGGAGTCACAGGTGTTGAAGACACCAAGTATAAGGCATGATTAGTAGCGAAAGGCTACAAACAGGTGGAGGGAGTTGATTTTAATGATGTTTTCTCTCCAGTTGTTAGATATACTTCTATTCGTGTCTTACTTGCTTTAGTTGCAATGCATAATTTGGAGTTGGAGCAACTTGATGTGAAAACAGCCTTTCTTCATGGTGATCTTGATGAACAAATCTATATACAGCAACCAGAAGGTTTTGAAGTTGAAGGCAAGGAAGATCATGTTTGTCTTCTAAAGAAATCCTTGTATGGACTCAAGCAGTCTCTACGCATGTGGTATCGAAGGTTTGACTCTTTTATGCTGAGTATTAGATTTTCTAGATGCAAATATGATAGTTGTGTCTACTATCAAAGACTTGATGATGGTACTTTCATATATTTGTTGCTATATGTTGATGATATGTTGATTGCAGCAAAGAACATATATGAAATTAATAGATTGAAATCTCAGCTAAGTGATGAATTTGAGATGAAAGACCTAGGTGCAGCAAAGAAAATTTTGGGAATGGAGATCAACAGAGACAGAGGTGCAGGTAGATTATTTCTGTCACAACAGAAATATATTGAGAAAGTCCTGAAACGTTTTGGTATGCATGATACTAAACCTGTGAGTACTCCTTTAGCTTCTCACTTTAGATTATCAGCATCCATGTCGCCACAGTCAGAAGATGAGATAATGTATATGTCTAGAGTTCCTTATCCTAGTGCAGTGGGAAGTATTATGTATGCAATGGTTTGCACTTAACTAGATATCTCACATGCTGTCAGTGCTGTTAGCAAATATTTGTCCTATACAGGAAAAACTCATTGGCAAGCTGTCAAGTGGATTTTGAGATATTTGAAGGGTACTTCTACTGCTTGTTTGGAATTCGGTAGAACTTCTGACAATCTAGCTGGATATGTTGATTCAGATTTTGCAGGCGATTTGGACAGGAGAAGATCAATTACAGGTTATGTATTTACTATTGGGATTTGTGCAGTCAGTTGGAAAGCTACCTTACAGCTGACAGTTGCATTGTCTACTACAGAGGCAGAATTTATGGCTATTATAGAAGCTGCCAAAGAAGCTATTTGGTTAAGAGGTATACTTAATGAACTCAGTTTGGAAACAAATAAAATTGTAGTTTATTGTGATAGTCAGAGTGCTATACATTTGACGAAGGATCAGATGCATCATGAGAGAACTAAACACATTGATGTGAAATATCACTTTATTCGGGATATTGTGGCTCAAGGTGATGTTATTATAAGAAAGATTGACACTCTGAATAATCCTGCTGATATGTTGACAAAATCTCTTCCCATTGCCAAGTTCACTCACTGCATGGACTTGGTTGGTGTTGCACAACATTAGACCCTTCGGGGTTGTTTGGCAGAGGTTGAAGCTTTTATTTTCATTATTGTCAAATTCAAGTCAAGGTGGAGATTTATTGAATAATTGCCTTGAATTAGTGGTGGACCAAAAGTTACCAAAAGTTGAGTCCACTTTGTTGCATTATTTGTGGCTCAATTTTTGGGTCAAAAGTAAAACTCACTTTCGGCCATGGTGGATGACAAAGTGGAAGACAAAGTTCACTTTAGTACAATTAGGGAACAAAATGATGAGCAACAAAATGATATTTGTCCTTTGGACTTTTTGTGAGCCTATAAAATGCATTCCAACATGAAGCATTGACATTAAGAAGAAAGAGAGATGTTAAGAGAGAAATTGTGAGATTGTGTGTATTGGCTAAAACCAATTTTGTAAACACTTTTTATATATTCTCTCACTATAGTGAAATTTTGCTGTTGGCCTCTGCCCGTGGACGTAGGCTTTAAGCCGAACCACGTAAATTTGCTGTCTCCCTTTTTATCTTACTTTATTGTTTTGTGGTTATTACTCGATCAAAGTACAATCCTGTCACGATCCATTCTAACAAAACTTATTTTTGGAGGTAATAAAGGTTGACCACGAGGCTTATGGTGTTGACACTCCTGAAGACGTTGAAAAGATTCAATCTTTTATGCGTGACAGAAACCTATCTTAGTTAAGGATTTTCAGTTCATAGTTGATTCCTGATCATAGTTCTCACTGTTGATTTCATGTTGTATTAGGACATTGTCCTTGCATACACAGTTATAAGTCACAGAGTAGGATGGAACAAGGCCCCTAAAGCAGATCACATGGCGACCACGCACTCGGAGCTCTGAGCCAAGTCCATCTACATACATCCGATCACTTTAATGCGTCCACTTGGTTACAAGCCGACGTTATTTGGCCTCGACATAGTTTTCTAATATTGTTTTAAGTAGGATAGTTTTCTAATATTCTCAAGATGTGGGATCGATCCAATTATTTTCATTCACTTTCTACTGTAATTTCTCTTTGAAAAAAATCTTCAATGCGTGATTCTGGGATCTTATGCTTGTAAAGTAACAAACGTGGTCAATTAGCAGTTGGAAATACTAACTGAGAAAGGAAAACAACACTTATCAAAGGGGAAGAAGTAGCTTGCAAAAGGCAGAGGCCCAAACCCAAACACATATTTTCAAAAAGATACACATGCAGGTCAAATTAACCATACAAAATGTGGAAAAATCAATCTAACAGGGAGTTAAAAGATTAAATATTCTTGTTTAGACTTGATTTATGATTTTTTTTTTGAACGAGAGACAAGGGGAAAAAATTTCTTCTCCTTCTTTTTGATTGAGCATGAAAAGTACGGCCGGGTTTAAACGAATACAAGATACAAATAAAAAGCATGAGTCTTCCAGAGTTCCAACTATTAGTACGTAGTAAAGAAGAATATATGCTCTGAATTTTTACCAACCAAATTAGAAAAGACAGGTGATTAGGCTTTTCATTGCAACCAAACATGTAGACACACCATGAATATGAATCTCAAGTTTCAACATTGGCTACTAGAGTTTTGACCACTTACATCATGAGAATTTTGTTTTGACCACTAAAAACAGAGCCAAAAGATCTCCAACCAAATAATTATTATAAGATAAACAAGTCTAAAAACTACCCACTACTTCTTTTCATTTGAATGGATTCTTTATCAAACTAGGTTGTATTATCTACTCTTGCATGCGTTCAAGGGCAGTGAGGAAGAGGAGGAGTCGTCAACTGCACATTCAAAGGCTCTTCATTTTGCGTGACCAAGTGAACCTCTGTTTTCAAGAGAAGAACAGAGAGCGAGTCAACAGAGAAGTACACAAACCCACCTGGCGAGTGACTCACAAACGATCCATAGCGACCTTTTTGAGGGCTCGAGCCAAGTGGGTGGGATTAATGCGGCGTTTGGGAGCTGAATCAATGAGTGATCTTGTGTATCGCAGTGTATGTTCTTAAGTAAATTATTTTCTGGAAAAGGAATTATCCGTGTTTATTTAATCCTCAATTTTCATTAAGTGTTAATTTTCCAAAATGTTCTGTTACAGACTAATTGGACTTTCTATTCATATCCGTCCTTTAAAATTAATGTAAGATGGTAGATGACGCACAGATCTGGACGGAATGTCTAATTGAACATAAACAAGACATTCAAAAGTAAATTGATATTCATTGAAAATTGAGGTTCAAACAGACACAACAGTGAAAACTCGAAGCAAATTTATTTTCACTTTTATTTTCCCATTTTGGGGAATTACTCAAGTAAACTTTTTATTTACTTGAAGTATCACTTTTTATTTATTTTGCTTATAATTAAATTGTTTATTCAATATAATTTAAAACATAAACGTATAGAAGATCGACTCGTCATATTTCGGACCATATTATTGAATTCTCGAACCATGATCAAGTTCGTTACATATTGTGAGATTTTTTTTCAGTAAATGTGGACTTATATTAAGATGAAATTTTTAGATACTTATCAAAGACATGCAGTGAATACATAATCATTTTTTTTAAAATTATTTTGCCTATATAGTAGGGTTAAAAAAAAAAAAAAATAAGGTGAGAGTAAATGTATAGAGCTGCGCATCTATTAGTTTTCAAAAAGATAAAAAGTAGATGATGATTTGATTTGTATTATTAATAATTTTATTTGAAATTGTGTGGTAGATGTACGGTCTTCGATTTGATTCTTTTTAAAACTAGACTCGTGATCTAAGTGGGAGATTGCGTTAGTTATAGTATCAGACTCATTATTTGTATTATTTGATATATATGTGTGTGTGAGTCACCAAAATAATGATACTAATTGCTTTTTAACAATGTTTCCAATAACATCTTAGACACTTTGGCTTATTTGCTATAATTTTATTAAACGTAGCTAGCTTTTGATAAGTGAAAGGATAATTTTTTTGAGCTCGGCTAATGTAGAATGGGACTGGAACGTGGACGAGTCGCTATTTATTAGTCTGAAGAAAATTTAGTCCAATTATTCTTAATTAATTTTTTTTGGAAAAAGAATTATTCATGTCTATTTAATGATTTAATCACCAATTTTCAATAAATATTAATTTATCCTTAAACTTTCCGTTGCAGTCTATTTAGACTTTCAGTTCATATCCGTCAGTTAAAATTAGTGTAAGATGATAGATGATGCACAGATTTGGACGGAATGTCCAATTGAGCAAAAACAGGATGTTCAAAAGTAAATTGATATTCATTGAAAATTGAAGTTCAAACAGACACGATATTAAGATGAAATTTTCAGATACTTATCAAAGACATTCAATGAATATATAATCATTTTTTTCAAAATTATTTTGCCTATATAGTAGGGTTCACAAAAAATAAGGTGAGAGTAAATGTATAGAGCTGCACATCTATTAGTTTTCAAAAAGATAAAAAGTTGAAGATTATTTGATTTGATTAAAAAAAAAAGCAGAGTCGATAAATATAAAATTTATATTATTCGTAATTTTATTTGGTATTGTGTGGTAGATATACGGTTTTGGAATTTTCAAACGTGTGAACCCAAGGGATAAAATGGTTTAATGCAATTTTTCAAGGGCAAAAATATAGTATCATATAAAAGCTTGATTCTCATTCACTTCTTCCTCAACTTCTAGTTCTTTCTCACTTCCCTCCTATTAGCCCATTCTTCACAAAAGACTATGTATATGAGCACAGTGAGGGAGGTCTGTAATTACATAGATATTTTGTGCTATTGTGCCTTTTCAATGGTTTCTATCTGTTGTACGAATCAGTCTCCTTTGTTTTTTGTCCCCTGGGGTAAACTAAAGCCAAATTAAATCAACAGGTATGGCCTTTTGCATTAATTCATTTTGGCCTTCAGATTCACACGTGCAGCAACGCTAACGGTAGGGTCATATTTGGTGTTACCTCAATTGGAAGGGTGTTAATTGACGCAATTTAAAGAACAAGGGGCAATTTTGATAAAACCCCATAATTTTTCTGGTAGTAAATCTCCTTATTCATACCCAGCAAGTAAACCTAAGATGAAGTATAATTCTCATAATGCTGCAACTTTGCAATTTCCAATCAGAGACGTTTGTCATTATCCTCAGAAGTTGGAAGTTGGCGTTTTCATGTTTGATTGGCATGCAGTTGTTATCTTTTATTCCCCTCTTTTAGATTTAATATCTAATCATTGTATGTCATGTTTGGCTGCAGCATTTTGAGGACTATGTTGTAGGCCATTTTTACAACCGTTCTCGCGATATTTTGGCTGCGTGTAAAGCATACACGGACCGTGCTCCTGTGGGATGTCTGGTCAAATGTGGAATTCAGGACGTAGAGGAGGGTGGCAAGAGCTGCTCACAGGGTTTTAAGGATTCTGTGGCAGGATACATTGGTATGCTTGTGAAAGAATTCTCTCAAATTGGAGTTAAGGACACTGATAAATACCTTAACAATGCAAAAACGGGGAACAATCAAGTGGCTTATATGCCTAAGGCTTCAATATGAATGGTTTCTTTTTTTGGAAGTAACAATTTTGAGTTTTTGACATATGATGCAAAACTTCTTAGGTCTAAGACATGCAAACTTAGATTTTCGAAATCATATTTGGTAGTCATGGAGTATCATATACTTTTATCTGTAGGATGCTTGGATATACTTTTTGGACATTGTATATAGGTGTAGATATGGATGGGCCTATGCGTTCAATTTCTAATTTATTAAGTACATTGTTTTGTTCGGATGGAGAAGATTTTCCCCTCAAGTTAAAATATATAGCAACTCAGTGGTATTATTATTTAATTACATCCATCTTTCCCTTATTTACTGTGGTATTTTTGTTTAATTACATCAAGGTTTTCTTTTATTTACAATGTGGCTCTTGGATCTGTTACTGGTTTTGGCTTGGGTTTATTTGGTTTGAGAATAATGGAGTTGTAAATGGATTTAGGGTATGAGAGATGTTCTTTCGAATTTTAGCAGTTAAAAGTTATTTAGTATTAATCTTGTGTTTTTCAACCTATTTGTACTGTCACTCATGTTGATTTGCAGAAATGTTTTCTTTGAAGTTGCAGCTAAATGGTGTTGTGTTCATTGATCTGTACAGATTTTCTGATTAATTTGGTTGAATATTATGGAGTTTGAAAGTTTTCAGATGAAGGATTGAAACCAAATCCTTTTCTTCTGTGTTGACTGTTACTTCGTATATAACCTTTTCTTTTGGGTCTGTCTGGTCGTTTGTATTGAATTCTGAGGAAAAGTAAATTCAATATTTTTGCCATATTTTTTTTCCTTTGCATTGTAAGATGATCTGTGTTAAGCACGAAAATTATGTAATGTTGTTAATACTTTTGGTTGGTCTTTCCTCTAATTTGGAGTGACACATCACCAAATCATTTTCCTTTTATGTAGATAACAGAAAGGAGAAGGATTATTACAAACAAAAGGATAAATGTTTTCACAAACAAACGAAGTACGAGTCAAGAGACATGAGAAGATCAATTTTAGTTTGAAACGAATCTTGCAATGGTAATTGCAGTGTTCTAGGTTTTATTTTTGTCAGTTTTCCTTTTAGCCGAACTGTGGAGAAAATGATTAGTACCAATGAAGTAATTTTTAAGGCCAAGCTTATATCTATAAAAGCTGAGAACTTTTTTTAATATTATGCTAAAAACAGAATTTTAAATTTTGATAAAAGTGTATAAATTGTTGAAAAAAAGTGTTAAAAGAATGGAGATAAAAAGTGAAAATATTTTCAGCGATTAAACTGCTTTTAATTTTTCATTCTTTTGAATTATGAGCATATTTCTATGAAATTGTCCAAGCCAGCGATATCTTTCATCATATAAGGCTCTCCTAGCTGATAATAACTTTCATCCATCTCATTTCTTTTTTATATATTGTAATAAAAGTTTTATTCATCCCCTAATACGGAAGATTAAAAAAGAGTGCCAAGTACTGTCTTATTTGTCCTAGCCATCTGGTTTGGTTTTGCTAAAATTTCATAGTTTCTGATATTTTTCCTTCGATGGATTGCTTTATGCACCACTTGTGAATTTTTTGTCTTAGTAAAAACAAAGTATCTATCTAGAGATTTTCTTTAAACAAAGAAATTCATGAGCTTTGTTGGTAAGAAATAATTGCAGATTACAGTGTGATAAGATAACTGTGCATATATTATCAGTTCTTAAACATCACCTGCAGTGACTCTGTTATCTTTCTTCCTTAGATTGTTCTCTCTCTCTTCTTCTTGCTTCTTCTATAATTGACAATGGTCATGAATCTTTCAACAATGCTATGGCTTGATGCTCTAATATATTTCTTTCTGTTCATTAGTTTCTCTATAAACACTGTCTCATCGACAACAATTCCAATCTCTTACACTGATCATTACTCTTCAATCATCTCTGAGTCTACGCTTACCAAATTTGGAAATAGAATATTACACTTTATTCCTCTCTATACTGGTTACTCATTTTCGTTCATTTTATTTCTATATGCCAATTTAGTTCCTATTATAGTGTGATTCTTTGGTCTAGAAACTAGATTCCATACTTTGTTTCTTTCAAATTGATTTAATTCTTCTTGCATAGCATTTATCAAATCAACATCTTTTTCAGCTTCTATAAAGGTCTTATATTCTACTTGAGATAAATAAGCTACACAATTACAAATATTTCTAATAAAAGATCGAGTGCTTACCCCTTGTGAAGGATAACCAATCACTTGATCAATTGGATGATAATTCACATACATTCAATCTTTGGGAAAACTATCCTCTTTTTGACTTGTAGATGGTTGATCAAGATTGAGAGCTTCTACCTCTTAACTTGTTTGAAGTTGGCTCTCCTTCGGGTCAACAATGGGAGTAGGTGTTTCCATTCTTGGAATAAAATCTGCATCATCATTAAAAGAGACTACTCTACTACTAATTGGGTTAGACTCATCAAATGCTACATGTATGGATTCTTAAACCACTAGAGTTCTTTTGTTAAAGACTCTAAAAGCTTTACTAGATGTTGAATATCCTAAGAATATCCCTCATCGGTCTTTGAGTCAAATTTACCCAAGTTAATTTTATTGTTATTTAGGATAAAACATTTACAACTAAAGGCATGAAAATAAGAGATATTAGGCTTTCTACCTTTCCATAATTTATATGGAGTTTTATTTAGCATAGGCCTAATTAATACTCTATTTAAAACATAGCAAGAAGTGTTTACGGCTTCCGCCAAAAAATATTTTGGCAAACTATTTTCACAAAGCATTGTTCTTGCAAATTCTTCTTGAACTCTATTTTTCCTCACAACAACTCCATTTTGTTGAGAAGTTCTAAGTGCTTAAAAGTTATGATCAAATCCATTTTCATCATAAAATTTTGAAAAACTTTGGTTTTCAAATTCTTTACCTTGATAACTTCTAATGCTTGAGATAGAAATACCTTTTACAAAAGTTCACAAATCCTTTATATGCTTCATCCTTATAAGCAATAAAAATAACAAAGGTATATCTTGAATAATCATCAACAATAACAAGAGCATATTGATGGTCACCTAGACTAATGGTACTTATTGGACCAAATAAGTTCACATGCAAAAGTTCTAATGGTCTAGAAGTTGCCAAGGAGAAGTTTCTGCTCATTATTGTCAGGGGCTGTCAACGAATTCAATTTGCAGTATGTGAGCAACTGCAGTTCTGCAAATAACTGCAGTCCTTTTATTGGGGTTGATGGATTTTTCCCTAATGCGATGTCTTTGAATGGAATTCTTACTTGTTTGGAGAGCAAAAGGAGAAGACGAGTTCTGATAGAATTTCGGAACAATAGCTATGTTGGTTTCAACTGGCCTTTCAATCCAAACACAACGTTGATCGGGGAAGGATCATGGGATGAGAAGAAGAATCAACTCTGCATTGTTGCTTGTGCGATTTTTTGACATCACTGAATCCTGGGCTAATGCTCATGTTGGGAATTGTAGGACAAGGTTGAGCTTAAGATTTCTGCAATCTTGTCAATCAGAGAGACTACTGCCATTATAGGGAAGGAGCAACAAAACTGTGAATGATTCAGGATACTTTGATGGGTTTCAAGTTTGAAGTATGAGTACACTGAAATTGACAGGGTAAGGAAGTTTTGCCATCCAAAGAAGCCTGCAAAATACAATGGAGAAAAGTACCCAAACCCTCATTCTTCTGATATGAAATTCGACATGTCAGTCAAAAGATCTAAAGAGAGAGCTTGGGGTTATGCAAATCCTGTTTCTGTTGCTGATCAGATCTACATTCAGTATTACAGAGCCAAACATGTCTCCAGCTCAAGTTCTGCAAAGTCTTCTGAGGATGCAGAATGGAGCGAAAAGAGCCTCGTCAATATCAGCTACAATATTGGCATAAGTCTGCAACCCGGTACGAAATTAGGTGCAATTTCTGATGAAAGAGTGCAAATCAATGCTGAAGGGATTTATGATGTGAAAACAGGAAGCTTGTGTATGGTAGGCTGCAGAAAAATTTGTTCAAACATTCAATTATCAACAAATGATTCTATTGACTGAAATTTTTCTCAGCTTCCAATTTTCCCCACTGAAACCGAAGAAAAATGGAGGTTATATCAAGGGAAGTATCAAAAGCTAGTGAAAAAGTTCTGATCCTCTTTACTTTGAGAGTTTGGATTAATTTTCAGCTGCTTATATTACAGATCAAGCAGAACAGTCCATACGGAGAATGGCTCTGGAGATCACAATGGTTCTGATTTCTAACACACTTGCATGCATATTTGTGGGAATGCAACTCTTTCAGGTGAAAAAGCATCCTGATTTGCTTCCATTTGTTTCAATCGGTATGCTTTCACATCTTACTTTGGGGTACATGATATTGCTTCTGCTAAACTTTGAAGCCGTGTTCTTGCAAAACCGTGATCAGCGAAATGTTCTGCTTGGCAGTATTGGTGAATGGCTCAAAGTGAACGAGGTTATTGTAAGGGTAGTTACAATGGTAGCTTTCTTGTTGCAATGCCATCTTTTGCAGCTATCATGGACAGCAAGATCAGTTGATGGAAATCCAAAGGATTTGTGGTTTTTTTAGAAGAAAACCCTGTTAATGTCATTACCATTTTATGCAGCTGGGGCTTTAATCGCTTTGTTTGTGAGCTGGAGAAAGAGTAGACATAATATTGTATTGCTTTCTTCTCACGTCATACGATTCCATAAACATTCCTTTTGGGAGGACTTGAAATCTTATACAAGTTTGATCTTGGACGGGTTTCTTTTGCCTCATATTCTCCTCAACGTATTCAGAAACTCGAAAGAGAATGGTCTTTCTTGTTCATTCTACATTGGGACTACTTTTGTCAGATTGCTCCCTTATGAGTATGATCTTTACAGGGCTCAAAACTTTGGTCGATGTTCTGATGGAGCATACATTTACGCGAACCCTGGTGTGAATTTTTACTCCATTGCTTTGGGATGTAATCATCCCTTTGGGGGGTTTGCTATTTGCTGCAATTAT
Source organism: Bretschneidera sinensis (assembly GCA_023935145.1). Taxonomy (NCBI): domain Eukaryota; kingdom Viridiplantae; phylum Streptophyta; class Magnoliopsida; order Brassicales; family Akaniaceae; genus Bretschneidera; species Bretschneidera sinensis. Next base: position 145,103,853 of record CM043698.1, on the reverse strand, counting down.
TTACTTTCAGCAATGGTTTGGTGGCCAATGCATTCTTCCCCAGATATTTTGAGAGTTGTGTATGAGAAGGTTCCAGCTGGGGTTAGTGAAACATAATTGTTGTGGTCTTGAGCTTAGCTCAACTGTTGCACCTCTTCCCTTGTCATTTGGGAGTAATGTCCAAGTTTCGATCCGGTTATTGTTGCTTCAATAAATAAAATAAAAAAAGGAGGAGAAACTGGATCTCATGATGCTGCTCTCATGTTTAGCATTGTAATTTGTGAGATGAAAACTGATGCAGATGCAGTCACTAGATTGTTCATCTGTTGTTTCCTGTTTTTAGTAGTATATCAGGTTTGTGTGCTTTCACTATTTCTACAAGTCGTTTTTACTTTCCAAAAGGATATTGAAGGGTTTGATATTTGCAATGTATATGTTACTCATTATATGCGAGTACATGTCCAACACAAGTAGTCTCTTATTTTTCATAAGTTTTTTTTAATTGATTTGGAGAATCTAAGCGTCATATTTATATTATTCGACACATCTCGGATACTGATACCGGATTTAAATAGAATTGATGGAAACTAAACAAACAAACAACAAAATGAAAGATAAGAGTTCACCACCCAAGAGATAACACCAAAGGGATATAGAATATCACCACCCAAAGGATTAACACAAGGGATACAGAACTATAGGAATTCACCACTCTAAGGATTATACCAAAGAGATACAAAATTACAAGAAGGAGAAAACTCTCTTCTAAAAGCCAAAGGCTGATTTCAATTTATAAACTCAAGTCTGATTTTTCAACTTACAAACACAAGTATTTATAGAGCTTAGAACAACCCTCTAAGCTTAGGACAAGCAAGAAAACAAGGCATAAAACATGCAAGCAAACAATCCCTAAAACATGCAAGGAAACAATCCATAAAACATGCAATGAAACAATCCCTAAAACAAGGAAGGAGACAATCCCTAAAACATGCAAGGAATCAAGGAATTGGTCAAAAGTAAAAAGAGGAACACAATTTCGGATTTTCAGGAGCACCCAATGACCAGAATTCAAATGGTCATATCTTCTTGTAGACATCTCCAAATGGGCTGAAACTTGTTTGGTTGGAAAGATGACATCTTGAACTTTAATTTAGACTTAAGAAAATCTCAAAAAGGAGATTGTTTGGGCCTGGTATGATCAGCCTAAATCCAGTAAGCTGTTGCATCCGAATCTTCTTCCACTTTGGGCTTGGACCTTGCACCTTGCTTAGTTGACAATTAGATTTTTGTTGAGCAGGCCCATGCTAGGTTGGACATACCCATGTCAGGCTCCCCCAGTTGATGGGGACTTGCCCTCAAGTCCAAGATTTCTTCATTTACTTCATAGGGAGATAAGTCACTCACATTGAAAGTTGCAGATACTCCATAATCTCCTGGAAGTTCAATCTTGTAAGCATTTTCTCCAATGCATTGAAGTACCTTAAATGGGCCATCAGCTCGTGGCAGAAGTTTAGACTGTTGTTTTGCGGGAAAACATTCCTTTCGAAGATGAATCCATACTAGATCTCCTTCTTTGAAAGCTGCAAGCTTTCTATGTTTATTTGCTTGCTTGCGGTACTTCTCATTTTGCTTCTCAATATGAGCTCGAATCTGCTCATGTAATTTCTTGATCTCCTTCGTTCGTTCATTGGCATCTCCACTAAATTGGGTAGTAGTCGGAAGTTGAGCCAAATCAAGAGGGCTAATAGGTTTGAGACCATAGACAGCCTCAAAGGGGCTATAGCCAGTGGTTTGGCTAGTAGACCTATTATAGGCAAATTCAGCTTGAGGTAGGAGGAGATCCCATTGACGGATGTTCTTCCCCACAAAGCTTCTCAAAAGATTTCCCAAACTTCGATTAACGACTTCAGTTTGACCATCTGTTTGGGGATGATAAGCGGAGCTGAATTGAAGGATAGTGCCAAGCTTTCGCCAAAGAGTACGCCAAAAATGTCCGACGAACTTGGAATCACGATCAGAAGTAATCATCTTAGGAATGCCATGAAGTTTGACAATTTCTCTGAAATATAGGTCAGCAACATGAGATGCATCAAGAGTTTTGTTGCAAGGAACAAAATGAGCCATCTTTGAGAATCGATCAACCACCACCATAATGGAGTCTTTATTTCGTTGAGTTCTTGGCAAACCTACAACAAAATCCATACTAACGTCCTCCCATGGGGCATTAGGAATAGGTAATGGGATGTATAGCCCGGTGTTTTGCTTGCAGCTCTTTGCGAGGTGGCAAATTTGACATTGCCTCACATGTCGCTCAACATCTCTCACCATTTTGGGCCAAAAAAAATGTTCCTGCACAAGAGTTAAAGTTTTATCTCTACCAAAATGACCAGCAAGGCCTCCGCCATGGGCTTCTTTGATAATGGCTTCTCTCAACGAACATCGAGGAATGCACAAAAGATTGCCCTTGAAGAGAAAACCATCTTGTAACAAGAAATGGTTGTTAGGACCATTAGAAGATTCCTTCCATGCATTGCCAAAATCAAGATCATCTTTATAAAGTTCTTTGACAACTTCAAAACCCAAAACCTGCACTTGCATAGTGTTAAGTAAAGAGTGTCTTCGACTTAGGGCGTCAGCAACTTGATTAAGTTTACCTGACTTGTGCTTGATGGAGAATGAATAGGCTTGCATGAATTCACTCCACTTTGCATGTCGCTTGTTGAGTTTTTGTTGGCTGCTCAAATACTTTAGAGCTTCATGATCAGAATGAAGTATAAACTCTTTATGGAGTAGATAATGACTCCAATGCCCCAAGGCACGAACAAGAGCATAGAATTCTTTGTCATATGTTGAATACTTCTTTCGAGATTCATTGAGCTTTTCACTAAAAAAGGCAATGGGTTTACCTTCTTGGCTGAGAACACCACCAACCCCTAAATTAGAGGCATCGCAATCAACTTCGAACACTTTGGAGAAATCTGGAAGTGTAAGGACTGGGGCCTCCGTTACCTTCTGTTTGAGAAGTTCAAAGCTCTTTTGGGCTTCCTTCGTCCACTTGAATGTTCCCCCTTTAAGGCATTCCGTGATAGGAGCAATAATGGTGCTGAAGCCTTTGATGAACCGTCGATAGAATGATGCAAGTCCATGAAAGCTTCTTATGTCGTGAAGGGACTTGGGAATAGGCCAGCTGGTGATTGCCTCTATCTTGCCCGGATCCATCATGATTCCTTCTTTGCAAACAACATAGCCTAAGAACACAAGGCTATTAGTGAAGAAATGACACTTCTTCAAGTTGACATACAACTTTTGTTCCCGTAAGGTTTGGAAAACTTGATGAAGATGCTCCATATGTTGCTCTTGAGACTTGCTGTAAACTAAGATATCATCAAAGTAAACAACAACAAATTGACCCATAAATGGTTTGAAAATATGATTCATAAGGCGCATAAAAGTACTCGGAGCATTAGATAGTCCGAATGGCATGACCATCCATTCATAAAGACCATCTCTCGTTTTGAACGCTGTCTTCCATTCATCGCCATCTCTCATGTGAATTTGATGATATCCGCTGCGAAGATCGATGTTTGAGAAGATTATGGCTCCATGAAGTTGATCCAAGAGATCATCCAACCGTGGGATGGGAAAGCGGTACCGGATGGTGATTTTGTTGACAGCCCTGCTATCAATGCACATTCGCCATGAACCGTCCTTCTTTGGTACTAGAAGTGCTGGAACAACGCAAGGACTCATGCTTTCTCGTACAAGGCCTTTGGAGATCAGCTCATCAACTTGAATTTGTAACTCTTCATGCTCCCTTGGATTCATCCGATAAGCTGCTTTGTTAGGTAAAACAGAACCTGGAATAAGATCAATATGGTGCTGTATACCCCTCATAGGTGGAAGGCCCGGTGGAAGTTCTTCAGGAATAATATCAGGGAATTCCTTAAGAAGTGGTTGTATTATAAGTGGAATCTCAATGGGATATTTCTTTTCAACAACCATAAGAGCGTACCCCTCTCCACATTTTGTTAAAGTTTTCTCAACTTCACCTACAGAAAGTAAACTACAACCCTCCCCTTTAGAAGGTTTAGGAGTGAATATCATTTTCAGTGGGGCTAAAGTCACTTTAATTCCATTCTTTACAAAAGAATAGGTGTTTTTGAGACCATCATGGATAACTTTCCTATCATACTGCCATGGCCTACCAAGTAGTATATGACATGCATCCATAGGGACAACATCACACATAACTTCATCCTCATAATTTTTCCCAATGGAGAATTGAACTAAGCATTTCTTAGTTACCTGAATATCGTTGCCTTTTCGAAGCCATTGAAGTTTGTAGGGATGGGAATGAGCTTCTGTTTTTAGATTCAGCTTCTCCACCATGGTTGTAGACACCACATTCTCACAACTTCCCCCATCAATGATGACATTACACACCTTGCCATTGGAAGTGCATTTGGTGTGAAAAATGTTGTTTCGAAGCCAATCATCTTCTGCATAAGTTGACTTCAAGAGTCTACGAATAACAAGAGACTCTCCCTGATCCGCATACGTGAACTCCTCCTCGGATTCGTCATCAACTTGCTCCTCCTCAGCATTATCTTCCAATTCTTCTTCAACAAGGGAGATTATCTTGCGATTTGGACAATCGGAAGCAATATGTCCAAAACCATGACATTTAAAGCATTTTCTACTTGAATTAGAATTATTGAAGCGATTAGAACCTGATGGAGCTTCATTCCTTGCAGGTGGTTTGGCAGCTGCAGTTTTGGTTGATGGAGTGGCCTTGGAAGTAGAACTACTCCCCCGGTTTGTGATTCCATCGCGATTGAAAGGTCGATAAGTATTCTTACGCCCTTCCATTAATTGTTTCTCCACCTTTAGTGCTAGCTTGCAAACATCATTGTAGGTCCAGTAAGGTTGTAATTGTACAACATTACTGATTTCACGACGTAACTCTCCAAGGTAGCGGGCTACCATTTGTTCTTCGGGCTCTACGATGTCACAACGCATCATAGAATAATCGAACTCTGCTGTATATTCTTCCACGGAGAGATCGTTTTGTCGAAAGTTGTGGAACTTAAGAAAAGCATCTTGCCTATAATGATCTGGCAAATACTTCTTCTTAAGAGCCTTCTTCATCTTTGCCCATGTCACAATGTGACTCTTCCTTTCACGTTCTCGCTGCCTCTTAAGGTGGTCCCACCAAATAGAAGCATGTTTTCGTAGCTTGATGGCGACAAGCTTCACCTTCTTGTGATCTGCAACATCTTTGTAATCAAAGATCCGCTCAATGGTGTTAAGCCAATCAATGAATTCATCGGGTTGCATTCTTCCTTCAAATTCTGGAATGTCCACCTTGACGTCATAATCACATTGGAAAACATGATTTCTTAGCTCACGGGGGTGAGGTGGCATGCTGTCATTTGAGGCATGGCTACGAGCTTGGTGAAAAGGATTAACTTCGTCTCCATCATTGCTGGAAACTTCAACATCTGAGCCATGATGAGGAGCACCATGTTCAGAAGTTTCATAACGCTCTAGGCGTTGTTCGAGTTGCTGCACTTGTCTCCTCAACGCTTCCAGCTCGATATCTTGCGGGTCTCCTTGCGGTGCTGGAGCTGCTATTGGAATAGCTTGACCACGACGACCACGACCAGCCATAATAACAAGAACTATGGAAATCAAGGTGTTAGATATCACACTTGAGAAACCAAAGCTCTGATACCAATTTGATACCGGATTTAAATAGAATTGATGGAAACTAAACAAACAAACAACAAAATGAAAGATAAGAGTTCACCACCCAAGAGATAACACCAAAGGGATATAGAATATCACCACCCAAAGGATTAACACAAGGGATACAGAACTATAGGAATTCACCACTCTAAGAATTATACCAAAGAGATACAGAATTACAAGAAGGAGAAAACTCTCTTCTAAAAGCCAAAGGCTGATTTCAATTTATAAACTCAAGTCTGATTTTTCAACTTACAAACACAAGTATTTATAGAGCTTAGAACAACCCTCTAAGCTTAGGACAAGCAAGAAAACAAGGCATAAAACATGCAAGCAAACAATCCCTAAAACATGCAAGGAAACAATCCATAAAACATGCAATGAAACAATCCCTAAAACAAGGAAGGAGACAATCCCTAAAACATGCAAGGAATCAAGGAATTGGTCAAAAGTAAAAAGAGGAACACAATTTCGGATTTTCAGGAGCACCCAATGACCAGAATTCAAATGGTCATATCTTCTTGTAGACATCTCCAAATGGGCTGAAACTTGTTTGGTTGGAAAGATGACATCTTGAACTTTAATTTAGACTTAAGAAAATCTCAAAAAGGAGATTGTTTGGGCCTGGTATGATCAGCCTAAATCCAGTAAGCTGTTGCATCCGAATCTTCTTCCACTTTGGGCTTGGACCTTGCACCTTGCTTAGTTGACAATTAGATTTTTGTTGGGCAGACCCATGCTAGGTTGGACATACCCATGTCAGATACGTACTGACACACGTATTTCAAGTAAAATGAAGACTCAGAGCTATATATATATATATAACATTGTGTATGTATCAATGTTTCTCATCTATATGAAATTGTAAAAATTATGTTAAAATTCATCAGAATGATTCTCTAATTTCCTAAAAAACCATATAGAGAAAATCTTTGATCTCTATCCAACTCTAGTATATTTTCACACATTTGGATCCTCACCGTCATTAAATTTCCCCCTTTTTCTTTTCATTTTTATTTTGTACCATAAACATTCAGTAATTAACTTTGAACAATTCTAAGTTGAGCTCCATTTTTCCAAAGCTCTTGAACTGTTTGAAGCAGGAAGAAAGACTTTTGAGAGAGACATATCAACTACTTTTGGCCAAGTCTTTTAAGTGAGTCAGAGAGATGACTATAACTTTTTTTCCTCAACTTTAAATTATAAAATATCTTCTTCATCTCAATTTTGTTTACCAGTTTGGAGATTGATACATCCTAGGTATTTGCATTGCATTGGGCTCCAATTGAGTTCTTCTGGAGATGAAAAACTAGCATCCTGGCCCTTGTTACAAAACTGAAGTGCTTACAAATTAGTATATAATTTTAACCCCATGAAATTAATCCCAAATGGATACTAATGTTCAAAAGCCAGTTGTTAGCCATATAGGATATATATATAGGCTGAAAAACCAATATGAACCAGATTAATAAATTAAATAGTGCCAGTTGCAGCTGATCAAATTCATAATGAGAATAGTTTCTGTTGCAATAGTGGATGCTTACAAACAAAGAAAAGTGATACACTTACCAAAACATGGCATGAGAGCATGGAATGATCAACGCCAAGGCTACGGTTCCAGTAGGGGTATCTTCCTGCTACAAGATTGACATAGTCTATGATAGTGCTTCTTATGGGATGAAAATCATGCGAGTCATGCTCATAGACAAAACAGACCATCTTTGCCACACTACATGGAAGGTAAAACGTGTTCTTTCTTAGGATCTTTTGTTAGGAACCAGCTCCCAACCACCATCTTAAGAAACACAAACACACACACATAAATATACAGAGATGATGACTACCAACCAAACCAGTTAGCTTACCAGTTTGGAGATTGATACATCCTTGGTGGGGTTAAACCTCTCAGAGATTTATGCATTGTATAGGGCTCGAAATGAGTTCTTCTCGAGCTAAGAAAGTGTAAAGCTAGCTCACAGCCCCTGTTAAAAAATCGAAGTGCAAACTCAGGGTGAGAATAATTTTTCGTTGCAATGCAGGATGCTTACAAACAAAGAAAAGTGACACACTTACCCAAACATGGCATGAAAGCATGAAATGGTCAGCGCCAAGGCTACAATTCCAATATAGGTATCTTCCTGCTACAAGATTGACATAGTCTATGATAGTGCTTCTTATGGGATGAAAATCATGTGAGTCGCGTTAAAAAACAAATCGGACCATATTTACCACACTAAATAGAAGGTAAAACAAGTGTTCATTCTTGTGGATAAAATTTCCTTCCATGGAGTATATAATATTGCAAAGACCATCGTGAAACAATGGAGGCTTCCCTTCCTTGTAGATAAAGATTTTTGAACTGCTTTTCCATTTCCAAGTTGCTCCCACAAGTGCAAAGAACAAGTAACTCTGGAATTAGAGATGCAAATGCAAATATGCAATTATATAAAAAGCATTCACCATGCCACCCTCCTAAACTGGAGATAACTTCCTAAGGATCTATTTCTTTCCTCTTATTTTTTCACTCTACCAATGATAGCCTAAGATAAGGAACTGCAACTGGCCAGACTGGCTGCAAATGGATAAAAACTTGAGAAAGGCAAATGTTATTTAACCGACCATACATAGAAAAAAAGAATAAAAAACTGCCCTTCCTCTCTATCCAAACCAAAATAAGGACAGATGAAGGATGATGGCCAGAGTGCTAGCAGCATCAGTTATGATGAGGGCCCTTAAGTTCTCTTTTCCTCTCCATTATAAAAGCTTAGAGGACCACTTGAGCTCTATAAACGCTGTTATTTTCTAATATATCCATTTTGACACATACTTCAAATACAGAAATTGTGGACTGATTTGACTGAACAATTTAAAGTACGAACTACTTCAATACAACAGATTTACCTTGTAGCAAGCGCAAACAATGAAAAGCACATAACTCTCTGGTTCTCCAGCAAGATTGCATAGACCAAGTTGAGGGCAAACAGAGCCTTAAAAGGTATGATTGAGAAATGTGCTTCTCCAAATGGACTTTGCTGTCTGGTTTAATTGAGACCAGAAGCTAACAAAACATATAGCATGAGAAGGAAAAGTATCATAAGAGAGAAGATTGTATCAGTTAACATACATAGCGTCTATTGGAAACACTAGCTGCTTGCCTAATTCATGTTGCCAGCACCACTATAACGAGAAATCCACGAGACATAACACTCAACTTTGAAATGCTTGGAAATTTGTGCAGCAGTCGTCTTTGCTAGAAATCTCAACATGCTTTACTTGATGATGCATCTTTGAATTGAAATTTCCTCTTTAAGGATATATTTCCAAACAACATTTGCTCCAAAATGTTGCATCTTTGTTAATAATGTTTGTTGTTTATATGTGAATATCAGAATAAAATTTTCTTAGAAAGTAAATAAAGTAAAAACAAAAAAGATAATAAATAAATAAATGAAAGACAAAAAAGAAAAACAAACAAGACGTGTACACCTATCCCATGCTGTAAAGGGATTAATGTACCATATTCGGGCACCTGTAGTCTTGTAGCACAGAGACCTCTCTGGTGCTTTAGATAAATTATGTTCTCAGCAAAAAGAAAATCAGTTATACATTCAATGTGTTCTAATGCTAGTAATTAATATTGGTTTCCATGAAAGAAACACTGACCTCTTTGGTGCTTTAGAAGGATGGTGTAAGCTAGGTCCTCAGCGAACTGATGCTCTTTAGAGAGAGGTGCCTGCGCAGAATCAGTTTGTTTATAAAGAAAATCAGTTTGGTTTCGGAAACTAGACTAGGAAAATAGTCTGTTTAAATAGAAAATTTCAGAGCCTGGAGAAGGGCACAAAAAGGGAATAAGTCAAATTTTTGGAAAAGATTTATTCTGTCAATTTAGAAAGCATCTTTAAATTTTTTTAATTTGAAAAGTACCTGTAATTTATTTTTTAATTTGGGCCAATCCAATATAAATTATGCTTATTAGGAAAGAAAAAAAAGAGTAAAAAAAAGCAGCCTCTATAAAATCAAAAATAATATTGTTCTGTCTTTAATTTGTTAGATTAGATTTAGAGTAACGTACCTGTAAGTGGATGGCATCTGTGAAAGTGTTTGGCCCTTAGATTTTAGGGATGTGAGAAATCTTGTGCCAGTCCTCTCCAGTACTCTTTTGGTAACGTTTTTCTAGAATTGGAGACTCGATGATGTTCAATTTCTCTAGAGGTGCCGTCTTAAGAAGGTGGTCCGGCAGCGCCTTTAACTTTTCACAAAATTGAAATGTCAAGGAACGAAGTTGTGGCATTATTGTTATTATTGTTCTGCTACCACTGCTAGTAGTATTACTATCTTCTTTTTCTTCTTCAATTGTCATCCCACCGTAATCCCACTCTTCCCAGTTATACATTAAGTCAAACATAAGGGTTTTCAGTTTGGGGAAGGCAATAACTGATGAGAATGAAGATGACGTTGTGTAATTTGTCTATATTCCCAAAAATCCAACAGCCACTTTTTTCACTCTGCACATACTCACAATGCTGAGATCTTGGAGGGAAGGCAATTTCCCCAGCGGAGGCAAATGCTTTAATTCTTTGAAATTGTAGAGTGAAATAAAACTCAGCTTAGTCAGTGACATTAGCCAATTGGGGAACATTGTGGCACCTCTGTAATATCTAATTGCTAAGCATTCCAAGTTGGGAGTTGGTTGTAGGGCTTCAAGGAGTGCTTCATGCGTATCCCACTCTCCTCTCCCTCCATCAAATTCTAGACACAATTGATGGATGTGTTTTTTGTTAAGAAGCCGCGCTTTTCTAGCCTCTTGGACAGCTGTCACGTTTCCTAACCCTCTTATTTTAAGATCCCCACGAAGGTTGTTAAAATGTTCAAGATCTCCAACAGCCATTACTTCACTATCATCACCATCCCCTCTCACCACAAACTCCCATAATGTACAGAGAGAAGTTAATCTTTCCATTCCCTTTGGCATAAAGCTTACGCGACTAATTCCATAATTCCCTAAATGCCTCAAGTTGATTAGTTTGCCCATCCCATGAGGTAGTCTTTCAAGTTTGTAACAAAAATTAATTTTCAATGTTTGCAAATTGCACAAGTTACACACCTATTCCGGTAATTTTTTCAATTTATCATTACTAGACAAGTCAATATATCTTAAATGAATTAATTTTCCCACCTCTTCTGGAAGCTCTTCAATTGAATTTGGTATGTAATCTGCAGACAATTTCAATGTCCTCACATATGTTAATTGATCAGATAAATTACTTAAGGCCTCATCAATCATTGATCCGTTTTTCTCAAAATCAACCAGAATACTACGCAATATCTTCGCGTTATCAATGGAAACAGGAATTGATGGGTTGTTTAGTAGCCCCATCGTTAAATGACGAGCTTTAACATGAGAATTGTTTACTTTCGGCTCTTTAGCACCATCACACTCCACCAAAATACATTCCCCTTTTGTCAAAAATTGAGCAAAGTCATGAACTATATCATGCAACTTGCAATATAATGACACCATCAACGTTCTTTTCAAAATCTTGAAAGAAAGAGCGATTTGTTAAGATTTTAAAGTATTTTTCTCCTACCTCTTCCAACTCTATATTTCGACTGGAGCTCAAATAACCTTGTGCCATCCACATCTGGATCAATTCATTTTTTTTTTATCCTATAGTCTTTTGGAAATATGGTGCAGTACAAGAAGCATCGTCTCACTGCAGAGGGTAAATCATAATAGCTCAGAAGTAAAGGCGGAAAAAGACCTTCCTCAACCCCTTCCAATTCCTATATCCCACTATGCAAAACATTCTCCCATTCTCTCTTCTTTCTTTAAAGTGCATTAAACTTCCTAAAGTCTTTGCGGCAAGAGGTAATCCCCTACACTTTCCTGCAATATGATGACCTACGTCCTCCAAATTTTCACGCTTTTCGTTGGTTCTTCCATAAAATACTACTTGACTAAACAATGTCCAACATTCTTCTTCAGACAATATTTCTAACTGAAAGGGATCAGTGGTTCCTATAATTTTTGCAACTGTGTCCTTTCGTGTTGTTACTAAGATTCTACTCCCCATGGAGCCATATTTCAGAGTTTCTATCAATTGCTCAAACTTTTTAAGATCTTCAGTCCACACATCATCCAAGACAAGAAAGAACTTTTTTCCCATAATAGATTCACAAATACGTTGTAATAAAGCTTCAAATTCGACAACATTTGGAGTAGCATGGGTCAAAGCTTCAAGAATTGCTCTGGCAACTCTGATCTTATCAAAAGGATCTGAAACACATACCCACGCTTTCTTTTGAAAGTGGGCATTCACTTCATTGTCATTATAGACTAGTTGTGCAAGAGTTGTCTTCCCCAGTCCTCCCATCCCAACTATAGAAAGGATATGGAGACTGGTTGGTTCTTGACTACTCTCACTCAACAACATGGTTACTAGTCTATTCTTATCTTGAACTCTACCGTGCACCTTTGATACATCTACTATAGAAGCAGTTATTTCTCGCTCAAGCTCTACAGTTTTCCTCCCTTCAATAAACTTGTATTTGTCTCTTTCATTTGCAATAAAATCCAATCTTTCATTCAGTTTTTCTATCTTGAGAGCAGTACCGTGACGCAACACGACTCGATGAAACAAAAACAAGGGGAAGAGAAGAAGGAGCATACCTTCTTCATAACAGCGACATTTTCACCTTTATTCGCTTCTTTCCCTTCAAATGTTGATTTGAGAATTGCAGTGTTCCACTCATCCAACACTTCCTCCACATCGTAGGATGCATCTTTGAGCTCATCTAACCAGCGTCTCACAGTGGCCTCCTTCACCTGTTGCATCTCTGCATCATCAAGCACAGCTCGGATGGCCTCGAACTTGTGGATGAGGCTTCTGACTTCTTCCTCCACACCCACGACCAGTGTCGCCTCTTTATCCACCAGTTGAACAAGAGCGGAGACCAATTTTTCCAGGGCCACAGAAACGATCGCATCAGCCATATTCTTTTGAGATTGAAATTGATTACTAAATTGTGAAATGGTTAATTGATGGTAAAAAGAGAATATGAAATAGCTATTTCCGTTCACGGTTAACAGATTTATATGAGTCTGAGATCCAAAGTGTAGACTATACAATAGATGTGAGGGCCACAAATTTCAAGCCAAAGAAAGTAAAGATAATATTATTATCAGAAATTCTGAAGTTTCAAAGAAATTGCTTGAATTGAATGATCCAAACCAACTTTAGCATATCAAAAAGCAATGTTGTCATTGTCAGGTAGAGAGAAAATAATTGAGAAATTTTCATCCTTTTCCATATTGACCTCAAGTCTTTGTTCTTTCACTGTCTACTTTCAGTGGAAAAGCAACCATGATATTGTTGTAGTGCCATGATTGAGTGCTCCACATGGAAGCAACCACTGTACGTTTTGCGGCGACACCCATCTATACTGTTCATTTCAGTGTACGATCAGGCCTGATTTCATTAAGCATTTCAGTTTTTATTCTATTTATGAAGAAATTGCTCTAAATTGGGGCCTTAAACATAATCCCTGATTGTAGTTTGTTTTCTTACTAGTCTGCTATGTGGCAAGTCTTTGCTTTGTTTTTTTGTTCTTGAATAATAAATTTTACATTTCTCAAAAAAAAATATATATTACACTCCCAAATTCATGAAAAATTAGTCAAATTTTCAAAGCTTTCTAGAATCCTAGCCCTAGGAAATATTTATCAATGTTTTTTTTTCTCAATGTAACTTGTCTTAATGTAATTTATCAATGTTCTTTCTCATCCAAGCTTTCTCAACTAATTGAAATATTTCCGCATTCAATTACAAATTTCATACCAACTGCGACCACACTAGACAAAACAAGTATAATTGATCCAACAAAGAACATTGTCCTCACAAGTGCAAAAGTTAAAAGGTAAATCAAGGCAATGTCATTAAAAAAGATATTGTAATCCTTACAAATGCACTTCAGACATTACAAAAGAGAATTTCATGATCACTAGACTAATATGTGATTGTTTTAATGTTTACTTTTTTTTTAAAAAAGACTTCTAACTAAAACAAAATTGAAGAAGATGATAAAAATAAAACATTTTTCTTACAACAAATGTACTACATTTTTTAATTATTTACTTAAAATAAAATTGACAGCTAAAAGTCCATAATTAATTTAAAGCTAATCAAGGCAAGAAAAAAAAACTTTTCAGTGTAGGATCAGGCCTGATTTCTTAACAAAAAATATAAGGAAATTGTTCTAATTTCATTAAGCCTGATGTTAGAGATAAAATGATTGGTATTAAACGTTTCAGTTTTTATTCTATTTAGGAAGAAATTGTTCTAAACTGGGGCCTTAAACATAATCCAAAGTCTTTGCTTTGTTTTCTTACTAGTCTGCTATGTGGCAAGTCTTTGCTTTGTTTTTTTGTTCTTGAATAATAAATTTTACATATATATATATAGACACACACACACTACACTCCCTAGAATTAGAATTAGTCAAATTTTCAAAGCTTACTAGAATCCTAGCCCTAGGCTTACTTCTGCAGACATAGAAAGGGCATCTCTATAGCAAGCTTAATTTCAAAGACATATAAAGGGCATATCTAGAATATTTAAAACCATACAAATGGTCTTTTCTTTTTTCCAAAGAAATTTCTTGAATGACTTAATTTAACATAATATATTTTTTTATCCTTTTAAACGGTTCATCAATTAAATTAAAGAAAGAATTTTGATTAATTTCCTAATAATCTTTAAATTTGTTATGTTTGAAAAGACAAATAAAAAATTATGAATTTTTTTAACTCAAGTTGGGATTATAATTAATTAGTTAATTATTTTTTTTTCAATTTTTTTTATGCGACTTAATGTATTTTGAAAATAAACTATCACGATCAAATGATTTTAACTTAATTGTACTCGAAGTTTAGAAAAAAATAACCTTATAGATTTCGTTTGTAATACTAAGCATATTTAGTTATTAATTAATAAATAATCCAACTCCATTGAGAGAGGTGAATTAATTAGAGGAGAGTTTCATGGACGAAGACTTGAGAGTCGTCGTTGATGTTTCAAATCCCCATTTTTCTTCCATGTTCTAGATTCTTAACAGTACATTGTGAAAATGACTAGTACTCTTAGTGGAATTACATGGAAACGAAGAGCAATTTGGAGGAGACTTTCACTGTAGATTAGTCATCCTTGATCAGCTTGTATTTTTTGCTCTTATGTCGATGAATTTTTCAGAAATAAAAAAAAATGAAAAGAAAGAAAAAAAACAAAAACTGAAGACTTTTCTTTCTTTTTTTCCTTGGATGTTAAAGAAAAAATTAAGAAAAAATAAGACTATAAACAAATAGATTTCAAATAATATTTTTTAGTATTCAATTTTCTGAAACTAAGACTCTGGGGCTTGTACAACACAAATCTTTGATATTGTGACGAGAGAATTTTTTAGCTGGTTATGACAATTATTGTGTGAGTAGGTATAAACTGAATTTTGATCCTTTTCGTTTGAGAATTAAATTGGAGATCAAATTTATAGTGAGATAAAATGTCACTAGGACAAATCTAGAAGAGATTAAAGATAGGTTAGATTATTGTTGTAAATTAAAAAATAATAATTATTAATCGACTTCGTTTATAAATTACAACCAACTCTGTCACAAAATTCGTCAAATATGTTTGAAGGTGGTATCTAAAGTGTCTTGATAAAAAAAAGAAGGTAATTTTATCTTACAAATATATATATTTTGTGGTTAAATGCATACATAAAAAACGTGTGTTTTACCATAAAAATATAAATTAACAAATTTATTATATTTTCTTTTGGTTCCAAGTTGAGTGTGAGTTAATTCAATTTTTTAGGATAACTCTGGAGTATGATGCCTACAAATGCCTCACTTGCCCTTTCAAACAATTTGATCTTAGATTAGGATAGATTTGGAGTTAGTAGTGTTTCGGATTATTTTGAATGCAATAGCATCCATAGTGTTATTAGAGCCTCACTCTCTTCTTCTGGGAATTTATTAAAAATCTGAACCAAACAATGATCTAGTACTAGGAGAAGAACAAGAGCAATAAGCGCAAGAGTTAACCTCACAAAAGCAAAACAAAAACGGTAAAGGCAAGAGTCAAATTCTTTTCATGGTTCCTATCACACAAAAAAAAAAAAATTAAAACATCCTTTTCTTCATGGTTGGTATAGTATTTGAAAGAAGTTAAGGACTCAATTACTACTTTAGAAAGTTAATTTGTTGGATTTTTGTTTATTTATTTATTTTTTGCTGTGAGAATTAAAAAAAAATGAATTTGCTTTGGATTTGGACTCTATCTTTTTTTTAATATGTGAAAAGTACACTTAACTTCACTGACCTTTTCTTTCCTTCTTTTTTTAACTAAGTCATCAAATTAGACAAATTCATTCATAAATTTATGTGGTGTCGTAATTTGTCCACCTAGTTAAAAGCATGTCCTAAATGTCTCAGTGCCACTAACACAAAAAAAAAAAAAAAAAAAAAATCTACGTGTAAACAATATTGTTAAGAATAATATTCATAAACGATAATTTTTTAGTTTAACAATCATCTTCAAGTTTTCATAAATCAAAAAATTATGAGAGTTTTGTTCTTTTTTTTTCATATTCATACGAGGACCATATAATAATTTAGGGTAAATTACATTAACCTACATGAGATTAATCTATGTTTATACTTACTTCATATAGTTTTTAAAATATACACTTACTTACTTATCGTTAGCCTTAGTCAACTATTTAAAATTCAGTCAAAGTTTATGCCAACTGATCAAAACTTATTGGAAACCCAACTTTACACTTAATTATTTCAAAATACAATCAAAATTTGAGTGCTATTTGGGTAAAAAGTTTGATTGGATTTTGAAATTATTAAGGTTAAAGCCGGGTTTTCAATAAGTTTTAATGAGTTGGCACAAAATTTGACTGGATTTTGAGCAGTTGATTAACAGAAGGCTAACGACATGTGGATAAATGTATATTTTAGTAATTATGTGAGGTAAGTATAACCATAAGATTAATATAATTTACCTAATAATTTATTGAGTGAATCCCACGTAAATATAAAAGGAAAGAACTATGTTTATAAAGTATCGAATAATTTCCTTTCTAAGCTCGAATTCTATATTTTTCAAATATTGATATTTTTAAGGTGAGTATTTCATGCACATTTATATTATGGTTTACAAAATTCTAATGTTAAAAGTTAATATTTTTTTAGTTTGGTGCTTTAGGCCAATAATTACCATTCTCTTCTCATAAAAGTATGTTCCAAATTCAATAAAATTAAAAAACAAATAGAATCTTTTAAAAATGTAGTATCACAAATTTTTTAAGTAAAGTATAAATCTTGCTATAAAACAATTTGATCAAATGATCGAATTATATATCTCAAATTATTTGCTATTTCAAATTGATTGGAGAAAACACATCTTTCACTCTTTTCCTTTCTCTTTACCATGAAACATGATAGACATAATGCTTAACTCAATAATTAAAACTTGTTAGATTAAGAGAGATATATAAACTAGTGTTCCCAAAATATTGTCAGCCATTTTGTTTGCGTTCATAATCATTTTTGGTTTGTCTCAATTGAGTCTTTCACGTTATAAATGCATTTCTATTGGATCATTCACATGATTGCATCTACCTTCAAGCATAGTTGCAATATCCAAAGAACCTTCTCCATAGATTTATTCCATTCGGGACGTGTGAAGGTTTATGGCTTACAAATTTTTCATAATAATTGTTTGAGTTGATGGAAAAAGTAACCATGAAATAATATTGAATGAGAAAAATTTGAGTCATTTTAATAAATTAGGGTTTGAGCTTCGCCTCATCGTTCGAGATGAAATTTAATAAGTTAATTAGTTATTGTTCTGGAAATTTATGATAAGTAAACACTTCATATCAAACTTGTTAGGTTAAACTCAACAAAATTAAATAAGAAGATTTCAATTAAAACGAATTTATAACATTAGAGATCTAATGAATAAAAAATAAACGACATAAATGGGATATGGGTGACAATTTTCAAAGTAGAAAAATGAAATTTAATTTATAAAACTATCATGGTTAGCTCAGTAATGACTCTAACAAATGCAAATATATTATTTACAGCTAGAAATCACCAATTGTTTCATTTGAACTTTACAAAAATATCAATAAAAATAGTGACAAAATGAATCCTATTGTAAATAAGTCAATTTACAAAGAGATCATCCACTTACATAATATGAGCACGGTGATTACATAGATATTTTGTGCTATTGTGCATTTTCAATGGTTTCTATCTGTTGTACGAATCAGTCTCCTTTGTTTTTTGTCCACTGGGGTAAACTAAAGCCAAATGAAATCAATGGGTATAGAATTTTGCATTAATTCATTTTGGCTTTCAGATTCACACGTGCAGCAACGCTAACGGTAGGGTCATATTTGGTGTTACCTCAAATGGAAGGGTGTTAATTGACGCAATTTAAAGAACAAGGTGCAGCAATTTAAAGAACAAGGTGCAATTTTGATAAAACCCCATAATTTTTCTGGTAGTAAATCTCCTTATTCATACCCAGCAAGTAAACCTAAGATGAAGTATAATTCTCATAATGCTGCAACTTTGCAATTGTGAATCAGAGACGCTTGTCATTATCCTCAGAAGTTGGAAGTTGTCGTTTTCATGTTTGATTGGCATGCAGTTGTTATCTTTTAGTCCCCTCTTTTAGATTTAATATCTAATCATTGTATGTCACGTTTGGATGCAGCATTTTGACGACTATGTTGTAGGCCATTTTTACAACCGTTTTCAAGATATTTTGGCTGCGTGTAAAGCATACACGGACGGTGCTCCTGTGGGATGTCTGGTCAAAGGTGGGGTTCAGGACATAGAGGAGGGTGGCAAGAGCTGCTCACAGGGTTTTAAGGATTCTGTGGCAGGATACATTGGTATGCTTGTGAAAGAATTCTCTCAAATTGGAGTTAAGGACACTGATAAATACCTTAACAATGCAAAAAGGGGGAACAATCAAGTGGCTTATATGCCTAAGGCTTCAATATGAATGATTTCTTTTTTTGGAAGTAACAATTTTGAGTTTTTGACATATGATGCAAAACATCTTAGGTCTAAGACATGCAAACTTACGTTTTCGAAATCATATTTGGTAGTATAAAGTATAAACTTATATCATGGAGTCGATGTGGATGGGCCTATGCGTTCAACTTCTAATTTATTAAGTACATTGTTCTGTTCGGATGGAGAAGATTTTCCCCTCAAGTTAAAATATATAGCAACTCAGTGGTATTATTATTTAATTACATCCATCTTTCCCTTATTTACAGTGCTATTTTTGTTTAATTACATCAAGGTTTTCTTTTATTTACAATGTGGCTCTTGGATCTGTCACTTGTTTTGGCTTGGGTTTATTTGGTTTGAGAATAATGGAGTTGTAAATGGATTTAGGGTATGAGAGATGTTCTTTCGAATTTTAGCAGTTAAAAGTTATTTAGTATTAATTTTGTTTTTTTCAACCTATTTGTACCGTCACTCAGTTGATTTGCATAAATGTTTTCTTTGAAGTTGCAGCTAAATGGTGTTGTGTTCATTTATCTGTACAGATTTTCTGATTAATTTGGTTGAATATTATGGAGTTTGAAAGTTTTCAAGTGAAGGATTGAAACCAAATCGTTTTCTTCTGTGTTGACTGTTACTTCGTATATAACCTTTTCTTTTGGGTCTGTCTGGTCTTTTGTATTGAATTCTGAGGAAAAGTAATTCAATATTTTTTTCCATTTTTTGTTCCCTTTCCACTGTAAGATGACACATCACCAGATCATTTTCCTTTATGTGTAGATGACAGAAAGGATAAATGTTTTCACAAACAAACGAAGTACGAGTCAAGAGACATGAGAAGATCAATTTTAGTTTGAAACAAATCTTGCAATGGTAATTGCAGTGTTCTAGGTTTTATTTTTGTCAGTTTTCTTTTTAGCCGAATTATGGAGAATGAAGTAATTTTTAAGGCCAAGCTTATATCTATAAAAACTGAGAATTTTTTTAATATTATGCTAAAAACAGAATTTTAAATTTTGATAAAAAAAATGTAAAAATTGTTGAAAAAATGTTAAAAGAATATTTTCTGCGATAAAAAATAAAAAAATATTTTCCGCGATTAAACTGCTTTTAATTTTTCATTCTTTTGAATCATGAGCATATTTCCATGAAATTGTCTTTCATCATGGAAGGCTCTCCTAGCTGATAATAACTTTCATCCATCTCTTTTCTTTTTTATATATTATAATAAAAGTTTTATTCATCCCCTAAAATATACGTAAGATTAAAAAAGAGTGCCAAGTTCTGTCTTATTTGTCCTAGCCGTCTAGTTTCTGATATTTTTCCTTCGATGGATTTCTTTATGCACCACTTGTGCATTTGTTGCCTTAGTAAAAACAAAGTATCTATCTAGAGATTTTCTTTAAACAAAGAAATTCATCAGCTTTGTTGGTAAGAAATAATTGCAGATTACATTGTGATAAGGTAATTGTGCATATATTATCAGTTCTTAAGCATCACCTGCAGTGAGTCTGTCATCTTTCTTCCTTTGATTGTTCTCTCTCTCTTCTTCTTGCTTCTTCTATAATTGACGATGGCCATGAATCCTTCAACAATGCTATGGCTTGATGCTCTAATATCATTCTCTGTTCATTAGTTTCTCTATAAACACTTTCTTATCGACAACAACTCCAATCTCTTACACTGATCAGTACTCTTCAATCATCTTTGAGTCCACCCTAACCAAACTTGAAAACAGAATATTTCACTTTATTCCTCTCCATACTTGTTACTACACTGGTGGAAATAGGATCTTGAATCTTAACGTAACCCAAAACTCAAATTCAGTCTTTCTTCGCACCAAAGTTATCCGTAAAACGGATAAGGATGGCGTGCACGTGATTGAAGGAAACTTGATGTTTCAAAATGGAAACATGTACAATCACATGGTGTGGAATGTTTCATATGGGCTATCATACCATCACAGGCTTAGTTCTCGTATGATTGGTGCTTATGAGAGTAGTTCAATCAGTTTCAAACTATATGGCTTACGGTCAGAGCTTTCCGGGCAGCTTTGTATGGTTGCAACAGGTTTTATTTACTCAAAAAATGGTAATTGGGTCAATCTTGATGCTATCCTTAAGCTCAGTAATCTCAAGAATTCGAGTAATCTCACTTCTTTAGTTACTGGAACTTTAGAGAGTTTGAGTTCTAATGACGATTCGAGCTATTTTGAACCAATTTCCATATTGATGCTTCCGTGGCTGAATTATCAATATAATTTCCCTTCTGGAGAAACGATTGATGGATGTTCAAGTGCAAGTGATAATGCGCTGAGTTTACCGTTTACTTCATTGCCAAGGAGAAGTTTCTGCTCAATATTGTCAAGGGCTGTCAACGAATTCAATTTGCAGTATGCGAGCAACTACAGTTCTGCAAATAACTGCAGTCCTTTTATTGGGGTTGATGGATTTTTCCCTAATGTGATGTCTTTGAATGGAATTCTTACTTGTTTGGAGAGCAAAAGGAGAAGACGAGTTCTGATAGAATTTCGGAATAGTAGCTATGTTGGTTTCAACTGGCCTTTCAATCCTAACACAACGTTGATCGGGGAAGGATCATAGGATGAGAAGAAGAATCAACTCTGCATTGTTGCTTGTCGATTTTTGGACATCACTGAATCCTGGGCTAATGCTCATGTTGGGAATTGTACGACAAGGTTGAGCTTAAGGTTTCCTGCAATCTTGTCAATCAGAGAGACTACTGCCATTATGGGGAAAATTTGGAGCAACAAAACTGTGAATGATTTGGGATACTTTGATGGGTTCTTGTTTTGAAGTTCTGAGAATCATTTTAGGGTGGTTTCAAGTTTGAAGTATAAGTACACTGAAATTGACAGGGTAAGAAAGTTTTGCCATCCAAAGAAGCCTGCAAAATACAATGGAGAAAAGTACCCAAACCCTCATTCTTCTGATATGAAATTCGACATGTCAGTCAAAAGATCTAAAGAGAGAATCGCTTGGGGTTATGCAGATCCTGTTTCTGTTGCTGATCAGATCTACATTCAGTATTAGAGTGCCAAACCTGTCTCGAGCTCAAGTTCTGCAAAGTCTTCAGAGGATGCAGAATGGAGCAAAAGGAGCCTCGTCAATATCAGCTACAATATTGGCATAAGTCTGCAACCTGGTATGAAATTAAGTGCAATTTCTGATGAAAGAGTGTGAATCAATGATGAAGGGATTTATGATGTGAAAACAGGAAGCTTGTGTATGGTAGGCTGCAGAAAAATTGGCTCAAACATTCAATTATCAACAAATGATTCTATTGATTGTGAAATTTTTCTCAGCTTCCAATTTTCCCCACTGAAACCGAAGAAAAATGGAGGTTATATCAAGGGAAGTATCAAAAGCTCGCGAAAAAGTTCTGATCCTCTCTACTTTGAGAGTTTAGATTTATTTTCAGCTGCTTATATTACAAATGAAGCAGAACAGTCCATTCGGAGAATGGATCTGGAGATCACAATGGTTCTGATTTCTAACACACTTGCATGCGTATTTGTGGGAATGCAACTCTTTCAGGTGAAAAAGCATCCTGATTTGCTTCCATTTTTTTCAATCGGTATGCTTTCACTTCTTACTTTGGGCTACATAATACCGCTTCTGCTAAACTTTGAAGCCTTATTCTTGCAAAATACTTCTTACTTTGGGCTACATGATACCGCTTCTGCTAAACTTTGAAGCCTTGTTCTTGCAAAACCGTGATCAGTGAAATGTTCTGCTTGGAAGTATTGCTGAGTGGCTCAAAGTGAACGAGTTTATTGTAAGGGTAGTTACAATGGTAGCTTTCTTGTTGCAATGCCATCTTTTGCGGCTATCATGGACAGCAAGATCAGTTGATGGAAATCAAAAGGATTTGTGGTTTGTTGAGAAGAAAACCCTGTTAATGTCATTACCATTTTATGCAGCTGGGGCTTTAATCGCTTTGTTTGTAAGTTGGAGAAAGAGTACACATAATATTGTATTGCTTTCTTCTCACGTCATACGATTCCATCAACATTCCTTTTGAGAGGACTTGAAATCTTATACAGGTTTGATCTCGGACAGGTTTTTTTTGCCTCATATTCTCCTCAACGTATTCAGAAACTCGTAAGAGAATGCTCTTTCTTGTTCATTCTACATTGGGACTACTTTTGTCAGATTGCTCCCTCATGAGTATGATCTTTACAGGGCTCAAAACTTTGGTCGACGTTCTGATGGAGCATACATTTACGCGAACCCTGGTGTGAATTTTTACTCCATTGCTTTGGGATGTAATCATCCCTTTGGGGGGTTTGCTATTTGCTGCAATTATTTACTTTCAGCAACGGTTTGGTGGCCAATGCATTCTTCCCCAGATATTTTGAGAGTTGTGTATGAGAAGGTTCTAGCGGGGGTTAGTGAAACATAATTTTTGTGGTCTTGAGCTTAGCTCAACTGTTGCACCTCTTCCCTTGTCATTTGGGAGTAATGTCCAAGTTTCGATCCGGTTATTGTTGCTTCAATCAATAAAAAAAAAAAAGGAGGAGAAACTGGATCTCATGATGCTGCTCTCATGTTTAGCATTGTAATTTGTGAGATGAAAACTGATGCAGATGCAGTCACTAGATTGTTCATATGTTGTTTCTTGTTTTTAGTAGTATATCAGGTTTGTGTGCTCTCACTATTTCTACAACTCGTTTTACTTTCCAAAAGGATATTGAAGGGTTTGATATTTGCAATGTCAGATGTTACTCATTTTATGCGAGTACGTGTCCAACACGAGTAGTCTCCTATTTTTCATAAGTTTTTTAATTGATTTGAAGGATCTAAGCGTCATATCTATATTATTCGACACATCTCAGATACATACCGACACACGTATTTCAAGTAAAATGAAGACTCAGAGCAATATAGCATATATATATATATATATATATATATATATATATAATTGTGTATATGTCAATGTTTCTCATCTATATGAAATTATAAGAATTATGTTAAAATTCATCAGGATGATTATCTAATTTCATAATGAACCATATGGATCCTCACCGTCATTAAATTTCCCCCTACTTCTTTTCATTTTTATTTTGTACAGTAAACATTTAATAATTAACTTGTTGCTTTGAACAATTCTAATTTGAGCTCCATTTTTCCAAAGCTCTTGAATTGTTTGAAGCAGGAAGAAAGACTTTTGAGAGAGACCTATCAACTACTTTTGGCCGAGTCTTTAAGTGAGTGAGAGAGAAAGAGAGAGATGACTATAACTTCTTTTTTTTCCTAACTTTAAATTATGAAATATCTTCTTCATCTCCATTTTGTTACTTGAAGAAATTTATGTTGCTTATGGTTGTGGATTTTTCTACAATATTGTTACTCCTTTCTCCTATCTTCTACTTGACCATGGTCTCTTGCTCTAAAACTCAATTCTCTTCCAAATCGGTACTGATCAAGCTGTCTTTAAGCTACAGAGTGTAGCAGTCAAAACGGAGACAAATTATTGAACTATATGCAAGCCTTCTTCAGTAAAATATGCTGCAAGTATAATAGGAAGCTGACTAGTCCATTGATCATGGTTACCAGATAATTACATGGTGTCCTTAAAAAAAGAACATAGTGACTTAATCCTTAAAAAAATTCCAATGCAGTGTGCGAATAATTTCTACTTTCTGCATAAGTTATATACACATAATTACTTCTGAAAAATTACTATTATTATATACAAAATTCTAATGAATTTCCAGCAAACTTCCTGAAAACACAGAATAACGCAACAAAATAGAAAGATCGATGCCCTATTAAGAGAAATAAAAATATGCATTTCCTGCCTTCTAGTACTAGGACTGTTGCTACCCATGAAACTTGTCCTCGCTGCACCACCAAGATTAGTTGATGTCATTTCTGTGCAACTTCCATGAGGATGAGGGAAGTATTGCTGGTGATGAAACGATTAAACTGTTCAAGCCAGAAGGAAGTGGTTTACGGGGTATATGATCATAGCCAAGTCAGGTTTCTTGGATTCAAATTCAGAAGAAGACATGCCATTGACAAGGCCATACAGAGGAACTAGTGAAGTGATAATGATGTTAGCCTTGAACACGGCAGTTCTGCTGCTGCTTGTCAGCATCGAAAGAGGTTTGGGCATGCAGCCACTTGTAAATGCATGTACAACAAGGTGTTGTGCTGAGACTCTCAAGGCTAAGATTGGACTCCATTTCAGCTTGAGTGGGACATTTCCATCAGATTCAAGTGAGAATCAGGCCCAAAGAAGATTTGTTCCATATATAGCTGTGCAACCTGGTAGGAAAATGAGATCTTCTTAGGACAAAGCAGATGTCAGTAAGCATATACACACACTTATAGAAAGACCAGAAAACATTCAATAACATACTTTGTTTACATGTTTGATAAAGAGAAGGGTAATATATGTAAGAAACACACACAAACACACAAATATATGGAGATGGACCGCCAACCAAACCACTTAGTTTACCAGTTTGGAGATTGATACATCCTAGGTATTTGCATTGCATAGGGCTCCAATTGAGTTCTTCTGGAGATGAAAAACTAGCATCCCGGCCCCTGTTACAAAACTGAAGTGCTTACAAATTAGCATATAATTTTAACACCATGAAATTTATCCCAAATGGATACTAATGTTCAAAAGCCAGTTGTTAGCCATATAGGATATATATAGGCTGAAAAACCTACATGAACCAGATTAATAAATTAAATAGTGCCAGTTGCAGCTGATCAAATTCATAATGAGAATAGTTTCTGTTGCAATAGTGGATGCTTACAAACAAAGAAAAGTGATACACTTACCAAAACCTGGCATGAAAGCATGGAATGATCAACGCCAAGGCTATGTTCCAGTAGGGGTATCTTCCTGCTACAAGATTGACATAGTCTACGATAGTGCTTCTTATGGGATGAAAATCATGCAAGTCACGCTCATAGACAAAACAGACCATCTTTGCCACACTACATGGAAGGTAAAACGTGCTCTTTCTTAGGATCTTTTGTTAGGAACCAACTCTCAACCACCATCTTAAGAAACACAAACACACATAAATATACAGAGATGGACTGCCAACCAAACCAGTTAGTTTACCAGTTTGGAGATTGATACATCCTTGGTGGGGTTAAACCTCTCAGAGATATATGCATTGCATAGGGCTCGAATTGAGTTCTTCTCAAGATAACAAAGTGTAAAGCTAGCTTACAGCCCCTGTTACAAAATCGAAGTGCTAGTTGCAGCTGATCAAACTCAGGGTGAGAATAATTTTTCGTTGCAATGCAGGATGCTTACAAACAAAGAAAAGTGATACACTTACTCAAACATGACATGAAAGCATGAAATGGTCAGCGCCAAGGCTACCGTTCCAATATGGGTATCTTCTTGCTACAAGATTGACATAGTCTATGATAGTGCTTCTTATGGGATGAAAATCATGTGAGTCACGTTAATAAACAAATCGGACCATATTTACCACACTAAATAGAAGGTAAAACAAGTGTTCGTTCTTCATATCTTTTGTTCGGAACCAGCTCTCAGTCTCCATCTTGTGGATAAAATTTCCTTCCGTGGAGTAAATAATCTTGCAAGGACCATGGTGAAAAAATGGAGGCTTCTCTTCCTTGTAGACAAAGATTTTGAACTGCTTTTCCATTTCCAAGTAGCTCCTACAAGTGCAAAGAACAAGTAACTCTGGAATTAGAGATGCAAATATGCAATTATACAAAAAGTATTTACCATGCCACCCTCCTAAACTGGAGATAACTTCCTAAGGATCTATTTCTTTCCTCTTACTTTTTCACTCTACCAATGATAGCCTAAGATAAAGAACTGCAGCTGGCCAGACTGGCTGCAAATGGGTAAAGGAAAATGTTATTTAACCGACAATACAAAGAAAAAAAGAATAAAAAACTGCCCTTCCTCTTTATCCCAACCAAAATAAAGACAGATGAAGGATGATGGCCAGAGTGCTAGCAGCATCAGTTATAATGAGGACCCTTAAGCTCTCTTTTCCTCTCAATTATAGAAAATGGTCTGTTTAAATAGAAAATTTCAGAGCCTGGAGAAGGGCACTGTGAAAGTAATGAATACTGATTACGATCTTTCTTTGTTTTAAAAAAACAGAGAAAAACGGAGCATTGGGGACGTGGACGTAATTGCATCTGAACCGTACATTGTAGTGAGACCCACCAATGCTGGCGCGTTTAGTTTTGAACGGTCAAGATTTAAACCAGGAGGGGTTGTAGTGATGGGGAAGTGGGAGACCGCTTGATCCAAGCCTTGTTTTAAGGGATCGGGACGAACTATTATTTCAAAACTTGGGAGAGCTGTGCCGTTTTGAAAAATAAATCTGTTTCTTTGGTTGGAATTATTAATCCTTTTCTTTTAGGTAATAGAGAAAAGTAAAAACAATCATTCACTACAAAGTCGACTTGTAGTTGGAAAGCTGTGCCGTTTTAATTATCAGAATCTGAAAATGTCATTTTCTGCAGAAAGGTAAAAGGTAATCAATAAAGAAAAGCAAGAGAGCAGAGATGAATAACAAACAGTTAATGTGAGGATTGCAATCTCCACCAACCCTTTGCCCACACCACGCCAGTAGTAAATGACCATTATTCTAAAGAGTAAAAAAAAAAATTTGGGCCAATCCAATATAAATTATGCTTATTAGGAAAGAAAAATAGAGTAAAAAAAAAGCCACCAAAGCAGCCTCTATAAAATCAAAAATAATATAATGTTTTTAATTTGTTAGATTAAGAGAAACAACGTACCTGTAGGGATGGCATGTCAAAGCAGCCCTTAAAGAGTTCAGTGGCCGCCTCTTTGCACATAATTCCTACCAATTTGGATGTTAGGGATGTGAGAAATCTTGTGCCAGTCCTCTCCACTACTCTTTTGGTAACGTTTTGCCAGAATTGGACACTCGAAGATTTTCAAATCCTCCAGAGGTGCCGTCTTAAGAAAGTGGTCTGGCAGCGCCTTTAACTTTTCACAAGCCCCAACTCTCAAGGAGCGAAGTTGTGGCATTATTGTTATTATTGTTCTGCTATCACTGCTAGTAGTATTACTGTCTTCTTTTTCTTCTTCAATTGTCATCCCACCGTAATCCCATTCTTCCCAGTTTCGCATTAACCGAAAGTAAAGGGTTTTCAGTTTGGGGAAGGCAATAACTGATGAGAATGAAGATGATGTTATGCAATCTGTCTCTATTCCCAAAAATCCAACACCCACTTTTTTCACTCTGTACATGAACAAAATGCTGAGATCTTGGAGGGAAGGCAATTTCCCCAGCGGAGGCAAATGCTCTAATTCGTTGAATTTTTCGAGTGCAAGAATACTCAGCTTAGTAAGTGACATTAGCCAATTGGGGAACATTATGGCACCTTTGTAATATCCAATTTCCAAAGTTTCCAAGTTGGGAGGTAGCTGTAGAGCTTCAAGGAGTGCTTCATGCGTATCCCCCTCTTCTCTCCCTCCATCAAATTGTAGACACAATTGACGAATGTGTTTTTTGTTAAGAAGCCGCGCTTTTTTAGCCTCTTGGACAGCTGTCACGTTTCCTAACCCTCTTATTTCAAGATCGCCACGAATGTTATTAAAATGTTCAAGATCTCCCAGAATCATTGCTTCACTATCATCACCATCTCCTCTCACCACAAACTCTCTTAATGTACGGAGAGAAGTTAATCTTTCCATTCCCTTTGGCATAAAGCTTACGCGACTAATTCCATAATTCTCTAAATGCCTCAAGTTGATTAGTTTGCCCATCCCATGAGGTAGTCTTTCAAGTTCGTAACAAGAATTAATTTTCAACGTTTGCAAATTGCATGAGTTACACATCGATTCAGGTAATTTTTTCAATTTATAATTATGAGACAAGTCAATATATCTCAAATGAATTAATTTTCCCACATCTTCTGGAAGCTCTTCAATTGAATTTGTTATGTAATCTGCAGACAATTTCAATGTCCTCACATATGTTAATTGATCAAATAAATTACTTAAGGCCCCATCAATCATTGATCCGTTTCTATCAAAGTCAACCAGAATACTACGCAATTTCTTCGCGTTATCAATTGAAATAGGAATTGATGCGTTGTTTTGTAGCTCCATCTTTAAATGACGGGCTTTAACATGAGAATAGTTTAGTTTCGACTCTTTAGCACCATCGCACTCCACCAAAATACATTCCCCTTTTGTCAAAAATTGAGCAAAGTCGTGAACTATATCATGCAACTTGCAAAACATAATGTCACCATCAAAGCTCTTTTTAAAATCTTGAAAGAAAGAGCGAGTTGTTAAGATTTTAAAGTAATTTTCTCCTACCTTTTCAATCTCTATATTTCGATTGGAGCTTAAATAACCTTGTGCCATCCACATCTGGATCAATTCATTTTTATCTATCCCATGGTCTTTTGGAAATATGGCGCAATATGAGAAGCATCGTCTCACTGTAGAGGGTAAATCATAATAGCTCAGAAGTAAAGGCGGAAAAAGACCTTCTTCAACCCCTTCCAATTCCCATATCCCACTATGCAAAACATTCTCCCATTCCTCTCTTCTTTCTTTAAAGCGCATCAGACTTCCTAATGTCTTTAGGGCAAGAGGTAATCCCCTACACTTTCCTGCAATCTGGTGACCTAAATCTTCCAAATTTTCACGCTCTTCGTTGGTTCTTCCAAAAAATGCTACCTGACTAAACAACGACCAACATTCTTCTTCAGATAAATTTCCTAACTGAAAGGGGTTAGTGGTTCCTATCATTTTTGCAACGGTGTCCTTTCGTGTTGTCACTAAGATTCTACTCCCCATGGAGCCATATTTCAGAGTTTTTATCAATTGCTCAAACTTTTTAACATCTTCAGTCCACACATCATCCAAGACAAGAAAGAACTTTTTCCCCATAATAGATTCACGAATGCATTGTAATAAAGCTTCAAATTCGACAACATTTGGAGCAGCATGGGTAAAAGCTTCAAGAATTGCTCTGGCAACTTTGATCTTATCAAAAGGATCTGAAACACACACCCACGCTTTCATTTGAAAGTGGGCTTTCACTTCATCATTATTATAGACTAGTTGTGCAAGAGTTGTCTTCCCCAATCCTCCCATCCCAACTATAGAAAGGATATGGAGATTGGTTTGATCTTGACTACTCTCACTCAACAACATGGTTACTAGTCTATTCTTATCTTGAACTCTACCGTGCACCTCTGATACATCTATAACAGAGGCAGTTATTTCTCGCTCAAGTTCTACAGTTTTCCTCCCTTCAATGAACTTGTATTTTTCTCTTTCATTTGCAATAACATCTAATCTTTTATTCAGTTTTTCTATGTTGAGAGCAGTACCGTGACGCAACACGACTTGATTGAAACAAAAACAAGAGGAGGGGAAGAAGGAGCATACCTTCTTCATAACAGCGACATTTTCACCTTTATTCGCTTCTTTCTTTTCAATTGTTGGTGTGAGAATTGCAGTGTTCCACTCATCCAACAAGTCCTCCACATCGTAGGATGCATCTTTGAGCTCCTCTAACCAGAGTCTCACAGTGGCCTCCTTCACCTGTCGCATCTCTACATCATCAAGCACAGCTTGGATGAGCTTGAACTTGTGTTCGAGGCTTTTGAGTTCTTCCTCCACACCCACGACCAGTGTCACCTCTTTATCCACCAGTTGAACAAGAGCAGAGAGCAATTTTTCCAGGACTAAAGAAACGATCGCATCAGCCATATTCTTTTGAGATGGAAATTGATTCGTAAATTGTGAAATGGTTAATTGATGGTAAAAGGAGAATATGAAATAGCTATTCCCGTTCACGGCTAACAGTTTTATATGAGTCTGAGATCCAAAGTGCACGTAGACTATAGAACAATGATCCAAACCAACTTTAGCATATCAAAAAGCAATTTTGTCATTGTCAGGTAGAGAGAAAATAATTGAGAAATTATTGCTTGAATTGAATTGAATTGAATGATCCAACGACTCTCTCTACTGGTTTTAATGGGCGACCAAAGCAAGCCATCCTGGCACCAAGACCAAGAAGAGAACCATCAATGTCTAAACACAACTGTACTATTACATCGTCTGCACTAGACCAATTTTGAGTCTTAACATAAAATATAAGGAAATTGTTCTAATTTCATTAAGCCTGGTGTTAGAGATAAAATTATTGGCATTAAACATTTCAGTTCTTATTAAACAACATATTTGATGGTAAAAAAACACAATTGGACATCAAAATCCCAAGCAAAATAGGAAACCTTAATAAATATTTAATTATCTAAACTAATTTGACTAAACTACTGCTTAATTCCAAAAAAAATTAATTACACCATAAAATTGGCCTGATTTCTTAACAAAAAATGTAAGGAAGTTCTAATTTCATTAGGCCTGATGTTAGAGATAAAATGATTGGCATTAAACATTTCAGTTATTATTCTATTTATGAAGAAATTGTTCTAAATTGGGGCCTTAAACATAATCCCTGATTGTATATATTTGAGAATTAAAGTGGAGATCAAGTTCATAGTGAGATTAAATGTCACTAAGACAAATCTGAAAGAGATTAAGGATATGTTAGATTATTGTTATAAATTACAAAAATAATTATTAATCGACTTCGTTTATAAATTACAACCAACTCTATCACAAAATTCGTTAGATATGTTTGAAGGTGGTATCTAAAGTGACTTGATAAAAAAAAGTAATTTTATCTTACAAATATATACATTTTGTGGTTAAATGCATACATAAAAAACGTGTGTTTTACCATAAAAATATAAATTAACAAATTTATTAAATTTTCTTTTGGTTCCAAACTGAGTGTGAGTTAATTCAATTTTGTAGGATAAGTCGGGAGTATGATGCCTACAAATGCCTCACTTTCCCTTTCAAACAATTTGATCTTAGGTTAGGATAGGTTTGGAGTTAGTTAGGGTCGGGTTATTTAGTGTCTCGGATTATTTTGAATGCAACATCATCTATAGGGTTGACGTAACATTTATCAAATGATATACTTGGAGAAAATTTTCTCCAAGTTACTTGAAAGGATCTTTTATACATACAATTATTTGGTTTGAGCTATGTTATGGAAACAAGTAATAATTAGAATAGTTAGGCGCGGTTTGGGAACCCTTTTAAAGAGGGAAGAAAAAGTGGTTTTAATCTTTTTTTAAGAGAGTTCCCATATAACACCTTAGTTGATTAACAAAATTAAAAAACCCGGCATAAGTGTTTTTTTTTTAAGTGGCCAGAAGAGAAGAGTTTAGATTTTAAATTAGATTAACTTAGCAGTAGTTTCGATTTATCAAACAGTTTTTCAATTTTTTTTATAAAATCAACACTGCAGCTAAAAACAGTTTATTAATGTTTGATAAAACAACACTAAAAACAATTTTTCTTATCTAAATTCAGTTTGTTAAAAATTAGTTTTCAACTTTCTTTCTTTTCATAATATGTTTTAAGATGTTTGACCTAATTTATGTTTATAAAAAATATAAGTCATTTCATAAAGGCTCCCAAATGATTTACTTTAAAATTGTTTATAAAAGATGTTTTTCTTTTTCTCTCTTAATTAAGTAAACTAGGTATCATCCATTTTCTAAATACCAAATAGATTTCGAGCCATTAACATCCATGATAATAAACCTTAAATTAGCATAAAGCAGAGATTAGACCATTGTTGCCAACTCATTTATACCCTAACTCATTTTTTGGATTTAGAATGGAAGGAAATGAGAGGAAAGGAAAGGGAACATCACCCCTTTATTTTGAAAGAATTTTAACAGGAAGGAAAGTAATTCTGAAGTTTCAAAGAAATTGCTTGAATTGAATGATCCAAACCAACTTTGGCATATCAAAAAGCAGTCTTTGTTCTTTCACTGTCTACTTTCGGTGGAAAAGCAACCATGATATTGTTGTAGTGCCATGATTGAGTGCTCCACATGGGTCCCAAACTGAAACTGTACGTTTTGCAGCGACAGCCCATCTATACTGTTCATTAATGTTCTTGTTTATTGAGAATTACATTCTATTTGATCATGAAATAAAACAATTAATATTCGTCTGAAATTAGCAAAATATTATATGAAAAGAGAATGGCTTAAACAAACCATGATCAAGGTGAGGCAAAGGGTAAAATCTGTAAAACCGTACACAGCATCAACTTCTAATATGTGATTGTTTCGATGTTTACTTTCTTTTAAAAATAAACAATTTTTTTTTTGTTTTTTTTATTTTCTCTCATTTTTCACTTTTTTCGAATTCTTCTTCAAATTTATTAAAAAAATTATCTGAATCAAACAACGATCTAGTACTAGGAGAAGAACAAGAGCAAAAAAGGCAAGAGTTCAGCTCACAAAAGCAAACCATCTTTCCTTTTTTTTTTTTTTTTTTAACTAAGTCATCAAACTGGATAAATTCATTCATAAATTTATGTGGTGTCTTAATTTGTCCACCTAGTTAAAAGCATGTCCTAATTGTCTCAGTCCCACTAACAAAAAGAAAGATCTACATGTAAACAATATTGTTAAGAATAATATTCATAAACGATAACTTTTTAGTTTAACAATCATCTTCAAGGTTTCATAAACCAAAAAATTATTCAAAATTATGAGAGTATTGTTCATTTTTTTCATATTCATATGAGGACCATATAATAATTTATGATAAATTACATTAACTTACATGATATTAGTCTATATTTACACTTACCTTACATAGTTTTTAAAATATATATTTACCTATCTATCGTTAGCCTTAGTCAACTGTTCAAAATTCAATCAACTCATCAAAACTTATTAGAAACCCAACTTTACACTCAATAATTTCAAAATACAATCAAGATTTGGGTTCTACTTGGGTAAAATGTTTGATTGAATTTTAAAATTATTAAGGTTAAAGTCGGGTTTTCAATAAGTTTTAATGAACTGACACAAGGTTTGACTAAATTTTGAACAGTTGATT
This sequence comes from Bretschneidera sinensis, assembly GCA_023935145.1. NCBI lineage: Eukaryota > Viridiplantae > Streptophyta > Magnoliopsida > Brassicales > Akaniaceae > Bretschneidera > Bretschneidera sinensis. Next base: position 145,070,042 of record CM043698.1, on the reverse strand, counting down.
AACAGAAGGCTCAGGTCTGCTTCTGAGAATTTATTAAAAATCAGAACCAAACAATGATCTAGTACTAAGAGAAGAAGAAGAGCAATAAAGGCAAGAGTTAACCTCACAAAAGCAAAACAAAAACTGTAAAGGCAAGAGTCAAATTCTTTTCACGGTTCCTATCACACACACAAAAATTAAAACATCATTTTCTTCATGGTTGGTATAGTTTTTGAAAGAAGTTAAGGACTCAATTACTACTTTAGAAAGCTAATTTGTTGGATTTTTGTTTATTTATTTATTTATTGCTATGAGAATTAAAAAAAAAAAAAAAACTTGCTTTGGATTTGGACTCTACTTTTTTGTTTTAATATGTGAAAAGTACACTTAATTTCACTGACCTTTTCTTTCCTTCTTTTTTTAACTAAGTCATCAAATTAGATAAATTCATTCATAAATTTATGTGGTGTCGTAATTTGTCCACCTAGTTAAAAGCATGTCCTAATTGTCTCAGTCCCACCAACACAAAAAAAAAAAAAAATCTATGTGTAAACAATATTGTTAAAAATAATATTCCTCGATAATTTTTTAGTTTAACAATCATCTTCAAGTTTTCATAAATCAAAAAATTATGAGAGTTTTGTTCTTTTTTTTTTCATATTCATATGAGGACCATATAATAATTTATGGTAAATTACATTAACCTACATGAGATTAGTCTATATTTACATTTACCTCACATAGTTTTTAAAATATACACTTACTTACCTATCGTTAGCCTTAGTCAGTTGTTCAAAATCTAGTCAAAGTTTATGCCAACTCATCAAAACTTATTAGAAACCCAACTTTACACTTAATAATTTCAAAATACAATCAAGATTTGGGTGCTACTTAGGTAAAATGTTTGATTGAATTTTAAAATTATTAAAATTAAAGTCGGGTTTTCAATAAGTTTTAATGAGTTGGTATAAGGTTTGACTGGATTTTGAGTAGTTGATTAACATAAGGCTAACAACAGGTGGATAAATGTATGTTTTAGTAACTATGTGAGATAAGTATAACCATAAGTTAACATTATGTATATTAATATAATTTACCCAATAATTTATTGTGTGAATCCCACCTAAATATAAAAGGAAATAACAATGTTTATAAAGTATCTAATAATTTCCTTTCTAAGCTTGAATTCTATATTTTTCAAATATTCATATTTTTAAAGTGAGTATTTCATGCACATTTATATTATGGTTTACAAAATTCCAATGTTAAAAGTTTATATATTTTTTTAGTTTGGTGCTTTAGGCCAATAATTACCCTTCTCTTCTCATAAAGGTATGTTCCAAATTCAATAAAATTAAAAACAAATATAATCTTTTAAAAATGTAGTATCGTAAATTTTTTAAGTAAAGTAAAAATCTTGCTATAAAACAGTTTGATCAAATGATCGAATTATATATCTCAAATTATTTACTATTTCAAATTAATCGGAGAAAACACATCTTTTACTCTTTTCCTTTCTCTCTACCATGAAACATAATAGACACAATACTTAACTCGAAAATTAAAACTTGTTAGATTAAGAGATATATGAATTAGTGTTCATCCCAGAATATTGTCAGCCATTTTGTTTGCGTTCATAATCATTTTTGGTTTGTTTCAATTGAGTCTTTCATGTTATAAATGCATTCCTATTGGATCATTCACGTGATTGCATCTACCTTCAAGCATAGTTGCAACATCCAAAGAACCTTCACCTTAGATTTATTCCATTCGGGACGTGTGAAGGTTTATGGCTTACAAATTTTTCATAATAATTGTTTGGGTTGATAGAAAAAGTAACCATGAAATAATATTGAATGAGAAAAATTTGAGTCAGTTTTAATAAATTAGGGTTTGAGCTTCGCCTCATCGTTTGAGATGAAATTTAAGAATTTTAATAAGTTAATTAGGTATTTTTTTGGAAATTTATAATAAATAAATACTTTGTATTAGACTTGTTAAGTTAAACTCAACAAAATTAAATAAGAAGATTTCAATTAAAACGAATTTATAACATTAGAGATCTAATTGGAATGAATAAAAAATAAACGACATAAATAAAATATGGGTGACAATTTTCTAAGACGAAAAATGAAATTTAATTTATAAAACTATCATGGTCAGCTTATTAATGACTAACAAATGCAAATATATTATTCACAACTAGAAATCACCTATCGTTTTATTTGAACTTTACAAAAATATCAATAAAAATAGTGATAAAATGAATCCTACTGTAAATAAGTCAATTTACAAAGAGATCATCCACTTACATGTAATTACTTCACTATGAGAGAAAAAGAAAAGAGAGAAGATGAATTAGTGACAAATAATGTAAAGTATTTAAAACTCTTCAACTTATATATTAAAACTCTTTTTCTTTTTAATTGAAAAAAATGAATATCTTAAAACCCTAAGCCCTAAGAAACAGAAACTAACACTTTAAGCAAATTCCATAGATTTTTGCCAATATTTAGAAGATACCCTTTTGCTATTCTGTCCAATTTCCCTCTTGGCAAACTCGCCCGTCTCTCTTTCTCTGTAAACACCATCTACTGCTCATATCTGTCATCCTTAATGGATCTCCCAACTGAAACCCAGACCCCGAAATATCTCTATGACACCCTAAGTCCCTTCTCGCTATCCCTCTCCAATCAATCTCAACCGTTTAATTCTACTCAATCTCCGCCGTCCGATCGATCTCCCGAACCCTACAGTGTCTTCCGCAATGAGATTTCGATGTCGGCGATAAATTCTAGGGCGGTGGACTCGGCCGCACCGGATTTTTTTCTCGCTGGACGTGGAAACCGGGTTGCAGGAGCCTCAGCCGGGTATGGCCCAGGAAGCTGAGCCGCATACGCCCACGGCTGAACTGAAGACTCCCGTGGGTGAATCTAAAACGAGCAACAAGGAGAAGAAAGCGGCGGCTGATAATGAAGCGGAGCCGTGATTTGAAAGCGGGTGGTTTAGGGGGAATAGTAGAGTTAAGAGCCCAATGCTTCAGTTGCATAAAGGTAATTGAGCAATGGAAAAGAATACAATTTAGTTGGAATTGGTGAAATTTGGATTTGTTGTTGTTATTTTTAGGGATTGTTAAATTGTTGGTGGTAAGTATGCTGGGTTTTAGAGTAGATACATGGTGAAGCCAGGTTTGATATATGTGGTTTTGTTTTTGTTTGATTTTAGTTCATTTACTTTATTTTATTAAAAAAAGATCATTTACTTTAAAAGAAATTGTGATCCGTAGGGTTCCCAACAGCCCTAATCAATATCATACATTATAAATGGAAGTATGACTTATTGATTGATCTTGGGTATTGCAGAGATAGTAGATTTTTGTGATTCTGTCTCCAACTCCAGAAGAACAAGCATCACGGAATGCAGCAATAGAATGTGTTTTTGATGTTATTAAATATATATGACCCAACTGCAAGGTATGATTGACTGTCTCCGCTCTTGTTCCCTCTTCCTTCCTCTAAAAGCTTAGTGTTGCCAATGTCATGCTACTTCTCTCTCTTTGTAGGTGGATGTTTTCGGGTCTTTCAGGGTATGGCTTTATCTTCCAACTAGTGATATTGATGTAAGTATGATGTTTCTTCTTATTTCATAAAACCATGAGGTGGTTCCTTCAAAGGAATTAAGAAAAAAGGTTTTCTTTTAGCTTTTTTTTTTTTTTAATAATTATGCTTTTAGTTTATTAGATTGCTTGTAATCAAAGATCAAAGGTATGATATTCGGCCATGCCTTTGAAAGATGGCCTAATTGCTTCTTCTTCTGTATGAGAATGAATTTTAGCTGTCAGTTTTTTTGTTTGACCTTCTACTCTATGAATCATGACTGCATATCAATAGAATTTAATTTTGAAGCATTTTTTTTATTGTACTTTGATAGATAAAATGATCTTGAAGTGAATCAAACCAGACTAGGAAAAGAGGAAATAATAGAAAGATCATATTGGAAATATAATGTTCATTTTCCTTGAGTTGATAGATTGTAGCCTTTCCCTTAAAAGCATATATTTTGTTATTTTCTTGTGATTGAGGATTTCGGTAGTTGGTAAACTAAAGTGTGGCCTTTGGCTTAATGTGTAGGTCGTGGTTCTGGGTTTGGGTATCAAAACCCCACAAACTGGTTTGCATGCTCTTTCTAGAGCATTGGCACAAAGAGGCATTGCTAAAAAGATACAGGTTTATTTCCCTTGAGTATTTTGATACTATCATTATGACATTTTTTTTATAAGTAATCATTATGACAAATTTATAATCTCTCATTTTTTATTTCTCTCTATTTCTCATGTGATCGCAAAGGCTCGCGTTCCAATTATTAAATTTGTCGAGAAGAAAAGTGGTGTTGCATTTGATAATAGGTTTTTCTATTTACTTGTTCATTTGTGTGCCAGCTGTGGTCCATTGAGACTGTATTTGTTCATTTAATAAATGCTCTATGTAGTCAAACATTATTGACGTGTTTCATCATGGCTTTTGAATTTCGTGTAAGGTTATTGTCATGATGTCATCTTATATGGGGAGTTGCTTTGGAATTTAGAACTAGAGATAGGTTTGGCACAATTAATATCACAAATAATCTATTTGCCCAATAATATGCACAGGTAAAAAGTTTGTCTGTGCCACTTTTCAACTATGCATCTTGATTTGCTGTGCATTTATTTGTTGACTTTAATTTATAATTGAGTGTTTATCGTCGTTGTGAATTGACTGATATTTATATGACCCAATTTTGATACGCAAAATGGACCAAAAGCGGCTGTTTTTTATCAAGGTTTGTTGCATTATCTGTCTTCGCTTCTTATAGTGTTCATTCCGCAAATTATATCACTGATGCTATGCACATAATATAGTAATTTTAATCCTTTCGCTGAAGGTTAGAGGAGATCAAGTATTTGGAAGCTTTGAACAATTTTATACATACATCTGTTTGTTTGGATTCTTTCTTAGTAAAGACGTGTCATACTGATTACTGACATTCATTGGGTTTGTTTGGGCTTGCTTAAAGCCAGTGCCTTTTTATTTATTTAAAATTGGTAAAAAAAAGCTTAGTCAAATCAAATCAAACAACCTATTAATTGATATTTCAATTGTTATCCAATAAGATTTGATTTAATTTGACTAAGCTTTTGCAAATTTTTAAAATTAAGCATCGGCTTAAAGCTAGCTTTAAGCCTACCCAATCAAACCCATTGTATATGCTAGTTATTGCTAGGTACTATAATGTGTACGTATGCATATTGAAAAAATGAAAAAAAAAAGAAATTAGTGGTAAAAGTTTCAAAATTTTAACTAGACTTTTTATTAATTCTTGAAGAAGGCAATCTTGAATTTTTCTTTGAAGATAACCGGGCCAATTGTGATAATCAAATCCAAAACGAAGCCTCACATGTTCCCGTAAACTCGGCTTCAAACATTATATAAAGAAAACGTAATAATTTAAATCTCAACAACATACGTGACATGAGGAACTATTAAAGTTACATAAATTGTGAATGCTTTTCGAAATTTTGTTGGCACTTTAGGTTCCATCAAATGATAAGTACCTGGTTCATGTTTGGCTGCTGATTTGGTAAGGTACTAAGATTTGCTCCAGCTCCCTCCGTCCCATAATATTTGTCTTCATTTTCATTTTGGGATGTCTCAAAATAATTGTTCCAAGTCAAAAGTCATAGACCTCAATTTTCTAGTAATACCCTTCATTATTACTCCAATTACTTAAGTGGTTTGTATGCAATTAATGCACTTTTTTAGTCTTTGAGCTTTTTTTTCAAAGGGAACAAATATAACTAAAATATATATTTTTTCAAAAATACTTTGACTAATTAAACAGAAAAAGGGGGCTCAGCTTAGGACTCATATATCGGAGCAGGTACTAAAGCTTATTTGTGATGAAATGTGGCATGATATCACCATGCTGTGAGAAGGGGGCAATATACTTAATAAAGGTTTTTGGTCGTGAGAAGTATTATAGCACCGAAGTTTTGCATATTATTGGCATTTCCTAAATATGGGTAGACAGTGGTTTTACCTTAAACTTAAGGTTACTATCCGGAGAATATAATTAAATATACCTGAATTTGTTTCTAACATCTCAACTATAAAAATGTTCAGATTTGAGAAAGTATCGTATCGCATTGCATCTCATAATTTTCAAGTTCATGTCTTTTTAACCTGCATGTTTATGCCTTTTGTTGTGGGTTATATGCTCCATATCTCTAGATTAGTTTCTAATGGTGTTATTAAAACGAAGTTTATATTTTTTGTGAACCAGGCAGTGTCTATTTTTGGGAATTTCTTTTAGGTGTGTGTGTATTATGCATATCCTCTGCTACATGCTTTCTGAATTTTTTTTCTTTATTTACTTTACAAAATTTTATTTATTGCCGTTTGTGGTTCTATTTTCAGGATGCAGTATTAAAGTGGCCTCAATTACGGCCATTGTGTTTGATCTTGAAAGTATTTTTACAACAGAGGGAATTGAATGAGGTGTGAATTTGTTTTGCCGTGCAGTTCCATAATAGATTGAAGCTTCATTTAAAATGATCTGCTCTTGCGGTCTGGGTGATTCAAAATTTCTATAAAGCATGCAGGTCTATTCAGGTGGAATAGGTTCATATGCCCTCCTTTTTATGCATATGGCGATGTTGCAGGCAAGTGAAGATTAACATTTGCATTAACACTGATGCGATTCTAGCTTGTGCACACACAACACGCTTGGACTTGGCTGGCCTGTGGAAACTCACCCTGACTTCTATTCTATAATATGCAAAGACAACCTATGACTATAAAATTTTAAAAAGGAACAGGAAAACATTAAAAATATTGAGAATTCATATTTTAACTAGATATGGATTGATGAATAAATATAAGATAACTGCTATTCATATGAAAGTTTCCAAGGTGTCAGCACATGCAATCAATGCTTATCTGCTGTACTGGTAACCATGCTAAATTTATTCAAATGTATATACATAATTAGATATTATCTTCCTCTTCATCAGCAAATTCCATGGGCCAATCGGCCATTTAGTTTGCATGATATATAAAAATCAAAGAGAATTTTTTTTTTTGATAAGTAAAGATTAGTATCAAAGGCATAAGGGGGTGACAACTCATGTACAAAAGAGTTATCTAGAAGACAAAAAAATCTTAGAACTTTACAAGTTCATCCTCTCCTACAAAAAATCTCCCGTTGAGCCAACAGTTAAGTGTAGTAAACTGTTCATTCTTTATATCTACAATCGATCTTTCTTCTCTATAAAAGGCCTTCTTAAGATCAAAGAGATTAATTACTAGTTAACGTATATGGGCTGTTCTTTTTCTTAATGATTCTTTCAGGAGTAAACAAATTTGGATGCGAGTCATTTAAGTTTTTTCTTAGTGTTATTCTTTCTGTAAAGAATAATACTACTATACTGTATCAAACCAGGCGGTGCTGTCTTATCATAATTAGCAAACATCTTAGATCAACCATGCTTTCACTGAAACTGCTGGTGGTGATCTATGTTTGGCCATCAGTTGGAGGTAACTAAAAATGATTGGTGATTGTGCCATAAATTTATATTGAAGAGGAATAAGGCACAATTTCATTTGCCTTTGAGTAGTTGTTACAAATGAGCTTTGGGACTCTTCTGGTATGACACTCGGGAAATTTTCATTTGAGGGAAATGTCTTTTTCCAAAGATCTTTTTGCTACAAAAGTGGCTGGAGTGAGGTCTTCAACTCTACTGCAGAGCTAAAAAGAGAATAATTTAGTGTTTTTTTAACTCACTTTTTCTCTGCCTCCTTTCATTCTCTTATCCCCTTTAATTTCTTTTGCTTCCATACTGTATAATGCTTTTCATGCCACAGAGTCTCCATGAGTGCCAAGACCAGAATATAACTTGGGAGTCCTTCTGGTATGCATTCTCATAAGTGCTATTTGTACTTAGTAGTGGACGCAACAGAGCTTTATCTCACACACTTCAAGTTTTTATTGGTTGCAATACAATAAGGTTTACCTAATTATGATTTTTCCAAAACATAATTGTGTAATTTTACTTTGAGAGATTTAGACCATATTGTGTCTGATACTGGAAAGAAAAAGGATAAGAGACAAAATAAGAATAGGTGAAACAAGCTTCTTACATTTTGTCTCATGTGTTGTTTCGGGAAAATAGGTGAACTCCTTTGATTTCTATGGACGCAAATTGAACACTATGGATGTCGGTGTATCTTGCAAAGGGGCTGGTACCATCTTTTTGAAGAGTGACAAAGGGTAATCAGTATACAAAGCATCTTTATGATGAAGTTAGCATTCATTTTTTGTTTGGAAATTCAACTTGTGGTTGAAGTAACCTTTTTTTGGGTTTTCTTCTTTTAGGTTTTTAAATAAGGGACTGCCGTTTCTCATCTCCATGGAGGACCCACTGGTTAACTTGCAGATTCTGATTTGTTATATAATGATTAGAGGAATCCAGCGGCAGTAGCAGGCATATTCACCCAGATCAGCCAAAGTGCTATTGCTCGCATGCTCGAGGGTGTCACTTAAGATGTTGATATGAGCATGATTTGGGGCATGGCAGTATGGGTGTGAGGCAGCTGTGACTTGTTCTTATTTTTTTCCTGTTTTTGAAGGGACTAATTTGAAATCAAAGGCTGAGGCTCAGAATGTCAGTGAACCTTATATGAAGTTCCCAAACAGGACCCTTGGAAGGCTTGTCCCACCTCCACCTTCAGTTTGCAACATTAAAAAAATGAAAAGAAAAAAAACTTTCTGATTCACTTCTTAATTCTTTTTAATTGACAAATAATGGTCTTGCTTCTTTTTTCCCTTTTTTTTAGCACCTTGATGGGGATAAGAATGAACCTTAAGGATACATTTTATCTTCCAATGGTTATTAACTAGTGTTATTTCCTATGATGAACTAGGCGCCAGAGAATGATATTGGGAAGAACTCATTCAACTATTTCCAGGTTTGTTCGAAAAAATAGTTTATCTTTTTCTCAACTCTTGTTGCTGTTAATGTTGGTTGTATGAAATCAAGTTGTTTTTTTTCTTGGATTTACCTGGGAGTTTAATGTTTAACCCTGCGGTTTATGAAACAGTTTTTTCTAGGTTTATTTGAATGTCCTGTGAGAGTGCATTTTCATATGTTTTCGTTGCAGATTAGATCATCCTTTGCTGTAGCACTTTCAACCTTGACAAATCCAAGGACCATTATTGGCCTGGGGCCCAACAGGAGCATTCTTGGTACCATAATTAGACCAGACTCAGTCTTACTGAAGTGCAAAGGAGGATTAAATGGGGAGGCCACTTTTACTAGCTTGCTTTCTGGAGCTGGAGAGCCATTACAGCCATGCTATGGAGAGCAGCAGGAGCTTTTGTGCAATTGGCAGTTAGATGATGAGGAACCACTGCCACGAGGAGATGGGATTGCTGGAGATGTTAGCGGACAGTCTTCTGGAAAGAAAATGAAAGTTTCTTCCAAATTTAAGTGTGGTAAGAAGTTAAAAGAAAATGGAGAGGTGGGGTTGGCAAGGCATGAAAAAAACGACTTGAGGAAAGAGAAGAGTAAACAAAAGAAACGTTGGAGACATAACCATGATGATGTCAACGGCTCTGGCCGTTATAATGGTGGTTCTCCATGGACTCGTTAGAATCTATACATGCATTTGTATCTCTTGATTTCTGGCAAGATAACTCATCAAGCTTCAAGTGTATATAAATAAGTCGAGGAAAAAATTTACTTCCTGATGAGACACATTTCCATTGGTAAGATGAAATTCTCGAACAAACTTTTTGAGAGTATTTAACTATATCACCAAAAGTGCTTTTCCCCCCTCTAACATGTTATAGTGGAAATGGATGAATTGTCTCAAGTGGAATAGAATTCTGAGCCAGTTGGTTGGCTTCTTCACTGATTTTGTAGTTGACGATGCTACTGAAGCAGAATTCTTTGATGGGGTTTTGGGACAATTATGCATATGGATTCGAGCTGTTGTACTTGCAAGATATAATTTCATCATGCTCTGATCTTTCTAGTTTTAAGGTTGCGTTCAAGTCCATGAACCAATGTTGTGATGGCTTTTAAGTCTGCATTTTGAAACTCTAATTGGTAACCATGAACTACAAAAAGAGCAGAGCATCATAGGAAATGTTGTAAATCTAATTTGCTTGTTTGTTATAAGCCATCTTCTTTACATAACCTTACGGATTGTGACAAAGTATTTTTCCCATGTATGTGTTTCTCTTACTTTCTCTTCTTTTGTTATGGTTCTGTTTCCTGATCTTACTAACCAAATCTATTAGTAAAGAGCAGGGTATGATCTACGGATGTGCATGGTTTGGATTGGTCGGTTAGATATCAAATTGAGTCTTGTCTATATATAATTTGTTTTAGTCTTAATCTAGTATAATCTATGACGGGTTATATATATCTTAATTTTAATCCAACGTATGAAAATTTGAGTTGAACTCGGATTGGATTTAGGTTGGTTTGTGAAGTCAAAATGTAATTATATTATTGAATTGTATTTTTTTAGATATTAAATATTACAAATAAAATTTTAAAATTATTAAATTAATATATTCAAATTTTAGTCTCTCTAGGGCATTTAAATTATAACACTAAACATTTTACACAAATTTAAATCGTTAGCAAGCAGTAAAGGCTATATTGGTTATGTAACTACATTGAGGTTCATGGGTTACAAATTTAATTCAGGTTAAGAATTTTCAACTCACCAAACCCTAAAAATTTTCAACCTTAGTTTACTCAAAGTTCGAGTTGGCGCTCGCTAAAGTTGTACCCTTAGTATGATCATCATGTTCATTTTACCGCAATCTTTCATTTTAAGGGAGAAATCTCAGTAAACCATTTGATTAATAAAACAATAATTGAAGTTAACAGAGAGAATGTGTTAAATTTGTTTTGCAAGACTTTTCTATCTTAAAATATGAATGCAAACTATCAAATGTCGCAAGGCAAGTACCTGTTATCCTTTCATTTCTTGTGAGAATGAGAGAAAAATCAATGCGAAGAGAGAGAGAACTCCTTTTGTAGAATATTCACAAATGTTGATTGTATTCATAAATCATAATCCCTATAATAATTTTTTTTCTCTCTCTCTCTCTATATATATATATATATATATATATATATATATATATAATACAATAAAACCTTAGTTAGTCATCAAATGTGAGGTTTGATATCCAATGTAAGCCAACTGAGTTCTCTAAATAATGAAATGTTAATGAACGCTAAGGACAATGTCACATGATTTAGCTCTTGTTTGACTAATTAAAAATTGTTACTGAGCTTTTGAAACCAAAAAAAAAAAAAAAAACTTGCAACATTTTATTGTTTGTTGAATTCTGTGTTTGCTGTTTCACATCAGTGTTTAACAAAGGGGATTTGTTAATTTTAATGCTTTAGGAGAACAAATCAATACCATTAATAAAATCGTAACCATTTGGTGTCTACCGTTCAAAATGTCCCATGAACTTCTGTTTAAATATATAAATTAAATATTTAAATAAGGTTATATATATATAACTCAATTGATTCCAATTTTCCACGTTTTTCTCCCATATTTTCTCTCTTTATTCCATTCATACTTAACTTCTTCACTCGTCTTATCTCTCTTATCTTCAACTCATATTTTTCTTTCTCACTATCTCACTCAGACTTAATTTCTCCACTCTTCTTATCTCTTTTATCTTCAACCCATATTGATTTTCTTCGTTCCTTTTTATCTTCTCCACATTTTTAATTGTTCTTATTTCTTGTTGGTGATTTTAATCGGGTAGTTCTTCTCTCGGGGTTTCTTTGCAGGTCCAATTTTCTAATGGAGAATATGTGACCATTATGCTTGGCATGCTTATAGGCAATAAGATAATTGTTAGCATATTGTTTTATCACATAAAAGAGCAGATCGACACACATGTAACGTGTGTTGAGATGCTAGTACAAGTTATTGGTTACATCCAAAATAAAATATTTATTTTTAAATTTTTAGTTATTTACTATATTATGATTTAATATAATATGAATATAAAATACTATTGCTTAATTGATATCACTTCAAGTGTTATTTAATCAATCATTCATATTTTGTTTGTGGATGTAAACAAAAAAGTTGTTGAACCACGTTATTTATCTATTTAATTATTGTGATTGTTTTTTTTTTACCTAAAATTTAAGCAAATAGATTTAAGAGTAAAATCCCAACAGAAAATAATTGTTTTTAACTTTACTTAATATTAAAAAAAACATATGTGAGAGTTTTTGGTATTGAACATATCTAAAGAGTATCGCAATTTATATGTCATTGTTGTTTCTCTTTTTAAACCTTAAATGCGGTAGATTTAGAAGAATGTAACTGACTTTGTGGGGGCCATTAAGAGATATATTTCCCCATTTTAACTGCTTGTAATTATATAGTAAAATAACTTAATAATTGGTTGTTCTAGTAGAAGTGATAGTAGTTTCTTATTAGATTATTACTTGTACAAATAATAGTAGTAGTCTATTATGATATTGTTGTTTTTTTACTAATAGCATTAGAAAAGCACACTCATAATTCCAATATACATTGTAAATAAGAGTGGTTTACTACTAGAGCTAGGATGAGAGTTTTGGGTTGTCAAGTAGAGAGACACTTACAATTAGAGTTAAGTTGAGAGCTTTGGTTGTATTGAAGCTTTTGAATGGTGAGCCGGTGAGAGTTTAACAATTTTACTCTTCCTAAAGTTGCAGCTGAAGATTAATAAAATTGTGGATATACTTCCCCATTTTAACTGCTTGTATTTATATAGTAAAAATATTTATATAGCTTTGGGGAAAGCCCCTCCCTCCACCTCTGGACGTTTGGATGCAAACTCTGACCTGTACTTAGAGCTCTAGTTTTCTTAGCTCTGACCCGCATCTTCAATCTTCATGTACTTATATAGCCTCATGAGAGACAAAGGACATACGAACTCTACTAACCTATTGAATTTAAAAGAGGAAGTGAGACAATACAAAGAGGAGAATTGTATTGAATGGTATGATTTACTTACAAGGGAGCTATCCTATTTATACAAGCCAATAGGAGAGGCAAAGCTATACAAAAACAATGTGGGACTAAACTAACTAAGCCCATATAATACATTAACACCCCCCCTCAAACTCAAGGCGGTAAGTGGGAGGTGAACTTGAGTTTGGAAACCAGAGAGTGAAAGTGTCCGGGTGGATGAGCCTTAGTGAAAATTTCAGCTGTCTAATCGACTGAACTAACGAATTGTGGACAAACTGTATTCTAGAGAATGTAATCACGGATGAAGTGGCAATCATTCTCGATATTTTTTGTACGCTTATGGAAGACATCATTGTGAGCGATCTGAATAGTACTCCTGTTGTCACAGTGTAGGATAGTGACAGCAGGAGAAGAGATACCCATGTCAGCGAGTAGCCATCGAAGCCAGATAAGTTCTTGAGTTGCATCAGCCATGGCACGATATTCAGCTTTAGTACTGGAGCGAACAACTATAGTTTGTTTCTTATTATGCCAGAGAATGAGAGAATTGCCCAAAAAGAAACAGTAACTAGTGGTTGAATGTCTGTTGGTGGGGCCTCCGGCCCAATCGGCATCAGAATAGGCTTGTAGGACAGGGGCAGACTATGCTGAGAAATGAAGCCCATGAAATAAAGTACCCTTGACATACTGAAGAATGTGAAGAACAGCTGAGTAATGGGTGGTTCGAGAAACGGACAAGAACTGGCTGACCTGATGAACGACATAGGCAATGTTAGGGCGAGTGACAGTAAAATATACAAGACTTTTAACCAGTTGACGATATAGAGTGGCATCCTGAAGAGGTGAACCATCGAGTGGGGTAAGTCTGATGTTCGGCTCGAGAGGAGTAGTGGCAGTGGTTGAGTCAATAATCCTAGCCTTGGAAAGGAGATCCGAGGCATATTTGGCTTGAGAGAGAAAAAATCCATCAAAACTAGATGAGACTTCGAAGCCAAGAAAATAGGTGAGAACACCAAGATCTTTCATCTTGAATTGGCCACTGAGAAACTTTTTAAGTTCATAAATACCATGTAGATCATCTCCAATAATAACTATATCATCCACGTATAGTAAAAGAAGGATAATACTGTTGGTAGTATGGCGGATAAACAGAGTAGAATCATGAGCACTCGGTGTGAACCCAAATTGATGAATGGTAGTGCTGAATTTGGCAAACCAAGCACGTGGAGCTTGTTTCAAACCATATAGGGCATGGTGAAGGTGACAAACTTTGTTTCGAGGGGCATCCAAGCCGGGAGGGGTATGCATATAGACTTCCTCAAGAAGATCTGCATTGAGAAATGCATTTTTGACATCCATTTGAAACAAAGTTCATCTTCGAATGGCAGCGACAGTAAGGAGTGTACGGATAGATGTAAGCCTCGCCATTGGAGCAAATGTCTCTTCATAGTCAATGCCATATTCCTAAGAAAATCCCTTAGCAACAAATCGGGCTTTATATCGTTCAACAGAGCCATCAGAAAACGTCTTGATCTTAAACACCCATTTACACCCAATAGGAGTTTTTCAGGGGGCAGATCAACAATATCCCAGGTATGAGTTTGAGCTAGGGCCTGAAGTTCTTCATCCATTACTTTCTGCCAATGAGGATTAGTACTAGCCTCCTTATAGGATTGAGGCTCATGCAGATGAAGTATAGTTGAAAAACAATGATAATCACAATGATAATCAGCAAGATGAAAAGAGTTATGAGTTACCCTGGTAGATCTGTGGGGGTGATATGGAGGATGGCTCTCAGAGAGAGTCGGTGCAGACTCATCAGACATAGGAATATCCTCGGGCATGACTGATTGAGTCGGAGATGTGAGGTCAGCTGATGGTTCTGGAGAGGTAGGATCAGTTGGTGGTTCCGGAACAGAAGGGGTGATATCAGTTGGTGATTCTGAGGTGGACTCAACAGTACCTAAACTAGATTATTAGAAAATAACTCAATAGATGGATTGGTAAAGAATATGGAGTTAGTGATGGTTGACATGTCAAATGACCGTAAAGAAGAGAATATTTGATGTTCCCAAAAAATGATATGACGAGAGATATAAAGAGTTTTAGAAATAGGATCCCAGCACCGACACCCCTTATGTTCAATACCATATCTATGAAACAACATAGATGAGCCATTGGTTGTAATTTGTTGTGTTCATGTGGTTTAAGAAGAACAAAACAAGTGAAACCAAAGACTCTGAGGTCAGAGTAATCATGAGGTTTACCGAAAAGGCGCTCGAATGGAGACTGATTCTGGATTGAAGCGGAAGGGACACGATTGATTGTGTACACTGCGGTTAAGGTAGCATCACTCTATAAATGTTTAGGACATGATGACGAAATGAGTAGAGCATGAATGGTGTCAAGAATATGTCGATGTTTGCGTTCGGCTCGTCCATTTTGTTGGGAGGTTCTAGGGCACGAGTGGTGGAGGAGCATGCCATTTTTGTGAAGTAGGTTTAGAAAAACATGGTCTTTATATTCCATTGCATTATCTGAAAGAAAAATTTTGATATTCCGAGAGAATTGAGTTTGAACCATATAAGAAAAATCATAATATATTTGAAAGAGTTCAAATATGTTTTTCATAAGAAACAACCAAGTATAATAAGAATAGTCATCCACAAATATAACAAAATAGCGAGCACCACCCATTGATGCATGAGGAGAAGGCTCTCAAACGTCAGAATGTATTAAATCAAAATGTGCAAGGGAAACAAACTGACTCTCATTAAAAAGGTAAAACTGATTGTTTTGCAAGTTGACAATGAATACAATGAAAAGACTCATGCTGAAATGAACATAACTAACCACTAGAAATAAGAGAACATAGAGGGCTGGATGAAGTGTGACCTAACCGAGAGTGCCACAATTCCACAGGTGAGAGTGCTGGGATGGATACGGCTGATTGGTTTGGTGATGGTAAAGATAAGACTTGGAGGTGAGTGAGCTCAAAGAGGCCTACAATTTTACGGCTAGTTCCAAGGAGTTTTCCTGTCTGAGGGTCCTACACACGACAACCAATAGAAGAAAAATGCAAATCAAGTCCAATATCACATAGTTGTCCAACAGATATAAGGTTAAGCGTAAGATTAGGAACCAAATATGTGTCAGGGAGAGACAAGTGAGAACTATCAACATGTCCAGTGTGGCTAACCAACATATTTGATCCATTAGTAGTGTGAATAGTAGGTGCATGCTCATCACTGGTGTTAGAGGAAAATATAGAGGCATCAGAAGTCATGTGATTGCAAAAGGCAGAACCAAAATACCATCGGGATGTACCAAGTGTAACCGACATGGCTATATTGTTACCAGTTTTATTTAGAGCCTTGGTAAGAATGGTGCAGAAACCACTCCAATTAGGTAGAGAGTTGGATGAAGTTGGTGTAGCATCAGTTGCTACAGTAGTAATATTCTTTGGCTTGGAATAGAACCGATTGTATGAGCCTCAAAAGTGATATTGGTTCCCATTTGACTAATTTTCATATGGAAGTTTAGGGCAATCTGCAAGATAGTGACCCGGTTCTCTACAGACTTTACACAGGCGAGAAGGACATTTGTGCAGTTCATGCCCTTGTGAATGACAATACCTGCAATATAAAGGCTTATGGTATGGGTTTGCCTTGGCAGCTGGTGTGACAAGGGCAACATCTGTATGAGATCCTTATAATGTGGCAAGACGTGTTTCCTCACTGAGTAGATCAGAAAGGATGTCGTTTAGGAGAGGTATCGCGCCCTGGTGTAGGATTGAAGCTCGTATAGGTTCAAATTCCTCTCTCAAGCCCATCAGGAATTGCATAATACGTGTCTCAGTTCGGTACTGCGTCTTTTGTGCATTCAAAGTTGGCTCAGTGAGAGCTAACTAGTTCCACACGGCAGTCATATGAGATAGAAAACTATTGAAAATTTGTCCAGGTTCTTTGCACATGCTATGAATGGTGGAAAGAAGACGATATCGATTTGAGATGTCTGCCTTGGTGTAGCGGTGTTGGAGAAGATCCCAAGCTTCTTTAGCTGTATGGAGTGTACCAAATTGAAGTTTGATTTATGGGATAATAGTGGCACGAAACCATGTGAGAATCTAGTGATTTTTACTATCCCAGTCCTTTAGATAATCAACACATTTGTCAGCATCTTTGTCGTCCTTCTTCTTGGGTTCAATGATATCTCCAGTCATGTAACGCCACAATTTTCGTCCACGGAGGAAACCAGACATTTCTTGAGTCCACACAACATAATTAGATTCATCCAGAACAGTAGTAATAACTCGGGGTAAGTCCGATTCAGCCATAGGCGTAAAGAGGAAGGTGAACCTCCAAGAAACCAGTGACGTGGCGATCAACAGGTGATGTGGCAGTGATGTGGCACTGATGTGGCAATGACGTGGCTTTTAGGGCTGACGTGGCAGCAGTGTGTCTAAAATAGGAGCGGCGGCGGAGATGACATCGATGGAGAATGAGACCCCGACTATAGTGATGATCCGACAGGTATGAAAATGATATACTAGAAGTTTTTCTGATGTGAATGATCCACTAATAGTGGCAATCACATAGCATACTTAACTCTTAATATACCGAGAACCATTATGACTCTGATACCATGTTGAATTTAAGAGAGGAAGTGAGACAATACAAATAGGAGAATTATATTGAATGTTGTGATTTACTTACAAGGGAGTAAAGCTATACAAAACCAATGTAGAACTAAACTAACTAAGCCCATATAATACATTAACATAACCAATAGTTACTTTTTTTTAGTGAAGAAATTCTTATTTACAATTAATGAAAATTTTATTTATAATTGGTAGGTAATTTTACTGATAATGTCGTATAACCACTATTCATATTACCAGTGAAATTATTTAATAATTATCAGTAAAGTTGTCACCTAATAATTATTCGTTGATGTTTTGGTATTAGATCTTATATGGATTTTTGTTTATTTGAAGTAAGTGACAGTCATCGTATGGATTAACCATTGTGACATTGTCGAGAATTGATTTGAAGTTGTGATGACGTTTCCCCCTCTTTTGTTATATTTATTAAAGCATTAAAGATTAAAATAATTTGGGGGTAAAAGAAAGGGCTTTAGCTAGGAAATAATACATAGTTTTCTTTGATTTGATTTTTTTAGTTTTGTTTATTTGATATAAGGTAAAGAGGTTGCCAATGAGTGGAATAACAATTGGCTGCACTGGTGATGGCTTGACTTAATCAAACTGATTTCAAGTTACTATTAATTGTTCCTTATTATGACTTAGCATATTGGGGAAAATGTACAATCGAAGTAATAGTTTAACTCTGAATGTGTCCTAAGAGAAACTTTTAATAGGAAGGGAGATGTTGGTAATGTAAAAACCCATAGTTGTCTGGTTGTCTTATTGATTCTATTGCAGGCTGCCCCTGATACGGTGTTTATCAGTGCTGTCACGTCTTTGAAACCTGAAGATGCATGTGATCCAAATAGAGTGAAATGTGTTGTGGATAATTGTGGCTATGCTATTTACTTTTCAAGGGGATTGATTCCTTATAACAAGTGAGTTTATATGTGAACCTTTATTATCTTCATTATATGTTTTTAATTTTTAATTTCAAGTTAAGCTGCTAATGAATTTGTCCACCTACTCGATGCAGGGCAGGGAAGATCAATCCACAATTCCCATATTTGCTTCATCTTGGAATTCAGGTATCAAAATGCAGTTTTCTTTTGTAAAACAGCAAATAAAAGAATGAGAATTCTTTTTTACTGCCTGTTGTGTGCGTTTAAGAAGGCTATAATTTTATGATTCAAAGTTTCTAAAGATATATCCAGAGCTTCAACCAACACCATTGCAACTAGAAGAGGATTTGGAGCAGCTTAAAGTCCTTGAGAATGGGTATAAAATGAAGGTTAGTAGAATTGCTCTACCATTCTCTGTTCCTTTGTCCCACTTGTTTCATTCCAATCTTCATGCATATACTTTCTGAAACTCCAATTGCACTCTTAAAAACGTTGCTACTTGTGACCTTCTGGAAACATCAAGAAATAAATTTTTTCCTTATTTTTTAATTTGCACTCAGGAGTGAGCCTTCTTTTTTTTTTTTTAACATGTTACTACTTGTTTTCCTGCTGTTTTTAAAAACACTAAAGCAGGCAGTTGTCAATAATGAGATTGACGACTTTTATGGTAATTACGTTTTACACGATGGAATTGTGTTGATATGCTCCGGAGAAAATTTGAAATTGAGGTATACTCTATTAAGATGTTTAAATGCCCGAAAAATATAGGATTCAGTTATATTTCATGGGTCCTGGTACGGATTGAAGGTTTTAGAGCTTTAACAAGCAACATGTAACAATATGGCCTCTACTTTACTGAATTGGGTTGTTTTAGTTATGAAAGGGAATATATTAGGTTGTTTATGGAAAGCTGTGGTGATCGGAGAATCCCGTCATGGCATGATCATTCGCTGAAACAGAGCTTTCATCACAATCAACTTAAGAAAAAGCAATGATTCTACTTCTGTTGGATGTTAGTAGAAAGTTTCTTCTACGGTCTACACTCATTGGAAACTGAAATATATAATGTGAAGATCTAAAGATTTAAGAAACTTATTTTTGCAGGTAATAAAGGTTGACCACGAGGCTCATGGTGTTGACACTCCTGAAGACGCTGAAAAGATTGAATCTTTTATGCGTGGCAGAAACCTATCGTAGTTAAGGATTTTCAGTTCATAGTTGATTCCTGATCATAGTTCTCACTGTTGATTTCATGTTGTGCTTAGGACATTGTCCTTGCATACACAGTTATCAGTCACTTATCACAGAGTAGGATGGAACAAGGCCCCTAAAGCAGATCACATGGCCACCGTGCAGTCGGAGCTCTGAGCCAAGTCCATCTACATACATCCGATCACTTTAATGCGTCCACTTGGCCTCGACTTAGTTTTCTAATATTGTTTTAAGTAGGATAGTTTTCCAATTATGTTCTTTCACTTTCTACTGTAATTTCTCTTTGAAAATAATCTTCAATGCATGATTCTGCGATCTTATGCTTGTAAAGTAACAAACGTGGTCAATTAGCAGTTGGAAATACTAACTGAGAAAGGAAAACAACACTTATCAAAGGGGAAGAAGTAGCTTGCAAAAGGCAGAGGCCCAAACCCGAACACATATTTTCAAAAAGATACACATGCAGGTCAAATTAACCATACAAAATGTGGAAAAATCAATCTAACAGGGAGTTGAAAGATTAAATATTCTTGTTTAGATTCCATTTATGAATTTTTTTCTTTCACTTTCTGATTTAGGATGACAAGGACGGCTGGATTTAAACGAATACAAGATACAAATAAGAAGCATGAGTCTTCCAGAGTTCCACCTACCCAAAAAAAGAAAGAAAAAAAAAACCATGTACTATTAATTTTCCAGTTAGTACGTAGTAAAGAAGAATATATGCTCTGAATTTTTACCAACCAAATTAGAAAAGACAGGTGATTAGGCTTTTCATTGCAACCGAACATGTAGACACACCATGAATATGAATCTCAAGTTTCATTGCCGGCTACTTGAATTTTGACCACTTACATCATGAGAATTTTGTTTTGACCACTAAAAACAGAGCCAAAAGATCTCCAACAAAACAATATCCAAATAATTATTATAAGATAAACAAGTCTAAAAACTACCCACTACTTCTTTTCATTTGAATGGATTCTTTATCAAACTAGGTTGTATTATCTACTCTTGCGTGCGTTCAAGGGCAGAGAGGAAGAGGATGAGTCCTCAACTGCACATTCAAAGGCTCTTCATTTTGCGTGACCAAGTGAACCTCTGTTTTGAAGAGAAGAACAGAGAGCGAGTCAACAGAGAAGTACACAAACCCACCTGGCGAGTGAGTCACAAACGATTCATAACTCGTCCCCACAACACAGTGCCACGCTGGTCCATACTCCAAGTCAAACTCCTGTAAATTCAATTTCATTTCCCAAAATCCTTAAAAAAACCATTAATCTCCCTTTCCACTTACTTCATCTTATCCTTATTCCGCTCCAAACCATAATTGAAACACAACCTCTCTAGACACTAATGTAACCTTCTCGATTGACCTTGCGCATGACCAAGGTAGTGTTTATTCCATTGAGCTAAATTATCCCAACACTACTTGATTTTTGAGACAATATCTCCTTTCCCATGTGACTTGTTCTCCAAGATCTCACAATCTCATACTTGCATCGATCATCAGGTAACCACATAGCTTCAAACTGAAACTGCTTGGAAAAGAATCGTCTTCTAACTGTAGACCGAGTCAATTCAAGAACAATAACAGCAGGATCCGAATTAATCAAAATGTTATGCTGGACCATGCAATTCTAAATTAAGAAAACTAACTGGATGCCGCGACCACCCTATCTAAGTCTCTCTTCAACAAAATCATTCTCATCCCTCCCATTCATGCAAGTGGTAATGGATACCCAACATAATATAGATATCTCAACCCACAACCATCAAACATTTCTTGAAACTCCCTCATTTGATGTTCGACTGTAGAACCGATAAACCTTCATGTATTCACTACTCGGATCGCTATAATTAATAATGATATCAATGTGGTAGTGAGAAAAAGTGTGGATCGAAACATCAAAACCCCCTTGTCCGAAAAAGGGCTTGACCACCCCTTCCACGAGTACCTCTAACTCCAAGACAATATTGTTAATGTATTATATCCCACATTGGTTGTGTATAGTTTTGCTTCTTCTTTTGACTTGTATAAATAGGATAACTCCCTTGTAAGTAAATTACACTATTCAATACAATTCTCCTCTTTGTATTGTCTCACTTCCTCTCTTAAATTCTACATGGTATCAGAGCCATAATGGTTTTCGGTATATTAAGAGTTGAGTATGCTTTGTGATTGTCACTATTAGTGGATCTTTCACATCAGAAAAACTTCTAGTATATCCTTTTCATACCTGTCAGAGTCTCATTCTCCATCGACATCATCTCCGCTGTGGCTCCTGTTTCAGATATGTTGCTGCCACGTCAGCACCACCTCACTGCCACGTCAGTGCCATATCACCCGTTGACCACCACATCATCAGTTGACTGCCACATCACCGGTTTCTTGGAGGTTCATCTTCTTCTTTGCGCCTATGGCTGAATCGTACTTATCCTGGGTTATTACTACTATTCTGGATGAATCTAATTATGTTGTGTGGGCTCAAGAAACGTCTGGTTTCCTCCGTGGACGAAAATTGTGGCATTACGTGACTGGACATATCACTGAACCCAAGAAGAAGGACGACGAAGATGCTGACAAATATGTTGACCGTCTAGAGGACTGGGATAATAAAAATCACTAAATTCTCACATGGTTTCGTGCTACTATTATCCCATAAATCAAACTTCAATTTGGTACACTCCATACAGCTAAAGAAGCTTGGGATCTTCTCCAACACCGCTACACCAGGGCAGACATCTCAAATCG
The DNA here is from genome assembly GCA_023935145.1 of Bretschneidera sinensis. Taxonomy (NCBI): domain Eukaryota; kingdom Viridiplantae; phylum Streptophyta; class Magnoliopsida; order Brassicales; family Akaniaceae; genus Bretschneidera; species Bretschneidera sinensis. Next base: position 145,047,500 of record CM043698.1, on the reverse strand, counting down.
GTATCGTCTTCTTTCCACCCTTCATAGCATGCGCCAAGAACCTAGACAAACTGTCAACAGTTTTCTATCTCAAATGACTGCCGTGTGGAACCAGTTAGCTCTCACTGAGCCAACTTGGGAATGCATAAAAGACACTGATGTTCATGAAAGTACCGAACTGAGACACGCATTATGCAATTCCTGATGGGCTTGAGAGAGGAATTTGAACCTGTATGAGCTTCAATCCTACACCGGGGTGCGATACCTCCCCTAAACGATGTTCTTTCTGATCTACTCAGTGAGGAAACACGTCTCGCCACATTATAAGGATCTCATACAGATGTTGCCCTTGCAGCACCTGTTGCTTTTGCCACACCAGCTGCCAAGATAAACCCATACCAGAAGCCCTTATATTGCAAGTATTGTCATTCACAAGGGCATGAATTGCTCAAATATCCTTCTCACCTGTGTACAATCTGCAGAGAATCGGGTCACTATCTTGCAAACTACCCTAAACTTCCATCTGGAAATCAGTCAAATATGAACCAATATCATTCTCAAGGCTCATACAATCAGTTCTATTCCAAGCCAAAGAATACTGCTACTTTAGCCACTGATGCTACACCAACTTCATCTAGCTCTCCACCTGATTGGAGTGGTTTCTGCATCATTCTTACCGAGACTCTAAATAAAACTAGTAACAATATAGCCATGTCAACTACACCAGGTATGTCCCGATGGTATTTTGATTCTGCTTGTTGCAATCATATGGCTTCTGATGCCTCTATATTTTCCTCTAAAACCTGTGATGAGCATGCACCTACTATTCACACTGCCAATTGATCAAATATGTTGGTCAACCACACTAGACATGTTAACAGTTCTCATTTGTCGCTCTCTGACACATATTTGGTTCCTAATCTTACGCTTAACCTTATATCTGTTAGACAACTATGTGATCTTGGACTTGATTTGCATTTTTCTTCTACTAGTTGTCGTGTGCAGAATCCTCAGACAGGAAAATTCCTTGGAACCAACCGTAAAGTTGGACACCTCTTTGAGCTCACTCACCTCCAAGTCCCATCCTCACCATCACCAAACCAATCAGCCGTATCCATCCCAACACTCTCACCTGTGGAATTATGGCACTCTCGGTTAGGTCACACTTCATCCAGCCCTCTACATTATCTTATTTCTAGTGGTCAGTTAGGTTCATTTCAGCATGAGTCTTTTCATTGTATTCATTGTCAACTTGCAAAACAATCAGCTTTACATTTTAATGAGAGTCAGTCTGTTTCCCTTGCACCTTTTGATTTAGTACATTCTGACGTTTGGGGGCCTTCTCTTCATGCATCAATAGATGGTGCTCGCTATTTTGTTATATTTGTGGATGACTATTCATGTTATACTTGGTTGTTTCTTATGAAAAGCAGATCTGAACTCTTTCAAATATATTCTGATTTTTCTTCTATGGTTCAAACTCAATTCTCTCGGAATATCAAAATTTTTCGTTTAGATAATGCAATGGAATATAAAGACTGTGTTTTTCTAAACTTACTTCACAAAAATAGCATCCTCCCCTACCGCTCGTGCCCTGAAACCTCCCAACAAAATGGACGAGCTGAACGTAAACATCGACATATTCTTGACACCGTTCGTGCTCTACTCATTTTATCATCATGTCCTGAACGTTTTTGGGGTGATGCTATCTTAACCGCAGTGTACACAATTAATCGTGCCCTTTTGACGATAATCCAGAATCAGTCTCCATTCGAGTGTCTTTTCGGTAAACCTCCTGATTACTCTAACGTCAGAGTCTTTAGTTGCGCTTGTTTTGTTCTTCTCAAACCACATGAACACAACAAATTGCAACCAAGGGTTCATCTGTGTTGTTTCATTGGATATGATATTGAACATAAGGGATATCGGTGTTGGGATCCTATTTCTAAAACTCTTTGTATCTCTCGTCACGTCATTTTTTGGGAACATCAAATATTTTCTTCCTTACGATCATTTGACATGTCAATCATTACTAACTCCAGATTATTTACTGATCCATCTATTGAGTTATTTCCTGATAATCCAGTTTCAGGTACTGTTGAGTCCACCTCAGAATCACCAGCTGATATCACCCATTCCGTTTCGGAACCACCAGCTGATCCTACCTCTCCAGACCCAGCTCCAGCTCCAGAACCATCAGCTGACCTCACCTCTCCGGCTCAATTGGCCGTGCCCGAGGATATTCCTATGTTTGATGAGTCTGCACCGACTCCCTTTGAGAGCCATCCTCCAGATTACCCCCGCAGATCTACCAGGGTAACTCATCACCTTCTCATCTTGTTAATTACCATTGTGATTATCATTGTTTTTTCACTATACTTTATCTGCATGAGCCTCAATCCTATAAGGAGGCTAGCACTAATCCTCTTTGGCAGAAAGCAATGGATGAAGAACTTCAGGCCCTAGCTAAAACTCATACTTGGGATATTATTGATCTGCCTCCTAGAAAAACTCCTATTGGGTGCAAATAATTGTTTAAGATCAAGACACTTTCTGATGGCTCTGTTGAATGATATAAAGCCCGACTTGTTGCCAAGGGATTTGCTCAGGAATACGGCATTGACTATGAAGAGACATTTGCTGCAGTGGCGAGGCTCATATCTGTCCGTATACTCCTTGATATCGCCGCCATTCGAAGATGGACTTTGTTTCAAATGGATGTCAAAAATGCATTTCTTAATGGGGATCTTCTTGAGCAAGTCTATATGCATACCTCTCCCGGCTTGGATGCCCCTCGAAACAAAGTTTGTCACCTTCGTCGTGCCCTATATGGCTTGAAACAAGCTCCATGTGTCTAGTTTACAAAATTCAGCACTACCATTCATTAGTTTGAGTTCACACCGAGTGCTCATAATTCGGCTCTGTTTATCCGTCATACTGCCAATGGTATTATTCTTCTTTTACTGTACGTGGATGATATGGTTATTACTGGAGATGATCTACATGGTATTTCTGAACTCAAAAAGTTTTTCAGTGGCCAATTAGAGATGAAAGATCTTGGCGTGCTCACCTATTTTCTTGGCCTCGAAGTCTCATCTAGTTCTGATGGATTTTTTCTCTCTCAGGCCAAATATGCCTCGAATCTCATTTCCAAGGCTGAGATCACTGACTCAACCACTGCCACTACTCCTCTCGAGCCGAACATCAGACCTACCCCACTTGATGGTTTACCTCTTCAGGATGCCACTCTATATTGCCAACTGGTTGTAGTCTTGTATATCTTACTGTCACTCGCCCTGACATTGCCTATGCCGTTCATCAGGTCAGCCGGTTCTTATCCGCTCCTCAGACCACCCATTACTCGGCTGTTCTTCCCATTCTTCGGTATGTCAAGAGTACTTTATTTCATGGGCTTCATTTCTCAGCACAATCTGTCCCTGTCTTACAAGCCTATTTTGATGCTGATTGGGCCGGAGACCTTACCGACAGACGTTCAACCACTGGCTACTGTTTCTTTTTGGACAATTCTCTCATTTCCTGGCGTAGTAAGAAACAAATTGTGGTTACTCGCTCAAGTACTGAAGCTGAATATCGTGCCATGGCTGATGCAACTCAAGAACTTCTTTGGCTTCAATGACTACTCGCTGACATGGGTATCTTTTCTCTTGCTGCCACTATCCTACATTGTGACAACATGAGTGCTATTCAGATCGCTCACAATGATGTCTTCCATGAGAGTACAAAACACATCGAGAATGGTTGCCACTTCATCCATGATCACATTCTCCAGAATACGGTTCGTCTACAATCCGTCAGTTCAGCCGATTAAACATTTGATATTTTCACTAAGGCTCATCCACCTGAACACTTTCACTCTCTGGTTTCCAAACTCAAGTTCACCTCCCACTTACCTCCTTGAGTTTGATGGAGAATGTTAATGTATTATAGTTAATGTATTATATCCCACATTGGTTGTGTATAGCTTTGCCTATCCTATTGGCTTGTATAAATAAGATAGCTCCCTTGTAAGTAAATCACACTATAATACAATTCTTCTCCTTGTATTGTTTCACATCTTCTCTTAAATTCTACAAATATTAATGCTTGAATCTCAATCTAAGTTTTACCTTCGTTAGACCATTCAAACCAAAACTTACTTCCACACACAGTGGTGGTGGCTGAGTGATATGCGAAAGTTTGACGCATCACCTTATAAGTTTAAAGTTGCGGGTACTTTATCCAAAGAAAATGTAATTTTGCCGAACATTGCATCAAAAGTAAAAAAAAAAAATTTGCTGTTTGATTTGGCAGATTTAACTATTTCAGTACTTTTATCAAGCCGTTTCATCTTGGCTCGTCGGACACACGATAATTGCTGAAGCTATCGTGGCAACGAGTCATTAGTTTACGTGTCAGCACTGTAGAATATTCACTTGAGAGATTCCAGCCGAATCGTTTTCATCACTTCTCAATCTCATCTACCTGACTACCTCTGCCTCTCTCACCAAAAATAGTAACAAACAAACTCCCACCAAAAATACCACTCTCTCTCTCATACTCAGGTCTCCATTTTTAACTTCTCTTCTATTCTCTCTCTGTCTCTAGAGTTTTGGTTCTCTGTTTCCATGGCTACCGTCACTCGCTTCTCTGCTTTGCCGATCACTGCTTCCTCTTCTTCCACAGGGATTTCTTCGGTATCCGGTGGCCGAAAATCGTCAGCGAGGTTTCCGGAGTTCAAAGGACTCAAGATCAGGCAGAGTTCGGCTACTCGGTCCCTCAGATCGGTGAGTCAATGCCCGAACTCCAGCACTATCGCTCGCGGTGGACGAGGCTCAGGAGACAGCTGTTGATGGTGAGGACCGTAACTTCTTGTCATATTTTTGGATAAACTCGTAATCTCTATTTAATTTCTGATGTTGTTGTTTGTTTATCTTGTTTGGTTGCTTGGAAATTTAAGTGAAAGGGAAATGAAAATGAAATAGAAAGTTCTGTGTAGAAGTGTTAAGTGTCGAATTGTGTTTCTATGTTGGATTTTCAATTTTTTATTTTATCGGACAAATTAAAAAGCATGCAAAATTAAGTTGAATATATATGGATTAGTTCTTAAAGCTACGTCGGTTAGGGTATAAGAAGACTGGTAATTTTATATTCATGCTATAAATAGTTAAGTTTATGAGAGGCTATATATTATGATGATAATGAAGAAAATAAATTTATAATAGGTCCGGTATTTAATAACCCAACTGTTGAAAACAATATTGATCATGTTAGGACTGTATGGTTAGGAATAAGGGTATTGATACTAACAGAGCTAATAAAATATTGGGAGAGAAATAAGAGTTTTGTAAAACCCTTACATGTCAATGGATAGATAGGGCTACAACCAGATAGAGCTGCTTTCAAGCTATTCAAAGCTTGACTCATTTTTTACTTCCACATTCGAATGAACTAAGACGAGGATATTGAAAGGATGTAGGAATTTTCCTGGTTGGATGGAAAATGGGGAAGATGAAGGATCTGTGTTGCTCGGACTTGGCTGTGCCCTAGTGTTTGACTTTCCCGAGTGTTAGATTCTTTTATTTTTTGTAAGTTTTCTTTTGATTTAGAGTGTCGAAGGGAACTATTAATATTTGGAGTGTCGTTCTGATATGGGTACAACATGGTAAAATGAAGAGTCCAAACAACCAAGGTTATGACTCCAAAGCACAAAATTCTCCAAACAACAAAAGCTAAGAGGACCTCTCATGTAAACCTTTGCTTCTACATCTGTATGTATGGAGGAAGTTGGTGTTTCTTTATTTTAAGGTTTGGACAATTCTTTTTTATTAAGTACTGTTTGGACAAATTTGACTTATAAAAAAATAGTTTGACAAATTTCTCTCTTTTATCGATAATGCTTACAAATTTCCATTATGATAAATTATTATAATAATAATAATAAGAATAATAGCAACAACAACAACAAATAGAAAGATGATAAAGGCATAATGGTTAACTTCGGTTGACTAATGCGTCCTTATTTTAGATAAAAGGAAGAAGATAAAAGTCCACTTGGTTAACAGGTGTTTGCTTTAAACTCTTTTGGAATGAGAAAGCAGTCCACAAGAAAAAGTTGGTTGTTAGCAACCATCAGTTAATTTGTATTTTAACATGAGATTGAAATATCTAAAATTGATTTTGTACAAGTTCATCACAACTTATCGAAATAGGCAAGCAATATGACGATATGGATGATGAAAAAGTAGAAAGGAGAATCGGTTTGAGAAGATACCTTTGATTATTGTGTGTGGAGTATTTAAAGGTCGGTGCACCATTGAGAACACATCTTTTTGATAATCTAAAACAGAGGTAAATGCTATTTTCTGATCAGAGCTTGCTTTGCAGGTTTAGTTTTCTAATGGAGAATATGTGATCATTATGTTTGGTATGCTTATAGGTAATAAGATAATTGTTAACATATTGTTTTATCACATAAAAAAGCAGATCAGCACACATGTAACGTGTGTTGAGATGCTAGTATAAGTTATTGGTTACATCCAAATCAAAATACTTATTTTTAAATTTTTAGTTATTTACTATATTATGATTTAATATAATATGAATATAAAATGCTCTCGCTTAATTGGTATCACTTCAAGCGTTATTTAATCAATCATTCATATTTTTATAATGGAAAGTGTTAAGATTTTGGCTCAATTCACCACAAGAAGAACTTCTAATTGGTTTGGGGAAAGTAGTTTCCTATTTAATAGTTTGTTGTTCTAGTAGAAGTGATAGTAGTTTACTATTAGATTGTTGTTTGTACAAGTAGTAGTAGTAGTCTATTATGATATTGTTGTTCTTTTACTAATAGCATTAGAAAAATATCCTTATATAAAAGGGTCATAAAGAAGGTTTGTGGCACACTCATAATTTCAATATACATTGTAAATAAGAGCGGTTTACTGCTAGAGCTAGGATGAGAGTTTTGAGTATATTGGGTTTTGGGTTGTCAAGTAGAAAGAACACTTACAACTAGAGCTAAGTTGAGAGTTTTGGTTGTATTGAAACTTTTGGGTGGTGAGCCAGTGAGAGTTTAGCAATTTTACGCTTCCTAAAATTGTAACTGAAGATTAATAAAATTGTGGATTTGTTGGTGGATGTAGACAAAAAGGTTGCTGAACCACATTAATTCTGTGATTGTGTTTTTTTACCTAAAATTTAAGTAAATAGATTTGAAAATAAAATCCCAAGAGAAAGTGATTGTTTTTAACATTACTCAATGTTAAAAAAAAAAAAATACAACATATGTGAGGTTTTTGTATTGAACATATCTAAGAGTTACGCAATTTATATGTCATTGTTGTTTCTCTTTTCAAACCTTAAATGCGGTAGATTTAGAAGACTGCATTGTGGGGGGCATTAAGAGATATACTCCCCCATTTTAACTGCTTGTATTTATATAGTAAAAGGATTTATATAGCTTTGGGGAGAGCCCCTCCCTCCACCTCTGGATTTTTGGTTACAAACTCTGACCCGTACTTAGAGCTCTAGTTTTCTTAGCAAGTATCTTCAATCTTCATGTACTTATATAGCCTCATGAGAGACAAAGGACCAAGGAGCAAGGCATTAGCCTCTCTACTAATAGCCTTATGAGAGACAAAGGACCAAGGAACAAGGCATTAGCCTCTCTACTAACCAATAGTTACTTTCTTTAGTGAAGAAATTCTTATTTATACTTGGTGAAAATGTTGTATAGCCTCTATTTACGTTACCCAGTAAAGTTACTTAATAATTATCAATAAAGTTTTCACTTAATGTATAAATGATGTTTTGTGCCAAAGGCAAGAAAGAACTTATTCTCTTGATGACTTGATCACATTTTGAGCATTAACTGCAGGGTCATGCCGTCGGATTTTAATAAACTGTTTGACCCGGCGTGGAGTAAAACCGTTCGGATTTTAGGAAAAGTTGGAAGTTTAATACCTTCTATCGGTACCGTCGACCACCAGCACACCATCGTTGGCACCTGAGCTGAGACTCCACCGTCGGCCAAGTTGGTGCACCTTTCTTCTCTTTCTTTTTCTCTCTTTCAATATATGTAACTGAATTTTTATGAATAAATTATAATTTTCAAATCTATAAATTGTGAGACTTTGATGTTTCTTTATTTTGAGTGAATTGAGTTCGTTTTGTTGCAAATTTTGGATCATTTGACAATAATTTTTTTTGGGTTTTCTTACATTATCTATTTCTCAATGAATTTGGTTTTCTACTCTTCTTCAAGCCTCTGTGATGCTGTGTGGGCATTCTTGATTGCTCGATTTGTGATTGGTTTTGTGAGACAAGAAACTGCTTTCGTTTGTTTTGTGATTGCTTTTCTTATCTTCTTCTTTGCAAATAATGAGAAGAAAAGCGTTAATACTTATAACCTTTTGTTGATTCCCATGCTTAGAAAACACAAACATTTAGCAAACAACACAATTCACCAAACAAGCAATAAAGATAAAAAAGGCAGAACTTTAAGCATTTTTCACCTTTTATTTATTTATTGTTAGAGGTAATATTTTTATTATTCTGATTGGACCCTTGACTCAATTGGATTGGTTTTGGATCCTTTTAGATCAAGGTTTTGTTTGGTACTTGATTAAATCAAATTTAAATAATTTAAATTTAAATTTTTTAAAGTTAAAGTCTTAAATTTTGATGGCTTAAATTGGATTTAATAAAACTCAATCATGACCCAAGTCACCATAAAATTAAATTGGATTTAATTTTTTAAACTTATAACCTTTTGTTGATTCCTATTCGCCCATTCTTCACAAAAGAATATATATGAGCACGGTGAGGGAGGTCTGTAATTACATAGATATTTTGTGTTATTGTGCATTTTCAATGGTTTCTATCTGTTGTACGAATCAGTCTCCTTTATTTTTTGTCCCCTGGGGTAAACTAAAGCCAAATTAAATCAACAGGTATGACCTTCTCATTTTCATGAGATGATGAATTCTTTAACGTGTATACAATCAGTAGTGTGGTAAACAGGTTCTTCATAGTGAAATAGATTGATTTCTAGTAGTAATTTAAGAAAGCTTTGATAGCATATGTCGATTTTGGTGATGGCTTTGGAGCCACTTATTGGAAGTGTGGCCGTGAAGCATTAGTCTAATGCATTCTTTTATAAGAAGTATTAGTATTATGCATGGTTGTTTGATTTTGAAATTTGAGTGAGAAATAGATTAGTTGGGTTAGTTTAATAATGTGTAGCTGTTTGTTAAAGGGATGGAAACAGGGTGGATATGGGGTGGGGTGCTCCTAACTGTCCCTGCTCCACTTGACTTAGTGAAAACACATAATATATCAAATTAAATCAACACCAGGCATTTTTTTGATAAATAAAGAAAATTGCATTTTAACACCACACATTTTTAATCAAATTCAAAACAAACCAAATTAAAGAAAAAGTTAATGTACCATCCAAAGCTTAATCAAAGAATAAAGTATATTAGGTGCTCCATACAAATCCATGTCATACTAAGCCAACGAAGAAGGTGATTTTAATTCAATACAAACAATTGTATTATGAATGTGTTATACTTCTCCTATAAATGTTAACCATCAAACATACATTTAATTTATTATAGATAAATATTTATAATTAATTAATGAAGTCACAAAAAAACCATATGGGCTTTAATTATATATTACTCCTAGATGACTTATCATTTTTTAAGTGAAGAATTAGTATTTTGATTTTTTTCCACACCTTAAGGGTCTGGATAATTTTTTTTTGATAAGGAAAGAAATTTATAAAAAAAGCACCAAGAGGTTGCCACTCAAAGCCAAAGATTAATTACAATGTAAGAAATCTACAAAATCTAGAAGATTGTCATTATTTACAAAGAGATTTTCTCTAAACCAAAAATAGAGAGTGTTGAGAAGCAATCGGTCTTTCAATTCCATCGAAGGCCCTCCAGTTCCTCTCTCTCCACACCATCCACCAAATAGAGTGTGGGATTAACTCTAACGCTTTTTTTAGCTTCTTGGATACTTTCAGGCTATTTCACGCCCAAATTTCATCTCTCACATAAACCGCAACCAATCTCACGATAAATTTGGATTTCAGGACTCAGAAGAATGTCTTTTCAATAAATAATTAAAAGGGAAAGACTAGCTCCAAATCTGGTAAATTGTTCTTCAAACTTAGAACAAAACTTTATACACAGAAGCAAAATTTTTTTGAACGTTGACATCCTTGGTTGGCGAAATTTTAAGGTGTTGGAAGGACTACGAGTAAAGTGAGAAATACTTGAAAAGTGGTTATGATCTATTGAATACTTAGTAATATTAGGTTACAAAAAGACAAATCTTGTAAAATGTGGCTTTTGATAACATAGTTGGTGGCTACTCATTGGCCTGTCTCAGATTGGTTTGAAAAGACTATTGCGAACTTTTGACCACCAACTTTCTGCTATTCCATACATATTATAAGCACTTGAACTTTTTACTTTTCACTTATTTTTGATATGAAACTTTTCAACTTATTAAGACCAAGCACAACCTTGGTGCCTTTGGAATATACAACCTTGGTGCCTTTGGAATATGTTTTTCAAAAGAACATAAAACCCAGTGTCAATCCCACCCCTTTGTGGCCTGAGCAAATGCCTAGGGATTTTTATTTTCCAAATGGATCATTGTTTTGTGATTCAAATCCAAAAAAAAAAAAAAAAAAATCTGCACCATTCATTGTGTACTATGATTCTTTTCTAGTGTATGTACATTTGTTGTGTATAAGAAATACATGTTTTGCTTCAGGCAGGCTCATGTCTTACTTTATCTTTGTTTTTAGTCTCTAGCAGACCTTCGAACTTTAGTGCCCCTTGAGCTCCTGATAACATTAATGTTATCTCTTTGCTCATCGATGATCTTGTCTGTGCAGCAGAATGTGCTTTGCTGCTTGTCATATTAGTTTACTGTCCATCTGAGCATATGCCTAGTTTCCTCCGTCTGGGTGAAGGGGGATGTTTTATTCTTTTGTTGCAACAGATAAACTTTACTTTTTAATGGTATATTATCCTTTTCGTTAGGTTTTTCTAACAAAGATGGAGGAAATATCTAGACGAGAACAGAAAACTGATATTCTTGTGGTTTAACTTTGGAAAATTTTGTTGTACTTTAAAATATGTTTTCGTGTTGTTTAAATGCCTCTCACAATTTAGTTATTGCTTTTCATATTTTGATATGTTCCTATATCTATTTTGATAAGATGTTTTGTAATTATGACCATAAGATGTATTTGTTGAAGAAGTCATTTTCTTGTAGGAAACTCTTCCTGAAGTTATTGATATTGACAATGATGAAGATTATACCGATGTTATTATTCTTGGTGAGAAAGATGATGCAAGCTACAAAGAGAAGGCTGTACAAATAGACTCTTATGGTTATGGTAATTATCAAGCTAAGGTATGTGATTAATATTAAATATGCACAAGCTGCCGATTGGTGTCCTCTGATTTTACTACCCATTCCTCGCACTTTATATTGTACACCAACTCGATTCAAAATACACATTTCTTCAATTATTGCAGGAAGCTGTGCCCAAAATTCTTGGACCAGCAGAAAAGATTGAACATTCCATGAGCTCTACCCCAGGATCACATAATCTTGTTAACCTAGAATCTGGTTCTTGTGATGACTCTGATCAGAATTATGATGATTTCATGGATGTTGATGAGTATGAAATGTTGCAAGCCTATTTTGATGATATGAATATTCCTGCTGGAATGGAGGCCCCTGTTTCCAGATTATGGTCAACGTAGAACAAAAAATGCAAGTGGAAGTAATTCTTTCCATACAAGGTGTCAAATGAAGTCAGATTCTGTGAATGCTCATGGGATGGATCCGTCTTTGTCTTCATGGTCGTCAGAGCCTGCTTATTTGAATGTGAAGCCACCTTTTATGAGTGGTTCAAATTGGTCCACTCCAGTGCATGCTTTTAGTCACCCTGCTGGAGTAGATATGTGTTCACCATCGTTATTCACTAAGCCCAGCAAGACCAGCCAAACTAAGAAGTTCATTGCTTCTCAGTATCAGCGGGTTGTGGGATCTTTACAGAGTAAAAATAAGGCAGTTGCTTCTAGCTTTCCAACTAACTACAGTTCTGTAAACCAGTCAGATGCAGTGATGCTCCCTCTTGGAGCTGAGACATCTTTTCTGGGACATTATACAGCTGCCGGTGTACAGAAGCAATTTGGTAGTAGTAGTTGTGGTGGTGGTAGCACTAGTAACTTATTAAAAAAGAGTTTCCCTGTGCATGTAAAAACATTGAACCATCCTCCTATGGTAGGACCACCCATGCCTTGGTGGCTGAATCCTCAAAAATCTAAACTTGCCTATGCTGAATAAGTTCATTCCCCAGTCAGGGTTTTATGATCCATTTGGTGCTCTTATAAAATAAAAAAATGATCCATTTGGTGCTGTAAGTATCCCTCCTGAAAGAAGCACAGACAATTTTTTCACTCAGGATTCTCCCAGAATCCAGAAAGATGTGGATGAAGATGATATTTTGAGGAAGTTTCAACAATTCAAACAGTTTGACACTGTGGAAGATCATTCAGACCATCATTATGCTTCTTATGGTTCTTCAGTGAAGCAGGTGGCTAGTTTTAAAAATGCTTGGATATCTATTTTATTAAAATCTTGGCAAATTTGTTTCTTATCCTCATTCTGACAGCCATCAAAGAGTTGGGCGAAGAAAATCCAGGAGGAGTGGAGAATCCTAGAGAAGGATTTGCCAGGTCAGTGTAATACTTTGGTTTCTTTTCTTTTGATGGAAGCGGATCAATTGATTTTAGGTTCTTTTTTCGATCGAACCCCTTAAAATGAATTTCCTGCTCTTAACGTTTGTTGCATATAACATCACTCGCTTTTTTCCCCTCTTATTCTTCCCCCTGCAATAGATACAACACTTGTGAGGGTTTATAAATCAAGGATGGATCTTTTGAGGGCTGTAATTGTTGGACCAGAGGGTACTCCATACCATGATGGTCTCTTCTTCTTTGATGTTTTCTTCCCAGCTCGCTACCCTAAAGTACCACCGGTATGTGATTATGGTTTCTTTAATGTGTGGGATTATTTTTCATTTGGATACTTTTGGTCTGACAACTAGGACACCCCCTTGTGCCAGAATATTTATTACCACTCTGGTGGACTTCTACTCAATCCAAATTTATATAATTGTGGGAAAGTATGTCTCAGTCTTCTTAACACCTGGTCGGGTAACAAGAATGAGAAGTGGATCCCAGGTGTATCGACCATGCTACAAGTTCTAGTCTCCATACAAGGACTGATCTTGAATCAAAAGCCCTTCTTTAATGAGCCAGGTTATGAACGTTTGAGTGGCTCAGCACAAGGTGAATTGAGTTCTCAGCAGTACAAAGAGAATACTTTTACCTTATCAGTGAGGACAATGATGTACACAATGAGGAGACCGCCAAAGGTAAGTCACTGTAATTATTATTTGATCTAATTGTTTCTGCTTTTCTTGGATTTTGAGCATGGTGATTATTTGAATTATGAGATCAATGTACATCTAACTTAATTAAGAAATTCTGCTTGCTTTACCAACTTAAAATGTTAATTACCCTACATTTATCAGTTCCTGAAAATTGTTGAGAGGTATTTGTTTATCTTACAGAAGAAAGATAAATAATTTATGGGGTTTATCAAAATTGGACCTTTGATTCAAATATTGAATTGCAGCATGTTCTTTTAGTTGCATCAATGAACACCCTATCATTTGAGATAATACAAAATATGAACCTGCCGTTAACATTGCCGTGAAAATCTGACGGGATTACTCACACTTGCGGCACATGTTGATTCTCACACGTGTGAACCCATGGGATAAAATGATTTAATTCAATTTTTCAAGGGCAAAAATGCAGTATCATATGAAAGCTTAATTCTCATTCAGTTCTTCCTCAACTTCTAGCTCTCTCACTTCCCTCCTATTCACCCATTCTTCACAAAAGAATATATGAGCACAGTGACGGAGGTCTGTAATTACATAGATATTTTGTGCTATTGTGCCTTTTCAATGGTTTCTATTTGTTGTACGAATCAGTCTCCTTTGTTTTTTGTCCCCTGGGGTAAACTAAAGCCAAATTAAATCAACAGGTATGGCCTTTTGCATTAATTCATTTTGGCCTTCAGATTCACACGTGCAGCAACGCTAACGGTAGGGTCATATTTGGTGTTAACTCAAATGGAAGGGTGTTAATTGACGCAATTTAAAGAACAAGGGGCAATTTTGATAAAATTCCATGATTTTTCTGGTAGTAAATCTCCTTACTCATACCTAGCAAGTAAACCTAAGATGAAGTATAATTCTCATAATGCTGCAACTTTACAATTGCCAATAAGAGATGTTTGTCATTATCCTCAGAAGTTGGAAGTTGGCGTTTTCATGTTTGATTGGCATGCAATTGTTATCTTTTAGATTTAATATCTAATCATTGTATGTCATGTTTGGCTGCAGCATTTTGAGGACTATGTTGTAGGCCATTTTTACAACCGTTCTCATGATATTTTGGCTGCGTGTAAGGCATACATGGACGGTGCTCCTGTGGGATGTCTGGTCAAGGGTGGCAAGAGCTGCTCACAGGGTTTTAAGGATTCTGTGGCAGGATACATTGGTATGCTTGTGAAAGAATTCTCTTAAATTAGAGTTAAGGACACTGATAAATACCTTAACAATGCAAAAACGGGGAACAATAAAGTGGCTTATATGCCTAAGGCTTCAGTATGAATGATTTCTTTTTTTGGAAGTAACAATTTTGAGTTTTTGACATATGATGCAAAACATCTTAGGTCTAAGACATGCAAACTTAGGTTTTCGAAATCATATTTGGTAGTATAAACTTATATTATGGAGTATCATATGCTTTTATCTGTAGGATACTTGGATATACTTTTTGGACATTGTATATAGGTGTAGATATGGATGGGCCTATGCGTTCAATTTCAAATTTATTAAGTACATTGTTCTGTTCGGATGGAGAAGATTTTCCCCTCAAGTTAAAATATATAGCAACTCAGTGGTATTATTATTTAATTACATCCATCTTTCCTTTATTTACAGTGATATTTTTGTTTAATTACATCAAGGTTTTTTTTTTATTTACAATGTGGCTCTTGGATCTGTCACTGGTTTTGGCTTGGGTTTATTTGGTTTGAGAATAATGGAGTTGTAAATAGATTTAGGGTATGAGAGATGTTCTTCGAATTTTAGCAGTTAAAAGTTATTTAGTATTAATTTTGTGTTTTTCAACCTATTTGTACCGTCACTCATGTTGTGTTCATTGATCTGTATAGGTTTTCTGATTAATTTGGTTGAATATTATGGAGTTTGAAAGTTTTCAGGTGAAGGATTGAAAACAAATCCTTTTCTTCTGTGTTGACTGTTACTACATATAACCTTTTCTTTTGGGTCTGTCTAGTCTTTTGTATTGAATTGTGAGGAAAAGTAAATTCAATATTTTTGCCTTTTTTGTTCCTTTTCCACTGTAAGATGATCTGTGTTAGGCACGAAAATTATGTAATGTTGTTAATACTTTTGGTTGGTCTTTCCTCTAATTTGGAGTGACACATCACTATATCATTTTCCTTTTATGTGTAGATAACAAAAAGGAGAAGGATTATTACAAACAAAAGGATAAATGTTTTCACAAACAAACGAAGTACGAGTCAAGAGACATGAGAAGATCAATTTTAGTTTGAAAAGAATCTTGCAATGGTGATTGCAGTGTTCTAGGTTTTATTTTTGTCAGTTTTCTTTTTAGCCGAATTGTGGAGAAAATGATTAGGACCAATGAAGTAATTTTTAAGGTCAAGCTTATATCTATAAAAGCTGAGAATTTTTTTATATTATGCTAAAAACAGAATTTTAAATTTTGATAAAAAAATGTACAAATTGTTGAAAAAAATGTTAAAAGAATGGGAAAAAAATGACAAAATATTTTCTGCAATTAAACTGCTTTTAATTTTTCATTCTTTTGAATCATTAGCATATTTCCATGAAATTGTTCAAGCCAGTGATATCTTTTCTTTTTTTTATATTGTAATAAAAGTTTTATTCATCCCCTAAAATATTCGTAAGATTAAAAAAGAGTTCCAAGTACAGTTTTATTTGTCTTAGCCCTCTGGTTTGATTTTGCTGAAATTTCATAGTTTCTGATATTTTTCCTTCGACGGATTGCTTTATGCACCACTTGTGCATTTGTTGCCTTAGTAAAAACAAAGTATCTATCTAGAGATTTTCTTTAAACAAGGAAATTCATGATCTTTGTTGGTAAGAAATAATTGCATATTACAGTGTGATAAGATAATTGTGCATATATTATCAGTTCTTAAACATCACCTGTAGTGACTCTGTCATCATTCTTCCTTTGATTGTTCTCTCTGTCTTCTTCTTGCTTTTTCTATAATTGACAATAGCCATGAATCCTTCAACAATGCTATGGCTTGATGCTCTAATATCTTTATGTTCATTAGTTTCTCTATAAACACCGTCTCATCGACAATAACTCCAATCTCTTAAACTGATCATTGCTCTTCAATCATCTCTGAGTCCACCCTAACCAAATTTGGAAACAGAATATTTAGCTTTATTCCTCTCCATACTGGTTACTACACTAGTGGAAATAGGATCTTGAATCTTAACCTAACCCAAAACTCAAATTCAGTCTTTCTTCGCACCAAAGTTATCCGTAAAACGGATAAGTATGGTGTGCGCGTAATTGAACTTGATGTTTCAAAATGGAAACATGTACAATCACATGGTGGGGAATGTTTCACATGGGCTATCACACCATCACAGGCTTAGTTCTCGTATGATTGGTGCTTATGAGAGTAGTTCAATCAGTTTCAAACCATATGGCTTATGGTCAGAGCTTTCCTGGCAGATTTGTATGGTTGCAACAGGTTTCATTTACTCTAAAAATGGTAATTGGGTCAATTTTGATGCTATCCTTAAGCTCAGTAATCTCACTTCTTTGGTTACTGGAACTTTAGAGAGTTTTGAGTTCTAATGATGATTCGAGCTATTTTGAATCAATTTCCATATTGATGCTTCCGCGGCTGAATTATCAGTATAATTTCCCTTCTGGAGAAATGATTGATGGATGTTCCAGTGAAAGTGATAATGCGCTGAGTTTACCGTTTACTTAACTGCCAAGGAGAAGTTTCTGGTCAATATTGTCAAGGGCTGTCAACGAATTCAATTTGTAGTATGTGAGCAACTGCAGTTCTGCAAATAACTGCGGTCCTTTTATTGGAGTTGATGGATTTTTCCCTAATGTGATGTCTTTGAATGGAATTCTTACTTGTTTGGAGAGCAAAAGGAGAAGACAAGTTTTGATAGAATTTTGGAACAGTAGCTATGTTGGTTTTAACTGACCTTTCAATCCAAACACAACGCTGATCGGGGAAGGATCATGGGATGAGAAGAAGAATCAACTCTGCATTGTTGCTTGTCGATTTTTGGACATCACTGAATCCTGGGCTAATGCTCATGTTGGGAATTGTACGACAAGGTTGAGCTTAAGGTTTCCTGCAAAATTGGAGAGACTACTGCCATTATGGGGAAAATTTGGAGCAATAAAACTGTGAATGATTCGGGATACTTTGATGGGTTCGTGTTTTGAAGTTGTGAGAATCATTTTAGGGGGGTTTCAAGTTTGAAGTATGAGTACACTGAAATTGACAGGTTAAGGAAGTTTTGCCATCCAAAGAAGCCTGCAAAATACAATGGAGAAAAGTACCCAAACCCTCATTCTTCTGATATGAAATTCGACATATCAGTCAAAAGATCTAAAGAGAGAATCGCTTGGGGTTATGCAGATCCTGTTTCTGTTGCTGATCAGATCTACATTCAGTATTACAGTGCCAAACCTGTCTCGAGCTCAAGTTCTACAAAGTCTTCAGAGGATGCAGAATGGAGCGAAATGAGCCTTGTCAATATCAGCTACAATATTGGCATAAGTCTGCAACCTGGTATGAAATTAGGTGCAATTTCTGATTAAAGAGTGTGAATCAATGCTGAAGGGATTTAAGATGTGAAAACAGGAAGCTTGTGTATGGTAGGCTGCAAAAAAATTGGCTCAAACATTCAATTATCAACAAATGATTCTATTGACTGTGAAATTTTTCTCAGCTTCCGATTTTCCCCACTGAAACCGGAGAAAAATGGAGGTTATATCAAGGAAAGTATCAAAAGCTCGTGAAAAAGTTCTGATCCTCTTTACTTTGAGAGTTTGGATTTATTTTTAGCTGCTTATATTACAGATCAAGCATAACAGTCCGTTCGAAGAATGGATATGGAGATCACAATGGTTCTGATTTGTAACACACTTGCATGCGTATTTGTGGGAATGCAACTCTTTCAGGTGAAAAAACATCCTGATTTGCTTCCATTTGTTTCAATCGGTATGCTTTCACTTCTTACTTTGGGCAACATGATACCGCTTCTGCTAAACTTTGAAGCTTTATTCTTGCAAAACACTTCTTACTTTGAGCTACATGATACCGCTTCTGCTAAACTTTCAAGTCTTGTTCTTGCAAAACCGCAATCAGTGAAATGTTCTGCTTGGAAGTATTGGTGAATGGCTCAAAGTGAACGAGGTTATTGTAAGGGTAGTTACAATGGTAGCTTTCTTGTTGCAATGCCGTCTTTTGCAGCTATCATGGACAGCAAGATCAGTTGATGGAAATCAAAAGGATTTGTGGTTTGTTGAGAAGAAAACCCTGTTAATGTCATTACCATTTTATGCAGCTGGGGCTTTAATCGCTTTGTTTGTGAGCTGGAGAAAGAGTAGACATAATATTGTATTGCTTTCTTCTCACGTCATACGATTCCATCAACTTTCCTTTTGGGAGGACTTGAAATTCTTGGACTGGTTTCTTTTGCCTCATGTTCTCCTCAACGTATTCAGAAACTCGAAAGAGAATGTTCTTTCTTGTTCATTCTACATTGGGACTACTTTTGTCAGATTGCTCTCTCATGAGTATGATCTTTACAGGGCTCAAAACTTTGGTCGACATTCTGATGGATCATACATTTATGCGAACCCTGGTGTGAATTTTTACTCCATTGCTTTGGGATGTAATCATTCCTTTGGGGGGTTTGCTATTTGCTGCAATTTTTTACTTGCAGCAGCGGTTTGGTGGCCAGTGCATTCTTCCCCAGAGATTTTGAGAGTTGTGTATGAGAAGGTTCCAACTGGGGTTAGTGAAACATAATTGTTGTGGTCTTGAGCTTAGCTCAACTGTTGCAACTCTTCCCTTGTCATTTGGGAGTAATATCCAAGTTTCGATCCGGTTATTGTTGCTTCAATCAATAAAAAAAAGGAGAAACTAGATCTCATGATGCTGCTCTCATGTTTAGCATTGTAATTTGTGAGATGAAAACTGATGTAGATGCAGTCACTAGATTGTTCATCTGTTGTTTCTTGTTTTTGGTAGTATATCAGGTTTGTGTGCTTTCACTATTTCTACAAGTCCTTTTTACTTTCCAAAAGGATATTGAAGGGTTTGATATATGCAATGTCATATGTTACTCATTATATGCGAGTGCGTGTCCAACATGAGTAGTCTCCTATTTTTCATAAGTTTTTTTGATTGATTTGGAAGATCTAAACGTCATATCTATATTATTCAACACATTTCGGATACGTACTGACATATGTATTTCAAGTAAAATGAAGACTCGGAGCAATATAGCATATATATATATATATAATTTTGTATGTGTCAATGTTTCTCATCTATATGAAATTGTAAGAATTATGTTAAAATACATCAGAATGATTCTCTAATTTCATAAAGAACCATATAGAGGAAATCTCTGATCTCTATCCAACTCTTGTATATTTTCTTACATTTGAATCCTCACCATCATTAAATTTCCCCCATTTTCTTTTCATTTTTATTTTGTACCGTAAACATTCAGTAATTAACTTGTTGCTTTGCACAATTCTAATTTGAGCTCCATTTTTCCAAAGCTCTTGAATTGTTTGAAGCAGGAAGAAAGACTTTTGAGAGAGACCTATCAACTACTTTTGGCCAAGTCTTTAAGTGAGTGAGAGAGATAGAGAGAGATGACTATAACTTTTTTTTCCTAACTTTAAATTATGAAATATTTTGTTACTTGAAGAAATTTATGCTGCTTATGGTTGTGGATTCTTTTACAATATTGTTACTCCTTTCTCCTATCTTCTACTTTCTGCATAAGTTATATACTGTTAGAATGGATCGTGATAGGATCGTAAGTTGATCGAGTAATAACCACAAAACAATAAAGTAAGATAAAAAGGGAGACAACAAATTTACGTGGTTCAGCTTAAAGCCTACGTCCACGGGCAGAGGCCAGCAGGCAAATTTTACTATAGTGAGAGAATATACAAAGAGTGTTTACAAAATTGGCTTTTGCCAATACACACAATCTCACAAATTCTCTCTTAACTTCACTTTCTTCTTGATGTTTCTTGATATGAATACTTCACATTGGAATGCCTTTTATAGGCTCACAAAAGGTCCAAAGAACAAACATCAATGGATGCTCATCATTTTGTTGGATAATAGATGCTCATCATTTTGTTAACCAATTGCACCAAAGTGAACTTTGTCTTCCACTTTGTCACCCACCATGGCCAAAAGTGAGAAGATGCTTTTGACCCAAAAATTGAGCCACAAATAATGGAAGAAAGTGGACTCAAATTTTGGCAACTTTTGGTCCACCACTAATTCAACTAATTCAAGGTAATTATTCAACAAATCTCCACCTTGACTTGAATTTGACAATAGTGAAAATAAAAGCTTCAGCCTCTGCCAAACAACCCCGAAGGGTCTAATGCAAATGTTGTGCAACACCAACCAAGTCCATGCAGTGAGTGAACTTGGTAATGGGAAGAGATTTTGTTAACATATCAGCAGGATTATTCAGAGTGCCAATCTTTCTTACAATAACATCACCTTGAGCCACAATATCCCGAATAAAGTGATACTTCACATCAATGTGTTTAGTTCTCTCATGATGCATCTGATCTTTCGTCAAATGTATAACACTCTGACTATCACAATAAACTACAGTTTTATTTGTTTCCAAACTGAGTTCATTAAGTATAACTCTTAACCAAATGGCTTCTTTGGCAGCTTCTGTAACAGCCATAAATTCTGCCTCTGTAGTAGACAATGCAACTGTCGGCTGCAAGGTAGCTTTCCAACTGACCGCACAAGTCCCAATAGTAAATACATAACCTGTAATTGATCTTCTCCTGTCCAAATCACCTGCAAAATCTGAATCAACATATCCAGTTAGATCGTCAAAAGTTCTACCAAATTCCAAACAAGCAGTAGAAGTACCCTTCAAATATCTCAAAATCCACTTGACAGCTTGCCAATGAGTTTTTCCTGGACAGAACAAATATCTACTAACTACACTGACAGCATGTGAGATATCTAGTCGAGTGCAAACCATTGCATACATAATACTTCCCACTGCACTAGAATAAGGAACTCTAGACATATACATTATCTCATATTCTGACTGTGGTGACATGGATGCTGATAATCTAAAGTGAGAAGTTAAAGGAGTACTCACAGTTTTAGCATCATGCATACCAAAAAGTTTCAGGACTTTCTCAATATATTTTTGTTGTGACAGAAATAATCTACCTGCACCTCTGTCTCTGTTGATCTCCATTCCCAAAATTTTCTTTGTTGCACCTAGGTCTTTCATCTCAAATTCATCACTTAGCTGAGATTTTAATCTATCAATTTCATATATGTTCTTTGCTGCAATCAACATATAGCAACAAATATATGAAAGTACCATCATCAAGGCTTTGATAGTAGACACAACTATCATACTTGCATCTAGAAAATCCAATACTCAGCATAAAAGAGTCAAACCTTCGATACCACAGGCGTGGAGACTGCTTGAGTCCATACAAGGATTTCTTTAGAAGACAAACATGATCTTCCTTGCCTTCAACTTCAAAACCTTCTGGTTGCTGTATATAGATTTGTTCATCAAGATCACCATGAAGAAAGGTTGTTTTCACATCAAGTTGCTCAAACTCCAAATTATGCATTGCAACTAAAGCAAGTAAGACACAAATAGAAGTATGTCTAACAACTAGAGAGAAAACATCATTAAAATCAACTTCTTCCACCTGGCTGTAGCCTTTCACTACTGATCGTGCCTTATACTTGGTGTTTTCAACACCTATGACTCATTCCTTCTTCCTAAATATCCATTTACACCCGATAATTTTCTTACCATTAGGTGGTTCGAACAATTTCCAAGTGTCGTTTTTCTTTAGAGATTCCATCTCTTCATGCATCGCAACAAGCCATTTGTCTGAATCAGATGAACTAATGGCCTTAGAGTATGAGGTTGGATCGGTGAGATCAATGGTTTCTGCAACATTTAATGCATAAGCCAACATATCTTCAAAACCATACCGTTGAGGTGGCTTTATCTGTCTCATTTGTCTTCCAGCAGCTAGAGTGTGATGCTCAGATCTTCCACCAGCTAGAGTGTGATGCTCAGCTTCATGGTGTGTCTCTCCACCTGCAGACGAACTTCCTAACTGAATAGGATTAGGATTTGCAAATGATGAGGTACCAACCTCAAGCTCCACCTTCTTTTGTGCATTCTCCTTTCCTGTATCACACTGAACAGGCAATTCTTTTCTAGGGTGAAGCATAGTAGATTCATCAAAATTAACATCTCTGCTAATCATAAACTTATGAGTATCAGGACACCATAAGCGAAAACCCTTAACACCAGAAGTATAACCAAGAAAAATGCATTTCTTCGCCCTAGGCTCCAATTTTCCTTCATTCACATGAGCATATGCAGGGCAACCAAATATTCTTAAGTTAAAGTAATCAGGAGGGCTACCTAACCATACCTCTTCAGGTGTCTTAAGTTCAAGTGATCTATGAGGAGAGCAGTTCACCAAATGACATGCCAAATTGACTGCTTCTGCCCAAAATTCCTTGCCAAGACCTGCATTAGAAAGCATACATCGAGCTCTTTCTAACAGTGTTCGATTCATCCTCTCTGCGACACCATTCTGCTGTGGTGTCTTTCTCACCGTCCGATGTCTGACAATGCCTTCATCTTTGCGGAATTGATTAAACTCTGAATCATAAAACTCAAGACCATTATCTGTTCTGAGTCTCTTGACTTGTTTCCTGGTCTGCTTCGCCAATAAGGTCTTCCATTGCTTGAAAATGCCAAAATACCTCATTCTTGTGCCTGAGAAAATAGACCCAAGTCTTTCTAGAAAAATCATCAATAATAGTTAGCAAGTATCTGGTTCCTCATTTGAAAATTTCATGGGAAGGCCCCCATAGATCATAATGAATATAATCAAGAGTACCTTTAGTTATGTGAATTGCAGTGTTGAAGCTGACTCTTTTCTGCTTTCCAAAGACACAATGCTCACAAAAATCCAGCTTTCCAATCTTTCTTTCAGGCAAAAGATCTCTTTTACTGAGTACAGCTAATCCCTGCTCACTCATATGCCCTAGGCGCATATGCCACAACTTGGTAGAGTCTGAATCTGACATGGATGAGGAAACTGCTGCAGAGCCTATAACTGTTGAACCCAATAAGGTGTATAGACTGCCAAACTTCTTTCCTTTCATGAGAACAAGAGCACCATGGGAAATCTTTATGTTCCTAGACTCAATCATAGATTTGCAGCCATTGGCATCCAGAATACCCAAAGAAATAAGATTTTTCTTCAAATCAGGTAAATGTCTGACATTAGTCAATGTCCTGACAACTCCATCATGCATCTTGATTTTTACTGTGCCTACACCAACAGTTTTGCAAGTGGCATTATTTCCCATTAGAACAACTCCACCTTCAACAGAATCATATGTGGAGAACCAATCTCTATTGTGGCACATATGATAAGAACATCCAGAATCAAGAATCCACTCGTCGTTGGATTTGGACTTGTTGGTTGCAAATAGAACATCAACACCTTTTTCTTCTGATACATCAACATCAGCTGTGTCTTCCTTCTGCTTGCCCTTGTTATTTTTCCATTCATTCTTCGTTTTATTCTGCAGCTTGTAGCATTCTGCTACGATGTGTCCCTTCTTCTTGCAATAATTGCAAGTCAAATTTTTGTGCTTTCCTCTTGACTTTGATCTTCTTCTATTCTTGCCACCATCAAATCCTCTGTCATTGGATCTACCTCTTGCAACAAGACTGGAGCCCTGATCATCAGACTTACTAGACAAAAGTTCATTATCCAATTTCTACTTACTCATAAGGGAAGATATTACATCATCAAAATTTAATTCTTCCCTACCATAAATTATAGTGTCTCTAAAATTTTTGTATGAGAGTGGTAATGAACATAATAATAAGAGAGCTTGATCTTCAGACCCAATAATAACTTCAAGATTTTTCAAATCATTAATAATTGAGATAAACTCACTGATATGGGACTTGAGATAGGAACCTTCTGTCATGTGGAGACCATAAAGGTGTTGCTTCAAAACCAACCTGTTGACCAAGGATTTAGTCAAGTACAACTCCTCTAACTTAGCCCATAAGGCTGCAGAAGTCTTCTCTGACAGAACTTGCTGTAAGACATCATTTAAAAGACTCATTTGGATTGCGGATAGAGTCTTGTCATCCAGGTCATCCCAATCTTCATCACTCATGCCGGTAGGCATCTTGGCTTTCCCCAATAGTGCTTTCTTCAAGCCATTCTGGGTTAGAATAGCTAACATACGAACTTGTCATAGACTGAAACTACTATTTCCATCAAACTTCTCAATATCAATCTTCATTGTTGACATCTCGGTCGAACAAAATGATCTTGAACAAAATTTTTATTATTCACGAAATTCACTATTCATGTGAACAGTAAACTCGCAGAAAAACAGATAGAAATTTATCACCTGCAAGCTCTGATACCAGTTTGTTAGAATGGATCATGACAGGATCGTAAGTTGATCGAGTAATAACCACAAAACAATAAAGTAAAATAAAAAGGGAGACAACAAATTTACGTGGTTCGGCTTAAAGCCTACGTCCACGGGCAAAGGCCAGCAAGCAAATTTCACTATAGTGAGAGAATATACAAAGAGTGTTTACAAAATTGACTTTTGCCAATACACACAAATTCTCTCTTAACTTCACTTTCTTCTTGAAGTTTCTTGATATGAATACTTCACATTGGAATGCCTTTTATAGGCTCACAAAAGGTCCAAAGAACAAACATCAATGGATGCTTATCATTTTGTTGGATAATGGATGCTTATCATTTTGTTAGCCAATTGCACCAAAGTGAACTTTGTCTTCCACTTTGTCACCCACCATGGCCGAAATGAGAAGATGCTTTTGACCCAAAAATTGAGCCACAAATAATGGAAGAAAGTGGACTCAACTTTTGGTCCACCACTAATTCAACTAATTCAAGGCAATTATTCAACATATACACATAATTACTTCTGAAAAATTGCTATTACTATATACAAAAGTCTAATGGATTTCCAGCAAACTTTCTGAAAACACAGAATAACGCAACAAAAAAGAAAGATCGATGCCCTGTTAAGAGACTTAAAATACTGCATTTCCTGCCTTCTAGTACTAGGACTGTTGCTACCCATGAAACTTGTCATTGCTGCACCACCAAGATTAGTTGATGTCATTTCTGTGCAACTTCAATGATGATGAGGGAAGTATTTAAGGAGGTGGTTTACAGGGTATATGATTATACCCAAGTCAGGTTTCTTGGATTCAAATTCTGAAGAAGACATGCCATTGCCAAGGCCGTACAGGGGGACTAGTGAAGTGATAACAATGTTAGCCTTGAACACAGCAGTTCTGCTGCTGCTTGTCAGCATCGAAGGAGGTTTGGGCATGCAGCCACTTGTAAATGCATGGACAACAAGGTGTTGTGCTAAGACTCTCAAGGCTAAGATTGGACTCCATTTCAGCTTGAGTGGGACATTTCCATCAGATTCAAGTGAGAATCGGGGTCAAAGAAGATTTGTTCCATACATAGCTATGCAACCTGGTAGGAAAATGAGATCTTCTTAGGACAAAGCAGATGTCAGTAAGCATATACACACACTTATAGAAAGACCAGAAGACATTCAATAACATACTTTGTTTACATGTTTGATAAAGAGAAGGGTAATATATGTAAGAAACACACACATACACACATAAATATATGGAGATGGACCGCCAACCAAACCACTTAGTTTACCAGTTTGGAGATTGATACATCCTAGGTATTTGCATTGCATAGGGCTCCAATTGAGTTCTTCTGGAGATGAAAAACTAGCATCCCGGCCACTGTTACAAAACTGAAGTGCTTACAAATTAGCATATAATTTTAACACCATGAAATTAATCCCAAATGGATACTAATGTTCAAAAGCCAGTTGTTAGCCATATAGGATATATATAGGCTGAAAAACCTACATGAACCAGATTAATAAATTAAATAGTGCCAGTTGCAGCTGATCAAATTCATAATGAGAATAGTTTCTGTTGCAATAATGGATGCTTACAAACTAAGAAAAGTGATACACTTACCAAAACATGGCATGAAAGCATAGAATGATCAACGCCAAGGCTACGGTTCCAGTAGTGCTTCTTATGGGATGAAAATCATGCAAGTCACGCTCATAGACAAAACAGACTATCTTTGCCACACTACATGGAAGGTAAAACATGTGTTCTTTCTTAGGATCTTTTGTTAGGAACCAGCTCTCAACCTCCATCTTAAGAAACACAAACACACACACATAAATATACAGAGATGGACTGCCAACCAAACCAGTTAGTTTACCAGTTTGGAGATTGATACATCCTTGGTGGGGTTAAACCTCTCAAGAGATATATGCATTGCATAGGGCTCGAATTGAGTTCTTCTTGAGATAAGAAAGTGTAAAGCTAGCTTACAGCCCCTGTTACAAAATCGAAGTGCTAGTTGCAGCTGATCAAACTCAGGGTGAGAATTATTTTTAGTTGCAATGCAGGATGCTTACAAACAAAGAAAAGTGATACACTTACCCAAACATGACATGAAAGCATGAAATGGTCAGCACCAAGGCTATGGTTCCCATATGGGTATCTTCCTGCTACAAGATTGACATAGTCTATGATAGTTGTTCTTGTGGGATGAAAATCATGCGAGTCATGTTAATAAACAAATCGGACCATATTTACCACACTAATTTGAAGGTAAAACAAGTGTTCTTTCTTCATATCTTTTGTTCGGAACCAGCTCTCAAACTTCATCTTGTGGATAAAATTTCCTTCCGTGGAGTATATAATCTTGCAAGGACCATCGTTAAACAATGGAGGATTCCCTTGTAGACAAAGATCTTGTGGATAAAATTTCCTTCCGTGGAGCATATAATCTTACAAGTGCAAAGAACAAGTAACTCTGGAATTAGTGATGCAAATGCAAATATGCAATTATATAAGGCATTAACCATGCCACCCTCCTAAACTGGAGATAACTTCCTAAGGATCTATTTCCAATCAATTTTGATGTGAGAAATCTTGTGCCAGTCTTCTCCACTACTCTTTTGGTAACGTTTTTTCAAAATTGGACACTCGAAGATGTTCAATTCCTCTAGAGGTGCCGTCTGAAGAAGGTAGTCCGGTAGCGCCTTTAACTTTTCACAATCAACAAAATTTAAGGAACGAAGTTGTGGCATTATTGTTATTATTGTTTTGCTACCACTGCTAGTAGTATTACTATCTTCTTTTTCTTCTTCAATTGTCATCCCACCGTAATCCCACTCTTCCCAGTTTTCCATTAACTTAAACGTAAGGGTTTTCAGTTTGGGGAAGGCAATAACTGATGAGAATGAAGATGACGTGTCTATTCCCAAAAATCCAACATCCACTTTTTTCACTCTGTACATATCCATAAAGCTGAGATCTTGGAGGGAAGGCAATTTCCCCAGCGGAGGCAAATGCTCTAATTCATCAAGAAAGAAGAGTGAAAGAATACTCAGCTTAGTTAGTGACATTAGCCAATTGGGGAATATTGTGGCACCTCTGTAATGTGCAATTTCCAACCTTTCCAAGTTGGGAGGTGGTTGTAGGGCTTCAAGGAGTACTTCATGCGTATCCCACTTTTCTGTCCCTCCATCAAATTCTAGATCCAGTCGACGGATGTGATTTTTGTTAAGAAGCCTCGCTTTTCTAGCCTTTTGGATAGCTGTCACGTTTCCTAACCCTCTTATTTTAAGATCCCCATGAAGGTTGTTAAAATGTTCAAGATCTCCAAGAGTTATTGCTTCACTATCATCACCATCCCCTCTCACCACAAACTCCCTTAATGTACGGAGAGAAGTTAATCTTTCCATTCTCTTTGGCATAAAGCTTACGCGACTAGTTTCAGTATTCTCTAAATGCCTCAAGTTGATTAATTTGCCCATCCCATGAGGTAGTCTTTCAAGTTTATAACAAAAATTAATTTTCAACGTTTGCAAATTGCACAAGTTACACACCGATTCAGGTAATTTTTTCAATTTATTATTCACGGACAAGTCAATATATCTTAAATGAATTAATTTTCTCACCTCTTCTGGAAGCTCTTCAATTGAATTTAGCGCGAAAAAACCTGCAAACAATTTCAATGTCCTTAGATATGCTAATTGATCAAATAAATTACTTAAGCCCCCATCAATCATTGATCCGTTTCCTTCAAAATCAACCAGAATACTACGCAATTTCTTTGCGTTATCAAAAGAAATAGGAATTGATGCATTGTTTTGTAGCTCCATCCTTAAATGACGTGCTTTAACATGAAAATAGTTTAGTTTGGGCTCTTTAGCACCATCGTACTCCACCACAATACATTCCACTTTTGTCAAAAATTGAGCAAAGTCATGAACTATATCATGCAAGTTGCAAAATATATTGTCACCATCAAATCCCTTTTCAAAATATTGAAAGAATGAGCGAGTTGTAAAGATTTTAAAGTATTCTTCTCCTACCTCTTCCATCTCTATATTTTGGCTGGAGCTTAAATAACCTTGTGCCATCCACATCTGGATTAATTCATTTTTATCTATCCTATAGTATTTTGGAAATATGGCGCAGTATGAGAAGCATCGTCTCACTGTAGAGGGTAAGTCATAATAGCTCAGAAGTAAAGGCGGAAAAAGACCTTCAACTGCTTCCAATCCCCACATCCCACTATGCAAAACATTCTCCTATTCCTCTTTTCTTTCTTTAGAGCGCATCAGACTTCCTAACGTCTTTGCGGCAAGAGGTAATCCTTTACACTTTCCTACAATCTGGTGACCTAAGTCCTTCAAATTTTCTCGCTCTTCCTTGCTTTTTCCATCAAATGCTACTTGACTAAACAACGTCCAACATTCTTCTTCAGACAATATTTCTAATTGAAAGGGGTTAGTGGTTCCCATCATTTTTGCAACGGTGTCCTTTCGTGTTGTCACTAAGATTCTACTCCCCATGGAACCACATTTCAGAGTTTCTATCAATTGCTCAAACTTTTTAACATCTTCAGTCCACACATCATCCAAGACAAGAAAGAACTTTTTTCCTATAATAGATTCACGAATACGTTGTAATAAAGCTTCAAATTCGACAACATTTGGAGCAGCATGGGTCAAAGCTTCAAGAATTGCTCTGGCAACTCTGATCTTATCAAAAGGATCTGAAACACACACCCACGTTTTCTTTTGAAAGTGGGCATCCACTTCATCATCATTATAGACTAGTTGTGCAAGAGTTGTCTTCCCCAATCCTCCCATCCCAACTATAGAAAGGATATGGATATTGGTTTGATCTTGACTACTCTCACTCAACAATATGGTTACTAGTCTATTCTTATCTTGAACTCTACCGTGCAACTTTGATACATCTACTAGAGAAGCAGTTATTTCTCGCTCAAGTTCTGCATTTTTCCTCCCTTCAATAAATTTGTATTTTTCTCTTTCATTTGCAATAAAATCTAATCTTTCATTCAGTTTTTCTATCTTGAGAGCAGTACCGTGACGCAACACGACTTGATTGAAACAAAAGCAAGAGGAGAGGAAGAAGGAGCATACCTTCTTCATAACAGGGGCATTTTTACCTTTCTTCTCTTCTTTCCCTTCAATTTTTGATTTGAGAATTGCAGTGTTCCATTCATCCAACACATCCTCCACATCGTAGGATGCATCTTTGAGCTCATCTAACCAGCGTCTCACAGTGGCCTCCTTCACCTGTCGCATCTCTGCATCATCAAGCACAGCTCGGATGGCCTCGAACTTGCGGATGAGACTGTCGACTTCTTCCTCCACACCCACGACGAGTGTCGCCTCTTTATCCACCAGTTGAACAAGAGCGGAGACCAATTTTTCCAGGACTACAGAAACAATCGCATCAGCCATATTCTTTTGAGATGGAAACTGATTCGTAAATTGTGAAATGGTTAATTGATGGTAAAAGGAGAATATGAAATAGCTATTCCCGTTCACGGTTAACAGTTTTATATGAACAGGTGGACCGCAATATATGTCAGGGCCACAAATTTCCAGTCAAAGAAAGTAAAGATAATATTATTATCAGAAATTCTGAAGTTTCAAAGAAATTGCTTGAATTGAATGATCCAAACCAACTTAGCATATCAAAAAGCAATGTTGTCATTGTCAGGTAGAGAGATAAAATAATTGAACAATTTTCATCCTTTGCCATATTGACCTCAAAAGTCTTTGTTCTTTCACTGTCTACTTTCGTACTGTTTTCCCAAGAGTAGGTCTCCAAATTATACTTTAGTGCACTTAGGCCTCCAAATTATACTTTAATACACAGCCTCATTTGTAATTCTGTTTGTATATCTAAACACAAGTGGAAACTATACAGGTCACTAAGATCCAATATTTGTCAACCTCACTCTAAAACGTAGGGCCTCTATCTCTACTGGTTTTAATGGGTGACCAAAGCAAGCCATCCTGGCACCAAGAAGAGAATGACTTAAACAAACCAGGATCAAAGAGAGGCAAAAGATAAAGATTCCTAGAATCCTTATCCTTTTTACATTTAACGGCAAAAAAAATATACTACACTCCCAAATTCATGAAAAATTAGTCAAATTTTCAAAGCTTCCTAGAATCCTAGCCCTAGGGTTACTTCTGCAGACATATAAAGGGCATCTCTAGAATCTGTAAAACCATACAAATTGTCTTTTTTTCCCAAAGAAATTTCTTGAATGACTTAATTTAACATAATATTTTTTTATCCTTTTAAACAGTTCATCAATTAAATTAAAGAAAGAATTATGATTTATTTCCTAACAATCTTTAAGAGCATGTTTGAAATAAATTTGTTATGTTTGAAAAGATAAAAAATAAAAAATAAAAGATTATGAATTTTTTTAACTCAAATTGGGATTATAATTAATTAATTAATTTTTTTTTCAAATTTATTTTTACGTGACTTCATGTATTTTGAAAATAAACTATCACGATCAAATGATTTTAACTTAATTGTACTCGAAGTTTAGAAAAAGGTAACCTTATAGATTTCGTTTGTAATACTAAGCATGTTTAGTTATTAATTAAAAAAAATAATCTAACTCCATTGAGAGAGGTGAATTAATTAGAGGAGAGTTTAATGGACGAAGACTTGAGAGTCGTCGTTGAAGTTTCAAATCCCCATTTTTCTTCCATGTTCTAGATTCTTAATAGTACATTGTGAAAATGACTAGAACTCTTAGTGGAATTACATGGAAATGAAGAGCAACTTGGACAAAACTTTCACTGTCGAAGACTAGTCATCATTGATCAACTTGGTATTTTCTGCTCTTACACCGATGAATTTTTCGGAAATAAAAAAAACGAAAAGAAAGGAAAAAAAAACTGAAGACTTTTCTTTCTTTTTTTCCTTGGACATTAAAGAAAAAATTAGGAGAAAATTAAGACTATAAACAAATAGATTTCAAATAATATTTTTTACTATTCAATTTTCTGAAACTAGGACTATTGGGCTTGTACAACGCAAATCTTTGATATTGTGACGAGAGAATTTTTTAGCTGGTTATGACAATTATTGTGTGAGAATGTATAAATTGAATTTGGATCATTTTCGTTTGAGAATTAAATTGGAGATCAAATTCATAGTAAGATTAAATGTCACTAGGACAAATCTGGAAGATATTAAGAATATGTTAGATTATTGTTATAAATTAAAAAAATAATTATTAATCGACTTCGTTTATAAATTACAACCAACACAAAATTCGTCAGATATGTTTGAAGGTGGTATCTAAAATGTTTTGATAAAAAAATGATTTTATCTTACAAATATATACATTTTGTGGTTAAATGCATACATAAAAAACATGTCTTTTACCATAAAAATATAAATGAACAAATTTATTATATTTTCTTTTGGTTCCAAATTGAGTGTGAGTTAATTCAATTTTGTAGGATAAGTCCAGAGTATGATGCCTACAAATGCCTCACTTGCCCTTTCAAACAATTTGATCTTAGATTAGGATAGGTTTGGAGTTAGTTAGGGTCGGGTTATTTAGTGTCTCGAATTATTCTGAATGCAACATCATCCATAGTGTTGACGTGACATTCATCCAATGATACACTTCGAGAAAATTTTCTCCAAGTTACTAGAGAGGATCTTTTATACATATAATTATTTGGTTTGAGTTATGTTATGAGTTTTGTTATGGAAACAAGTAATAATTAGAATAGTTAGGTGCGGTTTGGGAGCCCTCTTAAAGAGGGAAGAAAAAGTGGTTTTAATCCTTTTTTAAGAGAGTTCCCATATAACGCCTTAGTTGATTAACAAAATTAAAAAAAATGGCATAAGTTTTTTTTTTAAGTGGCCAGAAGAGAAGAGTTTAGATTTTAAATTTGATTAACCTAGCAGTAGTTTCGATTTATAAAACAGTTTTTCAAATTTTTTTGATAAAATCAACACTGAAGCTAAAAACAGTTTATTAATTAATGTTTGGTAAAACAACACTAAAAACAATTTTTTTTTTTTACATAAATTCAGTTTGTTAAAAATTATTTTTCAACTTCGGTTCTTTTCATAATATGTTTTAAGATGTTTTACCTAATTTGTGTTTATAAGAAATATAAGTCATTTCATAAACGCTCCCAAATGATTTACTTTAAAGATGTTTATAAAAGATGTTTTTCTTTTTCTCTCTTAATTAAGTAAATTAGGTATCATCCATTTTATAAATACCAAATAGTTATGCCATACTAGATTTCGAGCCATTAACATCCATGATCATAAACCTTAAATTAGCATGAAGCAGAGATTAGACCATTGTTACCAACTCATTTATACCCTAACTCATTTTTTGGATTGAGAATGGAAGGAAATGAGAGGAAAGGAAAGGGAACATCACCCCTTTATTTTGAAAGAATTTTAACAGGAAGGAAAGTAATTGCACGGAAAACATGTATCCTTCCACTGCCTTCCGAACCTTCATTTTTTTTAAATTCTCTCAGATAGGTGGATTTGAAAGGAGTAGATATCGAGATCAACTCCTCTACAATAAAAGTTGTAAAGTAAAAGTCTACAGTACATTTCTTCTGCATATAGATTTCGACTTTTTAAATTTTGGAATTTGGTGGGGATCACTGTATAATCAATTTTTTTTGTGTATTGCATGCTTTATTTCACATTTTTTCACTACTGAAGAGTTGATCTAACAGATACCTCATCATACTCAAATTAATTTATAACATCCCAAGAGAGAGATTTCAAAGTGTTTGTAGTATTCCTTGATACAGAGTACAACCAACAAGAAAATAAACAAGTCTTTAACCAAAATGTAGGAGGGAAAAAGCCAAGCAATTCCTTTATGATCTGGCCGATTGGCTTAGTGATCTTTGGATATTCCATGCAAGAAAAAATCCCTTATTACTTTTCACTAATTAAAAGAATAGAAGAAAACACAATGATCTTTTGTGCTTTCATTAATTCTTTTGTCACAAAATCAAGTTCCTTCTTCTTCTTCGAATTTATTAAAATTTTATCTGAATCAAACAATGATCTAGTACTAGGAGAAGAACAAGAGCAAAAAAGGCAAGAGTTCAGCTCACAAAAGCAAACCATTTTTCTTCTTCTGGGAATTTATTAAAAATCTGAACCAAACAATGATCTAGTACTAGGAGAAGAACAAGAGCAATAAAGGCAAGAGTTAACCTCACAAAAGCAAAACAAAAACTGTAAGGAGGAGGAGAAAAAAAGATCATGATGAGTTTCAATATTTGTGTTATGAGTTCCTATCACACACCAAAAAAAAAAATTAAAACATCATTTTCTTCTTTGTTGGTATAGTTTTTGAAAGAAGTTAAGGACTCAATTACTACTTTTGAAAGTTAATTTGTTGGATTTTTGTTTATTTATTTATTTTTTGCTGTGAGAATTAAAAAAAAAAAAAAAAAACTTGCTTTGGATTTGGACTCTACCTTTTTTTTTTAATATATGAAAAGTACACTTAACTTCACTGACCTTTACTTTCCTTCTTTTTTTAACTAAGTCATCAAATTGGACAAATTCATTCATAAATTTACGTGGTGTCCTAATTGTCTCAGTCCCACTAACACAAAAAAAAAAAAAAAAAAAATCTATATATAAACAATATTGTTAAGAAGAATATTCATAAACGATAACTTTTTAGTTTAACAATCATCTTTAAGGTTTCATAAACCAAAAAATTATTCAAAATTATGAGAGTATTGTTCTTTTTTTTCATATTCATATGAGGACCATATAATAATTTAGGGTAAATTACATTAACCTACATGAGATTAGTCTATGTATACACTTACCTCATATAGGTTTTAAAATATACACTTACTTACTTATAGTTAGCCTTAGTCAACTGTTCAAAATCTAGTCAAAGTTTATGCCAACTCATCAAAACTTGTTGGAAACCCAACTTTACACTTAATAATTTCAAAATTCAATCGAGATTTGGGTGCTACTTGGGTAAAAAGGTTGATTGGATTTTGAAATTATTAAGGTTAAAGTCGGGTTTTCAATAAGTTTTAATGAGTTGGCACAAGGTTTGACTGAATTTTGAACAGTTGATTAACAAAAGACTAACGACATGTGGATAAATGTATATTTTAGTAACTATATGAGGTAAGTATAGCCATAAGATTAATATAATTTACCCAATAATTTTTTGAGTAAATCCCACGTAAATATAAAATGAGAGAACGATATTTATAAAGTATCGAATAATTTCCTTTCTAAGCTCGGATTCTATATTTTTCAAATATTCATATTTTAAAAGTGAGTATTTCATGCACATTTATATTATGGTTTACAAAATTCCAATGTTAAAAGTTTATATTCTTTTTTAGTTTGGTGCTTTAGTCCAATAATTACCCTTCTCTTCTTGAAAAGGTATGTTCCAAATTCAATAAAAATAAAAACAAATAGAATCTTTTAAAAATGCAGTATCGCAAATTTTTGAAGTACAAATCTTTCTATAAAACAATTTGATCAAATGATCGAATTATATATCTCCAATTATTTACTATTTCAAATTGATCGGAGAAAACACATCTTTCACTCTTTTCCTTTCTTTCTACTATGAAACATAATAGACACAATGCTTAACTCGATAATTAAAACTTATTAGATTAAGAGATATCTAAACTAGTGTTCGTCCCAAAATATTGTCACCCATTTTGTTTGCATTCATAATCATTTTTGGTTTGTCTCAATTAAGTTTTTCACGTTATAAATGCTTTCCTATTGGATCATTCACATGATTGCATCTACCTTCAACCATAGTTGCAACATCCAAAGAACCTTCTCAATAGATTTATTCCATTCGGGACATGCAAAGGTTTATGGCTTACAAATGTTTCATAATAATAGTTTGGGTTGATAGAAAAAGCAACCATGAAATAATATTGAATGAGAAAAAATTCGAGTCGTTTTAATAAATTAAGGTTTGAGCTTCCTCTCATCGTTTGAGATGAAATTTAAGGATTTTAATAAGTTAATTAGTTATTGTTATGAAAATTTATGATAAATAAACACTTCGTATAAGACTTGTTAGGTTAAACTCAACGAAATTAAATAAGAAGATTTCAATTAAAACGAATTTTTAAAATTGATAAAAAAAACTTAGTCAAATCAAATCAAACCACCTATTAATTGATATTTCAATTGTTATCCAATAAGATTTGATTTAATTTGACTAAGCTTTTGCAAAATTTTAAAATTAAGCATGAGCCTAGTCAAACAAACCCATTGTATATGCTAGTTATTACTAGGTACTATAATGTGTACGTATGCAAATTGAAAAAAGTGAAAAAAAAAGAAGAAGAAATTAGTGGTAAAAGTTTTAAAATTTTAACTAGACTTTTTATTAATTCCCTAAGAAGGCAATCCTGAATTTTTCTTTGAAGATAACGGGGCCAATTCTGAATTTTTTTCTTTATTTACTTTACAAAATTTTATTTATGGCCATTTGTGGTTCTATTTTCAGGATGCAGTATTAAAGTGGCCTCAATTACGGCCATTGTGTTTGATCTTGAAAGTATTTTTACAACGGAGGGAATTGAATGAGGCGTGAATTTGTTTTGCCTTGTAGTTCCATAATAGATTGAAGCTTCATTTAAAATGATCTGCTCTTGCGGTCTGGGTGATTCAAAATTTCTTTAAAGCATGCAGGTCTATTCAGGTGGAATAGGTTCATATGCCCTCCTTTCTATGCTTATGGCGATGTTGCAGGCAAGCAAAGATTAACATTTGCATTAACACTAATGTGATTCTAGCTTGTGCACACACAACACGCTTGGACTTGGCTGGCCTGTGGAAACTCACCCTGGCTTATATGCCATAATATGCAAAGACAACCTATTACTATAAAATTTGAGAAAGAAACAGGAAAATATTAAAAATATTGAGAATTCATATTTGAACTAGATATGGATTGATGAATGAACATAAGATAACTGCTATTCATGTGAAAGTTTCCAAGGAGTCAGCACGTGCAATCATGCTTATCTGCTGTACTGGTAACCATGCTAAATTTATTCAAATGTATTTACATAATTAGACATTATCTTCCTCTTCATCAGCAAATTCCATGGGCCAATCGGCCATTTAGTTTGCATGATATATAAAAATCAAAGAGAATTTTTTTTTTTTTTGATAAGTAAAGATTAGTATCAAAGGCATAAGGGGGTGACAACCCATGTACACAAGAGTTATCTAGAAGACAAAAGCATCTAAGAACTTTACAAGTTTATCCTCTCTTACAAAAAATCTCCCCTTGAGCCAATAGTTAAGTGTAGTAAACTATTCATTCTTTCTATCTACAATCGATCTTTCGTCTCCATAAAATGCCTTCTTAAGATCAAAGAGATTAATTACTTGTTAACATATATGGGCTGTTCTTTTTCTTAATGATTCTTTCAGGAGTAAACGAATTTGGATGCAAGTCATTTAAGTTTTTTCTTAGTGTTATTTGTCTGAAAAGAATAATACTACTATACTGTATCAAGCCAGGCCACAAAACTTGATTGAACCTTACTTTAACAAAAAACATCTTGGTGCTGTCTTATCATAATTAGCAAACATCTTAGGTGAACCATGCTTTCACTGAAACTGCTAGTGGAGATCTATGTTTTGCCATCAGTTGGAGGTAACTAAAAATGATTGGTGATTGCGAAGGCACAATTTCATTTGCCATTGGGCAGTTGTTACAAATGAGCTTTGGGACTCTCCTGGTATGACACTCGGGAAATTTTCGTTGGAGGGAAATGTCTTTTTCCAAAGCTCTTTTTGCTACAAAAATGGCTGGAGCGAGGTCTTCAACTCTTCTGCAGAGCTAAAAAGAGAATATTTTAGTGTTTTTTTAACTCACTTTGTCTCCGCCTCCTTTCATTCTCTTATCTCCTTTAATTTCTTTTGCTTCCATACTGTATAATGCCTTTCATGCCATAGTCTCCATGAGTGGCAAGCTTCTCCAGAATATAACTTGGGAGTCCTTCTGGTATGCATTTTCATAAATGCTATTTGTACTTCTTAGTGGACTCAACAGAGCTTTATTTTAACCATTAGGGATAGAATTTTTACTTGTCATATGAAATTTTCAAGTTATGTAAATTATGAATCAACAATTTCATATGACATATGAAACTGTTGATTCATAATTTAAGTAAAACTTGAAATCAAGTAGAATCCAAACAAGTTGAATAGTTTATCTCACACACTTCAAGTTTTTATTGGTTACAATACAGTAAGGTTTACCTAATCATGATTTTGCCAAAACATAATTGTGTAATTTTATTTTGAGAGATTTAGACTATATTGTGTCTAATACTGGAAAGAAAAAAGGATAAGAGACAAAATAAGAATAGGTGAAATAGACTTCTTACATTTTGTCTCATGTGTTGTTTCGGGAAAATAGTTGAACTTCTTTGATTTCTATGGATGCAAATGGAACACTATGGATGTCGGTGTATCTTGCAAAGGGGCTGGCACCTTCTTTTTGAAGAGTGACAAAGAGTAATCAGTATACAAAGTATCTTTATGATGAAGTTCGCATTCACTTTTTGTTTGGAAATTCAACATGTGGTTGAAGTAACCTTTTGTTGGGTTTTCTTCTTTTAGGTTTTTAAATAAGGGACGGTCGTTTCTCATCTCCATCGAGGACCCACAGGTTAACTTGCAGATTCTGATTTGTTATATAATGATTAGAGGAATTAGAGGAATCTAGCGGCAGTAGCAGGCATATTCACCCAGAAGAGCCAAAGTCCTATTGCTCGTATGCACATGAGGGTGTCACTTAAGATGTTCTTTGTGCACCAAATATACATGGGTATGAGCACGATTTGGGGCATGGCAGTATGGGTTGGTGGGTGTGAGGCAGCTGTGACTTGTTCTTATTTTTTTCCTATTTAATTTTTGAAGGGTCTGATTTGAAATCAAAGGCTGAGGTTCAGAATGTCAATGAACCTTATATGATGTTCCCAAATGGGACCCATTGATGGGGATAAGAATGAACCTTAAGGATACATTTTATCTTCCAATGGTTATTAACCAGTGTTATTTCCTATGATGAACTAGGCGCCAGAGAATGATATTGGGAAGAACTCATTCAACTATTTCCAGGTTTGTTCATAAAAATAGTTTATCTTTTTCTCAGCTCTTGCTGCTGTTAATGTTGGTTGTATGAAATCAAGTTGTCTTTTTTCTTGGATTTACCTGAGAGTTTAACGTTTAACTCTGTGTGGTTTAAGTCTGCATGTTAAAACCCTAATTGGTAACCATGAACTACAAAAAGAGCAGAGCATCAGAGGAAATGTTGTAATTCTAATTTTCTTGTTTTGTTATAGGCCATCTTCTTTACATAACCTTACGAATTGTGACAAAAAGTATTTTTCCCATATATAGTTTTTCTTACTTTCTCTTCTTTTGTTATAGCGCTGCTTCCTGATCTTACTACTTACCAAATCTATTAGTAAAGAGCAGGGTATGATCTAGGGATGTGCATGGTTTGGATTGGGTCAGTTAGATATCAAATTGAGTCTTGTCTATATATAATTTTTTCAGTCTTAATCTACTCTAATCTATAACGGGTTATATATATCTTAATTTTAATCCAATGTATGAAAAATTGAGATTGGATTTAAGTAGGTTTGTGAAGTCAAAATGGGGCTCAAATTGATTTAATTGTATTATTGAATTATTTTTTTTATTTTAGATATTAAATATTACAAATACAATTTTAAAAGTATTAAATTAACATATTCAAATTTTTGTCTCTCTTGGACATTTAAATTATAACACTATAAACATTTTACACAAATTTAAATCGTTAGCAAGCAATAAAGGTTATATTGATTATGTAACTACAATGAGGTTCATGGGTTACAAATTTAATTCAGGTTAAGAATTTTCGACTCACCAAACCCTAAAAATTTTCAACTTTAGTTTGCTCAAAGTTCGAGTTGGTTGTCAGAGCTCCTAAAGTTGTACCCTTCGTATGATTATCATGTTCAAAAATCTCCGTAAACCCTTTGGTAAACCCTTTGGTCAATGAAACAATAATCGAAGTTAACAGAGAGAATGTTTTAAATTTTTTTTTGCAAAACTGTTTTATCATAAAATATGAAATGTAAACTATCAAACATCGCAGGAGAAGTACGTATTATCCTTTCATTTCTTTTTATAATCTCGATTAAATCATTTGAATACATATATTATCATACAAACCAAACTAATTATGAAGGGAGAGTGAGAGAAAAGAACGATGCAATGAGAGAGAGAACTCCTTTTGTTCACAAATGTTAATTATATTCATAAATCATAATCCTAAAGTAATATTCTATATATATAATACAATAGTACCATAGTTATCAAATGTGAGGTTTGATATCCAAAGTTCTCTAAATAATGAAATGTTAACGAACGCTTAGGACAATGTCACATGATTTACCTCTTGTTTGACTAACTGAAAATTGTTACTGAGCTTTTGAAAAATAAAAAAGAAAATTGCAACGTTTTATTGTTTGTTGAATTATGTGTTTGAATGGAAATCATCCCACGTTGAAAGACAATAAAATAAGTAACTATCGCCCAATCTGGTAGAGTTAGCTGGCGATCAAACCGGGCATCTAAGTGTGTTCCATGGATTGTGAAAATATCACAACAGGTCCTACGCATCGGGCCAAAGGGCAAACCCAAACCCATCCAACATGGATGGGTAGCATCATTAAATCCCATCCTACATGGGTGGGGAGCTTAACCTTTTTGCTAAATAATTAACTGCATTTATATGTGGTATTTTTTTTATATATAATTGAATCGAGTTCGAGCCAAACTCAATTTTCTTAAGTTAAAAAAGCTAAACTCAAAAAAAGTTGTCGAAGCTCGGTTAAAATCATAAAGAACAAACTTAATCAATGTTTTTTAAATTCTTCATGAACTTGAGTTCTGTTTGAGATCAAAAATCTTAAGAAACAAGCTTGATGATCGATTACACTACTTGAGTTGACCCGACTCATATACACGCATGTGCAAGTAGTGTAAGGTCAAACTAGAAATTGCTTGTTTGTATGAAGTTGTTGGTAAAAATCCATTATCTAATCACAAAATGACGTGTGAAACCTTTGGGAAAAATCAATCATTTCGCCAACTAAGGTTAAAACAGTAAAAACTAGCTTAAGTGCATAAAAGTAAAAATCGTGCTAAACCTTTAGGCGATTTCAACTCTCCATTTATTCACCAATCTACGATCCGAATCATAGGCATTGATAACACTTTCGCACCTCTCCAATATATATAATCCAGGTTTTAATTCACTTTTTTAAACTCTTTAAATAAAATTATTCTCTTAATTTATAGACTGACTTGAGTGTCGAAGTGTGTGTTCGCAGGGGTTGAGTCAGAAATTTTATTTTGAAGCGGCCCAAACTATTATTGTAAAAATGAAATAGTTACTTGTAATAAAATTTTAACATTTCAAATAAGATATATAATGCATGGTTTTAAATACTAAAAGAGGAATTTGGGCTAAAAGCTAATTAGTGTATGTATATGTGTTTATGTTATATTTTTTTAATATTGTGGGCATGGAGATCTAAATTAAACCCGAGATATACTCTCACAATGGAGAAAGTGTGACTATTCGCCTATTTTGACAATAATAATATGAAAACAACCACTCATTTAAATTTATGATAATTATAAAAAAAATAGTAATTAGTATAGGATACGATAAAATTCAATATTTATAATTTTGTTAATACTATTGGTAAGTTCTCATTGTCAAGTTTTCTCTTAATTAAGTCACAAAATGAAAAGAAAAGAGAAAGAATAGAAATCGAGGACTAAAAAGCATAATTTTTCTACGAAATGATGAAAAATATAATAACTATTAAAAAATCACTTGAGTAAAAATATTTATAGAAAGTGATTGAAATTCTTATATCTTTATTTTTATAAAGATTGAAAATCTTACGCTACTTGTGTCAAGTTAATTGCTCAAGTGTTTAACAACAAAGGGGATTTGTTAATTTTAATGCTTTAGGAGAATATATCAATACCATTAATAAAATCGTAATCTTTGGTGTCTACCCTACAAAATATCTCATAAATCTCTACTTAAATATACAAATAATATTATATATGTAACTCAATTAGTTCGAACTTATCATATCTTTCTCCCATGTTTTTATCTCCCACTATCCTATTCATACTTAACTTTTTCACTCTCCTTATCTCTCTTATCTTCAACTCATATTTTTCTTTCTCACTATTTCACTCAGACTTAACTTCTTCACTCTCCTTATCTCTCTTATTTTCAAATCATATTGATTTTCTCTGATCCTCTTTATCTTCTCCACATTTTTAATTGTTCTTACTTCTTTCTGGTGATTCTAACCGAATTGTTCTTACTTCTTTCTGGTGATTCTAACCGAATTGTTCTTTTTTTCGGGTTTCTTTGCAGGTTTAGATTTCTAATGGAGAACATGTGACCATTATGCTTGACATGCTTATAGGCAATAAGATAATTGTTAGCATATTGTTTTATCACATAAAAGAGCAAATCAAACACACACTCGTGTGTGTTGAGATGCTAGTACAAGTAATTGATTACATCCAAATCAAAATACTTATTTTTAAATTTTTAGTTATTTACTATATTATGATTTAATATAATATGAATATAAAATACTCTCGCTTAATTGATATCACTTCATGCGTTATTTAATTAATTGTTCATATTTTTATAATGGAAAATGTTAAGATTTTAGCTTAATTCACCACAAGGAAGACTTTTAATTTGGGAAAAGTAGTTTTCTATTTAATAGTTGATTGTTCTAGTAGAAATAATAGTAGTTTTCTATTAGATTGTTGCTTGTACAAGTACTCTTATAGGTATTAGTATTTCCGTTAATTTAGTTTTAATTTCTCTTAAATTCTTTACAAAATCTTTTATGATGATTACAAAAAAAATTATAATTTCTTTTATAATAATGACTAAAAAGCATTCATCTTAATTTTTCTAGTTGAATTTGACTTGATAAACTTTTGACATTTTTTCATCTTAATTTGCTTTGCAGCATTATCATAGCAAGAGTACTATCATATCTGATCTTCTTATTTTTCCTATTTTCTTTTTTTGATGATTTATAGGGTTTAAGAGGCTTATAAGGAAAAAAGAAGTTAATTTTGACTATTTATTTGAGGGCTTATAAGGAAAACAAAATGGACAGAAATTCTAGAAACTTCCATCCTAAACGTCAGTAATCATACTTGCAATTGACATAAACAAAATTATTTGTTTCACAACAATATTTGAATCATCCCACATCGAAAGATAATTAAATATTTATCTCTTTTATATATTATTATATTAAATATAACAATTGCTTAACTTTATAGTAAATTTATAATGAAATTAGACAAACGTTCTATGAACATAAAAAATACATCGCATACTTTATAGTTTATACTCCGAGCTAAAAGGCACCCCCATCGAAGACTAAAAGCATAATTTTTCTGAGAAATGATGAAAAATATAATAACTATTCAAAAATCACTTCAGTAAAAATAATTATAGAAAGTGATTGAAAATCTTATATCTTTATTTTTATAAAGATTGAAAATCTTACTCTGCTTGTGTCAAGTTCATTGCTCAAGTGTTTAACAACAAAGGGGATTTGTTAATTTTAATGTTTTAGAAGAATATATCTATACCATTAATAAAATCGTAACCCTTTGGTGTCCACCCTTCAAAATGATTTATAAATCTCAATTGATTCCAACTTTTCACGTCTTTTTTCAATGTTTTTCTCTCTCACTGTCTCATTCATATTTAACTTCTCCACGTTTTTTTATGGGGTTTTGGGACAATTATGCATATGGATTCGAGCTGTTGTACTTGCAAGATATAATTTTATCATGCCTTGTTCTTTCTAGTTTTAAGGTTGCGTTCAAGTCCATGAACCAAGGTTGTGGTGGCTTTTAAGTCTGCATGTTGAAACTCTGATTGGTAACCATGAACTACAAAAAGAGCAGAGCATCAGAGGAAATGTTGTAAATCTAATTTGTTTGTTTGTTATTAGCCATCTTCTTTACATAACCTTACGGATTGTGACA
The DNA here is from genome assembly GCA_023935145.1 of Bretschneidera sinensis. Classification (NCBI taxonomy): domain Eukaryota; kingdom Viridiplantae; phylum Streptophyta; class Magnoliopsida; order Brassicales; family Akaniaceae; genus Bretschneidera; species Bretschneidera sinensis. The sequence goes on along the minus strand of CM043698.1, from coordinate 145,003,351 downwards.
AAAAGTATTTTTCACATGTATATGTTTCTCTTACTTTCTCTTCTTTTGTTATAGTGCAGTTTCCTGATCTTACTAACCAAATCTATTAGTAAAGAGAAGGGTATGATCTAGGGATGTGCATGGTTTGGATTGGTCGGTTAGATATCAAATTGAGTCTTGTCTATATATAATTTTTTCAGTCTTAATCTAGTCTAATCTATGACGGGTTATATATATCTTAATTTTAATCCAACGTATGAAAAATTAAGCTGGACTCAGATTGGATTTAGGTTAGTTTGTGAAGTCAAAATGGGGCTCAAATTGATTTAATTATATTATTGAATTGAATTTTTTTTATTTTAGATATTAAATATTACAAATACAATTTTAAAAATATTAAATTAACATATTCTCAACACTACAGTTGTTCTCATATTCAGACTCTACTTCGATACACTATAAAAATTGGTCTTCATAAATCAAAAATTAGATACGATCTTCCATTTACAGCTCCTGATTTTATACTTTTCCTTTAGTCTCTCAAAATAAAAGCCATATACTAACTTAGGCATAAGAGAGTCCTCCGTAGGCACACCTCCTTCCGATCCTTCGTGACTTTAGGTTTTTACCTCGTTTTGTGTATGCATGTCCCACTTTTCAACGGTTCAGATTTTTGGCATCAACAATTGATATGAAAGTTGTTTCTCTTTCTCTCATTACTTCCTCTTCCAAAAAAAATATAAGACTAACTCATGTTTGGATCAAGAGAAATGATAAAAAAGAGAGAAAATGAAAGTATACATGTATCTTTTAATTAAAAGTTTTTTTTAATCAAAATAGAAAGTAACTGAGAGATACTTTTGTCATTTCAAATATCTCGAAACTCCAAACATTTGAATTTCCTTTTATGCAAAAGAAAATGAAAAAATTTGAAGAAATACTATTTCGCTCTTTTTTTCCCTCCTTCAGATCCAATGGCTCAAAACCTGCAAACACTACACATTTGGTAAAATGAATTTCTAGAAACAGAATTCAAGACAATGAGGTATTGATTAATTGAAAATTATTTAAAACTAAGAATGAGAATATACAAATGATGGAATTGTGTGTTTGTTGTTACACGTGTGCAATACAATTGCACGCACATAAGTGAGACACGTGGTGTCTCGTGCATCTAATGCACACGTCGTTCTAACTGTTGGTTGAAATCACACGTGGGATATATAATAGTTTTGCTTGTAATGCACACATCTATCATAACCGACACTCACAGTTGATATTAACAAAGTTTTTTTGTTTTTTTACAACAATATTTGAATTATCCTACATGTAAAAAAAATTAAACATATAATATTTTTATATATTATTAAGCTAAAAATAATAATTGTTTAATTTAATAAGTTAAGTTTAGAACAAGTAGAATAAACGTTTTATAGACCATATCTTACACTTGGGAGTCAATCAGTGGGTAGCATTATCATCTTTAAACAAGTGATTTCAACATGCCACAAAGGCCCTTTTAATGTTAAAGGAATTCAAAATAAAATTGACTTATGATGAATTAGGGTTTCATTTTGAATATGATTTGTCGTTTTAATTTAGAAAGGAGTGAGCTATGTCTCTGTTGACATTCGTTGTAGAGATGATTTTGAATCGGTTTGAGTTGAATTAATTTAAAATTTTAACTCAAATCAATTATATCGGATTAAAAAAAAATCTCAACCAAATCCAACCCATTTACCCTCAACACAACACAAGCCAACTCAATCCAATTAATTCTGTTTGGATCGGTTTGGTTAACCGGATTATTTTTTATTTAAAAATTAATTTAAACATAGTACATTAAAATAATTTATCATACAATAAATCCAAAATCAATTCTATATAAGAATTCATTAAATCTTATAAAATTTGATATTGAAATATATAAAATTTGAATATAATGAGGAGATAAAAAAGGTAATAGATACATAAAACTAATAGATAAAAAAATGTAGAATTTTTTAGATGAAATAAGACATACAAAATATTGAAAATTTTTAATATATTGAGTATATAAAATTTGAATATAATGAGAAGATGAAAAAACTAAAAGATAAATAAAAATGCTTTGAAAATAAACATAATGAGTAGTTGAAAAGTTATTAGATAAAACAAATATAATATATTGAGGAGAAAAAGAACATGATTTTTAAGATGAAATAATATAAGTTTAAATATTAAAATATACAAAATTTATGTATAATGAAAACATAAAAAACTAATATATAATGATAAAAATATAAGATTTTTAAGTATGATATGTATGTTGATATATATGAATTTTGAATAAAGTCATGGATCTTGCACGGTATTGTGGCTGGAACAGCACTTGCACTGACAATAGGTACTCGTGCCTATCTGGGTCAATCTAGTAAATTATGGAGCCGGGTCGTGGGCACCATACCGGCCCGTTCGCTTCATCTCGGTTCCAGGGCAAGCCCTTGGTCCACATCCTCGGCAAACCAATGATCCAAGTACCCTTTTGCCTCATTTTCATTTATCTTATTTCATATGTTCATATATATTTATCTATGTTATTCGTTGATGATCTTATATGGATTTTTGTTTATTTGAAGTAAGCGACAGTCATCGTATGGATTAACCATTGTGATATTGTTGAGAATTGATTTGAAGTTGTGATGATGTTGCCTCCCTCTTTTGTTATATTTATTAAAGCATTAAAGATTAAAATATTTTGTGGGTAAAAGAAAAAGCTTTAGCTAGGAAATAATACATAGTTTTTCTTTGATTTGATTTTTTAGTTTTGTTTATTTGATTTAAGGTAAAGAGGTTGCCTATGAGTGGAATAACAATTGGTTGCACGGGTGATGGCTTGACTTAATCAAACTGATTTCAAGTTACTATTACTTGTTCCTTATTATGACTTTGCATATTTTGGGAAAAATGACTTTCCATATTCAGTTTAACTCTGAATGTGTCCTAAGAGAAACTTTTAAGAGGAAAGGAGATGTTGGTAATGTAAAAACCCATATTTGTCTGGTTGTCTTATGTTTGGAGATGCTATGATAGTATTCCCAAGAACAGAATGAAAGACTTTTTTTTGGATTAAGTAAGAACATAATGAAAGACTTATGCTTTTGTTTTTGAAGACAAGAGCTTTGGCTACTCTTTTGAGTCATTGTGAACTTGTGTGGAGTGTTCAGTATGTGAGAGAACCTCAAAGTAACTGAAATCATTTTTGTGGTCAAGAATCTCATTTTAACGAAAGCATAAACATTTGGTGATATAAGGATAAGGATGAATAGCATAGTTGAAAAACTACTTTCTTCTTCGTGTTTCTATGAACTTTTTAAGAAAGCTTCTGGTCGTAAATTACTAGGCTATTTGTGGTGCTAAATGCACTCGGATTGGTTATGCATATTTCTAGTTTCTTTGATTCTGAAATTTATTTTTCCTTTAGCTTTTTGTCTTCGGAATGAAATGTTGAATTGGATTTATCGTACGAATTTCTGCAACTCAAGGGTATCAAAAGTGTGGGACTTCGATTAATGGGCTAAATATACATTTTTTTTACAATTTCATGCTTTGTCGAAAAAGACGAGGGAATTAGAATGAAATGGGGAAAGAATATTTTTTAAGCAACTCCATGTCCTTTTGGCATAAGAGAGGAAATTTCAGCTTGAAGTAGTAATGTTGACAGTAAATGCAAAAGTTGAAATTAGGATTACTGAGTCAGAATAGGTTGAAAACAAATTTTTTGGAATTTTTTTTGCCCTTTTTCTAAGGATTAGAATTTTTTATTGAGACTACTGTGTTACAACAGAGTGTTTTTGAAATATCATCCATATAAAGGTTAGAAGAAAAATGTGAAGAAAGAAGAGGGTCAGAAGGACTTTATTAAGATGTACTTATTTGTCAAAAAATAAATAGCTGGGACTTTCTTAGGAAGTTTAATTTGACAGAGAGAGAAAGAGATTAATTTGAGTAGACTACTTGCCAAGTGTGCTCTCAGATTTGTTATTAATTATGACTAGTCCTCTAATACGATGAGTGTATAGCTATCTGATAGCTACTATCTGCTCATTGTCTTCATAAGAAAGCTGCAAACAGAGTGTAATTCAATCATTGCATCTGCTTCACCTGTTTCTGAGAACTGATTGGAGGAGGGGTGGGGGGAACCAACTTTTCTCCAACTTAAAGTTCTTTTCAGATTGTTCTTCTATTCATTTTCAGTTTGTTAAGTATTTATGTTCTTATCACAGATGGTAGTCAATAACTTTATCTGAGGGGTTACTTTATTGTAATCTCACTTGTTTGCTTTATCTTAAACAGAGAACTTGGGAAAGGTTCAAACTGGCTACTACACTTGATCACGTTGGTAAAGTATTTTTGAAACTTTTCTTTGGAATTGGAATGAAAATTCTACTTTCCATGAGTTGGATTTGGTTATACTGCAGCTATATATTGAGCCTTTAGAATTTAATGCGGTGATGACTACCAAAAAGTTTATTTTGGTTCCATCATCTCCTAGTAGTATTTTTCACCTATTGGTGGATGGCATAGAAATTTGCTTATAAAAGCTGCAGGCTCCTTCCAAGTGGTGATGTAAACTGGATCTGCCATGAGTTTCTTCAGTTTTAAAACATGAGTTTATTAGTCTCCTTTTCTTGTTGGTCTGCTAAAATTTACGTGTTGGATTTTGAAGCGAATGGCTGGTCAACTTTTCTTGCATTGAATGACCTTTTTCAACTGTTATTTGGATTGTTGCTATGGACATAGTTGATGGCCTAAGAAGTTTATTTTGGATATTGACATTTTTCTTTTATTTAGAAATTCTTCAATGCATAGTTTTTACAGTGTGATATCCTTATTCATACCCAGCAAGTAAACCTAAGATGAAGTATAATTCTTATAATGCTGCAACTTTGCAATTGCCAATCAGAGACGTTTGTCATTATCCTCAAAAGTTGGAAGTTTGGCGTTTTCATGTTTGATTGGCATGCAGTTGTTATCTTCTATTCCCCTCTTTAGATTTAAAATCTAATCATTGTGTTGCTGCCAAAAACATGCTGCTGAGCTGGAGGCCAGGCCTCAGAAGAATCTGCACGGGAAGAAGAGGTCAGCTAAGAGTTGCTAGAGGAAATGCCTCCGAGGATGCTCCGATGCTTTTGTTAGTATGCGATAAGAAGTATGGGAGCGACGATGTTCCCCTTTTTAGGTTAAGAAGAATCTCCTCCTTTGGAATGTGCATCTGGGTTTTTTTTTATAGAGTTTTGAGGATGAGGCAGCCTTTGTGCTAAGGATGGTGGGGATCTGGAGGGCGGGGATGACCTGGAGGTCCAGCTATGTGTGTGGTGGCCTGGAGGTCCAACTGTATGAACCTGCACTGTCTGCGTGTTGCCTTGTTGTCTTGGTTTGGGGCTGGCCACGTGTTGCCTCGTTGTTTTGCTTTGGGATCGTCCGCGTGTTGCCTTGTTGTTTTGCTTTGGGACTGTCCATGTGTCATGTATTTATTGGGTGTGTGCCTTTTGAGCTGTATCAGAGGCCTCCCACTTCCTTAAGTACATTTATGTGCTTAAAGAAGTTTTGCAGGGTTCGACCTTTAGTAACAAGGGCAATTTTTTACCGAGCTTTGGTGCTGTCGAGCCAAGCATACGAGGAACAATCCATATGCTCAACCTAAGAGCCATTGGTCCGAGCATGTGTGGAGCAATCCATATGCTCGGCCTTAGAGCGATTGGGCCGAGCGTGTGTGGAGCAATCCATATGCTCGGTCTTGGAGATCAGTGGTCCGAGCATGTGTGGAGCAATCCGTACGCTCAGTCTTGGAGGCATTGGGCCGAGCATGTGTGGAACAATCCATACGCTCGGCCTTGGAGCAATTGGGCCAAGCGTGTGTGGAGCAATCCATACGCTCGGCCTTGGAGGCATTTGGTCGAGCAGATGTGGAGCAATCTATATGCTCGGCCTTGGAGCAATTGGGCCGATCGTGTGTGGAGTAATCCATACGCTCAGCCTTAGAGAACATTGAGCCGAGCACGTGTGGAGACATCCATATGCTCGGCCTTGGAGCAATTGGGCTGAGTGTGTGTGGAGCAATCTATATGCTCAGTCCTGGAGAGACTTGGGCCGAGCAGGTGTGGAGCAATCCATATGCTCGGTCTTGGAGGCATTGGGACGAGCATGTGTGGAGCAATCCATATGCTCAGCCTTGGAGTAATTGGACTGAGCATGTGTAGAGAAATCCATACGCTCGGCCTTGGAGAACATTGAGCCGAGTATGTGTGGAGCAATCCATATGCTCGGCCTTGGAGCAATTAGGCTGAGCGTGTGTGGAGCAATCCATACACTCGGTCCTAGAGAGACTTGGGCCGAGCAAGTGTGGAGCAATCCATATGCTCGGTCTTGGAGGCATTGGGCCGAGCATGTGTGGAGCAATCTGTATGCTCGACTTTGAAGCAATTGGGCCAAGCATGTATGGAGCAATACATACGCTCGGCCTTGGAGAACATTGAGCCAAGTACATGTGGAGTAATCTGTATGCTCAGCCGTGGAGCAATTGGGCTGAGTGTGTGTGGAGCAATCCATACGCTTGGTTCTTGAGAACATTGAGCCGAGCATGTGTGGAGCAATCAATATGCTCGGCCTTAGAGCAATTGGGCCGAATGTATGTGGAGCAATCCATATGCTCGGCCTTGAAGCAATTGGGCCGAGTGTGTGTGGAGCAATCCATATGCTCGGTCCTGGAGAACATTGAGTCGCCCATGTGTGGAGCAATCCATATGCTCGACCTTGAAGCAATTGGGCCGAGCGTGTGTGGAGTAATCCATATACTCGGTCTTGGAGAGATTTGGGCTGAGCAGGTGTGGAACAATCCATATGCTCGACCTTGGAGAACATTGAGTCGAGTATGTGTGGAGCAATCCATATGCTCGGCCTTAGAGCAATTGGGCCGAGCGTGTGTGTAGCAATCCATAGCTCGACCTTAGAGAACATTGAGCCGAGCATGTGTGGAGCAATCCATATGCTCAGTCTTGGAGAGACTTGGGTCGACCAGGTGTGAAGCAATCCATATGCTTGGCGTTGGAGAACATTGAGCCGAGCATGTGTTGAGCAATCCATATGCTCGGCCTTAGAACAATTAGGCCGAGCGTGTGTGGAGCAATCCATACGCTCGACTTTGGAGAGTTTTCAAGTTTTAAGGACCCTTTTGGGCTTCCTATCTCTTGGGCCCACGAAGGATGTTTTGGGCTTTTTGGGCCTTTGGGAAGCCTTGGATGTTTTGTGGGCTTTGGACCCTTTTGGGGGCCCAATTTTCTAGGGTAACCCTTTTGGACGACCTTTTTTGGCACGTGGCTTGTGTCAGTTATCTTTAAATGCTTCAGTCGTTTTTAAAAAAGTGGCGGCGCTTGTTAATGAGTGGATTCCTTGGGGGTCGAAACGGTGCCCTTGGGAACTAAAACGGTGCCTAGTGGAACGAAATGACCCTTAGTTTTAATTATGTGCCATTTGGTTTGTGGTAGCAGACTCTTTGGAAAGCGTGAAAGTAGCCTCGAGCTGCTAAAACGTCCTTCTCCCCATCCATTTTGGCTTTAAATGCCCTCGTTCTTTGTGCTTTCTCTTCCTATATTAGGATGGCTTACTTCCATTCTTTCTCATTTCAATTTTCAGAGAGAAGTTTTTTAATAGAAAGAAATTTCTTGAGAGCACTCGGCTTCGTCTAAAACATCTTATGAGAGTTTTCATCCTCGTCCTTGGAGTTTGTTAGCGCTTGGTGCCTTAACATTTCCTGGTGGGTGATTTGGTGGATGCCTCAGCTCGGTCATTTGGCGTTAGTTCTCGGAAGCAGGGTGTTGAAGAGTCGCTGAGGAGAGATTTTAAAGAGTCCGGCAGAAGAGGGAGTTTGAGTCCGAATCACTTGGACTTTGGTGAGTCTCCCTTATTTTATTTTAAGCATGTCTTCGTTTGATAGTTACCAAGACCGACCCAGTAGCATTAGCGGTAGTAGTAAAAGTAGTCGTAGTTATGAGGAAATGGGGTCGGCCACGTCCTCTTCCAAGAGTGAAACCCCAGAAAGGGTCGTAGTTAGGGAGGGGCCATTGGTCATGGTGCCCTACATCCTTGTAGTAGAGGAGTATGAAGATGACTCTACCTTTGAGGATGAGGCAGACCAAGCCCTACCTGAATTAGGGGGGCCTCGGCCGTGGATGAGAGGGATGAATGGGAGTTTACTACGAACGTGGTCCCTAGCCAACTCAGAGAAGAAGATATGGAAGTGATCCGAAAGTCGTACCGCATCCCGTACGAGTATGCCCTCCGGCTAGCCGGGGTAGGGGAGAAGGCTTGCGATGCCCTTCTGAGCCGCGCACCTTATGAATTGTGCGAGTACGAACACCACATAAAGGTCAGGCTACGTTTTCCCCTTCACCCGTTTTTCTGTGTTGTACTCTGGTACTTTGATATAGCGCTATGTTAGCTAGTACCAAACTCGGTACGGCTGAGAATGGCCTTTATCAGCGTTTACTCAGAAGTGGGAGGGCTGATAAATCTGGATGTGTTCAAGATCCACTTCCAGATTAGCAGACACGGCCAGGCTGGATGGGTAGTGGTCAGTACTCGGGCCAGAAGAAGATTGCTAAAGAAAACTTCATCCTTGATCAAGAGATGGAAGAATTCTTTCTTCTTCGTCCTAGCTGCTGAAAACTTTGGCCTTCCACTCTCGTGGAGCCTGGACCAGGTGGGAAAGTACAAGAAGCCTAGCCTTCACCCACGTGAGCAAGAGACGGTGGATGCTATGGTGGCCGCGTCATTGGACGTGGAGGTTCTCTTCAACAACGGGGAACTGGTGAGGCGTGACCTTTGTCCCCATGCCCTCGTCACAAAACATTTTGAACCGAGCGTTATCAAACTATTTTTCGTTGTCCATCACCAGTACTCGGGGAATGCCGAAGCGATATACTATTGACTTCCAAACGAAGCCCCTAGCCTGATGGTCAGTGATACTAGCTAGTGCTTTGGCTTCTACCCACTTAGTGAAGTAATCTATCGCCACGATAAGATACTTCCGTTGGTTAGGCACTCTGGTGAAAGGTCCGAGGAGGTCCATCCCCAACATGGCAAAAGGAAGTGGGCTAATGACAAGGGTGAGAGGATTCCCCGGTCTGCGAAAGATGGTAGCATACTGTTGACAACTTTTGCACTTCTTCACCAATTCCATGGTTTCTCCTCGTATCCCAGGTCAGTAGCAACCTTGACGAAGGATTAAAAAGCCAAGGCTCGGCCTCCTAGGTGGTTCCAGCAGATCCCTTCATGAACCTCCCGAATGGTGTAATTGGCCTAGGCATTTTAAATAGGGTGTTGTAAGACCCCTTTTATATAATTGATAGTTCAAGATTGCGTACCGTGCTGCTCTAGAGATGATTTTTTTGGCTTCGTTCTTTTCACCGGGAAATGACCGTCTCTCAAATGCCTGAGGATAGGATCCATCCAAGTTTCCTCGTTGGCCATGGGTAACACGGTGGTGTCATTGATGCTGGATGCGACGAGCGTCTCGAGGTAGACTGTTCGTGTGGACTCGGGCTGTCGAGAATAGGCGAATTGGGCTAGGGAGTCATCTTTTGAGTTTTTAGCCTGGGGAATCTGGTTGATACGAAACATTTTGAACTTGGTGATGAGTTCTTTAGCCTTCACTAAGTAGTAGGTGGTTTTCTCTCCTCGGGCCTCGAACTCCCCATTGACTTGGTTCACCACCAATTGCGAGTCACTGTATGCGTCCAGGGACTCTACGGACAGTACCCTAGCTAGTTTCATCCCGGCCAATAAAGCCTCATACTCGGCTTCATTGTTTGAGGCTCTGAATCTGAACCTTAGGACGTACTCGATGGTGAAGTCGTCAGGGCCAGTAAAGATGAGCTCGGTGCTGCTCCCGGCGTTGTTGGAGGATCCGTCGACGTGGAGTGTCCATTGAGGGATTAGCTCGATTTCGTCGAGAGTTGGAGTAGGGTCCTCTTGACTTTGGAGAGTTGTCTTCATGATGAAGTCGGCTAAGGTATAGGCTTTGATGGTTGTGCGGAGCTGGTAACAGATGTAGAACTCGCTGAGTACCACCGACCATTTGACTATTCTTTCAGAGATATCCAGTTTGTGGAGCACTTGTTGAAGGGACTGGTCAGTCAGAATGATGATCATGTGAGATCGAAAGTATGGTCAAAGCTTGTGGGCTGTGACCAATAGGGCATACGCCATCTTCTCTATAGGAAGATACCGGGTTTCAGCATCGTGGAGGACCTTTCTCACATAGTATACGGGTTTCGGGATGCTAGCCTCCTCCTGAATTAGGATGCATGCCACCACCTCATGTCCGGCTGAGAGGTATAGGAAGAGTTTTTCACTGGTGACGGGTTTGGTAAGTAAATGGGGCGAGGCCAAGTACCCTTTCAGTTCACCGAATGCATCTTGGCAATCCTTGGACCAGACGAAGTCCTTGGCTTTCCTAATGGCTTTAAAGAAGGGGAAGCACTTTTCCGCAGATTTCGACATGAATTGCCTTAAGGTGGCTATCCTCCCGGTGAGTCGCTAGACCTCCCTTACAGTTCGGGGTGGGCTCATGCCGAGGACGGCTTCTATCTTCTCGAGGTTTGCCTCTATGCCCCTATGGGTTACCATGAAGCTGAAGAACTTTCCTCCAGTGACCCCAAAGGCGCACTTAGCGGGGTTCAGTTTCATCTGGTGGCATCGAAGGACTTCGGAGGCTTCTTTTAAGTCAGCTTCGTGGTCTTCGACCTCGACGCTTTTTACCAGCATATCGTCCACGTAGACTTCCATATTTTGGCCTATCTGTTCCCAGAAGATTTTGTTCACCAATATCGCCCCTGTGTTCTTCAAACTGAAAGGCATGACTTTGTAATAGTAAAGTCTCCGTTCGGTAACGAAAGCCATTTTGTCTTGCTCGTGTCTGTACATAAGGATCTAATTATACCCAGAGTATGCATCCATGATGGTCAGCAACTCATGCCCCGATGTTGCGTCGACGAGATGGTCGATTCTTGGTAGATGAAAGCTATCATTCAGCAGGCCTTGTTTAGGTCCGAGAAGTCGATGCAGATCTACCACTTACCTCTTGCTTTTCTCACCATCACTACGTTGGACACCCAGTCCGGGTAGTCTGTTTCCTAGATGAATTTGGTCGTGAGCAATTTATCCACCTCCGCCTGGACAGCGGTTTGTCGCTCGGGGGTGAACAATCTCTTCTTCTAGATGATCGGCATATGGTTCAGGTCTATGTTCAGCCAATGCACTATGGCTTCTGGACTGATCTTCGGTATGTCTGCGGTCGACCAGGCGAAAAGATCCTGGTTTTCTCGGAGGAGGGCGAGTAAGGGTCCGCTAAGAGCCTTGAGGAGGTTAGAACCGATCTGGACGGTTCGAGAGACATCCTCACCGAGGGGTATCACGGTTAACTCCTCCACCAGTTGGCCCTGTGGATTCCTTTCTTCATCCTTAAGGTCATCTAATTTAAGTAGGAGAGATTTTGACCTTTTGCCTTCTCTCACCACATTAAGATAGCAAGACCTGGAGATCTGCTGGTCTCCCCTAATCTCGCCCACTTCCTGTTCAAATGGAAATTTCACCTTCAACTGATATGTGGAGACGACTGCTCGGAGCTTATTAAAGGTAGGTCTGCCAAGGATCATGTTGTAGGACAAAGGCTGTCTGACGACTTGGAAAGTAGTTTGCACAGTAGTTGCATGTGGGGCCGTTCTTGCAGCTACCGGGAGAACTAAGCTGCCCTCCGCAAACACCGGGCCCCTCGAAAAACTATAGAGTAGGGTAGAAATTGGCTCCAACTGAGAGTCTCCCAGTTGCATTTTCTGGAAGGTGTCATAGAATAGAATGTCGACCAAACTCCCGTTGTCGACCAGGACGCGTTTGACCTCATGGTTGGCCACAAGAAGGGAGATGACCACAACATCATCATTCGGGGTCTAGACTCCCTCCAGATCCTCGTCCGCAAAAGTGATGGTCATGTCCATCCTCCGTCGCTTGTGAGGTCCGGCGACCTAGGCCACTGACAGAGCATAAGTTTTTTCGCGGTGCCCGGAAGTGCCTCTGACGATGGGCCCCCTGCAGATGGTTTTGATGATTTTGGTCGTGGCAGCCTTTGGTTTCTTTTGGCTGGGCTCCCCGTGGCTCAGCCCAGGACTCTTCCGAGTAGGTCGTACCGTCCTACTCCAACCAGAAGATCGCAATAGAATGTGTTTTTGATGTTATTAAATATATATGGCCCAACTGCAAGGTATGATTGACTATCTCCTTTCTTGTTCCCTCTTCCTTCCTTTAAAAGATTAGTGTTGCCAATGTCATGCTACTTCTCTCTCTTTGTAGGTGGAGGTTTTGGGTCATTCAGGACATGGCTTTTTCTTCCAACTAGTGATATTGAAGTAAGTATGATGTTTCTTCTTATTTCATAAAACCATGAGGTGGTTCCTTCAAAGGAATTAAAAAAAAAGGTTTGCTTTTAGTTTTTTTTTAATAATTATGCTTTTAGCTTATTAGATTGCTTGTAACCAAATATCAAAGGTATGATATTTGGCCATGCCTCTGAAAGATGGCCTAGTTGCTTCTTCTTCAGTATAAGAATGAATTTTAGCTGTCAACTTTTTTGTTTGACCTTCTACTCTATGAATCATGACTGCATATCAATAGAATTTAATTTTGAAGCATTTTTTTATTGTACTTTGATAGATAAAATGATCTTGAAGTGAGTCAAACCAGGCTAGGAAAAGAGGAAATAATAGAAATGTCATATTGGAAATACAATGTTCATTTTCCTTGAGTTGATGGATTGTAGCCTTTCCTTAAAAGTATATATATTGTATTTTCTTGTGATTGAGGATTTCGGTAGGTGGTAAACTAAAGTGTGGCCTTTGGCTTAATGTGTAGGTCGTGGTTTTGGGTTTGGGTATCAAAACGCCACAAACTGGTTTGCATGCTCTTTCTAGAGCATTGGCACAAAAAGGCATTGCTAAAACGATGGAGGTTTATTTCCCTTGACTATTTAGATACTATCATTATGATATTTTTTTTTTATAAGTAATCATTATGACAAATTTATAATCTGTCATTTTTTTATTTCTCTCTATTTCTCATATGATCACAAAAGCTCGCGTTCCAATTATTAAATTTGTCAAGAAGAAAAATAGTGTTGCATTTGATATTAGGTTTTTTTATTTACTTGTTTATTTATGTGCCAGCTGTAGTCCATTGAGACTGTATTTGTTCATTTAATAAATACTCTATGTAGTCAAACATTATTGACATGTTTCATCATGGCTTTTGAATTTCATGTAAGGTTCTTTTATCTTAATGTTATTGTCATGATGTCATCTTATATGGGGAGTTGCTTTCGAATTTAGAACTAGAGATAGGTTTGGCATAATTAATATAACAAATAATCTATTTGCCCAATAATATGCACAGGTAAAAAGTTTGTCTGTGCCATTTTTCAACTATTCTTCTTGATTTACTGTGCATTTATTTGTTGACTTTAATTTATAATTGAGTGTTTATGGTCGTTGTAAATTGACTGATATTTATATGACCCAGTTTTGATGCACAAAATGGACCAAAAGCGGCTGTTTTTTTATCAAGGTTTGTTGCAATATCTGTCTTCGCTTCTTATAGCGTTCATTCCACAAATTATATCACTGATGCTATGCACATAATATAGTAATTTTAATCCTTTCGCTGAAGGTTAGAGGAGATCAAGTATTTGGAAGCTTTGAACAATTTTATAGATACATCTGTTTGTTTGGATTCTTTCTTAGTAAAAACGTGTCATATTGATTACTGACATTCATTGGGTTTGTTTGGGCTTGTTAAAGCCAGTGCTTATTTTTTAAAATTGATAAAAAAAATTTAATCAAATCAAATCAAACCGCCTCTTAATTGATATTTTAATTGTTATCCAATAATATTTGATTTAATTTGATTAAACTTTTGCAAATTTTTAAAATTAAGATTCGGCTTAAAGCTAGCTTTAAGCCTACCCAAATAAACTCATTGTATATGCTAGTTATTGCAAGATTCTATAATGTGTACGTATGCGTGTTGAAAAAGTGAAAAAAAGGAAGAGAAATTAGTGGTAGAAGTTTTAAAATTTTAACTAGATTTTTAATTAATTCCTGAAAAAGGCAATCTTGAATTTTTCTTTGAAGATAACAAGGCCAATTGTGATAATCAAATCCAAAAACAAGCCTTAAGTGTTCCCGTAAACTCGGCTTCAAACATTATATAAAGAAAACGTAATATTTTAAATCTCAACAACATACCTGACATGAGGAACTATTAAAGTTACATAAATTGAGAATGCTTTTCGAAATTTTGTTGGCACTTTAGGTTTTATCAAATGATGAGTACCTGGTTCATGTTTGGCTGCTGATTTGATAAGATACTAAGATTTGCTTCCGCTCCCTCCATCCCATAATATTTGTCTTCATTTTTATTTTTGAGATGTCTCAAAATAATTGTCCACAATCAAAAGTCTGGGTTGGTGGGTGTGAGGCAGCTGTGACTTGTTTTTATTTTTTTCCTATTTAATTTTTGAAGGGACTGATTTGAAATCAAAGGCTGAGGTTCAGAATGTCAGTGAACCGTATATGAAGTTCCCAAACAGGACCCTTGGAAGGCTTGTCCCACCTCCACTTCAGTTTGCAACATTAAAAAATCGAAAAGAACAAAAACTTTCTGATTCACTTCTTAGTTCTTTTTAACTGACAAATAATGGTCTTGCTTCTTTTTTCCCTGTTTTTAGCACATTGATGGGGATAAGAATGAACCTTAAGGATACATTTTATCTTCCAATGGTTATTAACTAGTGTTATTTCCTATAATGAACTAGGAGCCAGAGAATGATATTGGGAAGAACTCATTCAACTATTTCCAGGTTTGTTCAAAAAAAATAGTTTATCTTTTTCTCAACTCTTGCTGCTGTTAATGTTGGTTGTATGAAATCAAGTTGTTTTTTTCTTGGATTTACCTGGGAGTTTAACGTTTAACTCTGTGCGGTTTATGAAAGTTTTTTCTAGGTTTATTTGAATGTCCTGTGAGAGTGCATTTTCATATGTTTTCGCTGCAGATTAGATCAGCCTTTGCTGTAGCACTTTCAGCCTTGACAAATCCAAGGACCATTATTGGCCTGGGGCCCAACAGGAGCATTCTTGGTACCATAATTAGACTAGACTCAGTCTTACTGAAGCGCAAAGGAGGATTAAATGGGGAGGCCACTTTTACTAGCTTGCTTTCTGGAGCTGGAGAGCCATTACAGCCATGCCATGGAGAGCAGCAGCAGCTTTTGTGAAATTGGCAGTTAGATGATGAGGAACCACTGCCACGAGGAGATGGGATTGCTGGAGATGTTAGTGGACAGACTTCTGGAAAGAAAAGGAAAGCTTCTTCCAAATATAAGTCTGGTAAGAAGAAGTTAAAAGAAAATAGAGAGGTGGGGTTGGCAAGGCATGAAAAAAACGACTTGAGGAAAGAGGAGTAAAAAAAAGAAACGTTGGAGACATAACCATGATGATGTCAACGGCTCCGGCTGTTATAATGATGGTTCTCCATGGACTCGTTAGAATCTATACATGCATTTATATCTCTTGATTTCTGGCAAGATAACTCATCCAGCGTCAAGTATATATAAAATAAGTCAAGGAAAAAATTTACTTCCTGATGAGATACACATTTCCATTGGTAAGATGAAATTCTCGAACAAACTTTTTGAGAGTATTTAACTATATCACCGAAAGTACTTTTCCCCCACTAACATGTTATAGTGGAAATGGATGAATTGTCTCAAGTGGAATAGAATTCTGAGCAGTTGGTTGGCCTCTTCACTGATTTTATAGTAGACGATGCTACTGAAGCAGAATTCTTTGATGGGGTTTTGGGACAATTATGCATATGGATTCGAGCTGTTGTACTTG
This sequence comes from Bretschneidera sinensis, assembly GCA_023935145.1. Classification (NCBI taxonomy): domain Eukaryota; kingdom Viridiplantae; phylum Streptophyta; class Magnoliopsida; order Brassicales; family Akaniaceae; genus Bretschneidera; species Bretschneidera sinensis. The sequence goes on along the minus strand of CM043698.1, from coordinate 144,987,389 downwards.
CAAGATATAATTTCATCATGCTCTGACCTTTCTAGTTTTAAGGTTGCGTTCAAGTCCATGAACCAAGGTTGTGATGGCTTTTAAGTCAGCATGTTGAAACTCTAATTGGTAACCATGAACTACAAAAAGAGCAGAGCATCAGAGGAAATGTTGTAAATCTAATTTGCTTGTTTGTTATAAGCCATCTTCTTTACATAACCTTACGGATTGTGACAAAAAGTATTTTTCCCATGTATATGTTTCTCTTACTTTCTCTTCTTTTGTTATAGTGCTGTTTCCTGATCTTACTAACCAAATCTATTAGTAAAGAGCAGGGTATGATCTAGGGATGTGCATGGTTTGGATTGGTCGGTTAGATATCAAATTGAGTCTTGTCTATATATAATTTTTTCAGTCTTAATCTAGTCTAATCTATGATGGGTTATATATATCTTAATTTTAATCCAACTTATGAAAATTTGAGTTGGATGCGGATTGGATTTAAGTTAGTTTGTGAAGTCAAAATGGGGCTCAAATTGATTTAATTATATTATTGAATTGTATTTTTTTTATTTTAGATATTAAATATTAAAAATGCAATTTTAAAAATATAAATTAAAATATTCAAATTTTAGTCTCTCTTGGACATTTAAATTATAACACTATAAACATTTTACACAAATTTAAATCGTTAGCAAACAATAATCCTATAGTAATATTCTATATATAATACAATAGAACCGTAGTTAGTCATCAAATGTGAGGTTTGATATCCAATTTAAGCCGATTGAGTTCCCTAAAGAATGAAATGTTAACGAACTATTAGGACAATGTAGTTGAATTATGTATTTGAATGGAAATCATCCCACTTCAAAAGGTAATAAAATAGATAATCGTTTTATATATTATTAGAGTAAAGACAACCATCGCCCAATATGTTAGCATTAGCTGAGGACCAAACTAGGCATCTGTAGCGTTAGCTGACGACCAAACTGGGCCTCTAAGTGTGTTCCACGGATTGTGAAAATATCACAACAAGCCTTACACACCGGGCCAATGGGCAAACCCAAACCCATCCAACATGGATGGGTAGCATCATTAAATCCCATCCTACATGGGTGGGAAGCTTAACCTTTTTGCTAAATAATTAACTGTATTTATATGTGGTATTTTTTTTAACCTTGCTAAATAATATATATATATATATATATATTAAAGCAATAAATATCATATATATTATTTTCAACTTTGATAATAAATAGATTAAAATGTTTGGGACTTGTTTATGTTCATTTAGAAATTTATTTGACAAGTACTCATTAAGTTCGTGAACAACCTTGAACTTAATTTATTAACTAGTTCGTTTGTTTATATAATTGAATCGAGTTCAAGCCAAACTCAATTTCTTTAAGTTAAAAAAGCTAAACTCAAAAAAGGTTGTCGAAGCTCGGTTAAAATCATTAAAAAAACAAACTTAATCAATGTTTTTGAAATTCTTCATGAACTTGAGTTCTGTTTGAGATTGAAAATCTTAACAAACAAGCTTGATGATCGATACACTACTTGATTCGACCCGACTCATTGTACGCGTGTGCAATGAGTGTAAGGTCAAACTATAAACTGCTTGTTTGTATGAAGTTGTTGGTAAAATTTTATTCTCTGATCACAAAATGACATGTGAAATCTTCGAAAAAAATCATTCATTTTGTCAATTAAGGTCAAAACAGTAAAAACTAGCTTAAGTGCATTAGAGTAAAAATCGTGCTAAACCTTTAAGCGATTTCAAATCTCCATTTATTCACCAATCTACGATCCAAATCATAGGCATTGATGACACTTTCTCACCTCTCCAATATATAAAAGAGGGCATGTTATTATAATCCAGGTTTTAAATTACTTTTTAAAACTCTCTATATAAAATTATTCTCTTAATTTATAGACTGACTTGAGTGTCGAAGTGTTTGTTCGCAGTGGTTGAGTCGGAAATTTTATTTTGGAATTGTAAAAATGAAATAGTTACTTGCAATAAAATTTTAACATTTCAAATAAGATATTTAATGCATGGTTTTAAACACTAAAAGAGGAATTGGGTTAAAAGCTAATTAGTGTATGTATACGTATTTATGTTATATTTTTTTTAATATTGTGGGCATGGAGATCTAAATTAAACCCAAGATATACTCTCACAATAAAGAAAGTGTGACTATTCGCCTATTTTGACAATAATAATATGAAAACAATCACTCATTTAAATTTATAATAATTATCAAAAAATAGTAATTAGTATAGGATACGGTAAAATTGAATATTTATAATTTAGTTAATAATATTGGTAATTTTTCATTGTCAAATTTTCTCTTAATTAAGTCACAAAACGAAAATAAAAGAGAGAATAGAAATTGAGGACTAAAAAGCATAATTTTTCTAAGAAATGATGCAAAATATAATAACTATTCAAAAATCACTTGAGTAAAAATATTTATAGAAAGTGATTGAAAATCTTATATCTTTATTTTCTCCTTGTGTCAAGTTAATTGCTCAAGTGTTTAACAACAAAGGGGATTTGTTAATTTTAATGCTTTAGGAGAATATATCAATACCATTAATAAAATCGTAACATTTAGTGTCCACCATTTAAAATGTCTCATAAATCTCTACTTAAATATATTAATCACATATTTAAATAAGACTATATATGTAACTCAATAAATTCTAACTTTTCACGTATTTCTCTTATGTTTTTCTCTTCTACTATCACATTCATACTCAACTTCTCCACTTTCCTTATTTCTCTTATCTTCAACTCATATTTCTTTTATCTCACTCAGACTTAACTTCTCAACTCTCTTTATGTAACCATTATGATTGGCATGCTTATAGGCAAGAAGATAATTGTTAGCATATTGTTTTATTACATAAAAGAGCATATCAACACACACGTAGCGTGTGTTGAGATGCTAGTACAAATAATTGGTTACATCCAAATCAAAATACTTATTTTTAAATTTTTAGTTATTTACTATATTATGATTTAATATAATATGAATATAAAATACTCTCGCTTAATTGATATCACTTCAAGCGTTATTTAATCAATTAATCATATTTTTATAATGGAAAGTGTTAAGATTTTGGCTCAATTCACCACAAGGAGGACTTTTAATTGATTTGGGAAAAATAATTTCTTATTTAATAGTTGGTTGTTCTAGTAGAAGTGATAGTAGTTTTCTATTAGATTGTTGCTTGTAGTAGTAGTCTATTATGATATTGTTGTTCTTTTACTAATAGCTTTAGAAAAATATCCTCTATATAAAATGATCATAGAGAAGGTTTGAAGCATATTCATAATTCCAATATAATTCGTAAATAATAGCGGTTTACTATTAAAGCTAAGATGAGAGTGTTGGGTGTACTGAGTTTTAGGTCAAATTGAGAAAACATTTACAATTAGAGTTAAATTGAGAGCTTTGGTTGTATTGAAGCTTTTGGGTTGTGAGCCCGTGAGATTTTAGCAAATTTATTCTTCTTAAAGTTGTAACTGAATATTAATAAAATTATAGAGTTCTTGGTGGATGTAAACAAAAAAGTTGTTGAACCACATTATTTATCTATTTAATTATTGTGGTTTTTTTTTACCTAAAATTTAAGCAAATAGATTTGAGAGTAAAATCCAACAAAAAATAATTATTTTTAACATTACTTGATGTTAAAAAAAAAACACATGTGAGAGTTTTTGATATTGAACATATCCAAAGAGTAACACAATTTATATGTCATTGTGGTAGATTTAGAAGACTACAACTGACTTTGTGGGGGCCATTAAGAGATATACTCCCCCGTTTTAACTGCTTGTATTTATATAGTAAACGGATTTATATAGCTTTGGGGAGAGCCCCTCCCTCCACCTCTGGATGTTTGGATACAAACTCTGACACGTACTAAGAGCTCTAGTTTTCTTAGGAGGTATCTTCAATCTTCATGTACTTATATAGCCTCATGAGAGACAAAGGACCTAGGAACTCCATTAACCAATAGTAACTTTTTTTAGTGGAGAAATTCTTACTTACACTTCCGTAAATTTTTTATTAATAATTGATAGATAATTTTATTAATAATATCATATAATTATTATTTATATTATCAATAAAATTATTTAATAATTATTAATAAAGTTTTCATCTAATGTATAAATAACATTTTGAGCCGAAAGCAAGAAAAAATTTATTTTCTTAATGACTTGATCACATTTTGAGCATTAACTGCAGGATCATGCCTGTTTGGTGGATAAGAAGGATGTGCAATATTTATTGATAATAACCGATAAGTTTGATATCGTTAATTGGTATAAGTATCCTTATAAATATTAGTATTTCAATTAATTTAGTTTTAATTTCTCTTAAATTCTTTACAAAATCTTTTATGATGATAACAGAAAAAAATTATAACTTATTTTATAATTTTGCTAGTTGAATTTGACCTAACAAACTTTTGACATTTTTTTTTATTTTAATTTATTTTGCAACATTCATCGTAGCAAGAATACTATCATATCTGATCTTCTTATTATTTTTTTTTATTTTTATGATTTATAGGGTTTAAGAGGCTTATAAGGAAAAAGGAAGTTAATTTTGACTATTTATTTAAGGGCTTATAAGGAAAAGAGAACGAACAAAAATTCTATAAACTTCCATCATAAACATCAGTTATCATATTGCAATTGACATAAACAAAATTATCTGTTTCACAACAATATTTGAATCATCACACGTCGAAAGATAATTAAATATTTATCTCTTTTATATATTATTATATTAAATATAACAATTACTTAACTTTATAGTATAAGTTTATAATCAAATTAGACAAACGTTCTACGGATCTAAAAAATACATCATACTCTATACTCCGAGCTAAAGGGCACCCCTAACCTCAAAAGTGGGTAGTATCATCTTTCAAAAAGCATGAAAAACCATTTTATCATCAAAAACATGTGTTTCATCACTAAAATTTATAATGAAAAATATATTTTTACCACATGATGTAAATTGTCTTTCCTTCTACAAAAACATTGGAGTAACCATCTCAAATTTTTTATTCTCTCAATTTTTTTTTCTCTTACTAAATATAGCTTTAATGTCTGCAATTACTAAATAGCGTATCAAATTATGAAGTTTCTTCATGCAGAATTTTCAATGTAGATTAAAATTTACATCTCAATTTATATCTCAGTTAACTTGAGTATTTTAGTTTATATCATCCAAAAAAGAATATTTTACTTTAATGGTTATTATTGGTTTTTTATGTAAAAAAACTCGAGTTCGACGCTCTCTTTCAATTAACCAAAAATAATCAATCATGAGTTTTGTTTTGATTGTTGTGATCTATTTAAGTGAATCGAATGGTTAACGGTAACACAATGAGATATTCTTGACTGCACTGGGTGCAAAACAAGATTTTTGCACCTGGTGAAAATATAACGGTAATCCAACTCAATCCAATTAATTATGTTTGGATCGGTTTGGTTAGCCGGTTTATTTTTTTATTTAAAAATTAATTTAAACATAGCACATTAAAATAATTTATTATATAATAAATCCAAAATCAATTCTATACAATAATTCATTAAATCTTATAAAATTTGATATTGAAATATATAAAATTTGAATATAATGAGGAGATAAAAAATGTAATAGATACATAAAACTAATAGATAAGAAATGTAGAATTTTTTAGATGAAATAAGACATACATAATATTGAAAATTTTAATATATTGAGTATAAAATTTTAATATAATGAGGAGATGAAAAAATTAAAAGATAAATAAAAATGCTTTAAAAAATAAACATAATGAGTAGTTGAAAAGTTATTAGATAAAACAAATATAATATATTGAGGAGAAAAAGAACATGATTTTAAAGATGAAATAATATAAGTTTAAATATTGAAATATACAAAATTTGTGTATAATGAAGACATAAAAAAGCTAATATATAATGATAAAAATATAAGATTTTTAAGATGAAGTATGATATGCATGTTGATATATATGAATTTTGAATAAAATGAGTAGATAAAAAAGTTAATAGATATAAATAAAAAAAAAAAATTTTTAATATGAAATAAGATGGACTGAATATTGTAATATACAAAATTTTAATATGATGAATAGATACAAAATTTAAATATATTGAAGAGATGAAAAAGAATACTCTGATAAAAATTGATTATAAAGTAATTGAAAAACTATTAGATAAAAAATGTTGTGAATGTAATGAGAAAAAACTAATAGATATAGATAAAGCCAATAAAAATGCAAAATTTTTAATATGAAATAAATTAAATTTAAATATTAAAATATATAAAATTTAAATATAATGGGAAGATAAAAAAGAGTTAATAGATATTGATATTTAAGATGAAATAAGATAAGTTGTATATTGAAATATATTAAATTAAAGTATAACGAAGAGATAAAATGTTAAGAATAGTTTTGACTGTTTATGTGAATTATGGTACAAAATTATTTTCTGAAGATTTATGCACGTTTAATTTATCAACTATAATTGATAATGTTAATTAATTTTTTTAAAATTTAAGAATTATATTCATTTTTGAAACTATATTTATTTAATAATGTTAAATTACTTTAAATTTATCTTTTAAATAATATTTTAACAATTTATAACATTAAAAATAATAATAAAATGAACTCACCCGGGCATTGCACGGATAACAAGTTAAGAAAAAAACATTGTCACAAGTTAGATTACACCGATGGTAAAATTTTTACATTTATTCGTATTAGTGGAAAAAAAACATTTTACTTACAAGAATAAAAAAAAGGTTAAGTCCAATACCAAGTACCAGTACTGCACACCATCAAAATTTCAAGCACCTCACTCTCTTTCTCTCTCCTGATAAATACGAGGAGTTTATGGTTTATTAAATTAAAATTTTATTAATAATTTTAAAAAAATTATTGATGATATTATTTTTTAAAATCTCAGTTATACTGATATTATATATGAAAATTTTAAAAATCAACAATAAAATTTTGGAAGGATTTAAAAATAAAACCAAATTTTTTGGACAAACAGACTTCAGTGCATCACACACACACCCAAAATTCCATAACCAAGTCTGCCACCAGGCCTACCGCCGACGGTAATAGAATCACGAACCCAATGTCAATTTGTTCCTCTGCTTCTCCTTCCCCTTCTTCTTCTTCCACGAAGTCATGGATTTTGCACGGTATTGTGGCTGGAACAGCACTTGCACTGGCAATAGGTGCTCGTGCCTGGGTCGATCTAGTAAATTACGGAGCCGGGTCGTGGGCATCCTACCGGCCCGGTTCGCTTCATCTCGGTTCCAGGGCAAGCCCTTGGTCCACATCCTGGGCAAACCCATGATCAAGGTACCCTTTTGCCTTATTTTCATTTATCTTATTTCATATGCTCATATATATGTTTTCGTTGATGACTTGGTATTAGATCTTATATGGATTTTTGTTTATTTGAAGTAAGTGACAGTCATCGTATGGATTAACCATTGTGACATTGTTGAGAATTGATTTGAAGCTGTGATGATGTTTCCCCCCTCTTTTGTTATATTTATTAAAGCATTAAAGATTAAAATATTTTGTGGGTAAAAGAAAGGGCTTTAGCTAGGAAATAATACATAGTTTTCTTTGATTTGATTTTTTAGTTTTGTTTATTTGATTGAAGGTAAAGAGGTTGCCTATGAGTGGAATAACAATTGGTTGCACTGGTGATGGCTTGACTTAATCAAACTGATTTAAAGTTACTATTAATTGTTCCTTATTATGACTTAGCATATTTTGGGGAAAATGTACAATTGAAGTAATAGTTTAACTCTGAATGTGTCCTAAGAGAAACTTTTAAGAGGAAAGGAGATGTTGGTAATGTTAAAACCCATAGTTGTCTGGTTGTCTTCGGAATGAAATGTTGAATTGGATTTATGGTATGAATTTCTGCAACTCACGGGTATCAAAAGTGTGGGACTTGGATTAATGGGCTAAATATACATTTTTTTTACAATTTCATGCTTTGTTGAAAAAGACGAGGGAATTAGAATGAAATGGGGAACAAATATTTTTTAAGCAACTCCATGTCCTTTTGGCACAAGAGAGAAAATTTCAGCTTTAAGTAGTAATGTTGACAGTAAATGCAAAAGTTGGAATTAGGATTACAGAGTCAGAATAGGTTGAAAATAAATTTTTTGGAAAATTTTTTGCCCTTTTTATAAGGATTAGAATTTTTTTATTGAGACTGATGTGTTACAACAGAGTGCTTTTTGAAATATCATCCATATAAAGGTGAGAAGAAAAATGTGAAAGAAGAAAGAAGAGGGTCAGAAGGACTTTATTAAGATGTACTTATTTGTCAAAAAATAAATAGCTGGGACTTTCTTAGGAAGTTTAATTTGAGAGAGAGAAAGAGAAAGAGAAAGAGATTAATTTGAGTGGACTGCTTGCCAATTGTGCTCTCAGATTTGTTATTAATTATGACTAGTCCTTTAATACGATGAGTGTATAGCTATCTGATAGCTACTATCTGCTCATTGTCTTCATAAGGAAGCTGCAAACAGAGTGTAATTCAATCATTGCATCTACTTCACCTGTTTCTGAGAACTGATTGGAGGAGGGGTGGGGGGAACCAACTTTTCTCCAACTTAAAGTTCTTTTGAGGTTTTTCTTCTATTCATTTCAGTTTGTCAAGTATTTATGTCCTTATCTCAAATGGTAGTCCATAACTTTATCTGAGGGGTTACTTTATTGTAATCTCACTTGTTTGCTTTATCTTAAACAGAGAACTTGTGAAAGGTCCAAACTGGCTACTACACTTGATCACGTTGGTAAAGTATTTCTGAAACTTTTCTTTGGAATTGGAATGAAAATTCTACTTTCCATGAGTTGGATTTGGTTATACTGCAGCTATATATTGAGCCTTTAGAATTTAAAGCGGTGGTGACCACCAAAAAGTTTATTTTGGTTCCATCTTACTTCCATCATCTCCTAGTAGTATTTTTCACCTATCGGTGGATGGCATAGAAATTTGCTTAGAAAAGCTGCAGTCTCCTTCCAAGTGGTGATGTAAACTGGATCTGCCATGAGTTTCTTCAGTTTTGAAACATGAGGTTATTAGTCTCCTTTTCTTGTTGGTCTTCTAAAATTTACGTGTTGGATTTTGAAGTGAATGGCTGGTCAACTTTTCTTGCATTGAACGACCCTTTTCAACCGTTATTTGGATTGTTGCTATGGACATAGTTGATGACCTAAGAAGTTTATTTTGGATATTGACATTTTTCTTTTATTTAGAAATTCTTCAATGCATAGTTTTTACAGTGTGATGTCCTAGCATTTTTTAGTTTTTCCTTTCGACAGTTGTGTGCATGCCTGTATGTGTGTGTGTATTGTTTATGTTGTAATGTCAAATTCACTACTTATTCCTTGTTTAGTTGTGGCAATGGATGATGAAAAGATTGCCAAATGCTGTCGAGGATTTGGCGCTGATGTGATAATGACTTCAGAATCTTGCCGAAATGGTCTGCACCTTGGTTGTTGTTTTGTTAGAAATTTTTATATAATAATTGGATTTTCTAATAGTTTATATTATATTCTCTCTTAACTTGTAGGTACTGAGTGACGCACTGAAGCACTTCAAAAGCTGCTAATGAATTTGTCCACCTACTCGATGCAGGGCAGGGAAGGTCAATCCACAATTCCCATATTTGCTTCATCTTGGAATTCAGGTATCAAAATGCAGTTTTCTTTTGTAAAATAGCAAATAAAAGAATAAGAATTCTATTTTACTGCCTGTTGCGTGCGTTTAAGAAGGCTATAATTTTATGGTATATTGTATATCTGGCCAGAGCTATGATTCAAAGTTTCTAAAGATATATCCAGAGCTTCAACCAACACAATTGCAACTAGAAGAGGATTTGGAGCAGCTTAAAGTCCTTGAGAATGGGTATAAAATGAAGGTTAGTAGAATTCCTTTACCATTCTCAGTTCCTTTGTCCGACTTGTTTCATTCTATTCTTCATGCATATACTTTCTGAAACTCCAATTGCACTCTTAAAAACGTTGCTACTTGTGAGCCTTCTTTTTTTTTTAAAGTTGCACTCAGGAGTGAGCCTTTTTTTTTTTTTTTTAACATGTTACTACTTGTTTTCCTGTTGTTTTTAAGAACTCTAAAGCAGGCAGTTGTCAATATATTTTTCATTATGAGATCGACAACTTTTATGGTAATTACATTTTACACGATGGAATTGTGTTGATATGCTCCGGAAAATTTGAAATTGAGGTACACTCTATTAAGATGTTTAAATGCCCGAAAAATATAGGATTCAATTATATTTCATGGGTCCTGGTACGGTTTGAAGGTTTTAGAGCTTTAACAAGCAACGTGTAACAATATGGCCTCTGCTTTACTGAATTGGGTTGTTTTAGTTATGAAAGGGAATATACTAGGTTGTTTATGGAAAGCTGTGGTGATCGAAGAATCCCGTCATGGCATGCTCATTCGCTGAAACAGAGCTTTCATCACAATCGACTTAAGAAAAAGCAATGATTCTACACTCATTGGAAACTGAAATATATAATGTGAAGATCTAAAGATTTAAGAAACTTATTTTTGCAGGTAATAAAGGTTGACCACGAGGCTCATGGTGTTGACACTCCTGAAGACGTTGAAAAGATTGAATCTTTTATGTGTGACAGAAACCTATTGTAGTTAAGGATTTTCCGTTCATACTTGATTCCTCATAATAGTTCTCACCGTTGATTTCATGTTGTATTTAGGACATTTTCCTTGCATACACAGTTATCAGTCACTTGTCACAGAGTAGGGATGGAACAAGGCCCCTAAAGCAGATCACATGGCCACCGTGCACTCGAGCTCTGAGCCAAGTCCATCCACATACATCCGATCACTTTAATGCGTTGACTTGGTTACAAGCTGACGTAATTTGGCCTTGGCATGGTTTTCTAATATTGTTTTAAGTAGGATAGTTTTCTAATATTCTCAAGATGTGGGATCGATCCAATTATTTTCTTTCACTTTCTACTTTATTTTCTCTTTGAAAATAATCTTCAATGCATGATTCTGCGATCTTATGCTTGTAAAGTAACAAACGTGGTCAATTAGCAGTTGGAAATACTAACTGAGTAGGGAAAACAACACTTATCAAAGGGGAAGAAGTAGCTTACAAAAAGGCAGAGGCCCAAAAACAAACACATATTTTCAAAAAGATACACATGCAGGTCAAATTAACCATACAAAATGTGGAAAAATCAATCTAACAGGGAATTGAAAGATGAAATATTCTTGTTCAGACTCTATTTATGAATTTTTTTTGGACCCAAAAAAAGAAAAAAAAAACCATTTAGAATTAATTTTCTGTTGCATACCAGTTAGTACGTAGTAAAGAAGAATATATGCTCTGAATTTTTACCAACCAAATTAGAAAAGACAAGTGATTAGGCTTTTCAATGCAACCAAACATGTAGGCACACCATGAATATGAATCTCAAGTTTCAACATTAGCTGCTTGAATTTTGACCACTTACATCATGAAAAATTTGTTTTGACCACTAAAAACAGAGTCAAAAGATCTCCAACAAAACAATATCCAAAGAATTATTATAAGATAAACAAGTCTAATAACTACCCACTACTTCTTTTCATTTGAATGGATTCTTTATCAAACTAGGTTGTATTATCTACTCTTGCATGCGTTCAAGGGCAGAGAGGAAGAGGAGTCGTCGTCAACGGCACATTCAAAGGCTCTTCATTTTGCATGACCAAGTGAACCTCTGTTTTGAAGAGAAGAACAGAGAGCGAGTCAACAGAGAAAAGTACACAAACCCACCTGGCGAGTGAGTCACAAACGATCCATAACTCGTCCCCACAACACAGTGCCACGCCCGTCCATACTCCAAGTCAAACTCCTGTAAATTCATCCCCTCAAAAAGAAAAAGTACCCAATTCAATTTCATTTCCCAAAATCCTTAAAAATGTTTGGGGATACAATTTTTATGAACAATATTGTCTTAAAAAAAACAAGAAGTGGATTTTAACAACGCATATATATAAAAAAAAAAAAGACCTTTTTGAGGGCTCGAGCCAAGTGGGTGGGATTGGTGCGGCGTTTGGGAGCTGAATCAATGAGTGATCTTGCGTATTGCAGTGCATGTTCTTGCATGTCGGACGACCTCAACCGTACGTTGAGGCTAATCTCAATTGCAGCTAACTTCACTTCATCTATTGGAGACCTGTCGAAGGGATTCTCTCTCAATTTGCGAGCTCTCCATGAAATTTTGTGTTTGTGACGTGACGAGAGAGACAAAAGAGAGAGTTGACAATTTTTGACTTAATTTGTTTAAATTAAGTTCGGTAAATGATGAAATTTCACGCGCCAGTTTAGTATGATTTTATGCTACATCCAATCAAATGCGTACACGTATGTGTTGGGCCTGTAAAAATATGATAGGAAGTGTATTTCCGTTGATATAGAGGCGAGGTATTCTAAGTGTTTTATGTGATACTGACACGAGGAAAGCATGAAAATGGTATGAAAATCACGATTCTTCTTATTGACCTCTCCTGTTGTTTAGATAACCAATAACATCTCGCCACATCATTTTCCAACGTGTCACTATTTATTAGTCTAAAGAAAATTTAGTCCAGTTATTTTTAAGTAAATTTTTTTTTGGAAAAAGAATTATCTGTGTCTATTTAATCATTAATTTTTAATAAAGATTAATTTATCCTTAAACTTTCCATTACAGTCTAATTGGATTTTCTGTTCATATCCGTCATTTAAAATTAATGTAAGATTGCAGATGACGTACAGATCTGGACGGAATGTCTAATTGAGCAAAAAAAAAAACGTTCAAAAGTAAATTGATATTCATTGAAAATTGAGGTTCAAATAGACACAACAGTAAAACTTCGAAGCAAATTTATTTCACCCTTATTTTACCCTTTTGGGGAATTACTCAAGTAAACTTTTTATTTACTTGAAGTATCACTTTTTATTTATTTTTCTTATAATTAAATTGTTTATTCAATATAATTTAAAACATAAACAGATAGAAGATCGGGTGATGACCACTAAGTCAAAAAGCTCATCATATTTCAAACCATATTATTGAATTCTCGAACCATAATCAAATCCGTTACATATTGTGGGTTTTTTTTTCCGTATATGTGGACTTATATTAAGATGAAATTTTCAGATATTTATCAAAGGCATACAGTGATTACATAATCATTTTTTTTAAAAATTATTTTGCCTATATAGTAGGATTCACAAAAAATAAGGTGAGAGTAAATGATTAGAGTTGCGCATCTATTAGTTTTCAAAAAGATAAAAAGTTGAAGATGATTTAATTTGATTTATATTATTCATAATTTTATTTGGTGTTGTGTGGTAGGTGTATGGTCTTGGATTCGATTCTTATTAGAACTATACTTGTGATTTAAGTGAGAGATTGCGTTAGTTATAGTATCAGGCTCGCTATTTGTATTATTCGAGATATATATATCACCAAAATAATGATATTAATTGCTTTTTAACAATGTTCCCAATAACATCTTAGACACTTTGGCTTATTTGCTCAATTTTATTAAACGTAGCTAGCTTTTAATAATTGAAAGGATAATTTTTTTGAGCTCGGCTTATGTAGAATGGAACTGGAAGGTGGACGGGGGAGGTGGTTGTTGAATAGGGGTGAATTCAATTTACATTTATGAGGTTTTGCCAAAGAAAATAACGGATTTTGTCGCACATTGAGTTTTTGTCCGGACATCATCTCATACCCATTTAAAATCTCCACAATATTATGATTCTCCTTCTTTGAAGAATTAGAACAAAATAAGCTAACATTTCAAAAAAATGTGAAACTTTAGGACCAAGCCAGTGTGCCTATGAGTCACTGGCTTATTCTTTAACAGGCACACAGTCAGAGCCTTGGGCTCCTCCCATTACTTGGGAGTTTACGGTTTTATGTTCTATTTGATTTTTTGATAGGGTTCTTTTCACATTTTTTTCACGGTACTATTTCGCTATCAGTCAATCAGGAGTATTTAACATTTTAAGATGGTTCTTGCTGATTCACACGGGATTCCACGAGTCCTATACTACTCGAGTCAAAGTGTAAGCTAGTGATGCTTTTGGCTACTGGACTCTCGCCATCTAGGGTGCATCACTCCACCGTTTCACCTAAAAGCACGACACTTTTATTGCTCTTTCACAACCTCGTTTTCATATTTTAGACTGCTCTCATTTCGCTCGCTACCCTTACAAATGGATAAATCACGAGTATTTTTCTTTCTTTTGATTCTTTTCAATAAAACTAAAAACTTTTAGTGAGGAGATCGAAAAGGTTATGAGACAGAGAATCTCTTTGACAGAGACTTTGACGATGAACAATAGAATTTTTTTCTCACCATTAATAAGCATAAATTAAGTGGTTGATGTGACACAAGTCATAATTAAATTTACCCATTGTTATGAAAACCTAATTTCTGCGTTATTTTCATTATTTTTCTAACAAATAATCACTCAAAAGGATTATAGGATTTTGTCCACCTTCCATTTGGTTTTTTTGTTTGTTTTTTTTTTAAAAAAATAGATAAATTCAAATGCAATAAGCACATTGTTAGAGATAAGTCAGGCACAAATACACTTTGATTCACATATACAATAACAAGCAAAAAAACCTTTCATCCGACGATATTCAGGTAGGGACTCGGAACTTTTAGTTTTAAGGATTAACAAAATATTAGTGGGCGATTGAAAGGAAGATTTAACAGTTAAAAACTACATCATTCTAAACATTGTACCAAAATGATAGATGAAATAAAGCATGCTTATTATTTGGTCCAAGAGTTATTGAAGAGTGCATCAACAGCTCCAAATTCATCCCCTGAGTCACCACTCCAACCACATGGTCCAAAACCAAATCAATTTTACGATATCTTCTCGAAGAAAACAAACTCGTAAAATAATCCAAAATTTTATCCTCCACTTCATCTTCCTCAATCATGCACTTTTCTCTCGTATTCTGAAATCCAATAATAGAATTCCTCATTTTCCTCTCTAAGACTTTTGTAATGAAAGAAAGTAGTATTACGATCCCCCATTAACCACAAAGTGCAAGATCGTTGTTTCCAAGTAACCTCATCCTTCTTAAGCAAACCATTAATCTCCCTTTGCACTTGCTTCACCTTATCCTTATTCCACTCCAAACCACAATTGGAACACAACCTCTCTAGACACTAATGTAATAACCTTCTCGATTGACCTTGCGCATGATCAAAGTAGTGTTTATTCCATTGAGCTAAATTTTCCAAACACTGCTTGATTTTTGAGACAATATCTCCCTTTCCATGCGACTTGATCTCAAAGATCTCACAACCTCAAACTTGCATCGATCATCAGGCAACCACATAGCTTCAAATTGAAACTGTTTGGAAAAGAACCGTCTTCTAACTGTAGGCCGAGTCAATTCAAGAGCAATAACAACATAATCCCAATTTATCAAAATATTATGTTGAACCATGCAGTTTTACCTTCTTTAGACTATTCAAATCAAAACATACTTCCACACACAGGTGGTGGCCAAGTGATATGCGAAAGTTTGACGCATCACCTTACAAGTTTAAAGTTGTGGGTATTTTATCCAAAGAAAATGTAATTTTGCCGAACATTGCATCAAAAGGGCAAAAAAAAATTGCTGTTTGATTTGGCGGATTTAACCATTTCAGTACGTGGTGATTCTTATTGGTGGTACTTTTATCAAGCCGTTTCATCTTGGCTCGCTGGACACACGATAATTGCTGAAGCCATCGTGGCAGTGAGTCATTAGTTTACGTGTCAGCATTGTAGAATATTCACTTGAGAGGATCCAGCCCAATCGTTCTCATCACTTCTCAATCTCATCAACCTGACTACCTCTGTCTCTCTCACCATCCCAAATCCCATAACAAACAAACTCCCACAAAAATACCATTCTCTCTATCTCTCATCCTCAGATCTCCATTTTTAACTTCTCTTCTATTCTCTCTCTGTCTCTAGAGCTTTGGTTCTCTGTTTCCATGGTTACCATCACTCGCTTCTCTGCTTTGCCGATCACTGCTTCCTCTTCTTCCACAGGGATTTCTTCGGTATCCGGTGGCCAAAATCGTCAGCGAGGTTTCCGGAGTTCCAAGGACTCAAGATCAGGCAGAGTTCGGCTACTCGGTCCCTCAGATCGGTGAGTCAGTGCCCAAACTACAGCAGAATTGCTCGCGGTGGACGAGTCATGCGCGAGGCTCAGGAGACAGCTGTTGATGGTGAAGACCGTAACTTCATGTCACTTTTTTGGTTAAACTCGTAATCTCTATTTAATTTCTGATGTTGTTGTTTGTTTATCTTGTTTGGTTGCTTGGAAATTTAAGAAAGGGAAATGAAAATGAAATAGAAAGTTCTGTGTAGAAGTGTTAAATGTCGAATTGTGTTTCTATGTTGGATTTTCAATTTTTTGTTTTATCGGACAAATTAAAAAGTATGCAAAATATATAAATTTTTAGTTATTTACTATATTACGATTTAATATAATATGAATATAAAATACTCTCGCTTAATTGGTATCATTCATATTTTTATAATGGAAAGTGTTAAGGTTTTGACTCAATTTACCATAAATTCTAATCGGTTTGGAGAAAGTAATTTTCTATTTAATAGTTTGTTGTTCTAGTAGAAGTGATAGTAGTTTACTATTAGATTGTTGCTTATACAAGTAATAGTAGTATTCTATTATGATATTGTTGTTCTTTTACTAATAGCATTAAAAAAATATCGTTTATATAAAAGGGTCATAGAGAAGGTTTAAGGCATAATTCCAATATACATTGTAAATAAGAGCGGTTTACTATTAGAGCTAGAATAGGAGTTTTGGGTGTATTGAGTTTTGGGTTGTCAAGTAGAGAGAACACTTACAACTAGAGCTAAGTTGAGAGCTTTGGTTGTATTGAAACTTTTGGGTGGTGAGCCAGTAAGAGTTTAGCAATTTTACGCTTCTTAAAATTGTAACTGAATATTAATAAAATTGTGGATTTGTTGGTGGATGTAAACAAAGAGGATGTTGAACCACATTAACTATGTGATTGTGTTTTTTATCTAAAATTTAAATAAATAGATTTGAAAATAAAATTCCAAGAGAAAGTGATTATTTTTAACATTACTCAATGTTAAAAAAAAAAATAAAACGTATGTGAGGTTTTTGTATTGAACATATCTAAGAGTTACGCAATTTATATGTCATTGTTGTTTCTCTTTAAACCTTAAATGCGGTAGATTTAGAAGACTGCAATTGACTTTGTGGGGGGGGGGGGGGGGGGGGGGGGGGGGGCATTAAGAGATATACTCCCCCATTTTAACTGCTTGTATTTATATAGTAAAAGGATTTATATAGCTTTGGGGAGAGCCCCTCTCTCCACCTCTGGATGTTTGGATACAAACTCTGACCCGTACTTAGAGCTTTAGTTTTCTTAGCAGGTATCTTCAATCTTCATGTACATAGCCTCATGAGAGACAAAGGACTAGGAACTCTACTAACCAATAGTTACTTTCTTTAGTGGAGAAATTCTTACTTACACTTAATGAATATTTTATTGATAATTTTAGTGATAATGTCGTATAACCATTATTCATATTGTCAGTGAAATTATTTAATAATTGTCAATAAAGTTTTCACTTAATGTATAAATGACATTTTGAGCCGAGAGCAAGAAAGAACTTACCCTCTTGATGATTTGATCACATTTTGAGCATTAACTGCCAGGTCATGCCTGTTTGGGGATAAGAAGGATGTGCAATATTTATTGATAATAACCGATAAATTTGATATCATTAATTGGTATAAGTATCCTTATAGATATTAGTATTTCAGTTAAATTTGTTTTAATTTCTCTTAAATTCTTTACAAAATCTTTTATGATGATAACAAAAAAAAAACTATAACTTATTTTATAATAATGACTAAAAAGCATATCATCTTAATTTTGCTAGTTGAATTTGACTTAATAAACTTTTGACATTTTTTTATTTTAATTTATTTTGCAGCATGCATCATAGTAAGAATACTATCATATTTGGTCTTCTTATTTTTTTTTTTTGATGATTTATAGGGTTTAAGAGGCTTATAAGGAAAAAGGAAGTTAATTTTGACTATTTATTTAAGGGCTTATAAGGAAAAGAGAATGGACAGAAATTCTAGAAACTTCCATCCTAAACGTCAATCATCATACTTGCAATTGACGTAAACAAAATTATTTTTTTCACAACAATATTTGAATCATCCCACGTCGAAAGACAATTAAATATTTATTTTTTATATATTATTATATTAAATATAACAATTTATGTAACTGTCAGCCCAGAGCTGAGACTCCACCGTGTGCACCTCTCTTCTCTTTCTCTTTCTCTTTCTCTTTCTCTCTTTCAATTTATGTAACTGTGAATTTTTATGAATAAATTATAATTTTCAAATCTATAAATTGTGAGACTTTGATGTTTCTTTATTTTGAGTGAATTGAGTTCATTTTGTTGCAAATTTTGGATCATTTGACAATAAATTTCTTTGGGTTTTCTTGTATTATCTATTTCTCAATGGATTTGGTTTTCTACTCTTCTTCAAGCCTTTGTGATGCTGTGTGGGCATTCTTGATTGCTCGATTTGTGATTGGTTTTGTGAGACAAGAAACTGTTATATTTGAATCTTGATACTAATACATAAATAATCAATGATACAACCAAGATATTTTCATATTAAACTTTTTAAGAATTCATATATATATATATATATATATATATATATATATATATATATTGAGAAAATGAGTTAGAAACAAACCGAAATCCATTGCAAGCAAACCTCATTGGGTTGATATTCTAAGACTACAGGGAGAATCACCTTTGGTATGAGAATCAATAAACTGAATATAAGAGGGGAGGCAGAAGAACTGTCTGTTTCAATAAAATTTAACATCCACATTAAACATCCTCTCCTGATGTCTATTTATATCTCTGTGCCTTAGGGACCATAACCCTAACAGTTATCTCACACACGTGCATTGGGTCTTTGGCCCATTAACAAAGACTCATACCACATCCGGCTTCTAAACATAAAGTAGCTCATATTAAAGAACCTTGATACTTTGGAGACCCATAAAAATTATATCACTTAATTGGGTCATTTATTAGATAATGGGTCTACATGTACAATGTTATATCTGAACCCAAAAATCCAACAGAAACTGCTTTCGTTTGTTTTGTGATTGCTTTTTTTTTCTTTTTTTTTTTTTATCTTCTTCTTTGCAAATAATGAGAAGAGAAACGCTAATACTTATAAGCTTTTGTTGATTCTCATGCTTAGAAAACACAAACATTTAGCAAACAAAACAATTCACCAAACAAGCAATAAAGAGAATATGCTAACAATAATATCTCAGATAAAAAAGGCAGAAGTTTAAGCATTTTTCATCTTTTATTTATTTATTGTTAGAGGTAATATTTTTATTATTCTTATTGGACCCTTGACTCAATTGGGCTGGTTTTGGATCCTTTTAGATCAAGGTTTTGTCTGGTACTTGATTAAATCAAACATAAATAATCAAAATTTAAAATTTTTAAAGTTAAAGTCTTAAACTTTAATGGGAGGTTGATTATAGTGAAATTTCTAGCAAGACGTAACTTTGTTCTTGGTGAACCTAGATATATCGTGTCTTATTATTTTTCTTTCTATTTGTTATTCGTGTGATTGACATGTCTCAAATCGTTCAAATCAAAGATTTGAAGGAAAAAGTGTTGACCATGGTCAGTGACTTATGGGATTTTGATCTTGTCAATGAGATGGATAAATTCTTCATGTAAATTTTAGTTTTAGAGCATAAATTATATAGAGAGAGAGCCATATATGTACACAAGAAAAATATTGGAATTATCTGTTGACATAATTGCATTGAATGCGGAATGATCTCAATTATAAAGATATATTTTTCTAAATTTTTTTCAACAGATTCAGTTTTTATTTTTTTTATTTTTATATCATTCGCGAGAAAAATCTAATCAGAATCTTTCTTCTATTATCTAAAATGACAACTAACCAATATTAATATATCCTCCAAAATTTGGCAAGAAACTGAGAAAGTGTCCGAGAGAAACGAGCTGGAAAGCTTATCAAATAATTAATAACCCAAATATATAATTTAAGACTGCACTTGAATGATAAATCCAAAGTATAAAACTTCTATGTCCATCACTATATATAAATATGTATGGGGTGACACTCTTGTACATGAATCTCAACAAATTTGTTGGAAAGACTTCAGTAAGTCATTTTATTTATTTATTTATTTTTTGTTAGAGTAGTGATATCATGGACTCAGTTTTGTGGGAGTTACTATAGAATCGAGAAAGTCTATTAGTAATCACGGAGAAATTGAGTTGTAGCTTCAATGTTTATTTTTTTGGTTTAATTAGAAAAAATATCACGTGATTGACTACATTTTCAAAAAATACCTCGAGATTTTTTTTTTGTGGTAAAAAAATACCTTGTGGTTGACTTAATTTTCAAAAGACCCTGAGATATTTTTTGTGGTAAAAAATACCTTGTAGTATATTTCTGTTAGCGAAAAATACCATTGGTATATTTCCATTAGTTAAAAATACCGTGTGATATATTTTTTTTGGTCGATCACATAGTATTTTTTGCTAACAGAAACATACTACGAGGTCACAAAATAAATCTCGAGATATTTTTTGAAAATATATTCAACCATGTGATATTTTTTTTTTGTAATTTTTGGAGTTTATCTTGCAGAAGAAAGATAAATAATTTTTGGGATTTATCAAAATTGCACCTTTGATTCAAATATCGAATTGCACCATGTTCTTTTAGTTGTGTCAATGAACACCCTATCATTTGAGATAATACAAAATAGGAACCTGCAGTTAACATTATTCACACTTGCGGCACATGTTGATTCTCGTAGGTGTGAACCCAAGGGATAAAAGATTTAATGCAATTTTTCTTCACAAAAGACTATATATATGAGCACAGTGAGGGAGGTCTGTAATTACATAGATATTTTGTGCTATTGTGCCTTTTCAATGGTTTCTATCTGTTGTACGAATCAGTCGATCTCCTTTGTTAATTTTTTGTCCCCTGGGGTAAACTAAAGCCAAATTAAATCAACAGGTATGGCCTTTTGCATTAATTCATTTTGGCTCTCAGATTCACACAATGAATGATTTCCTTTTTTGGAAGTAACAATTTTGAGTTTTTGACATATGATGCAAAACATCTTAGGTCTAAGACATGCAAACTTAGGTTTTCGAAATCATATTTGGTAGTATAAACTTATATCATGGAGTATCATATGCTTTTATATGTAGGATGCTTGGATATACTTTTTGGACATTGTATATAGGTGTGGATATGGATGGACCTATGCGTTCAATTTCTAATTTATTAAGTATCGTCACTCATGTTGATTTGCAGTTAAATGGTGTTATGTTCATTGATCTGTACAGATTTTCTGATTAATTTGCTTGAATATTATGGAGTTTGAAAGTTTTCAGGTAAAGGATTGAAACCAAATCCTTTTTTTCTGTGTTGACTGTTACTACGTATAACCTTTTCTTTTGGGTCTGTCTGGTGATGCAGGAGGATCCGAGTCAGATGATGCTGAGTTGTTAGATAACACGTTGTTGGCACTGAGATACCTTGAGTTGGCATATCAGTGCAAAAATGGCAGGTGGACTACCTAGAACAGTTGACTGCCGTTGATTCTATTTTAGGCCTTCAAATTCGCAGTTTTTAGTTTTAGGAAACTTTCCATTTGCAATTTCCTTTTGTATTCAAGTCAGAATTGACTGCTGTTGATTTTACCTTAATACAATCTCTTAATTTTAGTAATTTCCTTAGTTTTCCTCAGGATTATGTTTTCGGGGATTTTTTTTCCTTTTTTTGCTTTGACCTTATAAATAAGGAGGCCACATACAGAAAAGAGAGATTATCATTATTATCGGTATTTGCATAAATTTTAATAAAACCTCAGAGCTGTTTCTATGTGTTGTTTTAGGGTTTTTCTTGTGTTTCTCCCTGTAAGATATCTGTTCGACTAGCCTGCAGAATAATCACCATGATGCCCAGTGTCAGTTGGTATCAGAGCATCAGCGTTTTCCTAGGGCAAGATTTCATCAATTCTATGGCTAGTGGTCGTGGTCACGGTCGTCGGCAGGTTCCGAACGAGGAAGCCCCACACCGTGATCGTAACGTTCAGGATGCGATGATTGAGGATTTACGGAGGCAAGTTGCAGAGTTAACCCAGCGTCTAGCGGTGCAGAATTTCGATGATCGTGAGATGAAAGATCACGATTCCAATTCTAGTTTCGAAAACCCGTATCACAATCCTGCTCGATTCTGGGAGCACCGTGGTCGGGAGAATCGTTATGAAGACCTCGATTTCAGAGTGGATCTGCCCGAGTTTTCT
This sequence comes from Bretschneidera sinensis, assembly GCA_023935145.1. Taxonomy (NCBI): domain Eukaryota; kingdom Viridiplantae; phylum Streptophyta; class Magnoliopsida; order Brassicales; family Akaniaceae; genus Bretschneidera; species Bretschneidera sinensis. Next base: position 144,964,843 of record CM043698.1, on the reverse strand, counting down.
GGTACGTTACAGACCGAGGGATTCATCGATTGGTTAAATGAAGTGGAGCGTATTTTCGAGTATAAAGAAGTCCCAGATCGTGTCAAGGTGAAACTAGTCACCATCAAACTGAAGGGCAGAGCATTTGCATGGTGGGAACAGTTGAGGCGCTCACGCGATCGGCAGGGCAAGGCCAAGATCATAGATTGGGAGAAGATGAAGGGTCACTTTCTTCCTTTCAGCTACACTCAAACCTTGTTTCAGCGACTTCATTCGTTGAGGCAGGGCAAGAGATCGGTGGATGATTGCACGGAGGAATTTTATCAATTGGTAGCCCGGAACGATTTATCTGAGACAGAGGAGTAGATAGTGGCATGGTATTTGGGGGCATTATGGCAGCCCCTCCAGGATGTCCTCAACCTTCACTCGCCGTGGACCGTTTTGGAAGCATACTAGCGTGCACTTGCGGTGGAAAAACAGCAGAACAAGAGGCCAATGAACAGAGGCGATAAAAACAATCGGCCAGTTCACCCTCAGGAATCCTGTCCTGCCCAACAGCCACCCCAAGGTAACCCTAACCCAAATATTAAATGTTTTATATGTGGTGAACATGAGCATAAATCGACTGAGTGCAGGAAGCCTGCTAGTCAGAAGGGCAAAAATCTCCTGATTGAGGACGACATGGTAGACGAAACTGAGGAGATTGGAGAGCCTGTGTATGACGATGATGAATATGGAGATGTGTTGTATGGAGATGGCCATGAGACTCTGGTCGTTCGTAAGAGTCTACTGACCCCCAAAGGCGATTCAGGGGACGATTGGTTGAGGATCAATATTTTCCACACGACCTGTATAGTTGCCGATAAAGTCTGCAAGATGATCATTGATAGTGGCAGTTGTGAGAATGTAGTATTTGAAGAGGCTGTCCAGAAACTACAGTTGAAGATAGATCGTCATCCTAAGCCGTACAAATTTTCATGGCTGAATAAAGGCAGTGAGGTAACAGTGGATAGGCAATGCCTAGTTTTTTTTTTTTCGATTGGTAAGAAAAATTTCGATAACGCTTGGTGTGATGTTGTGTCTGTGGATGCTTGTCATGTATTGTTAGGCAGGCCTTGGCAGTATGATCGCAATATTATTCATGATGGGCGAAAAAATACATACTCCTTTAGCATCAAAGGGAAGAAGATTGTGTTGGCATCTCGTCGGGAAGGAACCACTCCTACCCCGATACCCAATAATACTAATATGCTTTCGATGTCCAGGTTTTTAGTTGAGATTGAGCATGGAGACGTGGTCCATGCTCTGCTTCCTTGTGGGAATAGTGCAGCAGACATGAATCCAGATTTACTAGCAGAGGTGCAGCAGCTGCTAGCAGAGTTTTCTGACCTGATGCCAGAGGATCTTCCTCTTGGGTTGCCGCCTGATATCTTTAATGTGAAACACCTGAGTCCTTGTTTTGTGGATTCTGATGAAGTTATTGTGAACTCGAGGACGAGTTCCTTCCAACCCGAGGTGACTGATGCAGGAGGATCCGAGTAAGATGATGCTGAGTTGTCAGATAACACATTGTTGGCACTGAGATACCTTGAGTTGGCAGATCAGCGCAAAAATGGCAGGTGGACTACCTAGAATGGTTGACTACCGTTGATTCTATTTTAGGCCTTCAAATTCGCAGTTTTCAGTTTTAGGAAACTTTCCATTTGCAATTTCCTTTTGTATTCAAGTCAGAATTGATTGCCGTTGATTTTGCCTTAATACAATCGCTTAATTTTAGTAATTTCCTTAGTTTTCCCCAGGATTATGTTTTCGGGGATTTTTTCCTTTTTTTGCTTTGACCTTATAAATAAGGAGGTCACATACAGAAAAGAGAGATTATCATTATTATTGGTATTTTCATAAATTTTAATAAAACCTCAGAGCTGTTTCTCTGTGTTGTTTTAGGGTTTTTCTTGTGTTTCTCCCTGTAAGATATCTATTCGACTAGCCTGCAGAATAATCACTATTCTTTCCGGCGTCATCTAGTCTTTTGTATTGAATTCTGAGGAAAAGTAATTTCAATATTTTTTCAATTTTTTGTTTCCTTTCCACTCTAGGATGATATGTGTTAAGCATGAAAATTATGTAATGTTGTTAATACTTTTGGTTGGTCTTTCCTCTAATTTTGAGTGACACATCACCATATCATTTTCCTTGATGTGTAGATAATAGATAAGAGAAGGATTATTACAAACAAAAGGATAAATGTTTTCACAAACAAACGAAGTATGAGTCAAGAGACATGAGAAGATCAATTTTAGTTTGAAACGAATCTTGCAATGGTAATTGCAGTGTTTTTGTCAGTTTTCTTTTTAGCTGAATTGTGGAGAAATTGATTAGGACCAATGAAGTAATTTTTAAGGCCAAGCTTATATCTATAAAAGCTGAGAATTCTCTAAATTGTTGAAAAAAAAGTGTTAAAAGAATGTACAAATTTTGATAAAAAGAGAAAAAATATTTCAGCGATTAATCTGCTTTTAATTTTTCATTCTTCTGTATCATGAGCATATTTCTATGAAATTGTCCAAGCCAGCGATATCTTTCACGATGTAAGGCTCTCCTAGCAGATAAAAACTTTCATCCATCTCTTTTCTTTTTTATATATTGCAATAAAAGTTTTATTCTTCTTTCGTAAGATTAAAAAAGAGTGCCAAGTACTGTCTTATTTGTCCTAGCCGTTTGGTTTGGTTACTACACTGGTGGAAATAGGATCTTGAATCTTAACTTAACCTAAAACTCAAATTCAGTCTTTCTTCGCACCAAAGTTATCTGTAAAACAGATAAGGATGGTGTGCACGTGATTGAAGGAAACTTGATGTTTCAAAATGGAAACATGTACAATCACATGGTGGGGAATGTTTCATAAGGGCTATCATACCATCACAGGCTTAGTTCTCGTATGATTGGTGCTTATGAGAGTAGTTCAATCACTTTCAAACTATATGGCTTATGGTCAGAGCTTTCCGGGCAGATTTGTATGGTTGTAATAGGTTTTATTTACTCGAAAAATGGTAATCGGGTCAATCTTGATGCTATCCTTAAGCTCAATAATCTCAAGAATTTGAGTAATCTCACTTCTTTGGTTACTGGAACTTTAGAGAGTTTGAGTTCTAATGATGGTTCGAGCGATTTTGAACCAATTTCCATATTGACGCTTCTACGGCTGAATTATCAGTATAATTTCCCTTCTGGAGAAACGATTGATGGATGTTCGAGTGAAAGTGATAATGCGCTGAGTTTACCATTTACTTCACTGCCAAGAAGTTTCTGCTCAATATTGTCAAGAGCTGTCAACTAATTCAATTTGCAGTATGTGAGCAACTGTAGTTCTGCAAAAAACTGCAGTCCTTTTATTGAGGTTGATGGATTTTTCCCTAATGCGACGTCTTTGATTGGAATTCTTACTTGTTTGGAGAGCAAAAGGAGAAGACGAGTTCTGATAGAATTTTGGAACAGTATCTACGTTGGTTTCAACTGGCCTTTCAATCCAAACACAACGTTGATCGGGGAAGGATTATGGGATGAGAAGAAGAATTAACTCTACATTGTTGCTTATCAATTTTTGGACATCATTGAATCCTGGGCTAACGCTTATGTTGGGAATTGTATGACAAGGTTGAGCTTAAGGTTTCCTGTGATCTTGTCAATCCGAGAGACTACTACCATTATGGGGAAAATTTGGAGCAACAAAACTGTGAATGATTCAGAATACCTTGATGGGTTCGTGTTTTGAAGTTCTGAGAACCATTTTAGAGGGGTTTCAAGTTTGAAGTATGAGTACACTGAAATTGACAGGGTAAGGAAGTTTTGCCATCTAGAGAAGCCTGCTAAATACAAAGGAGAAAAGTACCCAAACCCTCATTCTTCTAATATGAAATTCGACATGTCAGTCAAAAGATCTAAAGAGAGAATCACTTGGGGTATGCAGATCCTGTTTCTGTTGTTGATCAGATCTACATTCAGTATTACAGTGCCAAACCTGTCTTGAGCTCAAGTTCTGAAAAGTCTTCATAGGATGTAGAATGGACCGAAAGGAGCCTTGTCAATATCATCTACAATATTGGCGTCAGTCTACAACCTGGTATGAAATTAGGTGCAATTTCTGATGAAAGAGTGCGAATCAATGCTGAATGGATTTATGATGTGAAAATAAGAAGCTTGTGTATGGTAGGCTGCAGAAAAATTGGCTCAGACATTCAATTATCAACAAATGATTCTACTGACTAAATTTTTTCTCAGCTTCCAATTTGGCCCACTGAAACCGAAGAAAAATGGAGGTTATATCAAGGTTTTGTATCAAAAGCACGCGAAAAAGTTCTAATCCTCTTTACTTTGAGAGTTTGAATTTATTTTCAGTTGCTTATATTACAGATCAAGCAGAACAGTCCATTCAGAAAATGGATCTGGAGATCACAATGGTTCTGATTTCTAACAAACTTGCGTGGGTATTTGTGGGAATGCAACTCTTTCAGGTGAAAAAGCATCCCGATTTGCTTCCATTTGTTTCAATCGGTATACTTTCACTTCTTAATTTGGGCTACATGATAAGGCTTCTGCTAAACTTTGAAGCCTTGTTCTTGCAAAACACTTCTTACTTTGGGGTACATGATACCGCTTATGCTAAACTTTGAAGCCTTGTTCTTGCAAAACCGCGATCAGCAAAATGTTATGCTTGGAAGTATTGGTGAATGGCTCAGAGTGAACGAGGTTATTGTGGTTTGTTGAGAAGAAAACCCTGTTAATGTCATTACCATTTATGCAGCTGGGGCTTTAATCGCTTTGCTTGTGAGCTGGAGAAAGAGTAGACATGATATTGTATTGCTTTCTTCTCACGTCATATGATTCCATCAACATTCCTTTTGGGAGGACTTGAAATCTTATACAGGTTTGATCTTGGACAGGTTTCTTTTGCCTCATATTCTCCTCAACGTATTCAGAAACTCGAAAGAGAATGCTCTTTCTTGTTCATTCTACATTGGGACCACTTTTGTCAGATTGCTCCCTCATGAGTATGATCTTTACAGGGCTCAAAACTTTGGTGGACATTCTGATGGAGCATACATTTACGCGAACCCTGGTGTGAACTTTTACTCCATTGCTTGGGATGTAATCATCCCTTTGGGGGTTTGCTATTTGCTGTAATTATTTACTTGCAGCGACTGTTTGGTGGCCAGTGCATTCTTCCCCAGAGATTTTGAGAGTTGGGAGTGTATGAGAAGGTTCCATCTAGGGTTAGTGAAACATAATTGTTGTGGTCTTGAGCTTAGCTCAACTGTTGCACCTCTTCCCTTGTCATTTGGAAGTAATGTCTGAGTTTTGATCCAGTTATTGTTGCTTCAATCAATAAAAAAAAAAAGAAGGAGAAACTGGATCTCATGATACTGCTCTCATGTTTAGCATTGTAACTTGTGAGATGAAAACTGATGCAAATGCAGTCACTAGATTGTTCATCTGTTGTTTCTTACTTGTTTTTAGTAGTATATCAGGTTTGTGTGCTTTCACTATTTCTACAAGTCGTTTTTACTTTCCAAAAGGATATTGACGGGTTTGATATTTGCAATGTCATATGTTACCTAGACATGTGTTATATACGAGGTTGGACGAGTAGTCTTCTATTTTTTTTATAAGTTTTTTTAATTGATTTGGAGGATTTAAGCGTCATATTTATATTATTCGACACATCTCGGATATGTACTGACACATGTATTTCAAGTAAAATGAATATTCGGAGCAACATAGCATATATATATATATATATATAATTGTGTATGTATGTGTCAATGTTTCTCATCTATATGTGATAGTAAGAAATTTGTTAAAATTCATCAGAATGATTCTCTAATTTCATAAAGAACCTTATCTCTGATCTTTATCCAACTCTTGTATATTTTCACACATTTGGATCGTCACCGTCATTAAATATCCCCCTTTTTCTTTTCATTTTTATTTTGTACCGTAAACATTCAGTAATAACTTGTTGCTTTGAACAATTCTAATTTGAGCTCCATTTTTCCAAAGCTCTTGAATTGTTTGAAGCAGGAAGAAAGAATTTTGAGAGAGACCTATCAACTACTTTTGGCCAAGTCTTTAAGTGAGTGAGAGAGATAGAGAGAGATGACTATAACCTTTTTTTTTTCCTAACTTTAAATTATGAAATATCTTCTTCATCCCCATTTTGTTACTTGAAGAAATTTATGTTGCTTATGATTCTTCAACAATATTGTTACTCCTTTCTCTTATCTTCTACTTGACCATGGTCTCTTGCTCTAAAACTCAATTCTCTTCCAAAACGGTACTGATCAAGCTATCTTTCAGCTACAGAGTGTAGTAGTCAAAACGACAGCTTTTCAGTTGCAATTCCACCTTCTCCAGCTGAAATGTTCTATGCAGCCATGAGGTGAACATGGCAACCACAAGGCCTTGTGGGCTGCTGCGAAGAAAGCAGTACTGTATGTTTCATTACCATTATATGCAGTCGGTGGCATCTTGATGGATTCACTTTGGAGAATTATTGAACGGAGACAAATTATTGAACAATATGCAAGGCTCCTTCAGTAAAATATGCTGCAAGTATAATAGGAAGCTGACTAGCCCATCGATCATGGTTACCAGATAATTACATAGCGTCCTTAAAAAGAAGAACATAGAGACTTAATCCTTAAGAAAAATCCAATGCAGTGTGCGAATAATTTCTACTTTCTGCGTAAGTTATATACACATAATTACATCTGAAAATTTGCTATTACTATACACAAAAGTCTAATGAATTTCCAGGAAACTTTCTGAAAACACAGAATAACGCAACAAAAAAGAAAGATTGATGCCCTATTAAGAGACTTAAAATACTGCATTTCCTGTTTTCTAGTACTAGGACTGTTGCTACCCATGAAATTTGTCATTGCTGTACCACCAAGATTAGTTGATGTCATTTCTGTGCAACTTCCATGAGGATGTGGGAAGTATTGCTGGTGATGAAACGATTAAACTGTTCAAGCCAGAAGGAATTGGTTTTCGGGGTATATGATCATACCCAAGTAAGGTTTCTTGGATTTAAATTCAGAAGAAGACATGTGATGAGAGTTATAAAATGCATCTTAACAGTACTTGTTAGCATTTTAGGGTTGATCTAGGGTTGAATTACTTATTTATACCTTAACAACTCTAAAGTGTTATTCTTGGATCATTGATCTATTTCAATGCATTTTCAGGTACTTTAAGTTCAAAAGAGATGGAAAAGCTATCATTCCTTGAAGCACAATGACTCGATGAACACTGGGATGAAGGTTCACAAGCACTTGGAAAGGAGTTTCACTAAATTGCCAGAATTGCCCATACAGATCAATCATCTTTGCAAATTAAACTGTATTGATGCAAGAAAAACCAGGAGATGACCCATATATGCTTAGAAAGATCCGGAAGCCTATTTTCTGTAGAATTTTACAGCTCGTAAAAATGATTTTTCTAGAGAAAGTTATGGTAGTTTTAGTAGACATAGGTTAGGCCTCCAGAACAGTATCCACCTAGCGCCGCGCCCCTCCCTGTCTAGCGCCGCAGCACCTAGCAGTAACACAAGATCAGCTTCAGCCTAGCGCCGCTCCCCTTCCTGTCCAGCGCCGCACCACCCAGCACAACTCCATTCTCGGACAAAGCCAGTGCCTAGGCGCGGGTAAGGCTGCACCTAGGCGCGCACACGTTTTCTTGACCCAATTAGGGCTTCCAAATGACATTTTTGAGACCAAAACACCCCTCAAACTTATGGTCTATATATATATATATCCTTAAGGATCTGTAGCCAGGAGGCCAATTTCATCATTCTTCCAAGTCTCTTAGGGCTGGAAATCAAGGGGAGAGCTCCACATTCTTCATCAACCATGAGCCCCATGGCCAACTAGTCTTCAAGCAAGGCAAAGGGATGAATTCCTAGGTGTTGTTGTTCTTATTTTTCATTCTTGATTCGGTTGCAAGGATTTATTATTGAATATTGTTTATGATTTACTCTTTGATTAAGTATGAATTAGAGGCTTTACTCTTAATCTGGTGATTGCATCTTCCTCCTCTATATAAGTTTAGTCAAGCTCTTCTTATGTCAAGTTGTTTAGATGTGATTGATTTCGGTAGATTTATCTTATAGATTGTCCATTACTGCGATATTGTCATTGAGATATATTGTCATTTCTTGATAATCCATGAGATAGATCATGTGTGCTTGAATCGAAACTAAAGAGTGATTTGTAGCAATTACATTAGGGTTTATAAATGTGCTTGATTGAATATTTGCCGATTGCTTGTTTGGGATGTGAAACTTGCAATTGAGATAAAAACAATTGAATTGAGAATGGAACAAGGCAAGTAACCTAGGAAGGAATCCCATAACCTTATTGTTTCATTTATATTCTCAATTATATTTGCACAATTTTTCTCACAATACATCATTATCAAAACTCATATTCTTTCATTTGATCGTTATCGTTCGTGTCAAGTTTACATTTTCTCTTGTAGTACGCGTTTCCTCGTGGGATCAACACCTCAACTATACACAATAACCGTGTGATAGTTTGAGCGTAATCAAATTTTGGTGCTGTTGCCGGGGAGACGCGCTTAACTTAAAGAAGATTATCAACCTTGAGACAAAGACGGTAATATTGTTCTTTTCCCTTTGTTTTGATTTTCCAATTTTCTTTTATTATTCTGTTTTATTTATTTTATTTCCCCTCTAACTTAATTGGTGTATGCTTAAACCAAGAGATTCACGACGTAGATTCATTAGAGGACCCGAAATAGAGTTACTCTCTCCTTCTACGTCCGTTAGTGAAACCTTACCTAGATCAAACCATAGCGCACTCCCATCCGAGAATTTAGAGGATTTTGTTAATATGGCCGACAATCATAATGAAAACGTTGCTAGGACACTTAAAGAGTACTTGCACCCTAGCCGAACGGCCACACCATCTTGTATCATGTTCCCCCTAATGTTCAACAACCTCAGTTTAAGTCGGGCATGATCCAATTGCTACCAACCTTCCATGGGTTTGAGAATGAAAACCCCTATGTTCATATTAGGGAATTTGAGGAAGTAGTAGCAACCTTTCAAAATAGGGCTGATATGGTGGACACCGTCAAACTTCAGTTTTTCCCTTTTTCACTTAAGGAAAAGGCCAAGGTTTGGCTTTACTCGTTAAGGCCTAAGTCTATAGGTAGTTGGGATGAGATGACTCAAGCCTTTTTCCAAAAGCATTTCCAAACCCATAAGACCAATAACCTTAAGAGACAAATCTCAAACTTTGCACAAAAGGATAATGAAACCTTATATCAAGTTTGGGAACGTTTCAAGGACCTTTTGAATTCTTGTCCACACCATGGGTATGAGAGTTGGCAGGTAGTTAGCTATTTCTATGATGGACTTTTAAGTAGGGAGAGGCAATTCATAGAAATGATGTGTAATGGGGATTTTCTTCAAAAGGATTCCGATCAAGCCATAGATTTCCTAGATGACCTATCAGAAAAAACCCACACTTGGACAGGACCGAGTGCCATGGAAAGTACTAAGAGAAATCAACCTGTTGGAATTTATCAACTTAAGGAAGATGATAGCCTTAAAGCCCATTTAGAGGCCCTAACTAGGGAAATTGAAGCCTTAAAAACCAAGGATACTAGAGCCCCTGAACCGTTTGCTAGAGTAGAGTCCCATGAACCTTACTTTATGTGTAATAGGGTGGATCATTTACCTAAGGATTTTCCAGCTTATTTTGAGAGAAAGAGAGAGTGTAATGCTTTAAGTACACCCTTTGGGAAACCATACTCACCCTACTCTAACACCTACAATCCCGGTTGGAACAATCACCCTAATTTCAGTTGGAAATCTGAGGTGCAACCTCCTACCCACTCTAGTACCCAATGGAGATCCGATATACAACCTCATCCCTACTCTAGTACCCATTGGAGACCGGAAGTAACATCATCTAATGCACCTAAAAAATCTTTACCTTTGGAAGATATGTTTAAATCATTTTTGCAGGTACATGCTAAGAGTATGGAAGAGCAGGGCAAAATAAATCAACGGTTGCTAGAGGAGCAACAAGCAATCAAAGAGGAACAAAAGGAGATAAAGAGCCAACTTACCAAGTTGACTAGTTTCTTGACAATTCAAGAGCAAGGTCGGTTTCCTTCGCAACCACAACAAAATCCAAGGGAACAACATATGGCACAAACCTCCAATCCTAAAAATAAAAATTTGAAGGAGGTGAATGCCATTGTGACACTAAGTGGTAAGTCATTACACATCCCGGCAATGAACAAATCAAAGGATGTTGACGAGAGCCACCAGTCTTACATGATTGACTCACTCACGGAAAAAGTTCATCACCTTAATCAATTAGAGTCCACCCTCACCCATGGTCTCACAAGAGCATATTTTGAGCCAAAATCTGCAGATGTTATTGATAACATTCTTGAGGCCTCTCCAAAGCACACAAGCACCAAATTTAATAGTGAAGTAGTTACTGGTGCATTTAACTTATGTTTGTCAATGAGAGAATAAGAGAGTCTGGCTGAAGACGTAAAATTTAGTGCTCATGGGAGCCACCCCATAGCATATCCTTTTATTTTTATTGTTTTTCGTATTTCTTTTTCTTGTTTATTATCAATATTTTGTTGTTTTCCTGTATTACCTTCGTATTTCTTTTTCATGGACAAATATGCGTAGCAGTTCAATTGGTCGTGCACAACTTTTGGCTTCACGTACCATTGGTTAAAAAGGGGGTTTCCTTAACTTTTACTTTTACATTGAGGACAATGCCTATCTTAAGTTGGGGGTGGAGGAAACACATTTCTTATTGCATACCATTGAATTGTTGGGTGTCAACTTCCCTTTTTCGTTTTAATTTGTTTGTTTTGTTTTAACACACCTGTTTGTTAGGATAATATGTTTTAAAAAAAATAATTAGTTTTATTTGTTTTTAGCATGCTTTGTGTTAGCGTTGGAGTTAATTCACATGTCAATGATATGAGCCTAATTGAGATAGCATATAGCGTTTAGAAGAAGTTAAATCTTACTTCACTTTGAGAATAAATTAAGTGTCAATCTTTCTTTGGTTTGAGACTCTGGTTTGTGGTAAGATTGTATGATTAGTCTAAAGCATTTAGAGAAGTTTTATGTGCGATTGTTTTGTGAATACTTTTGCGGTCTCAACAAGCTCTAGAACTTATTTGATAATCACTTGAGGCAAAAATCATAGAATGCACATTACTTAGGATATGATGTAGGCCATTTTTGGACTGTTTAAGCCTTTTTAAACTTACCCTTGTTATATTTATCGCTAGTCACCTGTTTGAGCTTTTTTCTTGAAAAAGAATTTGAGTCTTGTTTCTTTTGATAAACCATTTACCCACCTATATGAGCCTAAAAATATTTTATCCTTACCTTACTTTTAAAAGAACTTAGTTATACATATTTGTTAAGAAGCACTTAAGAAGAGAAAGGATGGAAATATGAGAAAATATTACTACCATAACCCAAGTACATTAAAAGAGATAAGTTGAGGGTTGTGGAAAAGAGTAAAAAAATGAAAAAAGGGAGGTGAATTGTTATGTGCCAAAAAAAAGAAAAGTGAATTGTGCCAAAGAAAGAAGAAAAAAAAAGTGGTGATTTATGGAGAGAAATGCTCGAAAAAATGGTTAAAAGAGTTGGGTGTTGAAGTAAGGTTATCTAGTGCTTAAAGTGGTTGTGTTTAAATTAAGAGACTTAGTTCTTTTATTTGTTTAAACTTTCCCCTTTTTTCTTGACCTTTACCCTAGCCTAACGTTACAAGCTTATTAAAGACCTATTGATCCGATGTAGTGTGATTTTTCTACATAGTGGAGAGTGATTGGAAAAGTGAGCCTATAGAGCTTGATTTGTGATTGATGTCACGCAATTTAGTATGTTTTTAGAGGCCAAGACTTGTATTCATGGATATTATGCATAAAATCATCCGGGTGTTCGGACTAATGTATTGTGGTAAGATGGATGTTGAGAGTCGGTAACGATTTTAAGGTTGACATTTGGATTATTTTTGGACTTGAGTGATATTTAATGATTCTATTTGTTGTGTGTTATGCATGATTTTTGAGACAAAAATTTTTAATCACTCTTGGTTTAACGCTAACATTGCTGTATTTTGTTTTGATTCCCAATAAAGAATTCATAACCATGTTTTTTGCTTGAATTGCTAGGGACTAGAAATAAACTAGTTGGGGGTTATGATGAGAGTCATAAAATGCATCTTAACAGTACTTACTTGTTAGCATTTTAGGGTTGATCTAGGGTTGAATTACTCATTTATACCTTAACAACTCTAAAGTGTTATTCTTGGATCATTGATCTATGTTGACCCTCGCCCGTATTTTAATGATGGCAAAACACAACTGTTATTTAACTAACATGTTTAAACTAAGTTGTATTAAGGATCAAACACATTCAACCAAGGAACAAAGTGCAAAAACTCGAACCAAATCAAGTATCAAGTGAAGACTGAAGATCTAGTATAGGTCTTAAGGTTTAGAACCAATGTAAGTCTCACTCATACATTGTATTAGCTTGTTCAATGGCTCAAACACAAATGGTTTTTCTAAAACCATTAATTTTAAAATGTTTTTAAATGAAAAACAGAAGAAAAACTGGGTTGGAAGACAACCCAGTCGACTGGGTACATATACCAGTCGACTGGTATAAAGGTCAGAAGGAACCCAGTCGACTGGATCAAACAACCCAGTCGACTGGTACTTTGACCAGTAAGTATCCAGTCGACTGGTAAAATGGACAGAAAGTCCCCAGTCGACTGGATGATATATACCAGTCGACTGGATAACCAGAAGGTCTGAAAACATGTATTTTTCAAGTGAACCCAGTCGACTGGTATCTCGACCCAGTCGACTGGTGGTTCAAAAATATGACCGTTGGACTCCAAATCTGAACGTTTTAAAGTAAATCTTTTTCAAATGAAAGTCCAAAACGGCCATATTAATTGTTTGCTATATAAACCCACTCAGCAAAGCATTCAAGAAGGAGAAGCACATATTCAAAAAGAGTTGATCTCATATAATCAAGTTTTTATACTCTTGAAACACAAAAAGCTTTGAAATAATCCTATTGAGCCATTTCTTCAAGCTTTACTTTGAAAGAGAGATATTTCTGTTGTAATAAGCTGTTATTTGCTATCTCTCTACCTGTTACTTTACATCTTCATTGTAAAGGGTTTACTTCCGAAAGGAAGGGGAAACTTCCGAGAGGAAGGGGATTGTTGGTTTAAGCAACACCTGTAAGTTGTTTGGACGGTTTGGGCAAACACCCGTAAGTCTGCTTGTGTACGGTTTGTGCAACACCCGGCTAAGTTGTACGGCTAAGTTTTCTTAGTGGATTACTTCAAGGAGTTCCTTGAAGAGAGTGGACGTAGGGTCGGAACGAATCCGATATTGCCGAACCACTATAAACTGTGTTTGCATCCTCTTTCCTTAAACTCTTTATTATTCAGCACATTACTTGCTTTAATTGTTTGCTGCTAGTTAGTTTTTATAAACTTGTATTAATTCCGCAAAAGTTTGTAAAAACCCAATTCACCCCCCCTCTTGGGTTGAAACCTCGAGCTACAATTGGTATCAGAGCTTCGTTCTCATTAAAAGGCTTAAATTCCTAGAGTTGATCCAATGGCAGCAAATAGCTACTCTGAAGGACACTCTTATACTAGACCACCATTGTTCAATGGCTCAAATTATAACTATTGGAAAAATAGAATGAAAATATTCGTCGAAGGACAAGATTACAATCTATGGAGAATTATAGAAGAGGGACCTAAAATTCCCTCAAAAGAAATAGTTATTGGAGAGACACTTCATACAATGCCTAAACTCAAAACTGAGTTTACTGACGAGGATTGTAGAACGATGTCTCTCAATAGCAGAGCAACAAGCATGCTACATTGTGCATTAGATATTTCTGAATACAACAAAATATCTGCATGTGTTTCTGCTAAAGAAATATGGGACAAATTGCAAGTCACATATGAAGGAACAAGTGAAGTAAAAAAGTCTAAGATTTACATGCTAATTTCTGAATATGAATCTTTTAAGATGTCTCCTAACGAAACCATTTCTGAAATGCACTCACGATTTACTACTATTATAAATGGTTTAAAATTGCTTGGCAAGAATATTGAGGAAGTTGAACTAACCAGAAAAATCTTGAGATCTCTGCCACCAGAATGGAAACCAAAGAGGACAGCCATTCAAGAGGCCAAAAATCTTGACAAGCTTGATGTTGAGACGCTGCTTGGGTCATTATTGACATACGAGATGGAAGAAATGACTCCCATCGTCAATGATGATGAGAAGAAGAAAAAGCAAATTGCTCTCAAAGCTTCTACGAGCAACAAAGAAAAGGAATTAGAACAAGAAGCAGAGAGCAGTGAAGAAGATGGTGAAATGGCTTTAATCACCAGACGATTCCATAGGTTCTTGAAGAAAAGCAAGAAACCTTACTCAAAGGATCCTACCTCAAAAAGGGAACCACTTATGTGCTATGGCTGCAAGAAGCCAGGACATATAAAAGCTGACTGTCCGGTTTCAAGCAAACCATACAAGGGCTTCAAGAAGAAAGCTATGGTAGCAACTACCTGGAGTGATGACGAAGAAGATGAGTCATCAGACAAAGAAATTGGATACGAAGAGATTGCCAACCTTTGTTTAATGGCAATCGATGATGAAAGTGAGGTAACATCTTCTCCCTCTTCAAAAAATAATATTGTTACTAGTAGTGAAGAATTACTAGAAGTCATAAATGAAATGCATGAAGAATTAAAGAAATTTGATTCTAGAAATTCTGTTCTTAAGAAAGAAGTATCATCTCTTTCTAAAGAAATGATAGTTCTTATAGAAGAAAAAGAAAAATTATTATCTTTACTGTATAATTCGTCTCAAGATTTTCTTAAAGATGAAAATGAGAATTTGAAAAATAAAATTTCTGAATTAAACAGCACTGTGTCTAGACTTATGCTTGGTAAAGAAAAACTTGATGAAGTGCTTTCTTCCCAAAGATTAAGTGGAGGAAAATCTGGTGTAGGATATTCTCCATTGGGAAAACAAAAAACAAAAGAGAGCTTATTCATGAAAGCCTCTTGTGTAGATGGAGCTTCTACTTCAAAAGCTCATAACCTTGTTGAAAGCACTCCCTTGATAAATCCGAGGAAATCTAGAAACTTAAATGATCATACTAAATTGAAGCATCCTAAAAATACTCATGCTTATTTGTATGCTCATTCTAGAAATGCTCATACACACCCTAGAAATAATCATCATGCTCTTTCTAGGAACAATGTGTATAATCAAAGAATGCATTCTGCTCATCCTAGGAATCACCATCATGGCTATTCTAGAAATAACTTGCATACATATGCTAGCATGTATCCTAGAATGCATCATCGTTCATTTTCTGGAAATGACATGCATTTTCATACCCCTTACCATAGAATCATGTATCCTAGGAACTATCATCCTAAGGATTATATGAATGCACATTTAAAATTTCCTAGAAATTTCTATGACTATAATGCTAGGCTTGTGCATCATCAACATGTTCATAGAGCACCATATATTGTTAAGAAAGTATGGGTCCCAAAAGGAACCGTATTTTCAAGGACTAACCCCAAAGGACCCAAGAAATTTTGGGTACCTAAAAATGCTATCGTATATCCTTGTGTGATGTAGATTTGCCTTCACACCAAGGAGAAAGGTAACTGTTGGTACCTTGATAGCGGTTGCTCGAAGCATATGACCGGTGATAAAAGCGTATTCAAGGAGCTAACTCTAAGAGATGGTGGACTTGTGACCATTGGAGACAATACTAAAATAAAGATCATAGGGCATGGAAAAGTCGGTAATGATTTCTCAACTTTAGATAATGTATTGCTAGTACAAGGCTTAAAGCCAAATTTACTTAGCATTAGTCAATTATGTGACAAAGGATATAAAGTCACATTTGAAACCTCTCATTGTCTAGTTATAGACATCAAGAGCAACAAGATCAAATTCATTGGCCATAGACATGAAAATGTCTATATAGTTGATTTGAAATCCTTACATTCCAATAATGAAAAATGTTTTCCTGCTTTTAGTGAAAATCAATGGCTGTGGCATAGAAGGCTTGGTCATGTAAACATGAATTTGCTAAAAATTGTTTCAAGAAAAGATTTAGTTATTGGTCTTCCTAAAATTAATTTTGAGAAAAACAAAATTTGCAATGCTTGTCAAATGGGAAAACAATCTAGGATATCTTTCAAAGCAAAAAATGTTGTCTCAACTACTAGACCTTTGGAACTTTTGCATATGGACTTATTTGGTCCAATTAGTACCATTAGTCTAGGTGGCCATCAATATGCTCTTGTTATTGTTGATGACTATTCAAGATATACCTTTGTTATTTTTATTGCTTATAAGGATGAAGCTTTCAAAGGATTTGAAAAGTTTTGCAAAAAGGTACAAAATGAAAAAGGAATTTGTATTTCAAGCATAAGAAGTGATCATGGCAAAGAATTTGAAAATCAAAGCTTTTCAAAATTTTGTGATGAAAATGGAATTAATCACAACTTTTCATCTCCTAGAACTCCTCAACAAAATGGAGTTGTTGAGAGGAAAAATAGAGTTCTAGAAGAATTTTCAAGAACAATGCTTTGTGAAAATAATTTGCCAAAATATTTTTGGGCTGAAGCCGTGAATACTTCTTGCTATATTTTAAATAGAATTTTGATAAGGCCCCTGCTTGATAAAACTCCTTATGAACTATGGAAAGGGAGAAAGCCCAATATTTCCTATTTTCGTGCCTTTGGTAGTAAGTGCTTCATCTTAAATAACAATAAAACTAACTTGGGTAAATTTGATTCCAAGACCGATGAAGGGATATTTTTAGGATATTCTACTACTAGTAAGGCTTATAGAGTTTTCAATAAGAGAACTCTAGTAGTAGAAGAATCTGTGCATGTAACTATTGATGAATCTAACCCAATGAGTAGTGGAGAAGTTTCCTTTAAAGATGATGCAGATTTTATTCCAAGAATGGAAACTTCTACTTCCATTGTTGACCCAAAAGTGAGTTCTTCTCAAACAAATGAAGGGATGGGAACTCCAAAGTTGGACCAACCATCCTCAAGTCAACAAGAGGAAAATCTACCCAAGGATTGGAGGTATATAAATCATCATCCAATTGATCAAGTAATTGGTGATCCTTCACAAGGGGTAAGAACTCGCTCTTCCATTAGAAATATTTGCAATTTTGTAGCTTATTTGTCTCAAGTAGAACCTAAGACATTTATAGAAGCTGAAAAAGATAATGATTGGATAATTGCAATGCAGGAAGAGATAAATCAATTTGAGAGAAACAATGTTTGGGAACTAGTTCCAAGACCTAAAGATCATTCAATTATTGGAACTAAATGGGTATATAGAAATAAAATGGATGAGAATGGTATAGTAACTAGAAATAAGGCTAGGCTAGTTGCTAAGGGATATAACCAAGAGGAAGGAATAGATTTTGATGAAACCTATGCTCCCGTAGCTAGATTAGAGGCTATTCGAATGTTATTAGCCTTTGCATGCTTTAATAAATTCAAGCTATTTCAAATGGATGTGAAAAGTGTATTTTTAAATGGCTTTATAGAAGAAGAGGTTTATGTTGAACAACCTCTTGGTTTTGAAAACCCTAGTCTTCCAAATCATGTCTACAAGCTTTCTAAGGCTTTATATAGGCTGAAGCAAGCTCCAAGGGCATGGTACGAAAGACTAAGCAAATTTTTGATTAATAATGATTTTGTAAGAGGAAGAATAGATACAATTCTCTTCACAAAAACTCACAAAAATGACACTTTGATAGTTCAAATATATGTTGATGATATTATATTTGGTGCTACTAATGAATCTATGTGTCAAGAGTTTGCAAAGTGCATGCAAGGTGAATTTGAAATGAGCATGATGGGAGAACTTACCTACTTCCTTGGACTGCAAATCAAGCAACTAAAAGGAGGTATCTTCATCAATCAACAAAAGTACGTCAAAGATCTACTAAAGAGGTTCGGGATGGAAAGCTCAAAGCCAATTGGAACACCTATGAGCACAACCACCAAACTTGATCTTGATGAAGGAGGTAAAACTGTAGATTCTAAATATTATAGAAGCATGATAGGTGCTTTACTGTACTTGACTGCAAGTAGACCTGATATAATGTTTAGTGTATGCATGTGTGCTAGATTTCAATCTAATCCTAAGGAATCACATGTAGTTGCAGTAAAAAGAATCCTTAGATATCTACAAGGGACCCAGACCATAGGATTATGGTATTCTAGAGAATCATCTTTTGAGCTAGTAGGATATTCGGATGCTGATTTTGCTGGATGTAGGTTAGATAGAAAAAGCACAAGTGGAACATGCCAATTCTTAGGTGCTATGTTAACTTCTTGGTTCTCCAAGAAACAGAATTCAGTTGCACTATCAACCGCTGAGGCGGAATATGTAGCAGCTGGCAGTTGTTGTGCCCAAGTACTATGGATGAAACAACAACTAGAAGACTATGGCATGAGTCTCAAAAATATTCCTATATTTTGTGATAATACTAGTGCCATCAACCTAACCAAAAATCCTATTCAGCACTCTAGAACCAAGCATATAGAGATTAGACATCATTTCTTAAGAGACCATGCTCAAAAAGGTGATATAAGATTAGAATTTATACCTTCAGAAGATCAAATAGCTGATATTCTTACAAAACTCTTAAGTGAAGCTAGTTTTTGTAAGATTAGAAAGTTAATGGGATTGCTTGATTTTGATAAATTGAATGTTTGATTGCATCTCATTTCATCATTTGTAAGTTTGACATTGAGTGATAGAGTATTAATCCATGTTTAATTATTCCCTTCACTCAAAAATGTCATAGATAAACAAAATCGTGCTAAAAATTCAGGACTGGAAATTTTACTTAGGATCCAGTCGACTGGTAAATGTTCTCCAGTCGACTGGTAAGTCTCTGCTTGTGTTTCCAGTCGACTGGTAATTTTGACCCAGTCGACTGGTAACTCTCTATCAAAACTTCCAGACGACTGTTAAGTCTTCTCCAGTCGTCTATAAGATCAAATCCTGCTTGGAGCCATTTTTTTTGAAAAATCCGTGTCCTCCAGTCGACTGGTAAAAATAGCCAAGTCGACTGGTAACTCATTGCCAGTTTACCCAGTCGACTGGTACGTTTACCCAGTCGACTGGAAAAGAAACTGTTCTTCTTTTCAAAGGGACCCAGTCGACTGGTATATATACCCCAGTCGACTGGTATCGCGATTTTATAAAAGGGACTGTTCATTTTCGCCCTCCTTACGCCATTTTCAAAGAGCCCAAGCTTTCTCTCTCTAGAAAAATTCATCTTTTTGATCTAAAAACCATCCAAATCCCTTCTAAACACACCGATCTACTCATTCCTAAAGAGATTTTTAACTTTCTATGGTTAAAATCTCTCATTTTTACCAAATTTCCTTTTTCCAAAAAATTTCAAATTTCTCGAAAATGAGTGACAAAATCCGTATAAAACTCACAACAAGTGGACCTAATGTGCCCAAAAAGCCTAGGTCTTCAAAACCTTCGGCTTCGGAATCAAAAGGGAAGGGAGTAGCAGGGTCATCCAGCAAGGAGCCCAGAACAGAGTTGGAGCAGGCTCTGTTTTTCAGCCCAGCTGCTCATAAGAGGTATAACTCTATAATCCGTCACAAGAAAATCATGACGGGTAGAGTCGTTGATTTCGACTCTATTCGTCATGGTAATTTCGATATTCTACCAGCCTTTGAGGCAATAAATCTGACCCCACTGGTCAGTATTCATGAAAAATATTACCCGCGACTGATTCACCAGTTCTATGCGAACTTGGTGAAACCCAGTCCTCTGGCTCTGAGATTCAGAACCAGAGTTAGCAGTGTGGAGTTTGAGGTCAACATTGACCTCTTGATGAGCATTCTGAGAATCCCCATAAGGGGGGTTCAATGGAGTCTGGATGGATGGCCAGACAACTTTGAAGTTGAGGAGGCCTGTCGAATAGTCAGGGGCGACCCTAACTATGTGTACAGACCCACTACATTTCACACATGTAGTGACTTGCCCCTCGACTCAAAAATGTTTCAATTGATTGTCAGTTGGACCATCCACCCGAGACTCGGGAGTCGAGGGTATCTATCTAAAATAGATACGGTATTGATTTGGTGCCTAAAATCTGGGCACCACTTCAATATATATCCTCTGCTGCTCGCCAACATGATAAATGGCGAAGCAAACGACTCCGGGTGTCTTCCTTATGGGATGCTCATTACACTCATCCTCCAGCACTTCCGGGTACCTTTGCCTGCCTCCAAGGCTCAGGATATCGGATTGACGGATATCATCAACATCTCATCTCTGAAGAAGATGGGATGTACTGTTCGTGAAGGGTTTCTCTATCCTAAGGCCGGAAAGCACCTAAGGATTCGAGAGGATGCGAGTGACAGTGATGAGGATGCTGATACGGCTGCTGAGATGGAGACAGATACCCGAGCACCTCCCATTGGTGACTCGAGTACTGGTCAGACTGGATATGGTGACATCCTACGAGCTATCACGAGTCTTCAGATGACGATGGAGTCCGGTTTTCAGTCCATGCAGTCCGATTATCAGAGGCTGAGCTCCTCCATAGACCACTTACGGGATGACTTCGAGTTACATCGAGAGCACACCGAGGGTTCCCTAGCTGAGATTAGGGAACTTCTTCGTGACAGCTCGGACTCTCCCGCACCATGAGTCTCTCAGTTCTTAGCACTTTTCCAGTTTTTGTCACATAGCACGGACATTTCATGTTTGTTTTTCTTAAGCTATGGCTCTATGAGGCCCTACTTGTATTGACTTTTTCTCTATGATGATGTAATACTATGAACCATATTTATTGTATTTATTTACGCTATTTGTGATATGTTAGAACTGTTTTAAATATCTGTTTAGTCACTAAATCTGATATAAAATACTTATATGCTTGAAAAACTTCCGGTTCTTCTCGGGAAGGCTTCTGAAATTCAAATGAAGCCACATCTTTGCGTACATATTTGTGTTCTTATAACCTATTTGACTGTATTGGCTAATTAGCTTATTTTTTATGTTATGCCTCCTTTGGTTGCTGTTGTCAAAACGGGGGAGAAAAATGAGAAAAACGAGAAAATCTAAGTAAAACGCAACCAATGCATAGATTTAGGGGGAGCATTGCTCCATATCTGTGTAAAAATGTTTATTGATTGGTTGAGTTTAATTTTAGATTGGTTGAAAGAAATATAAACTGTGTTTGCTTGTTTACAGGGTGGTTTTACTCGAAAAACAGAGGAGACTCTGTCCAAATTTTTGTAAAATCTTAACACTTAGTTTTTAAAACTGTTTTTACATTATTAGTTTTGTCATCATCAAAAAGGGGGAGATTGTTGACCCTCGCCCGTATTTTAATGATGGCAAAACACAACTGTTATTTAACTAACATGTTTAAACTAAGTTGTATTAAGGATCAAACACATTCAACCAAGGAACAAAGTGCAAAAACTCGAACCAAATCAAGTATCAAGTGAAGACTGAAGATCTAGTATAGGTCTTAAGGTTTAGAACCAATGTAAGTCTCACTCATACATTGTATTAGCTTGTTCAATGGCTCAAACACAAATGGTTTTTCTAAAACTATTAATTTTAAAATGTTTTTAAATGAAAAACAGAAGAAAAACTGGGTTGGAAGACAACCCAGTCGACTGGGTACATATACCAGTCGACTGGTATAAAGGTCAGAAGGAACCCAGTCGACTGGATCAAACAACCCAGTCGACTGGTACTTTGACCAGTAAGTATCCAGTCGACTGGTAAAATGGACAGAAAGTCCCCAGTCGACTGGATGATATATACCAGTCGACTGGATACCCAGAAGGTCTGAAAACATGTATTTTTCAAGTGAACTCAGTCGACTGGTATCTCGACCCAGTCGACTGGTGGTTCAAAAATATGACCGTTGGACTCCAAATCTGAACGTTTTAAAGTAAATCTTTTTCAAATTAAAGTCCAAAACGGCCATATTAATTGTTTGCTATATAAACCCACTCAGCAAAGCATTCAAGAAGGAGAAGCACATATGCAAAAAGAGTTGATCTCATATAATCAAGTTTTTATACTCTTGAAACACAAAAAGCTTTGAAATAATCCTATTGAGCCATTTCTTCAAGCTTTACTTTGAAAGAGAGATATTTCTGTTGTAATAAGCTGTTATTTGCTATCTCTCTACCTGTTACTTTACATCTTCATTGTAAAGGGTTTACTTCCGAAAGGAAGGGGAAACTTCCGAGAAGAAGGGGATTGTTGGTTTAAGCAACACCTGTAAGTTGTTTGGACGGTTTGGGCAAACACCCGTAAGTCTGCTTGTGTACGGTTTGTGCAACACCCGGCTAAGTTGTACGGCTAAGTTTTCTTAGTGGATTACTTCAAGGAGTTCCTTGAAGAGAGTGGACGTAGGGTCGGAACGAATCCGATATTGCCGAACCACTATAAACTGTGTTTGCATCCTCTTTCCTTAAACTCTTTATTATTCAGCACATTACTTGCTTTAATTGTTTGCTGCTAGTTAGTTTTTATAAACTTGTATTAATTCCGCAAAAGTTTGTAAAAACCCAATTCACCCCCCCTCTTGGGTTGAAACCTCGAGCTACAATCTATTTCGATGCATTTTCAGGTACTTTAAGTTCAAAAGAGATGGAAAAACTATCATTTCTTGAAGCACAATGACTCGATGAACACTGGAGTGAAGGTTCACAAACACTTGGAAAGAAGTTTCACTAAATTGCCAGAATTGCCCATACAAATCAATCATCTTTGCAAATTAAACTGTATTGATGCAAGAAGAACCAGGAGATGAGGCATATACACTTAGAAAGATCCGAAAGTCTATTTTATGGAAAATTTTACAGCTCGTAAAAATAATTTTTATAGAGAAAGTTATGATAGTTTTAGTAGACACAGGTCAGGCCTCCAGAACAACATTCACCTAGCGCCGCGCCCCTCCCTGTCTACCGCCGCAGCGCCCAGCAGCAACACAAGACCAGCTTCAACCTAGTGCCGCACCCCTCCCTGTCCAACGCAGCACCGCCCAGCATAACTCCATTCTTGGACAAAGCCAGCGCCTAGGCACCGGTAAGGCTGCGCCTACGCGCGCACACGTCTTCTTGACCCAATTATGGCTTCCAAATGACATTTTTGAGACCAAAACACCCCTCAAACTTATGGTCTATATATAGATCCTTAAGGATCTGCAGCTAGGAGGCCAATTTCATCATTATTCCAAATCTCTTAGGGCTGGAAATCAAGGGGAGAGAGCCTCATGGCCAACTAGTCTTCAAGCAAGGCAAAAGGATGAATTCTTAGGTGTTGTTGTTCTTATTTTCCATTCTTGATTCGGTTGTAAGGATTTATTGTTGAATATTGTTTATGATTTACTCTTTGATTAAGTATGAATTAGAGGCTTTACTCTTAATCTGGTGATTGCATCTTCCTCCTCCATATAAGTTTAGTCAAACTCTTCTTATGTCAAGTTGTTTAGATGTGATTGATTTCGGTAGATTTATCTTATAGATTGTCCATTACTGCGATATTGTCATTAAGATATATTGTCATTTCTTGATAATCCATGAGATAAATCATGTGTTCTTGAATCGAAACTAAAGAGTGATTTGTAGCAATTACATTAGGGTTTATAAATGTGCTTGATTGAATATTTGCCGATTGCTTGTTTGGGATATGAAACTTGCAATCGAGATAAAAACAATTGAATCGAGAATGGAACAAGGCAACAAACCTAGAAAGGATCTCGAAACCTTGTTGTTTCGTTTATATTCTCAATTATATTTGCACAATTTTTCTCACAATACATCATTATCAAAACTCATATTCTTTTATTTGATCGTTATCATTCGTGTGAAGTTTATATTTTCTCTTGTAGTATGCGTTTCCTCGTGGAATTGACACCTCAACTATACACAATAACCGTGTGATAGTTTGAGTGTAATCAACATGCCATTGCCAAGGCCATACAGGGGGACTAGTGAAGTGATAACGATGTTAACCTTGAACACGGCAGTTCTGCTGCTGCTTGTTAGCAATGAAGGAGGTTTGGGCATGCAACCACTTTTAAATGCATAGACAACAAGGTGTTGTGCTGAGACTCTTGAGGCTAAGATTGGACTCCATTTCAGCTTGAGTGGGACATTTCCATCAGATTCAAGTGAGAATTAGGCCCAAAGAAGATTTGCTCCATATATAGCCGTGCAACCTGGTAGGAAAATGAGATCTTCTTAGGACAAAGCAGATGTCAGTAAGCATATACACACACTTATAGAAACACCAGAAGACATTCAATAACATACTTTGTTTATATGTTTGATAAAGAGAAGGGTAATATATGTAAGAAACACACAGATACACGTATAAATATATGGAGATGGACCACTAACCAAACCACTTAGTTTACCAGTTTGGAGATTGATACATCCTAGGTATTTACTTTGCATAGGGCTCCAATTGTGTTCTTCTGGAGATGAAAAACTAGCATCCTGGCCCTTGTTACAAAACTGAAGTGCTTACAAATTAGTATATAATTTTAACACCGTGAAATTAATCTCAAATGGATACTAATGTTTAAAAGCCAGTTGTTAGCCATATAGGATATATATAGGTTGAAAAACCTACATGAACCAGATTAATAAATTAAATAGTGCTAGTTGCAGCTGATCAAATTCATAATGAGAATAATTTCTGTTGGAATAGTGGATGCTTACAAACACAGAAAAGTGATACACTTACCAAAACATGGCATGAAAGTGTGAAATGATCAATGCCAAGGCTACGGTTCCAGTAGGGGTATCTTCCTGTTACAAGATTGACAAAAAAAAACCATCTTTGCCACACTACATGGAAGGTAAAAAAAATTTGTTCTTTCTTAGGATCTTTTGCTCGGAACCAGCTCTCAACCACCATTTTAAAAACACAAACACACACACATAAATTGATGTAGAACAGGTAGACAGAGCAAAACAGATGGCCCTGGACTACCTAAAACGGTTGGATCGCTCCAAATCTAAGGGTACGGTTTACACCGTTTTATGTGCCGACCAAGATCGGGCCCCGGAGACCCTAGTCTGATTGGAAACGGGCTTCCAGGCAAAACTCATTTATCGTAATAAGCGTAGCGGGATTTTAGCTAAAAAACGACGTTTAATCCTTCAATTTAGCAGTTTTCAGTTTTTAGGAAATTTCCTATTTTGTACTTGCTTAATTTCGATTTTCCTTTTTTTTTTTTTACTTTGATCTTATAAATAAGGAGGCCATGTAATATTAAGAATTATTTTTCTGAATAAAATTAGGGTTTCTTTCTCTTCGTGAGAACTATTGTAATGAGGGTTGGAGGCATAGTTCTTTTTCCTAGTCCTTTCTTCCGCTTGTGTTCTACGTCAATTGGTATCAGAGCCTTGTTCCACCCAGGTCTGATGGCAGGAGATGGAGACGACAGCAACCACCCTGGCTGCGTTGAACGTTGGGTGCAAGTCCTATGGGTAGCCATAAATAATCACAACCAACGGTTTGATGATCACAATCAACGGTTTGATCGTATCGAACGCATGTTGCGGAAGATACAACAAACTATGATCGATCTGAGAATCAATGGCAACAGGGATGAAGAACGTAACCCGGATCATGTCGGAGGCCTAGCTCGCGACCAACCGGTTACTGGACGTGTTCCTGCTCAGCAGCATAGGCCCCAAGCCTATGCTGCTTTATCCAGAGATGATGAGCTCGAGGTGGTTAACGCCAAGAACGATGATAATGGCCGGCATGGTCGTAATCAGAATCATTTTGGTCAGAACTGTTGTTATTTGTCTAAGTATCAAACATGTTCAAACATGGTCTAAGTTTGGTTAAACTCTAAACTAAATATGGAGTATCAAATTTCAGCAAGTCTAATGGCTGCACACATGTGTGTGCTTAAGTTTTGAGTATGGGAAGGTCATGCACACTGCTATGCAAACTTCTTCACACAGGCAGGAAGTGTGCGCACAACATCAGGCCTGGGCGCGCTGTGCATGCCCAGCGCCACACCGCACAACATGGCACACCCCAGGACCGGGCCAGTGCCCTGCCGTGCAGCACCAACACTTCGCCTTCTAGAGAGTCATCCTTCCTGCCCTGCCTCAGCGCCGCGCCACGCCCTGCTGAGCATCGCACCGCCCAGGGAAGAGGCTGCACACATAGGCAGCTTGCACAAAGACCTCTCCAATGATGTGTGCACAACACCAAAACACACAGCATCACTTGGAGAGTGATGAAGGGCTAAGATTCAAGGAAGAACATGATCAAAGGGAGGAGAATGAATCTCAAGAATGTCCAAGAATTGAGAGGCTATAAAAGGGGTTCTCAAGGCCTTATTTCATAACATATACAACAACAAAAGAGTGATGTGTGTGAGAGAACCACACAGGTTGTGACATTGTGAGATCAATTGTAATATAAGAGAGAATTGTGTAAGGGTTCAAAGACACAAACACATGAGGGACTCTTGTAGTGAGGTTGGTTGTAAAGAAGAGAGGTTAGTAGAGAATTGATAGAAAGCATTGTAATAGGTCTATCACTTTCTCGTTCTCTTCTTGGTTTCTTTAAGAACTTGGATTCTTGAAGTGGATTGCTGTAACTTTGTAAGAACCATTGATTTACTGCAGAGAGTTCGGAGGAACTCACGGGGATGTAGGCACATTGCCGAACCTCGATAACAAATTGCTTGTCTTCTTTCTTTCTTTGATTTTCTGTTCTTGTGTTTGATTGCTGAAATTATTTCTACAAGTCATTCAAGACTTGGGTGTTTGGAAGATCACCACCTGGGCATCTTACTAAGCTGATTTCCAACAGTGGTATAAGAGCTTTGGACAGTAGTATCAGAGCTATGCAGCTGGTTATCGAAGCAAGAAGTAGAAGGTGACGGAGCCAAGACTCCAAGAATCAAAGATCAACTTCTTGGGTGATTCAAGAACGGAGTTAAGATCTATATCTGATCGTGTTCTTGATGTAAATCAAGAACGGTGTTAAGATCAATATCTGATCATGTTCTTGAGAGTGATTCAAGAACTGTGTAAAGATTAAGATCTGGTCGTGTTCTTGAGAGTGATTCAAGAACGGTTAAGATCCATCTTCGATCTGTGTTCTTGAAGTTGAAGAAAGCATTTATGGTTAGTGCATAAATATGAGATTTTGTCCGCAAGATGGGTTCAAATTTCGGTATTGAGAAGTTTGATGGAAAGAGAGATTTTTCCCTGTGGAAGCAGAAGATCAAGGTGGTTCTAATGCAACAGAAAGTGGACTTAGCTCTTAGAGAAGATGATGCTTTTCCAGCAAGTGTCACGGAGGACCAGCGGACCGAGATGAAGAAGATGGCTTACAACACCATCTTCTTGCACATATCGGATAATGTCACAAGGGAGTGCGAAGACTCGAAAGATCCAGCTGCATTATGGAAGAAACTAGATGAGTTGTTTCTTGCCAAGACTCTATCGGATAAAACATATCTTCATAAACGAATCTTTGCTTTTAAATTTGATCCTAAGAAAGAGTTGCAAGATAATCTTGATGCCAAGAAAAGGAGTGCATCAAGTGGTAAAGGCCGGTTCTTTAAAAGAAGGCCAGTAACTCGGTATGGCAGCAACCATAGCTACTACCAGGACAGACGTAGAGGAGAGAGCCATGAGAGAGTGCATAGTAGTATGCATGGCTACTACTGGAACAGAGGTAGAGGAGAGAGCCATGGGAGACTGCACAGTAGCCTGTATGGCTACTACTGGGATAGAGGTAGAGGAGAGAGCCATGAGAGACTGCACAGCAGCATGCATGGCTACTACCGGGACAGAGGTAGAGGAGAAAGCTATGGGAGAATGCATTCCAGACTTGAAAGTTGTGAACCATACTTCTAAGCAATTGAAAATAGATGATAGAAATTACCTTACTCATGACTTAGAGTTGGTTGCTATAGTGATTATTTAAAATATTGGAGACATCAATTGTATGAAGCCACTTGTTAGATATTCATGGGTTATAAGAGTTAGACATACTTATCTACCCAGAGAGAGTTGAATTTGAGACAAAGATGGTGGATGAAGTTGATTAGTAACTATGATTGTACAATTCATTATCATCTAAAAATGCGAAGGTGATAGCTGATGTATTGAGTAGAAAATTCTACAAGAAGGTTAACTGTTATGGGAATACGGATATGAAATTGATGATAGATTTAAAAGAGATAATAATAAAGTTGAATAACAGTGGTAGAGGATCATGGTTAATAAATATGGTTGTACAGTCATCCATAATGAAATGTTTTAGAGATGCAAGGTAGAGATCAAGAGATAGAAAAAGATTAAGCATTGAGTGCTTATTAGAACGTAATATGAGGCTAAAATTGAAGTAAGAGTATTTTAGTATTGGAACTTGGAAATTGTGTTCCAAATAATGTGAAGTTAAGAGAGGGGATAATGAGAAAGGTTCATGATGATGTAGATTCGATGCAACTAAGTAACAATAAGATGTACACAGGATTGAGACCGAAATTCTGATAGTCAAGATGGAAGAGGGATGTAGCTGAGATTGTGAGGTTGTATGAAGTACCATTAGTCATGGTGTCAAATAAAGATGCTATATTGGGAAAGGATTTCTGAAAGCCACGGGTACACAGTGGTAATTTAATATAATTTTCATGCTCATATTGGACTTTTAGAATACTAGAAGATATGTTAAGGACAAATGTGATGAATTTCTCAGTAAATTGAGATGCTTACATGCCATTGATTGAAGTTGTTTATAATAATCGGTATCAAATTTGTATTGGGATGGCACCCATTGAGACATTGTATGATAGGAGGTGTAGAACTCCTATATGTTGGGAAGAAATGGAAGAGAAAAATATATCTGGTCTATCTATTATTAAGCTAACAATGGAGATGATCAAATTTGTTAGAGAGAACCGTAAAGCAGCCTAGAGTAGACCTCTTGAGTCTTAAGTAAGTGATTGGGTGTAGTGAAATATATATATATATATATCTTAATGAAAAAGTGTATTCGGATTTAAACAGAAAAAGAAAGTTGAATCCGAAGTATGTGGGACCCTATGAGGTTGTTGAGAAAGTTGGATCAGTTGTGAGTAACCTGAATTTGTCTCTAGAATTAAAACATGTTCACTTTTAAGAAAGTGTGTACATGATATTTCGAGCTAAGTTATAGAAATTCAGAAAGATTTGGTGTGCATACAAGTATCAATAAGGATTTTAGAGAAAGGAACAAGTTTTGTATAATAAAGAAAATTGCATTAGTTCAAGTACTGTAGCGGAATAAGGATGTTGAAGAGATTACACAAAAATGTGGGACGATTATGAAAAAGTATTATTCACAATTGTTTCTGGAGCAAAGTAAAGAAATTTCGAGGACGAAATTTTTGTAAGGTGGGTAGAATTGTAATACCCGTATTCGTAAAGTAAAGGTAAAGAAGTAAATTAATAAATATAGCATGAAATCAAAATCGTATATTTTACGCAAAGGAATAGTATTGAATAAAATAATTTAAAAAAATATGAATAGTAAAACTTAAATAGTAAAAAAAAAAGGAAAAATAGTAAAAAGGAAAACAAAAAAAAACTTTGGTCTGGACATTCAGAAACATCCATAAGAAAGTTAATGAAAAAAAAGGGAGAAAGTCAAACAAAAAAAAAAGAGACAAAAAAAAAAAAAAACTGAAATCGTGGCAGCTTTTTTGCTGTAAAAAATTAGGCCAAAGTTAGGCCAAATTGTTTAAAGAAAGCTTAGTGTAAAACATGTGTAGGGAGGAGAGGAAAAATGGGTGTTTGAGTTGAAAATGTTTTTGGCTGTCGAGAGCAGCCAACTTGTATATATACACGCACTGTAAACACAAATTTTCCTTACCGATTTCGTTAGTTTTTCCTTCAAATTTCTCTATTTTCTCTATACACTTGGAGACTCAAAGAAAAGTCAAAAGAGCAAAATTTTGAAGAGATTTTCTACAGAATTTCATAGAGGATCATGAAAAGCTATCAGTAATTATGAGATAATAGTATAATATTTATTTTTGAATTTTTAGCATATATGAAATTCCTGGAGCACAAAGTGAGAATTTTCATAGGGAGTGATTTACGATGAATTTAAGAAATAACTATAAATTTAATGCAAATATTATGTCAAGTGTTGACTATCTACAACAGGAGAAATTTCTGAGAGGAATTTTAAAGAAACTTAGTTATATAAATTTGTGGATAATAAGGATAACCAGTTTAAGTGGTTTGAATTTTTATATTGTTTTTATATTACAGTTTCATATCATTGTTCATGTGCATATGCATTTATTTATATAACCGAAAGAACCGGGAAGGTAGCTGGTCTAATGAAATAACTGTGACAGCCGGTATATGCTGGAATTAAAAGAGAGAACCGTGACAGCCGGTATATGCTAGAATTAAAAGAGAAAACCATGACAGCCAATATATGCTGGAAAGAACCGGGAAGGCAGTCGGTCTTATGAGAATGAAAGAACCAGGAAGGCAGCCGGTCTTATGAGAATGATAGAACCGGGAAGGAAGCCGGTCTTATGAGAATAAAAGAATCGGGAGGGCAGCCGATCTAAGATAATAACAACCTCTCGACATGTGGGAAAACGTTCCCATCATAATCATTCATGCATTTGCATATGTCTTAACTATTGCTGCATTATTGAAATGCTGAGATGTGTTTTAATTATGGTTGCATGATTGAAATGCTGAGGTGTGATTTATTATCGTGAAAATAATTATAGATGATTGAGTCTCACAGAAAGAGACAGTTATGATGAAATTATTATTGAAAAGCTGAGATGAGGTATATTTTCGTGTATGATGGCTGAGTCTCATAAAAAGAGACAGCTATGATAATCAGATTATTGAAATGCTGAGATGTGGCATATTATTGTGAATTTAATTATAGATAGTTGAGTCTCATAAAAAGAGACAACTATGATAATGAGATTATTGAAATGCTGAGATGTGGCATATTATTGTGAATTTAATTATAGATGGTTGAGTCTCATAAAAAGAGACAGCTATGATAATGAGATTATTAAAATGCTGGGATGTGGGACATTATTGTGAATTTAATTATAAATGGTTAAGTCTCATAAAAAAGAGACAGTTATGGTGTTAAGACTTATTGAAATGGAAGATTTTATGATGTGAGCCTCATTACGAGGTAATTATGAGATAATTGATGGTCTTAAGGTGGACCAATGATTAAGAAGAAGATATTGATAGTATGTGGTTATGTGAAAAGTAAAAGACTAAATAATAAAGGACTATTTATGGAATTTGGAATACTTCTAGTAAATTTAATTCACTGAGATTGTGAAGCTCACCTCTCATTGTACAATGATTTTCAGGTAACAGGCTTGGCAAATAGTTTGGTGAGTTGAGGTTCAGAAGAAGTCATTTTCTGTAAGCCGCGAACGTGTCATCATCCTCAGACTAATGAGAAAATAAAAAAAAAATTTATTTGTAAATCTTCATGCATTTTACGGATTGATGTAAAGTTCTTTTGGTGATTTTTTTTATTGTTGCATATATGTGTCGTGCTGGATTCTCAAAAAGTGATGACGCTGTTTCGGGGTGGCCAACCCGGGATGGATCGTTACATTCGGTTTATCAAATGCTCCCAGCACCTTCATGTGTATAATGAACCAAGTTTTGAAACCCTTCATTAGTAAATTTGTGGTTGTTTATTTTGACGATATCTTAAACTATAGCCAGGATGAGGTGGAGCACTTGGACCACTTGCGGGAAGTGTTGCTGGTTTTACCCGTGAATAAGCTCTACGTGAACCTGAAGAAGTGCAACTTTCTCACTGCAAAGCTATTGTTTTTGGGATTTATCGTGGGTGCAGATGGTATTCAGGTTGATGAAGAGAAGGTACGTGCAATTTGGGAGTGGCTAACCCCAACAACAGTGCACCATGTTCGCAGTTTTCATGGACTGGCCACTTTCTACCAAGGTTTATTTGGAACTTCAGCAGTATAGTAGCACCAATCACAGAGTGCATGAAAAAAGGCCAATTCCAGTGGGAAAATGCACAAGATACAGCCTTTGCAGTGATCAAAGAGAAGCTTTCTATAGCTCTGGTACTTGCCCTACCAAGCTTTGACAAGTTATTTGAAGTTGAGTGTGATGCCTCAGGTGTGGGTGTTGGTGCTGTTCTGTCACAGGAGAGATGACTAGTAGAGTTTTTTAGCGAGAAGCTCAACAATGCTCACCAAAAGTGGACAACGTATGAGCTGGAATTTTATGCAGTCATCCGAGCTTTGACACACTGTGAGCATTACTTGATCCAGTGTGAGTTTGTTCTCTACAGTGATCACCAAGCCTGAAATTTATCAACACGCAAACCACCCTGAACAGAATGCATGCTCGGTGGACTACCTTCCTACAGAAGTTCACTTTTGTACTTAAACACGAGTCTGGGCAGTTGAATAAGGTGGCAGATGCGTTAAGCCGGCGCACATCCTTACTCTTGACTCTCTGATCAGAAATTGTGGGGTTTGACTATTTGAAAGAGTTGTATGAGGAAGATACTGATTTTCAGGAAATTTGGGTGAAGTGTCAACGGAAAGAGACAATCTCGGATTTTCATAATCATGACGAGTTCCTGTTTTGCGGTAACCAATTGTGCATCCCTCACACGTCTTTGCGTGAGTAGATTCTCCGTGAGATACACAGCAGCCGCTTAGGGGGTCATGCAGGGCATGACAAAACAATAGCCCAGGTAGCTGAACGTTATTACTGGCCACAGCTGAAACGTGATATGGGAAAATTCGTTCAGAGGTGCCCTGTATGCCAAGCTGAAAAGGGTCAAGCACAAAATACCAGGTTGTACACTCTTTTGCTCGTACCGAAAAATATTTGGGAGGATTTGACAATGGACTTTATTTTGGGGCTCCAACGGACTCAACATGGGGTGGATTCTGTTTTTGTGGTTGTCGACCGGTTCTCCAAGATGGCACACTTTATTCCGTGCCACAAAACTTCAGATGCGTCTCATGTAGCCAGCCTTTTCTTTCGTGAGATTGTTCACCTTCATAGGGTTCCCAAGTCTATCACCTCCGATCGCGATGTCAAGTTCCTTTGCCACTTCTAGAAATCACTTTGGGGCAGGTTTGACACATCCCTTAAATACAGCAGCACTTGTCATCTGCAAACAGACGGCCAAACCGAGGTGGTAAACCGGACCCTTGGTAACTTAATACGTTGTGTGACTGGTTCTCGGCCTAAGTAGTGGGATATCGCCCTCCCACAAGCTGAATTTGCTTTTAACAGCATGTACAACCGCTTTACCGGGAAGATGCCATTCGAAATTGTCTACACCAAAGCACCTCAACATGCTTTGGACCTTGTTCCTTTGCCCAAGCCTCTTGGCCATAGTCAGGCTACTCAGAACCTAACTGAGCAAGTACAACACATCCATGTAGAAGTTCGCCAAAGTCTAGAGTTGTCCAACAACAAGTATAAAGCTACTGCCGATAAGTATCGACGTGAACGTGTATTTCAGGAATGTGACTTAGTGATGGCCCATCTGCGTAAGAACCGTTTCCCTGTAGGAACTTACAACAAGCTAAAAATCAGGAAGTATGGCTCTTTCCGGGTGCTGAAGCGCATTAATGATAATGCTTATGTGATTGAACTTTCAGATAACATGACCATTTCCAACACTTTCAATATGGTAGATTTGTTTGAATACCATCCACCGGACGAACCACTTTATCCTGACAGTAGTAACTCGAGGTCGAGTTCTTTTGAAGTAAGGGTGAATGATACAGAATAGGTAGACAGAGCAGAACAGATGGCCTTGGACTACCTAGAACGGTTGGATCACTCCAAATCTAAGGGTATAGTTTACGTCGTTTTACGTTCCAGCCCAGATCGGGCCCTGGAGACCCTAGTCTGATTGGAAACGGGCTTCCGGGAAAAACTCATTCTTTATAATGAGCATAGCGGGATTTTAGCCAAAAAAACGACGTTTAGGTCTTCAATTTAGTAGTTTTCAGTTTTTAGGAAATTTCCTATTTTGTACTTGCTTAATTTCGATTTTCCTTTTTTTTTATTTTGACCTTAAAAATAAGGAGGCCATGTAATATTAGGAATTATTTTTCTGAATAAAATTAGAGTTTCTTTCTCTTCGTGAGAAATATTGTATTGAGGATTGGAGGCACAGTTCTTCTTCCTAGTCCTTTCTTCCGCTCGCGTTCTACGTCATAAATATACAGAGATGGACTGCCAACCAAACAAGTTAGTCAACCAGTTTGGAGATTGATACATACTTGGTGGGGTTAAACCTCTCAGAGATATATGCATTGCATAGGGCTTGAATTGAGTTCTTCTCGAGATAAGAAAGTGTAAAGCTAGCACTACAAGATAATTTACATTTACCAGCGCTTTACAAAAACGCCGCAATATAATACCCGCCGGCACTTCTTTTTTGGCACTTCCTTGAAGCACTGCAATATCCAAAGAACATATAACGGCACTTCAAAGCGCCGTTATATGTGACTCTTAATACACATAGCGGTGCTTCAAAGCGCTGCTATATGCAGAGGAGCATATTCTGACCTTTCAAAGCGCCGCAAAATTCTGGCGCTTCAAAGCGCCGGTATATGCAAAAAATTGCACATATAAAACCTTTGCCGCGATATTTTTTCCCCTAAATTTTTTTTGTCGCACCCTGCTCCACCGCGCCGTTTCCATTACAGGTCTACATAGCCATCATCACCCCAGCCGCCGTGAACCCCTCCACGCACATAGCCTTTGACCCACTGTGCCGTTCACCCATCCCTGCTCCACCGCACCGTTTCCCTTACAGGTCTACATAGCCATCATCACCGCAGCAGCCGTGAACCCCTCCCTGCTCCACCCCGCCGTTTCCCTTATAGGTCTACATAGCCATCATCACCGCAGCCGCTGTGAACCCCTCCACGCACATAGCCTTTAACCCACTGTGCCGTTCACCCATCCCTGCTCCACCGCACCGTTTCCCTTACAGGTCTACATAGCCATCATCACCCCAGCCGCCGTGAACCCCTCCACGCACATAGCCTTTGACCCATTGTGCCGTTCACCCATTCTCTCTCTATTTTCAAGTAAGCCGCCATTCAAGCTGTTGTACTGTGCCACCTCTGGGTTACGTGAAGAAGGTGAAATCACTGCCCTGACAGTGCGCAACCACTTTTATCTCCGGTAAGCCAATGTTTTCCACCCTGTCATCTGCCCTTCTCATTCTTGCAAGCTAATGGGCTTCAATTGTTCGATCCACAGCAGGCAGTATTGTCGCACAGCTGAAGCACTTCTGCTCGTGACAGTGCCTTGGGATCCCCGACCATCTAGCCAAGAATGTGGCCTTGATTCGCGAGATCAATGGCAATATCTTGAAGGTTCTTTCGATTTACTCTGATTTGTCTGTCAATTTCTCGAATGTTTTCCATCAACGGTCAAGAAGTGGGAATTTCAAATTATATTATGTGTACTAACTATATTGAGACATAAGTGAGCCGTTTTTGGATTTTCCATGTTTATGATATAGGTCTAGAATATGTTGATTTAGGTTTGGGAATTCTTCTCATCAGAAGCTCTATGCAGTGCATATGGAAAATGATTTTCATCAGGAGCTATTTACTTTTTGATTAATGAAAGTATTTGTTGTTCCTAATTTTTGTGATAAAGTAACTACTGTTGATTATTCACTATTTTAGTTATGGTAGTTTAATTATTATTCTGACGAGTTTTTATGCTTATAAAAAAATCACTTCTGACGTGTCGTTGCTTGCTAAGAAGTTCAAATTGTTCAGAATAGTTAGTATGATTCAGAACAGCTATGTTGATTCAGTGTCTGTATAGATTCTGCAAGATCTGAGAAACATTCTGGTTAAAAAGATTTCTTTGCTTGGTGGCCTATCTCTAAGAATAGTTTTCTTATCAATGCCAATCTCTAAGAATATTATTTGGGGAAAGGATGGCTATGCTTCTAAATTGCTTTTGCATGAAGCTATATAA
Source organism: Bretschneidera sinensis (assembly GCA_023935145.1). NCBI lineage: Eukaryota > Viridiplantae > Streptophyta > Magnoliopsida > Brassicales > Akaniaceae > Bretschneidera > Bretschneidera sinensis. The sequence goes on along the minus strand of CM043698.1, from coordinate 144,928,628 downwards.
AATATCCTTTGAAATCAAAATATCCACAATGTACTTTCAGCTCCTATTTGGACCTAGTGAGGTCCATTACCTAGGTTGAACTAATCTTTTTTAAGTAGTATAATTTTACAAGTAATTTTTTAATCAGACTCGATGGGTTGCGGTCTGGAATTTGAGGCTCAGTTTCTGCCCTTCTAGTTTTTCCTTCAATTATTGTCTATTACGGAAAATTGATCTTAATTCTTGAATATCTTGAGTATATGTTCTCTTTGTGCAGCCTTCTTCATCTCACTAATTTTAGCTGGCTGTTTATTTATTTGATGATTGTTTGTGTTATATATGGAAGACGTCCTCTTGAGCTTTGTCGTAGGTAATTTGTCACAAGTTCATTTCTGTTATAGAAGGGAAGGAGAACGTTGTTTTTGAAAACCCAAAACAAACATGCCCATATTTTATATCTTGGTTTTGAGTTTCAAATTATGGAAATATATCCCTTATTTTTATGAATATGATATTTATATGGTATATGATTCAACATGTTGAATATCTTTCGAAACTTTTCGTAGTCTTCCACTATCTCCTTACCTTACCCATCTTTTTCATGGTGCTTGCCACTTTTGCTTTTCCTCTTGCTTGTGTCTTAGTAGAATGCGTACTGTAAGCTTAGAAGGTGGGAATTATTCATCCTTTTTCCCTTAGCATTTTGCATTTTATATTTTATTCGTTTCTTAACATAGATGCATAAATATATGAATAATTGCATGTATATGCATGTTTATCTATGTATGTATTTATATATACATCTATGGTGAAAGTGCCAATTATATTATCATTCTATGCAGAGTTTATTTTCCCTTTTGCAGCTACCTCGAAAGTTGAGGCTAAACATGATCCTAGGTATCTTATAGTGTATATTGACAAACTCAACCTATTATTATCTGAGATATGAAAATAAGTATTACCATAACATTAGTTATGGAACCCTTCCTGTCTTCCTTCATGGACCAAAACTTTGAGATTTTACAATTTCCATATAACAGGATGTTCTAGTTAGTATTATTGGATCTTCATTTAAGAACAAATATATTCTATTTACCTATATAAAAAACTAGTTTATAAAACAGAGGGTTATCCATTTTAGTACCTGTGAATATAGAGAAAATAATTGATTGTTCTAACTAAAGCACAGTGTAGATATATATTTTTCTTGGCTGAATTTGCTCTCTCTGGCCTGATACCCTATCATGTAGAGCTTGCATGAAAGACAATCTATTATGTGCATATGCTTTTGGCATAACATGATATAATAATTATACAATTACATATTTAGTAATAATATGTAGTATTATTTAAATAAAACTAATATGTTATTATTTTCATAAATTATTATAATAATTTTGAAGATTAGTAATAATCAAATGTTAATAATAGTAATAATAATAATTATTTATAATAAATTACTATAAAATTATACAATTATTAAATACTTATATTATTATTATTATTATAGTATTACTATTATTATTTCAATAATTTTTATGTTATTAATTCTTATTAAGACTGTAATAATTATTAATATTAATTATTTGGTGAGACCAATTGCCAACATGCGTTTGTATCAATTTCAGTTCATCCACTTACCAATCAATTTGAAGTTTGTGATTATGCATTCTTTTGTTTTATATATTACAATATTGACTTGATTAACATTGTTTTAGGAAAGTCTATTGGCATCATCTAAAAATGGATAAAAGTTTGATAGATAAACCGAGGTCGAGTAAAGCCTATATGGATGGTGTTGCAAACTTCATTAGATTTGCATGTCAGAAAGCTTGTGCTCGTGGTAGTATTGTTTGTCCATATAGGAGATGTGGTAATTGTTATTCATTCGAACCAGAAATTGTTCAAGAGCATCTACTGTATAATGGGTTTAGTCCCGGTTACACCGAGTGGGTTTTTCATGGGGAAAAAGTCTCTCGTATAGACCACCCTCACACTAGTTCACAACCCACTAGTGTTCCAGGTGGCTTCATGGGACGAGATGACGTGTTGGGTTTGCTCCGAGGTGCCTTCCAGGTTACTTGTGAAAACTCAAACAATGAACCGTTAAGTTTAGGAATAGAAGTGGGATCTTCAAATGAGCATGGTGAAGAGCAACAGGCTCATTGTGGGTTTGAGTTCAATAATTGTGGTGATCCTTCAGACGTCGAACATCCAGTTCGTTCTGCTATTGATGAGACGACTCAGTATCGCAACTTGATGAAAGATTACGATACTGAACTTTATCCGGGTTGTCAGAATTTCACAAAGTTAAGTTTTATGTTATATTTACTACACAAATGTTTGAATGGGTGGTCTGGAAAATCACTGACTATGTTGCTTGAGTTTATCAACATGGCATTTCCGATGTGTGCACCATTGCCATCAAATTATTATGAAGCCATGAAGATTATCAAAGGATTGGGTCTTGGGTATGAGAAGATTCATGTTTGTCATAATGACTGCACACTGTATTGGGGTGAGCATTTGAATGATGAATTTTGTCATGCATATGGTGTGGCACGGTGGGTCAAAAACACAGATGATGATGAGGATTCGTTGAATGAGATGGATGGTCAATCGAAGAAGAAAAAGCCAGCTAAGGTATTGCGTTATTTTCCACTAATACCGAGATTGAAGAGGATATATATGTCATCTAAAACGGCTTCGTTGATGAGATGGCATGACAAAGATCGGACAAATGATGGGATTTTAAGACACCCTGCAGATGGATTAGCATGGAATGAATTGGATAGATTGTATCTCGATTTTGCAGCTGATCCTCGGAGTGTTAGGCTTGGCTTAGCTAGTGATGGGTTCAATCCCTTTCGAACAATGAGTTCAACCTATAGCACATGGCCCGTTCTTTTGGTCCCATACAATTTGCCACCGTGGCTTTACATGAAGCAAACATCCTTCATCATTTCAACGGTGATTCCTGGTGAGAGAAGCCCCGGTAATGATATTGATATCTTTTTGCAGCCTCTAATTGAAGAGTTGAAACAATTATGGGATGGTGTTGATGCGTTTGATGCGTCCACAAATCAAAGCTTTAAGCTTCGCGCTTCTTTTCTTTGGACCATTAATGATTTTCCAGCCTATGCAAACTTATCTGGTTGGAGCACCAAGGGGTGGGTTGCTTGTCCATGTTGTGGGGAATCTACGCATTCTGTATGGTTAAAGCACGGGGGAAAGTTTTGCTATATGGGTCATCGTCGATGGTTAGCAGAAAACCATGAGTTTCGTTTTCAAAATGATCAGTTTGAGGGCACCATAGAGTTGGGATCTGCTCCTGTTCCACCGTCTGGGCACGATGTTTTAAGACAACTAGAGGGTGGAAACTATAGCTATGGTAAAACCTCAAAGCCTTCTAAGAAGAGGGCAAGAGAGGATGTTGGTGCCTCTACGGGGCAAGTGCTAGTGGATGAAGTTGATAACCTTTTTGAGGGTGTGGATGATTTTCTTGAAAATGTTGATAATGAGGATATTCCCATGGATGAGGGAGTTGTAGATACGATGTGGAAAAAAAAAAGCATTTTTTTTGAGTTACCATATTGGAAAGACAATCTATTACGTCATAATTTAGATGTGATGCATATAGAGAAGAATATATGTGATAATTTGATTGGAACAATATTGAATATAGATGGTAAGACTAAAGATAATAAGTAGGCACGCCGCGATCTCGAGGAAATTGGTATTAGGAAAGACCTCCATTTAGTTGTTCTTCCTAATGGAAAAGATCACTCGCCTCCAGCATGCTACACTATGTCCATGAAGGAGAAGCAGAATTTCTTGACAGTTTTGGCAAATCTTAAAGTTCTCGATGGGTATGCATCAAACATCTCGAGATGTGTCAACCTAAAGGATCGTAAGCTGTTAAACTTAAAGAGTCATGACGGTCACATATTGATGCAAGAAATCCTTCCGATTTCCTTAAGAGCATCTTTGCCTAGACATGTTCTAGTAGTTGTGTCTAAGTTATCATCATTTTTCAAAGCTTTATGCTCTAAAGCCCTTGATCCCCATGAGCTTGACTTATTTGAGTCGCGTGTTGTTTTGACACTCTGCCATTTGGAGAAAATATTCCCCCCCGGGTTTCTTTACTATTATGGTTCATCTTATCATTCACTTAGCCTCCGAGGCTAGACTTGGGGGTCCCGTACACTACAGGTGGATGTATCTTGTTGAGAGCTTAGATGTTCAAAGCTATTTTGTGCACTTTGTTTTTTTTGTTATATATTGGATACTTAATTAATCTTTAATTTTTTGGCTTCGCAAGGTATTTAGTGCGCTTGAAATCTTACGTACGTAATAGAAGTCGACCCGAGGGGTCAATTGCTGAAGGGTACAATGGGGAAGAGTGTCTAAAATATTGCTCCCAATACTTCAAAGGTGTAGAAACAAGATCCAACCGTCCCCAAAGGAACAATGATACTGTAAATTTTCCGGATGAATACATGTTTTCCTCTGGTGGACGGATAATTGGAAAGATTGTGAGTATTGAGCTTGATGACATGTCATTGGCTCAAGCACATCATTATGTGTTGCTCCATAATGATAAATTTTCTGACCTTCGTAGGTTAGTATCAATAAAGGAACTTAATATGGTATCATGTGTTTAAATTGAGTTTTTATTACTTTTTGTTAGCACTGTGATGGCTAACAGTTACATAAAAACATCAATTATTGCAGCTCATTTTTGGCTACTCAAAGGCTAACCAACCGTTCCAATCGACCAACACAAAGTCTCGAACAAAAGTGGTTGGTTGAGAAATTTCTCTCATGGCTTATGAGGCAGGTTAGTCATAATAACAAGAGTCTTCAATTTCTATAAGTGTTATAAATAAAATATTGAATGTTGTTGTCTCATATTAATTGTTGGAAAATGTTTAGGTGCCATGGATGGTGAATAACAATTATTCAGATGAACTAATTGCCTTCGCTCGAGGTCCGAATAATTTTATTAGGAGATTCAATGGATTCAACATCAACGACTTTAAATTCCACACAAAGGAACGTGAGAGGTGTAGACGATCTCAAAATTCGGGAGTGATGGTTAAAGCGGATGATAAAATGTATTATGGTGTGCTCAACGATATAATCGAGCTGGATTACTATGGGACGTTTAAGATTGTGTTGTTCCATTGTGTTTGGGTGGATATTAATTCACCCAGGGGTTTAAAGAAAGATGCAAGTGGTTGCGTTCTTGTGAACTTGAATAGGTTAATACACACTGGTCAGTTATTGAAGGATGACCCGTTCGTACTTTCATCTCAAGCGAAGCAAGTGTTTTATGTGCAAGACCCAACAATGAAGGAATGGTATCATGTTGTGATCACAAAGCTAAGGGACTTATATGAAATGGGGGAAAAAATGCAGGAAGAGGATGATGACACTTACAATCAGTGCATGCCTTCTAATGTAGTGGTAGACGATCAATTAGATTGTATCTCAACTTGGGCTAGGATGGACATTGACGAAGATACCAACTAATCTTATGTGCATTTCCGTGTAATTATATTTGGATGTGTATTTATGTGATTGACATGTGTGTCAACGAGTTTTGTAAGGTTTTATTGTAATCTATCGGGTTACTGTTGCTTTGTATCACACTTAATAAGAGTCCTGAACTTTTTGCGTACAGTTTGTGGAATACTACTTTAGACTGTCGTAAATTTCTGTTTTGGTTGTATCATTTATTATTGTTTGTTCTTTAAATCCAATTTGAATCACTTATTTGTTCATAACTTCTCAGGTACTCAGAAGATATTAATTGCTGCATTTGCTGCGACCCCTTGACCATTCCTATCTTTCAGGTGTGGTTCTTCTAATTCTTGTTAACTTTTAATGTATTTTTGATAGTGTGAGATATAATCATTTTAATGTTTTTATCTTTACAGATTGCAAGATGTATAGGTCAAAAAATATCCCTCCATCGGTTAGAGATAACATGTCAAACCAGTATGCAGTTGAGTCTTCACACCATCAAGAAGATATTCACCATGAGCATGAGTATCACCTTGATGATGATCATGACTCGCAAAATGATTCTGAGACCGATCCAATAACATCGGAAAGTGAGCACAATGATAGTGAACAATACGAGATAATTGATAATTTTTGTATTAGAATACATTCTATCTATAACTAGTTTAATACCACATTGTTATACTAATTATATAATTTATGTTTTCAATGTATAGATTCTGAAGGGAGGGTGAGGAAGCAGACACGTGTTTTGAGAACCTCACAAGTGTGGTCCCTTGAATGTGGGGAAAAAATTGTGGTCCACTTCAATTCATGTCATCAACCTATTAAGAAAGGTGGCCAAATGTTTAGTAGCTGGTTGGGCAAGGTAGCGAAGAGAGGGAACCTTTGTCCGCTTAATTACACGGATTGGAAGAAGGTCCCTTCTAGCTACAAGAAGGACCTTGTTATATTGATTCGGGTAAGTAACAACTTAATAACCATTGATTGCCTCCAATCTCTCTTTTTGTTTTTGTTTATTCGTTGTGTTGTACATGCATAATCCCTAACACCAATAATGCTTATTTGACATCGATTTCCTTTCTGTGTGGTAGAGGAAGTTCCATTACCCTACGATTGAGGCGATAGACAACATTTTGTTGAGGATGATAGGGAAAAAATGGAGGGACTACCGATATGTGCTGAAAAGGGACTACGTTAGGAACAAAACGAAACAACAAGTTTTGAGCAATGATGTTCCAAAAGGCGTAGATCAAGACCAGTGGAAGCAACTAGTGAACTACTGGTTCTCTGACCAGAGTGAGGTTGTTTTAAGACAATAATGTTCATTTAGATTCTCATTGTTTCTATTTTTCTATTAAAGACTGATTATTCAATTGGTTTATTATTGGTGTAGAAATATTCGACTATAGGGACAGCGGCACGTGAAAGACAACAATGTCCTCACACATCTGGTTCAAAGAGTTTTGCTAGACGATGGGATGAATATGTGAGTTAATTTGCTTTATTAATCCAATCTTTCATTTAAGATGTCACTGTCACAATTTGATCTCTTTCCATAAATGGTAGGAGATGACACATGGGAATGAGCCCGGGCGCGTAGAGTTTTTTGCTGAAACTCATAAATGCAAGGATGGGACTTTTATTGATGATGCATCACGACAATTTATGGTAAGTTGAACATCTTTAAAAATAGGGGAAAAGCCTAAATTTTTTTTATTCCTTCCTATTTTCACTTGATGTGGAATGAAAGAAAGAAGAGAGCCTTCAATTAAGTTAAGAAATATATATCTTTTATCAAGGAAGGGTGATAAAATATTTTTGACCCAAAAGTTTGATGTTATTATTATTTTTTAAATGAGGATGACTTCATAGACTTCATTGTCATACTCTCTTGCTTTTGTAAATGGTTCTTTTGTTGTGTACACATGTAGTACTCCTTTGATGCCAAAGGAATACATCTGTCTGGTTCTTGTGCCTTTAGGATTAATCTGTTAGGCAATGTGATCCTGACATATATATTAGAGCTGTGTTTAAAATATGATCCGTTTTCTTTCTTTAATTACTAATTAGATATAGATCTGAATCTTAGATCAGTAAATGTGTTTAATTAGCAGCAGGTGAGGTTGGGAACTTGATCATGTTTTTCATTTTTTTTCGGACTAGATTAGTACTAAACAAATTTTATGTATGGTGAAGATTTTATGTACTAAACAAAGGAAGCTGAATGTATGGTGAAGATTTTATGCTTTGAAGGTAAAAATGATATCCTAGTTACACTTTGGGAGTTATGCTGATAAAAGTGGGATGATTTTGTATGGTGGTGACCATCGACGAGCATAGATGATACTTTGTTGCTTTGCACATTTTGTCTAAATTAGGTACATTGCTTGGATTGTATATTTGTTTTTCTTTTGCAGGAGGTTTTATGAAAAAATAGGGGAAATTCTGTCCGTTTTTCTATAAAATATGTTAAACACATTTTGTTTTATGTATATTGCGCTGTTATTAGCTACTAAATATTCGGCTTGGATTGTATATTTGTTTTTCTTTCGCAGAAGGTTTTATGAAAAAAATGGGGGAAATTCTGCCCGTTTTTCTATAAAATATGATAAATACATTTTGTTTTATGTATATTGCGCTGTTATTAGCTACTAAATATTTGGCTTGGATTGTATATTTGTTTTTCTTTCGCAAGAGGTTTTATGAAAAATTAGGGGAAATTCTGCCCGTTTTTCTATAAAATATGTTATTAAACACATTTTGTTTTATGTATATTGCACTGTTATTAGCTACTAAATATTCGGCGGAGTTTAATCTTTATTGTTTCTTAATTGTAGGTGATGGCTGAAGCTCGTGTTGCTGAACTTATTGCAGCTTCAGGATCCTCTGATGCTAGCAATAATTTAGCAATACAAAATGAAGTCTTCACCGAACTTATGGGTGAAGAGAGTTCCGGTCGTGTCCGAGGTCAGGGTTTTGGAGTTACTCCCTCTGCTGTGTTTGGACTTTCAGCTCAAATAAGGAATGATATGGGATACCATGGAGGCTATGCTGAAGAGATAAATAGTTTGAGAGCACAAATAGAAGAAAACAATCAACAGCATGCGCAACAAATTAAACAAATAACGGCGAGACACGATGATCAAATAAATAATATGCAATCCCAAATGGATGAGCTGAAGTCTTTACTACAGCATTTGGCTAATAGAAGACCTCATGATTGATTTCGTGATGCTAAAATAATTTTTCATACTACATTTCCATTACTTTGTTTTTGTATGAATTTTATATATGAACTATGACTGTTTTTTTTTTTTTGTGTAAATAAGACGTTTATGTTGACTGAAAGAATTTTTATGGATGATGCATTTTATATTTCGAGGAACATTTGCATATAGAATGTATGTTGATATTTAAGTCAAAGTTAAAAAACATAATTAAAACCGAAATTTATTTTGGGGGGGGAGTGTATATTTTGCGGCGCTTATATACCGGCGCTTTGAAGTGCCGCTACGTACCGGCGCTTGGAAGTGCCGATACGTACCGGCGCTTGGAAGTGCCGCTACGTACCGGCGCTTGGAAGTGCCGCTCGGGAAAAATATGCATATTGCGGCACTAAATCAAAGCGCTGGTATTTGCGTTTCGACACCACACATTCCGGTGCTTGATCCGGCGCTTGTAAAAAGCGCTGAAAATTCATATTGCGGCATTTTTAAGCGCCGGAATATGCAAAAAAAAGCGTCGGTGCTTACAATTTATCTTGTAGTGTAGCTTACAGCCCCTGTTAAAAAATTGAAATGCTAGTTGCAGCTGATCAAACTCAGGGTGAGAATAATTTTTTGTTGCAATGCAGGATGCTTACAAACAAAGAAAAGTGATACACTTACCCAAACATGGCATGAGAGCATGAAATGGTCAATGCCAAGGCTACATTTCCAATATGGGTATCTTCCTGCTGCAAGATTGACATAGTCTATGATAGTGCTTCTTATGGGATAAAAATCATGTGAGTCACGTTAATAAACAAATCGGACCATATTTACCACACTAAATAGAAGTTAAAACAAGTGTTTTTTCTATGTATCTTTTGTTCGGAACCAGCTCTTAGTCTCCATCCTGCGGATAAAATTTCCTTCCGTGGAGTATATAATCTTGCAAGGACCATCGTGAGGCAATGGAGGCTTCCCTTCCTTGTAGACAAAGATTTTGAACTGCTTTTCCATTTCCAGGTAGCTCCTACAAGTGCAAAGAACAAGCAACTCTGGAATTAGAGATGCAAATGCAAATATGCAATTATATAAAAAGCATTCACCATGCCACCCTCCTAAACTGGAGATAACTTCCTAAGGATCTATTTCTTTCCTCTTACTTTTTGACTCTACCAATGATAGCCTAAGATAAAGAACTGCAACTGGCCAGATTGGCTGCAAATGGATAAAAACTTGAGAAAGGCAACCATACATAGAAAAAAAGAATAAAAAACTACCATTCCTCTTTATCCCAACCAAAATAAAGACAGATAAGGATGATGGCCAGAATGCTAGCAGCATCAGTTATGATGAGGTCCCTTAAGCTCTCTTTTCCTCTCCATTATAAAAGCTCAGAGGACCACTTGAGCTAAAGCTCTTATTTTCTAATATATCCATTTTGACGCATACTTCAAATACAGAAATTGTGGACTGATACGACTGAACAATTTAAAGTACGAACTACTTCAATACAACAGATTTACCTTGTAGCAAGGGCAAACAATGAAAAGCACATAACTCTCTGGTTCTCCAGCAAGATTGCATAGACCAAGTCGAGGGCAAACAGAGCTTTAAAAGGTATGATTGAGAAATGTGCTTTCCAAATGGACTTTTCTGTCTGGTTTAATTGAGGCCAGAAGCTAACAAAACATATAGCACGAGCTAAGCTTGGAAGGAGAAGGAAAAGTGATGCAGGAGGATCCGAGTCAGATGATGCTGAACTGTCAGATGGCAAGCGGGCTACCTAAGCCGGTTTACATCGTTTAGCATGTCATAGGTTCGGATTGGGCCCCAAAGACCTTAGTCTGATTGGAAACGAACTTCCGGGAAAAACTTAGTATCATACTAAGCCCTATCGTTTTTAAGCCAAAAAACGAAGTTTAGACCTTCAAATTGGCAGTTTTTGGTTTTTAGGAAACCTTTTATTTTATTTAATTTAAATTCGGCCTTAATTTAATTTTCCTATTTTAGCTTCGACCTTATAAATAAGGTCTTAGGGTTTCGTAATATTATTATTGTATTTTTGGAAAAAATTAAAATAAAGCATCAGAGTAGTTTCTCTGTATTATTTTAGGGTTTTTCTTGTATTACTCCCTGTGAACTATCTGTTCGACTAGCCTACAGAATAATCGTTATTCTGCCCGGTGTCAAAAAGTATCATAAGAGAGAAGATTGTATCAGTTAACATGCATAGCTTCTGTTGGAAACACTAGTTGCTTGCCTAATTCATGTTGCCTGCATCACTATAATGAAAAATCCACGAGATACAACACTCAACTTTGAAATGACTGGAAATTTGTGCAGCAGTCATCATTGCTAGAAATCTCAACATGCTTTACTTGATGATCCATCTTTGAATTGAAATTTCCAAACAACAATTGCTGCAAAATGTGGTTTGTTAATAATGTTTGTTGTTTATATGTGAATATCAGAATAAAATTTTCTTAGAAAGTAAATAAAGTAAAAACAAAAAAGATAATAAATAAATAAATGAAAGACAAAAAACAAAAACAAACAAGACGTGTACACCTATCCCATGCTGTAAAGGGATTAATGTACCATATTCGGGCACTTGTAGCCTTAGCACAGACCTCTCTGGTCTTTTGGTAAATTTGGATGTTAGGGATGTGAGAAATCTTGTGCCAGTCCCCTCCGCAACTCTTTTGGTAGAGTTTTTCAGATTTGGACATCAGGAGATGATCAGTTTCTCCAGAATTGCCGTCTGAAGAAGGTGGTCCGGCAGCGCGTTTAACTTTTCACAATTTTCAACTGTCAAGGAACGAAATTGTGGCATTATTAGAAAAGAAAAAAGAGTAAAAAAAGGCCCCAAATCAAAAATAATATTATGTTTTTAATTTGTTAGATTTAGAGAAACAACGTACCTGTAGGTGGATGGCATCTGTGAAAGTGTTGGGCCCTTAAAGAGTTCAATGGCCACCTCTTTGCACATATTTTCAATCAATTTGGATGGTAGGGATGTGAGAAATCTTGTGCCAGTCCTCTCCACTACTCTTTTGGTAACGTTTTTCCAGAATTGGACATGTGGAGATGATCAGTTCCTCCAGAGGTGCCGTCTGAAGAAGGTGGTCCGGCAGCGCCATTAACTTTTCACATTTACGAACTGTCAAGGAACGAAGTTGTGGCATTATTGTTATTATTGTTCTGCTACCACTGCTAGTAGTATTACTATCTTCTTTTTCTTCTTCAATTGTCATTCCACCGTAATCCCACTCTTCCCAGTTTTCCATAAACCCAAAGTAAAGGGTTTTCAGTTCGGGGAAGGCAGTAACTGATGAGAATGAAGATGATGTTGTGCAAACTGTCTCTATTCCCAAAAATCCAACACCCACTTTTTCCACTCTGTCCATTTGAAAAATGATGAGTTCTTGGAGGGAAGGCAATTTCCCCAGCGGAGGAAAAAGCTCTAATTCTTCGAATTGGTAGAGTGCAATAAAACTCATCTTAGTCAGTGACATTAGCCAATTGGGGAACATTGTGGCACCTCTGTAACGTGCAATTATTAACCATTCCAAGTTGGAAGGTGGTTGTAGGGCTTCAAGGAGTTCTTCATGCGTATCCCCCTCTCCTCTCCCTCCATCAAATTGTAGACGCAATCGACGGATGTGTTTTTTTTTAGAAGCCGCACTTTTCTAGCCTCTTGGACAGCTGTCACGTTTCCTAACCCTCTTATGGTAAGAGACCCACGAAGGTTTTTAAAATGTTCAAGATCTCCAAGAGTCATTGCTTCACTATCATCACCATCCCCTCTCACCACAAACTCACTTAATGTACGGAGAGAAGTTAATCTTTCCATTCCCTTTGGCATAAATCTTAACTTGTAAGTTTTATTAATCTCTAAATGCCTCAAGTTGATTAGTTTGCCCATCCCATAAGGTAGTCTTTCAAGTATTTTACAATAATTAATTTTCAACGTTTGCAAATTGTACGAGTTACACACCGATTCAGGTAATTTTTTCAATTTATAATTATGAGACAAGTCAATATATCTCAAATGAATTAATTTTCCCACCTCTTCTGGAAGCTCTTCAATTGAATTTAGTATGTAATAATTCGCAGACAATTTCAATGTCCTCAGATATGTTAATTGATCAAATATATTGCTTAAGCCCCCATTAATCATTGATCTGTTTCTGTCAAAATCAACCAGAATACTACGCAATTTCTTCGTGTTATCAATGGAAACAGGAATTGATGCTTTGTTTTGTAGCTCCATCGTTAAATGACGAGCTTTAACATGAGAATTGTTTACTTTTGGCTCTTTAGCACCAACGCACTCCACCAAAATATATTCCCCTTTTGTCAAAAATTGAGCAAAGTCGTGAACTATATCATGCAACTTGCAAGATATAATGTCACCATCAAAGCCCTTTTCAAAATCTTGAAAGAAAGAGCGAGTTGTTAAGATTTTAAAGTATTTTTCTCCTACCTCTTCCATCTCTATATTTCGGTTGGAGCTCGAATAACCTTGTGCCATCCACATCTGGATCAATTCATTTTTATTTATCCTATAGTCTTTTGGAAATATGGCGCAGTACGAGAAGCATCGTCTCACTGTAGAGGGTAAATCATAATAGCTCAGAAGTAAAGGTGGAAAAAGACCTTCTTCAACCCCTTCCAATTCCCATATCCCACTATGCAAAACATTCTCCCATTCCTCTCTTCTTTCTTTAAAGCGCATCAGACTTCCTAACGTCTTTACTGCAAGAGGTAATCCCCTACACTTTCCTGCAATCTGGTGACCTAAGTTTTCCAAATTTTCATGCTCTTCGTTGCTTTTTCCATAAAATGCTACTTGACTAAACAATGTCCAACATTCTTCTTCAGACAATATTTTTAATTGAAAGGGCTGAGTGGTTCCTATCATTTTTGCAACGGTGTCCTTTCGTGTTGTCACTAAGATTCTACTCCCCATGGAGCCACATTTCAGAGTTTCTATCAATTGCTCAAACTTTTTAACATCTTCAGTCCACACATCATCCAAGACAAGAAAAAACTTTTTTCCCATAATAGATCCACGAATACGTTGTAATAAAGCTTCAAATTCGACAACATTTGGAGCAACATGGGTCAAAGCTTCAAGAATTGCTCTGGCAACTCTGGTCTTATCAAAAGGATCTGAAACACATACCCATGCTTTCTTCTGAAAGTGGGCATTCACTCCACTGTCATTATAGATTAGTTGTGCAAGAGTTGTCTTTCCCAACCCTCCCATCCCAACTATAGAGAGGATATGGAGACCGGTTGGTTCTTGACTACTCTCACTCAACAACATGGTTACTAGTCTATTCTTATCTTGAACTCTACCGTGCACCTTTGATACATCTACTATAGAAGCAGTTATTTCTCGCTCAAGTTCTACAGTTTTCCTCCCTTCAATAAACTTGTATTTTTCTCTTTCATTTGCAATAAAATCCAATCTTTCATTCAGTTTTTCTATCTTGAGAGCAGTACCGTGACGCAACACGACTCGATTGAAACAAAAACAAGGGGAAGAGAAGAAGGAGCATACCTTCTTCATAACAGCGACATTTTCACCTTTATTTGCTTCTTTCCCTTCAATTGTTGGTGTGAGAATTGCAGTGTTCCACTCATCCAACACGTCCTCCACATCGTAGGATGCATCTTTGAGCTCATCTAACCAGAGTCTCACAGTGGCCTCCTTCACCTGCCGCATCTCTGCATCATCAAGCACAGCTCGGATGAGCTTGAACTTGTGTTCGAGGCTTTTGAGTTCTTCCTCCACACCCACGACCAGTGTCACCTCTTTATCCACCAGTTGAACAAGAGCGGAGAGCAATTTTTCCAGGACTACAGAAACGATCGCATCAGCCATATTCTTTTGAGATGGAAATTGATTCGTAAATTGTGAAATGGTTACTTGATGGTAAAAGAAGAATATTAAATAGCTATTCCTGTTCACGGTTAACAGTTTTATATGAGTCTGAGATCCAAAGTGTAGACTATAGAACAGCAATAGATGTGAGGGCCACAAATTTCCAGTCAAAGAAAGTAAAGATAATATTATTATCAGAAATTATGAAGTTTCAAAGATATTGCTGGAATTGAATGATCCTTTTCCATATTGAGAGAAAATAATTGAGAAATTTTCATCCTTCTCCATATTGACCTCAAAAGTCTTTGTTCTTTCACTGTCTACTTTCTGTGGAAAAGCAACCATGATATTGTTGTAGTGCCATGATTGAGTGCTCCACATGGGTCCCAAACCGAAACTGTACGTTTTGCAGCGACAGCCCATCTATACTGCTCCACATGGGTTCATTAATGTTCTTTCGTACCGTTTCACCAAGGGTAGGCTTAAGTGTACTTAGGCCTCCAAATTTTACTTTAGTACACATTTTTAATGTTAGATAATAAATTTGTTTTTGCTTTTTTTTTTGTTTTTGTTCTTGGATAATAAATTTTACATTTATTTAAAGAAAGATATTACACTCCCAAATTAATGAAAAATTTGTCAAATTTTCAAAGCTTCCTAGAATCATAGCCCTAGGCTTACTTCTACAGACATATAAAGGGCATCTTTAGAATATTTAAGAGCATGCTTGAAATAAATTTGTTATGTTTGAAAAGATAATTAAAAAATTATAAATTTTTTTAACTCAAGTTGGGATTATAATTATTTGTTTATTTTTTTCAATTATTTTTATGTGATGTCATGTATTTTGAAAATAAATTATTAAGATCAAATGATTTTAACTTAATTGTACTTAATATTAAGTATGTTTAGTTATTAATTAATAATAATCCAACTCCATTGAGAGAGGTGAATTAATTAGAGGAGAGTTTCATGGACAAAGACTTGAGAGTCGTCGAAGTTTCAAATCCCCATTTTTCTTCCATGCTCTAGATTCTTAATAGTACATTGTGAAAATGACTAGTACTCTTAGTGGAATTACATAGAAATGAAGAGCAACTTGGAGGTGACCTTCACTGTCGAAGACTAGTCATCGTTGATCAGCTTAGTATTTTCTACTCTTACACCGATGAATTTTTCGGAAATAAAAAAAAATGAAAAGAAAGGAAAAAAAAACTGAAGACTTTTTTTTTTCTTTTTTTCCTTGGACGTTAAAGAAAAAATTAGGAGAAAATTTAGACTATAAACAAATAGATTTCAAATAATATTTTTTACTATTCAATTTTCCGAAACTAGGACTCTTGGGCTTGTACAACGCAAATCTTTGATATTGTGATGAGAGAATTTTTTAGCTGGTTATGACAATTATTGTGCGAGTAGGTATAAATTGAATTTGGATCCTTTCCGTTTGAGAATTAAATTGGAGATTAAGTTTATAGTAAGATTAAATGTCACTAGGACAAATCTGGAAGAGATTAAGGATAGGTTAGATTATTGTTGTAAATTAAAAAAATAATTATTACATACTTCATTTATAAATTACAACTAACTCTGTCACAAAATTCGTCAGATATATTTGAATGTGGTATATCTAAAGTGTCTTGATAACAAAAAAAAGTAATTTTATCTTACAAATATATACATTTTGTGGTTAAATGCATACATAAAAAACATGTGTTTTACCATAAAAATATAAATGAACAAATTTATTATATTTTCTTTTGGTTCCAAATTGAGTATGAGTTAATTAAATTTTGTAGGATAAGTCGGGAGTATGATGCCTACGAATGCCTTACTTGCCCTTTCAAACAATTTGATCTTAGGTTAGGATAGGTTTGGAGTTAGTTAGGGTCGGGTTATTAGTGTCTCGGATTATTCTGAATGCAACATCATCCCATAATATTGACGTGACATTCATCCAATGATACATTTGGAGAAAATTTTCCCCAAGTTACTAGAGAGAAACTTTTATACATACAATTATTTGGTTTGAGTTATGTTATAAGTTTTGTTATGGAAATAAGTAATAATTAGAATAGTTAGGCGCGGTTTGGGCACCCTCTTAAAGAGGGAAGAAAAAGTGGTTTTAATCATTCTTTAAGAGAGTTCCCATATAACGCCTTAGTTTATTAACAAAATTAAAAAACCCGGCATGAGTGTTTTTTTTAAGTGGCCATAAGAGAAGAGTTTAGATTTTAAATTAGATTAACCTAGCAGTAGTTTCGATTTATAAAACAATTTTTCAATTTTTTTTGGATAAAATCAACACTGAAGCTAAAAATAGTTTATTAATGTTTGGTAAAACAACACTAAAAACAATTTTTCTTACATAAATTCAGTTTGTTAACAATTATTTTTCAACTTTTGCTCTTTTCATAATATGTTTTAATATGTTTGACCTAATTTATGTTTATAAGAAATATAAGCCATTTAATAAACGCTCCCAAATGATTTATTTTAAAGTTGTTTATAAAAGATGTTTTTCTTTTTCTCTCTTAATTAAGTAAATTAGGTATCATCCATTTTCTAAATACCAAATAGTTATGCCTTACTAGATTTCGAGCCATTAGCATCCACGATTATAAACCTTAAATTAGCATGAAGTAGAGATTAGACCATTGTTCCCAACTCATTTTTTGGATTGAGAATGGAAGGAAATGAGAGGAAAGGAAAGGGAACATCAACCCTTTATTTTGAAAGAATTTTAATAGAAAGGAAAGTAATTGCATGGAAAACATATATCCTTCCACTGCCTTCCGAACCTTCATTTTTTTTTAAATTCTCTCAGATAGGTGGATTTGAAGGGAGTAGATATCGAGATCAACTCCTCTACAATAAAAGTTGTGAAGTAAAAGCCTATAGTACAATGCTTTTGCAGATAGATTTCGGCTTCTTAAATTTTGGAATTTGGTGGGAATCACTTTATAATCAAATTTTTTTTTGCGTATTATAGGCTTTATTTCACATTTTTTTTACTATTAAAGAGTTGATCTAATAGATACCTCATCATACTCAAATTAATTTATAACATCCCAAGAGAGAGATTTAAAAGTGTTTGTAGTATTCCTTGATACAGAGTACAACTAACAAGAAAATAAAAATTCTTTAACCAAAATGTAGTTGGGAAAAAGTAAAGCAATTCCTTTATGATCTGGCCAATTGGCTTAGTGATCTTCGGATATTCCATGCAAGAAAAAATCTTATGCTTGGCAGAATAACGATTATTCTGCAGGCTAGTCGAATAGATATCTTACAGGGAGAAACACAAGAAAAACCCTAAAACAACACAGAGAAACAGCTCTGAGGTTTTATTAAAATTTATGCAAATACCAATAATAATAATAATCTCTCTTTTCTGTATGTGGCCTCCTTATTTATAAGGTCAAAGAAAAAAAAAGAAAAATCCCCGAAAACATAATCCTGAGGAAAACTAAAGAAATTACTAAAATTAAGCGATTGTATTAAGGTAGAATCAACGGCAGTCAATTCTGACTTGAATACAAAAAGAAATTACAAATGGAAAGTTTCTTAAAACTGAAAACTGCGAATTTGAAGGCCTAAAATAGAATCAACGGCAGTCAACCATTCTAGGTAGTCCACCTGCCATTTTTGCGCTGATCTGCCAACTCAAGGTATCTCATTGCAAACAATGTGTTATCTGACAACTCAGCATCATCTGACTCGGATCCTCCTGCATCAGTCACCTCAGGTTGGAAAGAACTCGTCCTCAAGTTCACAATATCTTCATCGGAATCCACAAAACAAGGACTCAGGTGTTTCACATTAAAAACATCAGGCGGCAACCCAGGAGGAAGATCCTCTGGTATCAGGTCAGAAAACTCTGCTAGCAGCTGCTGTACCTCTACTGGTAAATCTGGATTCATGTCTGCTGCATTATTCCCACAAGGCAGCAGAGCATGGACCACGTCTCCACGCTCAATCTCAGCTAAAAACCTGGATATTGAAAGCAGATTAGTATTATTGGGTATCGGGGTAGGAGTGGTTCTTTCTCGACGAGGTGCTAACACAATCTTCTTCCCTTTGATGCTAAGGGAATATGTGTTTTTTCGCCCATCATGAATAACACTGCGATCATACTGCCAAGGCCTGCCTAAAAATACATGACAAACATCCATAGACACAACATCACACCAAGCATTATCGAAATATTTCTTACCAATCGAAAAAAACACTAGGCATCGTCTATCCACTATTACCTCACTGCCTTTATTCAGCCATAACAATTTGTACGGCTTAGGATGACGATCTGTCTTCAACTGCAGTTTCTGGACAGCCTCTTCAGACACTACATTCTCACAACTGCCACTATCAATGATCATCTTGCAGACTTTATCGGCAACTGTACAGGTCGTGTGGAAAATATTAGTCCTCAACCAATCGTCCAATGAATCGCCCTTGGGGTTCAGTAGACTCTTACGAACGACCAGAGTCTCATGGCCATCTCCATACAACACATCTCCATATTCATCATCGTCATATACAGGCTCTCCAATCTCCTCAGTTTCGTCTACCACATCGTCCTCAATCAGAGATTTTTACCCTTCTGACTAGCAGGCTTCCTGCACTTAGTCGATTTATGCCCATGTTCACCAAATCTGAAACATCTAATATTTGGATTAGGGTTACCTCGGGGTGGCTGCTGGGCAGGACGGGATTCCAAAGGGCGAACTAGCCGACTGTTTTGATCGCCTCTGTTCATTGGCCTCTTGTTCTGCTGTTTTTCCACCGCAAGTGCACGCTAGTATGCTTCCAAAACGGTCCACGGCGAGTGAAGGTTGAGGACATCCTGTAGGGGCTGCCATAATGCCCCCAAATACCATGCCACTATCTACTCCTCTGTCTCAGATAAATCGTTCCGGGCTACCAATTGATAAAATTCCTCCGTGCAATCATCCACCGATCTCGTGCCCTGCCTCAACGAATGAAGTCGCTGAAACAAGGTTTGAGTGTAGCTGAAAGGAAGAAAGTGACCCTTCATCTTCTCCCAATCTATGATCTTGGCCTTGCCCTTCCGATTGCGTGAGCGCCTCAACTGCTCCCACCACGCAGATGCTCTACCCTTCAGTTTGATGGCGACTAGTTTCACCTTAACACGATCTGGGACTTCTTTATACTCGAAAATACGCTCCACTTCATTCAACCAATCGACGAATCCCTGGGCCTATAACGTACCAAAAAACTCAGGTAGATCCACTCTGAAACTGAAGTCTCCATAACGATTCTTCCGACCACAGTGCTCCCAGAATCGAGCAGGATTGTGATACGGGTTTTCGAAACTAGAATCGGAATTGTGATCTTCCATCTCACGATCATCAAAATTCTGCGCCGCTAGACGCTGGGTTAACTCTGTAACTTGCCTCAGTAAATCCTGAATCATCGCATCCTGAACGTTACGATCACGGCGTGGGGCTTCCTTGTTCGGAACCTACCCGCGACAACCACGACCACGACCACCAACCATGGAACTGATGAAATCTTTCCCTAGGAAAACGCTGATACTCTGATACCAACTGACGCCGGGCAGAATAGCGATAATTCTACAGGCTAGTCGAACAGATATCTTACAGAGAGAAACACAAGAAAAACCTTAAAACAATACAGAGAAACAACTCTGAGGTTTTATTAATATTTATGCAAACACAAATAATAATGATAATCTCTCTTTTCTGTATGTGGCCTCCTTATTTATAAGGTCAAAGCAAAAAAAGGAAAAAATCCTCGAAAACATAATCCTGGGGAAAACTAAGGAAATTACTAAAATTAAGCGATTGTATTAAGGCATAATCAATGGCAGTCAATTCTGACTTGAATACAAAAGGAAATTGCAAATGGAAAGTTTCCTATAACTGAAAACTATGAATTTGAAGGCCTAAAATAAAATCAACGGCAGTCAACCGTTCTAGGTAGTCCACCTGCCAGTTTTGTGCTGATCTGCCAACTCAAGGTATCTTAGTGCCAACAACATATTATCTGACAACTCAGCATCATCTGACTCGGATCCTACTGCATCAAAATTCCTTATTACTTTTCACTAATTAAAAGAATAGAAGAAAAAACAATGATCTTTTGTGCTTTCATTAATTCTATTGTCACAAAATCAAGTTCTTACTTTTTTTTTTCAGCTCATGGCATCTAAGACACAACTGTGACAAACAGAACAACTTAAATTATTCTTCAACCAATGATCAATACAACTCAAATGAAAAATATGCTTGCACACTGAAAAAACTCGACACAGTTCATCATCTCCAAAATTCTCCAAGCAAATCACACACACATTATTAAAAGTTGATTACAACTTGTATAAAATACAAGCCACAACATTTCCAGCAAGTTACTTTCCTTAATCCTATGCTTTCCTCTACAATGCGCATAAACCTATTGAATATCATCTTCAACACCCATAAATTTATCAAGGCTGCAACTTGTCGAGGCCAATTAGGAAAGCTCCACGGTTCGTTACCATTTTCTCCTACTTCAAGATCATGATTAATGTACCTTTGATGATCTTGAAGACAAGTATAAAATCCATCGAGAATGCAATAAAAGAGGAAAAAGAGCAAAAGACCTATGATGCAAATAACGATTGAGGTTCGAACATCATCAAGAGTGATAGTAATGAAAAAAAAAAAGGAGATAGAGAATCATGTTAGAATTGGTGCATACTTCACGGGTCAAGATCTGTAGACCCCGACGACCACGAGAGTAGAATTTCAGGCTTTGTACACGTTTTGGGTTTGGTTTTTTGCTTGATAGTTTGAGCCTAGGCCATATTTATCCGTGGTTTTGCAGTAGGGCGGAAACCCTAATTAGAGCGTCGTAAGTTGCTTATAAATACTCTCTATGTACTGAGTGCACATTGTAACAAGAGATTTGGGAGGTTAATTATAGTGAAACTTCTAGAGGGATGTAACTCTATTATGGGGTGAATCTGGGTATATCGTGTCTTATTATTTTTCTTTCTATTTATTATTCGTGTGGTTGATAGGTCTCAAATCGTTCAAATCAAAGACTTGAAGGGAAAAATGTTGACCATGGTTAGTGACTAATGGGATTTTGATCCTATCAATAAGATGGATAAATTCTTCATGTAAATTTTAATTTTAGAAAAGAAATTATATATATAGAGAGATAGCCATATATTCACACAAGAAAAAAAAAATTGGACTTATCTATTGACATAATTGCATTAAATGTGGAGTGATAAATTTTTTTCAACGGATTCTATTTTTATATTTTTTTATATATCATTTGAAAGATTAGTCTAATCAGAATCGTGATTCAGGCGGATCTGAGTCAGATGATGCAGAGTTGTCAGATAGCACGTTGTTGGCGCTGAGGTACCTAGAGCTGGCAGATCAGTGCAAAACTGGCAGGTGAAATACCTAGAGATTTTAGCCAAAAAAATGACGTTTAGGCCTTCAATTTGGCAGTTTTTCAGTTTTTAGGAAACTTTTTATTTTATTTGCAATTACTTTAAATTCAGCCTTAATTTAATTTTTCCTATTTTAGCTTGACCTTATAAATAAGGTTTTAAGGTTTAGTAAACATCGTTATTGTATTTGCATAATTTTAAATAAAACATCAGAGTTGTTTCTCTATATTGTTTTAGGGTTTTTTTCTTGTGCTACTCCCTGTGAACTATTTGTTCGACTAGCCTGTAGAATAATCGTTATTATGCCCGGCGTCAATCGTTCATCTATTATTTAAAAAGATACCTAAACCATATTAATATATCCACCAAAATTTGGCAAGAAACTGAGAAAGTGCCCGAGAGAAACGAGTTGGAAAGCCCATAAAATCATTAGTAACCCAAATACATAATTTAGGGCCGCACTTGAATGATGAATCCAAAGCATAAGCTTTTATGCCCATCACTATATATAAATATGTATGACATAACACACCTATATATGAATCTCAACAAATTTGTTGGAAAAGGTTTTAAGAAGTTATTTTTTTATTTGTTTTTCATTAGAGTGGTGATATCATAGATCCAGTTTTGTGAGAGTTATCATAGAACCGAAAAAGTCTATTAGTAATCACAGAGAAATTGAGTAGTAACTTCAATATTTAATTTTTGGTTTAATTACAAAAAATACCATGTGAGTGACTGCATTTCAAAAAATATTCAGAGATTTTTTGGTGGCAAAAAATAACTTGTGGTTGACTTTATTTTCAAAAAAATATGTTGAAATTTTTTTGGTGATAAAAAATACATTGTGATATGTTTCTGTTAGCAAAAAATATCATGGGTATGTTTATGTTAGCCAAAAATACCATGTGATATATTTATTTTAGTCGACCACAAAGTATTTTTTGCTAACAGAAACATACCACAAGGTATTTTTTGCTACAAAAAAAACCTTGTATATTTTTTTGAAAATAGAGTCAACCAAAGGGTATTTTTGTAATTAAACATTAATTTTTTTTAAAAACAATTACTATTCAATTTCTCCATGATTACTAGTAAAATTTCTCGATTTTATAGTAACTCCAGCAAAACCAGTTCCGTGGGATCACCACTCTTTTCGTTATGGAATCACTCTTCCATGTAAAACATTGATAATTCCCAACAAAATTTCTTCCTTCACATGTGAGATTATCCAACTTTATTTTTTCTCTCATTTATTTAGTTCGACAAATTCATCTCTTCATACCCATGTTATTATGGTGAATCCAACAATATGAGTAGTGTATTTAGCACTTTCCTTTCCAAAAATCTGAGTCCAAATTCAGTTTTCCTCAAGAATTGGGGTAAAGTGATGAGGTGGCTATAACTAACCTTATTCCACTATAACCAAAGAAAAATTATATTAAATTCTCTAAAAAAAATTAAGAAAGAAAAGAGAAAAATTAAGAGATGGGAGTGGTTATTGGATATCCTCATTTTTTTGCTATTCCATTTTGAGTTTGGTGTCACCATCCACTCTCTAAAAATAAAAGAATATTTTGCGTGTCTTATAAGTAATTAGTGTTGGAAAAAAGATTCGATACTTAGATTTAATTAAATTAAGTACATAGATAAATTAATGAAAAGAAAATAAATAAAGATGAAGTGAAGCGAGTGAATATATAAGATTTGTATAGTTTGATACAATTATGTCTACACCTGCGGAGAAAATAAACGCATTCTTTACAATGAAAGAAATACAAAAAAAATAACAATAGAGTTTTTATCCCCAAAACTCAATCCCAAAAACCTTAGTACACCATCTCTCAACCGAAAAAACATCTCTCGACATTGTGTTTTATGTTGTTCCCTCATATATATTCCCAATGTACACATAATATAGTCACCCAAAACTTGCTCCCAAGATGATTGGTCTCCAAGTCAAAAGTAACTCCCCGCTCAAGTATCATGTCCATCAAGTTTATGAGGTCTCACATCAAGAATATGTGTCATATCTCAACAAATCACTTGTTAGGTATGATGACCCAAGTTTACAAATCACTTAACCAAAGTTTACAAATCACTTGTTAGGTATGATAACTAACGTTTGACAAAAATTTGGGTTTGAAGAGTCCACTAAGCGAATGTCTAATATATGATGTTAGAGACAATATGAACTCAAAGTTTAAGCAAATGAGTTCTAATTCAAAAATAACTTCCCATTCAAGTGTTTTTGTCTTAAGTCATATCTCAACAAATCAATTGTTAGACATGATGATCAAAGTTTACAAATCACATTTTAGGCATGATAACCCAAGTTTGAGATAAACTTGGGTTTGGTGAGTTGATTACGCCCAAAGTATAAAACGGTTATTGTAGTACGGCTTTGGGGTGTCGATTCCATAGGGAAACAAGTTAAGTACAAAGGAAAATGTGTGAACCTTAAAACGAACGATAAAAGTTAAACTCAAGATTTTTAAGCTTTGATGGTGAAATAATGTAAAGGAAAATTGCGTAAATCTAAATGAAATATAAATGAGAAATAACAAGGTTCCGGGAATCCTCCTTAGGTTTGTTCCCTATTTCCACTCTTGATTCAATTGATTTTATCTCGATTGCAAGTTTCAACTCCCAAACAAGCAATCGGAATATATTCAATCAAGCACATTTACAATTCTTATATAATTGCTACGAATTAATCATTGATTTCGGTTCATGCACACATGACCGATCTTAAAGATTATCAAGAAACGACAATATATCTTAAAAGAGAATATCGCAATAATGGACAATCAATAAGATAAATCTACCGGAATCAATCACATCCAAGCAACCTCAATGGAGGAGAAGGATGCAATCACCAGATTAAGAGAGTCTAA
The DNA here is from genome assembly GCA_023935145.1 of Bretschneidera sinensis. Classification (NCBI taxonomy): domain Eukaryota; kingdom Viridiplantae; phylum Streptophyta; class Magnoliopsida; order Brassicales; family Akaniaceae; genus Bretschneidera; species Bretschneidera sinensis. Next base: position 144,903,683 of record CM043698.1, on the reverse strand, counting down.
AAGAAGAAGAATAAGAAGTACATCTATCACATGAACTCAAATCTTCTTACTTAATCAATGAATAATTCATAAACAATATTTAACAATAAATCCATACAACTGAATCAAGAACAAGAAATAAAGAACAAGAAATCCCTAAAGATTCATCCCTTTCCCTTGTAAAATGATTAGTTGGCCATGGAAATCAAGGTGGAAGAACAATAAGGATGCTTTCCCCTTGATTTGGCCATGGAGTTCAAGGTGGATGAACAATATGGATGTTCTCCCCTTGATTTGCAACGAAAGAAAACTTAGAAATAAAATGGAAGAATGCTGAATTTGGATCCCTTGAATCCTCTCTTTTTTCTCTCTTCCTTGCTTTCTCTCTTCAATGTCCAGCTGCACACTCCATAAAGATATATTTATAGAGCATGAGGGGGGTGTTTTGGTCTTGGAGAATGTCATTTGCTTGCCCTAATCCGGTCAAGAGGCGAGTGGGCCGTGCTGTGCGCCTGGGCCTGCTGTGCGTCTGGGCCTGCTATGCGTCTGGGCCTGCTATGCTGGCCTGAACTGTTTCCACTAAAACTGCCATAACTTTCTCTAGAAAAATCATTTTTACGAACCGTAAAATTCTCCAGAAAATAGACTTCCGGATCTTTCTAAGCATATATGGCTCATCATCTGGTTCTTCCTACATCAATACAGTTTAATCTGCAAAGATGATTGATCTGTACGGGAAATTCTGGCAATTCAGTGAAACTTCTTCAGCTTGTATGCAGAAGTGCACACACTAGTGTGCCTACCCTTAACTTGCTCCAAAGTGATGCACACACTTGTGTGCAGTCTTTTAAATTACTGTACTTTATTACTCCAGCCTTAGTTTAGAGTTTAACCATCTTTGAATCATGTTTGGACACGTCTAAACCTTAGACAAAAACGAGCACCGACACCCAAGATCTTTTGGTGCTTTAAACATGGATCGCTTTATTATCTCTTTTGTACTCAAAGCACCTGAAAATGCATCGAATTAAGTCAATGATTTATGAATATCACTTTAGAGTTATCAACATGTAAAAGTGCGATTACGACCGAGATCAACCCTAAAATGTTATCAATTAAGTATTGTTTAGATGCATTTTATGACTCTCATCACAACCCCCAACTAGCTTATTGCTAGTCCATAGCAATTCAAGCGAAAGGCATGAAATGAATTCTTTATTTAGAAATCAAAACAAAATACAGCAATGCTGGCGTTAACCAAGAGTGATTCAAAAATCTATCTCAAAAATCATGCATAACATACAGCACATAGAATCATTAAATATCACTCAGGTCCAAGAATAATCCAAATGTCAACCTTAAAATCGTTATCGACTCTTACCATCCATCTTACCACAATACATTAGTCCGAACACCTAGATGATTTTATGCACAACATAGCATGAATACAAGTCTTGGCCTCTAAAAATATATTAATTTGCGTGACATCAATCACAAATCAAGCTCCATATGCTCACTTTTCAAATCACTCTCCACTATGTAGAAAAATCACACTTCATCGGATCAATAGGTCTTTAATAAGCTTACAACATTAGGCTAGGGTAAAGGTCAAGAAAGAATGGGAAAGTTTAAACAAATAAAAGAACTAAGTCTCTTAATTTAAACACAACCACTTTAAGCACAAGATAACCTTACTTCAACACCCAACTCTTTCAACCATTTTTCGAGCATTTCTGGCAATAAATCACCATTTTTTTTTCTTTCTTTGCCATAATTCATTTTTTTCTCTTTTTTTTTATTTTTTGTTTTGGTATAAGACCATTCACCTCCTCTTTCATTCTTTTCTTTTCTTTTCCACAACCCCCAACTTATCTCTTTTAATGTACGTGGGTTATGATAGTAATATTTTCTCATATTTCCACCCTTACTCCTATTAAGTGCTTCTCACAACATGTGTATAACTAAGTTATTTTAAAAGAGAGGTAAGGATAAAATATTTTTAGGCTCATAAAGGTAAGTAAATGGTTTATCGAAAGAAACAAGGCTCAATTTTTCTTTTTAAGAAAAAGGCTCAAATAGGTGACTAGCGATAAATATAACAAGGGTAAGTTTAAAAAGGCTCAAACGGTCCAAAAATGGCCTATATCATATCCTAAGTAGTGTGCATTCTATGATTTTCGCCTCAAGTGATTATTAAATAAGTTCTAGAGCTTGTAGGGACCGCAAAAGTATTCACAAAACAACCGCGCATAAAACTTTTCCAAATGCTTTAGACTAATCATGCAATCTTACCATAAACCAGAGTCTCAAACCAAAGAAAAATTGACACTTAATTTATTCTCAAAGCGAAGCAAGATTTAACTTCTTCTAAATGCTATATGCTATCTCGATTAAGCTCATATCATTGACATGTGAATTAACTCCAAGGCTAACACAAAACATGCTAAAAACAAACAAACAATTTTTTTTTTTTATCCTAACAACGAAAAGAAAGAAAGTGACACCAAGCAGTTCAATGAAAAAAAAAGAAAAAGAAATATGTTTTCTCCACCCCCAACCTAAACATTGCATTGACCTCAATGAAAAAGAAAAAGGAAAGGAAACTCCCTGTGCGGCCAAAAATGCACAAAAGTTGAAAATTGCGCACCACCAATTGAACTGCATACCGTTCTTTTCGCTTAAATCACTAGAAACTAAAAATTAAAATAGACTTAACACAACCAAAATTCAAAGTTAATAAAGACTTGACAACGAAATATTAATATATATATATATATATTTTTTTGAAATTTGAAGAAAACTAAAAACTAATAATTAAGATTGAATGAAAACTAACTAAAAACAGAACAAAAATTAAAAGGAATAACGTACCTTTGTTGTGTGGTCAAGGTGAATAGACCGGATCCATAAGCGGAATGTCTTCCATCTCCGGATCATGTCTATCAATTAAGATCTTAAGTCGTTGACCGTTTACTTTAAAGACCCGACCATCTCTAGTATCCTCAATTTCTACCGCCCCATTTTCAAAAACATTTTTTACTATAAAAGGGCCGGTCCATCTTGACCGAAGTTTTCCAGGATGCTTATGAAGTCTAGAGTCGTATAAGAATACCCGATCATTGGGTTTAAATGTTTTCCTCAAAATGTTTTTGTCATGGAATACTTTCATCTTAGCCTTATAGATTCTAGAATTTTCATAAGCATCGTTTCTTAATTCTTCTAACTCGGTCAGCTGATATTTTCGAAGTTTACCCGCTTCGCCCATGTCAAAATTGAAAGACTTGATGGCCCAATAAGCTCGATGCTCGAGCTCCACGAGTAAGTGGCAAGGCTTTCCAAAAACAAGCCGATAGGGTGACATACCTAAGGGAGTTTTAAAGGCTGTACGGTAAGCCCAAAGCGCATCAGTTAGTCTCAAAGACCAATCTTTGCGATCGGGGTTAACCGTTTTTTCTAAAATTTGTTTAATCTCCCTATTAGCAAGCTCTACTTGTCCACTAGTCTGAGGATGATAGGCAGTAGAGATTTTATGTAATACCCCAAATTTTTTCATTAAAGCTTCAAAGGAACGGTTGCAAAAATGTGTACCTCGATCACTAATTATAGCACGTGGTGTACCAAATCGAGATAACACCTTTTCTTTAAGGAATTTAATCACCGTTCCATTATCATTGTTTCGACAAGCTGCTGCCTCTACCCACTTGGATACATAATCTATTGCTACAATGATATACTGGTACCCGAAGGAAGGAGGGAAGGGTCCCATGAAATCGATGCCCCAACAATCAAAGATTTCAATCACTAAAATAGGGTTCAGGGGCATCATATTTCGGCGAGACACAGCTCCTAACTTTTGACATCTTTCACAAGAGCGGCAATAGGTGTTTGTATCTTTAAACAAATTAGGCCAATAAAATCCACACTGCAAAATTTTTGCAGCAGTTTTTTTCATCGAAAAGTGGCCTCCACAAGCTTGGGAGTGACAAAATTCTAAGACACTCGAAATCTCTTCATTAGGGATGCAACGCCTTAGAATTTGGTCAGGGCAGTACTTGAAAAGATATGGGTCATCCCAATAAAAATTACGTACCTCATATAAGAATTTCCTCTTGTCTTGAGCGCTCCAATCCATAGGTATCTCACCTGTAGCCAAATAATTTACGATGTGAGCAAACCATGGTAGAGAAGTAATGGAAAGTAATTGCTCACCGGGAAAATCATCTTTGATTGGCATGTCATCACAAGTGTCCTCAAAAGTGAGTCTGGATAAATGGTCAGCTACTACGTTCTCCACTCCTTTTTTATCCTTGATGGTGATATCAAATTCTTGCAAGAGGAGGATCCATCGGATTAGTCGTGCCTTAGCATCTTTCTTCGTAAGAAGATACTTGAGGGCTGCATGATCTGTAAAAATAAGGATAGGAGAACCAATTAGATGAGCACGAAATTTATCTAAAGCAAATACTACAGCTAGCAACTCTTTTTCAGTTGTAGAGTAATTCATTTGAGCACTATTCAAAGTCTTACTAGCATAGTAAATGACAAAAGGTTTACCTTCCCTTCGCTGTCCAAGAACAGCACCTACAGCGTAGTCACTAGCATCGCACATGATTTCAAAAGGTAAAGTCCAATCTGGCGACTGCATTATAGGTGCGGAAGTAAGCTTGCCAATCAACGTTTTAAAGGCCTCTTGACAAGCTTGACTCCACTCAAAGGGGGTATCTTTAACTAGGAGGGTGCATAGCGGTCTAGATATTTTTGAAAAATTTTGTATGAACCTCCTATAAAAACCAGCATGACCAAGGAAAGATCTCACATCCTTTATTGTCTTAGGGGCAGACAACTTAGAGATTAACTCAATCTTAGATTGATCAACCTCTATTCCTTTAGAAGAGACAATATGCCCTAAGACAATACCGGATGGTACCATGAAATGGCACTTTTCCCAATTTAAAACCAATTCTTTTTCCTCACAGCGAATTAATACTCTTTCTAAATTCATTAAGCATGTTTCAAATGAAGATCCAAAAACAGTTAGGTCATCCATAAAAACCTCCATGCAATTTTCAACCATGTCACTAAAAATGCTCATCATGCAGCGTTGAAAAGTAGCATGGGCGTTACATAATCCGAATGGCATTCTACGAAAAGCATAGGTGCCAAAGGGACAAGTAAAGGTGGTCTTTTCTTGGTCTTCTAATGCAATTTCTATTTGATAGTAACCAGAATAACCATCTAGAAAACAGTAGAAGGGATGACCAGCTACACGCTCAAGAATTTGATCAATAAAAGGGAGTGGGAAGTGGTCTTTCTTGGTGGCAGCATTTAATTTTCTGTAATCAATGCACACACGCCACCCGTTCACAAGTTTGGTAGGGACTAACTCTCCTAGATCATTTTTTATCACAGTGACTCCGGACTTTTTCGGGACGACTTGCGTAGGGCTTACCCACTTACTATCAGCTATAGGATATATAATACCCGCATCTAATAGTTTCAGTACTTCATTTTTCACTACTTCTTTCATAGTGGGGTTAGGCCTACGTTGAGGGTCTCTACGAGGACTGGTTCCTTCATCCAGATTTATTTTATGGGAGCAGATTAGGGGACTAATTCCCTTTAAATCAGCCATGCTCCATCCCAGGGCTGATTTGTGTTCATTTAAAGTTTGAATTAATCTCTTACCTTGGGTCTCAGTTAATTCAGAAGAAATTATAACAGGAAAGGTATCACCTGGACCGAGAAAGACATGTTTTAGACCCTTAGGTAGTGGCTTCAATTCGACTTTAGGTGCTTCCACACTTGAGGGGACTTGAGTCTTGCTTCTTTCGGGCAGCTCCTCAAACCTTGGTTGCCATGTCCGATTTCCATAATCCTGAGATTTGTCAAAAACAACACATATATCAATTATATCAGTTTTATCATCAAATAAATCTATCTCAGAATTAACAAGAAAATTTTCAAGAGGGTCATAATCGTGAGTTAAGAAAACTCCCTCATTGACGAGTGACTCGATCATGTAAAGCTGGTGGTTTTCGTCCTCATCTTCGGGCTGTTTTGCAACATTGAAAATATTTACTTCAAGGGTCATGTTGCCAAAGGACAGTTTCATGAGACCATTCCTACAATTTATTAGAGCATTTGCAGTAGCAAGAAAAGGTCTACCCAAAATCAAAGGAATTTTAGAGTTAGTGTCTACAGCAGAAGTAGCATCAAGAATTAAGAAATCAACAGGATAATAAAATTTATCAATTTGAATCAAAACATCCTCAACCACACCTCGGACCCACCTTGACTGAGCGATCAGCCAATTGTAATACCACACCGGTTGGTTTGATTTCTCCTAACCCCAGCTGTAAGTAAATTGAAAATGGCATCAGGTTTACACTAGCTCCCAGATCTAGTAAGGCTTGTCCAACCTCATGATTTCTAATGCTGCAAGCAATGGTAGGACAGCCCGGATCTTTGTATTTCGGGGGAATTCTTTGCTCAATTAGTGCACTAACTTGCTCAGTTAGGAAAGCTGTTTTCTTGACATGATGTTTTCTCCTAATTGTGCATAAATCTTTGAGAACTTTTGCATAGGTGGGGACTTGTTTAATCACATGCAAAAGGGGAAGATTAAGTTTCACTTGCCTTAAGTTCTCAAGGATTTCATCATTCATTTCCAGATTTTTCTTGTTGGATTTTAAGGCTTGGGGGAATGGGGCCTTAACAGGACTTTGGGTCACTTCAGGGTCTTTAGCCAACTTGGTCTCACTACTAGTTTGACCCTTCACATTCTCGGGTTTATTCTCTGGTGGAATGTGTAGTGACTTACCTCTTCGGGTCACAATGGCATTTACATTTTTCACATTTTCTTGTGCCATATGTTGACCGTGAGGTATGGACTGAGCTTGAGCAGGGAACTTACCTCGCTCAGTCACACTCAAGGAGTTCATCAATTTAGACACTTGGCTCCTTATTTCTTTGTTTTCCTCAACCAACTGTGTAATTAATGCCTCACACTTTTGGTTTGTCTTGCCTTGTGCTTCTATAAAAGTATGTAAGGAGTCTTCTAAAGAGTTCCTAGAAGATGAGGGTGCATGATAAGGTGTTGGGTACGATCTAGGGGGCTGCACATGCTGCTGATTTTCAGATTTCCAACTGAAGTTGGGGTGATTTCGCCACCCCGGATTATAAGTGTTAGAGAAGGGTGCTGAGGGCTTCTTGTACATGCCTAAGGTATTGCATTGTTCCTCGTACAGCCCTCTCATGTCAACAAAAGTGGGACAATCTTGGGCGGGATGATCAACCCCGCCACACACAAAACATGATTCTAAAGGTTCGGCCTGATTAACTATGTGTGTTGGTTTTTTCGTTTTTAATGCCTCCAACTCTCTAGTAAGCATTTCGACCTTGGCCTTGAGGTTATCCTCTTCCCTAAGATGGTAGATTCCTCCACCTCTAGGTCGTGACCTATTTGTGCTCTCAGTAGCACTAGGTCCAGTCCATGTGTGAGCTTTCTCAGCAAGCTCATTGAGGTACTCAATAGCCTCATCAGGGTCTTTTTGCAGAAATTCTCTATTACACATCATCTCAACAAATTGGCGTTCTCTATAGGTAAGACCCTCATAGAAATAGCTCACTAAACGCCAATTTTCGTACCCATGATGTGGACACATACTTAACAGCTCTTTAAATTTCTCCCAAGACTGATACAAAGTCTCGTTTTCCTTTTGTGCAAAGGTGGAGATTTGTCTTTTCAAAGCGTTAGTCTTATGTTGAGGGAAGTACTTGTTAAAAAAGACTTGGGTCATCTCATTCCATGACCCAATTGATCGTGGTCTCAGCGAGTATAACCAACTCTTAGCTTTATCCTTTAAGGAGAAAGGAAAAAACTTGAGTCTCACGATATCATCAGTTGCATCGTGACTATGGAAAGTCGCAACTACTTCCTCAAATTCTCTAATGTGCACATAGGGGTTCTCGTTTTCCATGCCATGAAAAGTAGGGAGAAGTTGTATCATCCCTGTTTTAAAATCTTGATGACGGGTATTGGCTGGAAACATAATGCACGATGGTGTGGCTGTCCGGCTAGGATGTAGGTAATCTGTAAGTGTCCTAGCACCATTCTCATTAGGATTTTCAGCCATGTTAACAAAATCCTCTAAATTCTCTGATGGGGGTGCACTATGGTTTGATCTAGGCGAGGTTTCACCAATGGAGGTGGAAGGAGAGGGTAACTCTAATTCGGGTCCTCTAATGAATCTACCTCGCGAATCTCTCGGTCTAAGCATGCACCAATTAATTTAGAAGGGGAATAAATAAATAAAACAAATAAATAAACAGATAAATAAAACAGAATAATAAACAAATAAATAAAAACAGAATAATAAACAGATAAATAAAACAGAATAATAAACAAATAAATAAAAACAGAATAATAAACAAATAAATAAAAACAGAATAATAGATAGAATAATAAAACAGGTAAATAAAAAACAGAATAAAATAATAAACAGATAAATAAAAACAGAACAATAAAAGAAAATTAGAAAATCAAAACAAAAGTAAAGGAATAATATTATCGTATTTACAAACTGCTAAAAAGAAAAATATTTGCGATTTTTTTTTTTTTGGTTTTTTTTTTTTTTACTGTCACACTCAAAGTTGACAAGTTTTCTTATACTTAAGCGCGTTTCCCCGGCAACGGCGCCAAAATTTGATTACGCCCAAAGTATAACACGGTTATTGTAGTACTGCTTTGGGGTGTCGATTCCACATGGAAACAAGTTAAGTACAAAGGAAAATGTGTGAACCTTAAAACGAACGATAAAAGTTAAACTCAAGATTTTTAAGCTTTGATGGTGAAATAATGTAAAGGAAAATTGCGTAAATCTAAATGAAATATAAATGAGAAATAACAAGGTTCCGGGAATCCTCCTTAGGTTTGTTCCCTATTTCCACTCTTGATTCAATTGATTTTATCTCGATTGCAAGTTTCAACTCCCAAACAAGCAATCAGAATATATTCAATCAAGCACATTTACAATTCTTATATAATTGCTACGAATTAATCATTGATTTCGGTTCATGCACACATGACCGATCTTAAAGATTATCAAGAAACGACAATATATCTTAAAAGACAATATCGCAATAATGGACAATCAATAAGATAAATCTACCGGAATCAATCACATCCAAGCAACCTCAATGGAGGAGAAGGATGCAATCACCGGATTAAGAGAGTCTAAAAGAAGAAGAATAAGAAGTACATCTATCACATGAACTCAAATCTTCTTACTTAATCAATGAATAATTCATAAACAATATTTAACAATAAATCCATACAACTGAATCAAGAACAAGAAATAAAGAACAAGAAATCCCTAAAGATTCATCCCTTTCCCTTGTAAAATGATTAGTTGGCCATGGAAATCAAGGTGGAAGAACAATAAGGATGCTTTTCCCTTGATTTGGCCATGGAGTTCAAGGTGGATGAACAATATGGATGTTCTCCCCTTGATTTGCAACGAAAGAAAACTTAGAAATAAAATGGAAGAATGCTGAATTTGGATCCCTTGAATCCTCTCTTTTTTCTCTCTTCCTTGCTTTCTCTCTTCAATGCCCAGCTGCACACTCCATAAAGATATATTTATAGAGCATGAGGGGGGTGTTTTGGTCTTGGAGAATTTCATTTGCTTGCCCTAATCCGGTCAAGAGGCGAGTGGGCCGTGCTGTGCGCCTGGGCCTGCTGTGCGTCTGGGCCTGCTATGCGTCTGGGCCTGCTATGCTGGCCTGAACTGTTTCCACTAAAACTGCCATAACTTTCTCTAGAAAAATCCTTTTTACGAACCGTAAAATTCTCCAGAAAATAGACTTCCGGATCTTTCTAAGAATATATGGCTCATCATCTGGTTCTTCCTACATCAATACAGTTTAATCTGCAAAGATGATTGATCTGTACGGGAAATTCTGGCAATTCAGTGAAACTTCTTCAGCTTGTATGCAGAAGTGCACACACTAGTGTGCCTACCCTTAACTTGCTCCAAAGTGATGCACACACTTGTGTGCAGTCTTTTAACTTACTGTACTTTATTACTCCAGCCTTAGTTTAGAGTTTAACCATATTTGAATCATGTTTGGACACGTCTAAACCTTAGACAAAAACGAGCACCGACACCCAAGATCTTTTGGTGCTTTAAACATGGATCGCTTTATTATCTCTTTTGTACTCAAAGCACCTGAAAATGCATCGAATTAAGTCAATGATTTATGAATATCACTTTAGAGTTATCAACATGTAAAAGTGCGATTACGACCGAGATCAACCCTAAAATGTTATCAATTAAGTATTGTTTAGATGCATTTTATGACTCTCATCATGAGTCCACCAAACGAAAGCCTAATATAAAATGTCCAGTTCAAAAGTTAGAATTTTTATAGTACCATTCAAATTCATGAATTCACTCTATCCTTAACACAAGAGACGAAGATATAAGACGTCAAATTCACAAGTTTTTTCAATTACTCCTTGAACAAAGTCACGAAATTGCAAAATTCATAAATATTGTATTTAATTCAAGATTTCATAACTATTTTAAAATATAAATGCATGTATTTCAAATAGATATCGCGAATACATTACAAAACAATTCAGCAAGCACATTTGTTTTTCCATGAACCTTCGATACAAGAATAATGATAAACACGGTGACAGATAGGAAGAACCAGACAAGCATCTCCCTCTTTGAAATCCTCTAAACATATCATACACCCACTATAAGTATTAATTGATGATATATGTTCTTTCTTTGAATCAATCATGAGTTACAAGTGAAAGAGCTAATAACTCACTTAAGTCCACAACCACTTCCCTAGCTATAAGGAAGCTTCTGGGGTTTGTACTCGCGTTTATCGTAGTTTCTTCTCAATGATCAATATTCTTCTTCCTTTTCTTCTTTTTCTTTTTCATTTTTTTATTTGAATTCTTCTTATTCGAATTTATTAAAAATTTATCCAAATCAAACAATGATCTAGTACTAGGAGAAGAACAAGAGCAAAAAAGGCAAGAGTTCAGCTCACAAAAGCAAAACATTTTCATTCTTCTGGGAATTTATTAAAAATCTGAACCAAACAATGATCTAGTTCTAGGAGAAAAACAAGAGCAATAAAGGCAAGAGTTAATCTTACAAAAGCAAAACAAAAACTGTAAAAAGTAGGAGGAGGTGGAGAAAGAAGGATCATGATGAGTTTCAATATTTGTGTTACTACTTCAAATTCTTTTCACGGTTCCTATCACACACACCAAAAACAAAAAAAAAAATTAAATATTCTTTTTTTCATGGTTGGTATAGTTTTTGAAAGAAGTTAAGGACTCAATTACTACTATAGAAAGTTAATTTGTTGATTTTTGTTTATTTATTTATTTATTTTTTATAATAATTAAAAAAAAAACTTGCTTCAGATTTGGACTCTACCTCTTTTTTTAATATATGAAAAGTACATTTAACTTCACTGACCTTTTCTTTCCTCCTTTTTTAAACTAAATCATCAAATTGGACAAATTCATTCAAAATTTTATGTGGTGTCTTAATTTGTCCACCTAGTTAAAAGCATGTCCTAATTGTCTCAATTTCGCTGACACAAAAAAGTAATCTACATGTAAACAATATTGTTAAGAATAATATTCATAAACTACGATCATCTTCAATGTTTCAGAAACCAAAAAATTATTTAAAATTATGAGAGTATTATTCTTTCTTCTCATATTCATACGAGAACCATATAATAATTTATGATAAATTACATTAACCTACATGAGATTAGTCTATGGTTACACTTACCTCACATAATTTTTAAAATATACACTTACCTACCTACTGTTAGCTTTTAGTCAATTGTTCAAAATCCAATCAAAGTTTATGCCAACTCATCAAAACTTATTGGAAACCCAACTTTGCACTTAACAATTTCAAAATACAATCAAGGTTTGGGTGCTACTTGGGTAAAATGTTTGATTGAATTTTGAAATTATTAAGGTTAAAATCGGGTTTTCAATAAGTTTTAATGAGTTGACACAAAGTTTGATTAGATTTTTGTAGTTGACTAACAGAAGGCTAACGACAAGTGGATAAGTCTATATTTTAGTAACTATGTGAGGTAAGTATAACCATAAGCTAACCTTAGTAATATAATTTACCCAATAATTTATTGGGTGAATCCCACATAAATATAAAAGGAAAGAACAATGTTTATAAAGCATTGAATAGTCGGATTCTACATTTTAAAAGTGAGTATTTCATGCACATTTATACTATGGTTTACAAAATTCCAATGTTAAAAGTTTATATTTTTTTTTAGTTTGGTGCTTTAGTCCAATAATTACCCTTCCCTTCTCATAAAGGTATGGTCCAAATCAAATAAAAATAAAAACAAACAGAATCTTTTAAAAATGTAGTATCACAAATTTTTGAAGTAAAGTATAAATCTTGCTATAAAACAATTTGATCAAACGATCGAATTATATATCTTAAATTATTTACTATTTCAAATTGATCGGAGAAAACACATCTTTCACTTTATAATTATTTACTATGAAACATAATAGACACAATACTTAACTCGATAATTAAAACTTGTTAGATTAAGAGAGATATATAAATTAGTGTTTGTCCCAGAATATTGCCACCCATTTTGTTTGCGTTCATAATCATTTTTGGTTTGTCTCAATTGAGTTTTTCATGTTATAAATGCATTCCTATTGGATCATTCACATGGTTGCATCTATCTTCAACCATAGTTGCAACATCCAATGAACCTTCTCCGTAGATTTATTCCATTCGGGACATGTGAAGGTTTACGGCTTACAAATTTTTCATAATAATAGTTTGGGTTGATAGAAAAAGCAACAATGAAATAATATTGAATGAGAAAAAAATTGAGTCGTTTTAATAAATTAGGATTTGAGATTCCCTCATCGTTCGAGATGAAATTTAAGGATTTTGATAAATTAATTAGGTATTGTTCTGGAAATTTATGATAAATAAAAATTTCGTATCAGACTTTTAAGGTTAAACTCAACGAAATTAAATAAGAAGATTTTAATTAAAACAAATTTATAGTGTTAAAAATCTAATTGGAATGAATAAAAAATAAACGACAAAAACAAGATATGAGTGACAATTTTCAAAAACGAAAAATGAAATTTATTTTATAAAACTATCATGGTTAGCTCATTAACGACTCTAACAAATTCAAATATATTATTTACAACTAGAAATCACCTATTGTTTCGTTTGACTTTCACAAAAATATCAATAAAAATAGTGAGAAAATGAATCCTATTGTAAATAAGTCAATTTACAAAGATATCATGCACTTACATGTAATTACTTCACTATGAGAGAAAAAGAAAAGAAAAGAGAGAAGATGAATTAGTGAAAAATAATGTAAAGTATTTACTATAGTTAAAACCATAAATTAAAACTCTTTTTTCTTTTTGATGGAAAAAAAATGAATATCTTAAAACCCTAAACCCTAAGAAACAGAAACTGACACTTTAAGCACATTCCATAGATTTTTGCCAATATTTTGAAGATACCCTTTTGCTATTCTCTCCAATTTCCCTCTTGCTAAACCCCTCTATCTCTCTTTCTCTGTAAACACCAACCACTATTCATCTCTGTCATCCCCAATGGATCCCGCAACCGAAACCCAGACCCCGATTTATCTCTATGACACCCTAAGTTCCTTCTCGCTATCCCTCTCCAATCAATCTCAACCGTTTAATTCTACTCAATCTCCGCCGTCTGATCGATCTCCCGAACCCTACAGTGTCTTCCGCGATGAGATTTTGAGGTCAGCGATAAATTCTAGGGCGGTGGACTCGGCCGCACTGGATTTTTTCTCGCTGGATATGGAAGCTGGGTTGCAGGAGCACCTGGTATGGCCCAGGAAGCTGAGCCGCATACGCCCATGGCTGAACTGAAGACGCCCGTGGCTGAGTCTAAAATGAATAAGAAGGAGAAGAAAGCGGCGGCTGATAATGAAGCGGAGCCGTGGATTGAGAGCGGATGGTTTAGGGGGAATAGTAGGTTTAAGAGCCCAATGCTTCAGTTGCATAGAGGTAATCGAGCAATAAAAAAGAATACAATTTTATTGGAATTGGTGAAATATTGGAAACCCCACAAACTGGTTTGCATGCTCTTTCTAGAGCGTTGGCACAAAGAGGCATTGCTAAAAAGATACAGGTTTATTTCGCTCGACTATTTTGATACTATCATTATGATTTTTTTTTTACAAGTAATCATTATGACAAATTTATAATCTGTCATTTTTTATTTTTCTCTATTTCTCATGTGATCGCAAAGGCTTGTATTTCAATTATTCGAGAAGAAAAGTGTTGTTGCATTTGATATAAGGTTTTTCTATTTACTTGTTCATTTGTGTGTCCTGTGTGTTGGAAATAAAACACTCACACAAATAACTCTTATTCAAACTCAAAGAGATATTACAAGAGCACTCTCACTCAAAAGAAAGAAGATACTAGAACTCACTCTTAGAAGACTTTGCTTCTTCACTCACTTAGAAGCTCTTGCTTCTTCTTGATGATTAAACCAAAATGGGGAGGGGTATTTATACTACTTAAGAACAATCCTACACCACACAAATAAACTAATCCAAAATTACAACAACCATACACCTCATTTTTCTTGGTGGTTCTAATAATATTTTAGGTTACCAAATGATTCACATGCTCAACTACCACACCAAAAAAATTCTAGGTAGAATGCTTGTAGCTTTGGACCTTGATTATGGACTTGGACTCCAATTTGATTGAGTTTGGTTTTGGAACCCCATAATGGATCAAGTTTATGATCCAACACCCCCCCTTAAACTTGATCTTGTGACCCCTAGTAAGTTCCTTAATCTTATGAAGTTTTCGCTTGTCAGTGGCTTAGTAAAAATATCAGCAACTTGATCTTGTGACCTCACATATTCAACTTGCACATCCTTTCTTGCAACACACTCCCTTATATAGTGGTAGCGAATATCGATGTGCTTGCTTCGATCATGGAATACTGGATTCTTTGCTAAGGCAATGGCTGACTTGTTGTCGACATAAACCTTGGTCGGCTCTTCTTGTATCAAGCCTATCTCCTTCAATAGATTTCTAAGCCAAATTGCATGACAAACGCATGAGGTAGCAGCAACATATTCTGCTTCACAAGTGGACAATGTGACAATCGGTTGTTTCTTTGACATCCATGTGAAAGCAGTATCTCCTATGAAAAATACGAATCAAGTAGTGCTCCTTCGATTATCTATGTCTCCACCCCAATCACTATCGCTATATCCAGCAAGCTTGTAATCATTAGAAACTGAATAGAACAAGCCAAAGTCAATTGTACCTTTTAGATAGCGAAGAATTCTCTTTGCGGCTTTAAAATGGGTGGTTGTTGGAGATTCCATGTAGCGACTAACCAATCCAACTGCGTGAAGAATATCGGACCTCGTGCAAGTTAGGTAGCGTAGACTTCCCACCAAACTTTTGAAAAATGTTGGATCTACACTTTCGCCTTCTTCATGTTTGGACATCTTGACTCCGTATTCCATCGGTGTGCTTATCGGCTTACAGTTCTCCATCTTGAACTTTTTCAGGATCTCCTTTGCATAGCTTTCCTGTGAAATGAAAATTCCATCATTTTGTTGCCTAACTTCAATGCCAAGGTAGTACGCCATGAGCCCCATGTCTGTCATCTCGAATTCCTTCGTCATCACTTCCTTGAATTCATTGAACATGCTTGGGTTGCTTCCGGTGAAGATCAAATCGTCCACATAGAGGCACACGATCAAAATATCTCCATCTTTGATCTTGATATATAGAGCATGCTCATAGGGACATTTGTTGAAGCCATTCTCTTGGAAGTACTTGTCGATTCGGCTATTCCATGCCCTTGGTGCTTGTTTCAACCCGTAAAGAGCTTTCTTCAACTTCAACACCTTGTCTTCGTGGCCTTTGAATTCGTAGCCTGATGGTTGCTGAATGTAGACTTCCTCTTCAAGAACTCCATTTAGGAAGGCAGACTTTACATCCATTTGTTGTATCTTCCACTTGTTTTGAGCTGCCAAGGAAATAATTAGTCTAACAGTCTCCAACCGAGCAACAGGGGCGAATACCTCATCGTAGTCAATTCCAGCTTTTTTACTGTAGCCTTTTGCAACAAGCCTCGCCTTGTGTCTTTCAATCTCTCCCTTAGCATTTCGCTTTGTTTTGTAGATCCATTTGACACCTATCGCCTTGTGTCCTTTGGGAAGTGAAATAAGTTCCCATGTGTCGTTCTTCTCGATAGCCTTGATTTCTTCATTCATCGCATCTCTCCACTCCATTTCTTTT
The DNA here is from genome assembly GCA_023935145.1 of Bretschneidera sinensis. NCBI lineage: Eukaryota > Viridiplantae > Streptophyta > Magnoliopsida > Brassicales > Akaniaceae > Bretschneidera > Bretschneidera sinensis. The sequence goes on along the minus strand of CM043698.1, from coordinate 144,887,320 downwards.
GCAGCTTCTTGATAGCTCATTGGTTCACAATCAGCAAATAAACAAAATAATGTAAGATTATCTTGTCGTTCAGTCACTTCATAGAGATCTCGAAGGCTTCTTGTTCGTTGCACATCTCTTTCACTTTGACTCCCACTTGAAGATGATGAAGGTGACTCGTCTCCGTGGGTAGTTGATGTTGGTGAAGTAGGTGGAGTTGTTGGCTCTTGTTGGGCTTCTCCAGGCTGTTCTATTTGTGTCAGCTCATCTTCAAACGGGGGAGAGAAATTGAAGTCATCTATATGAGATCCAAAATCCCATAGTCCTTCTTCGTCAAACACCACATCTCGGCTGATCACAACCTTCTTATTGTTCGGATTGTACAGCTTGTAGCCTTTTGAATTTGCATCATAGCCAATGAAGATGAAACTCTCGCTTTTATCATCAAGCTTTGTTCTCTTCTCATCTGGAACATGAACATGGGCTATGCTTCCAAAAACTCTTAGGTGGGAGATGCCGGGATTTCTTCCACTCCATGCTTCTTGCGGTGTCTTTCCCGAAACACTTCTTGTTGGAGATCTGTTGGATAAGTAGACCTCACACGCCACTGCTTCAGCCCAAAACTCCTTGGGTAGTTTCTTGCTTTTGAGCATACTCCGAGCTATGTTGAGGATAGTTCGGTTCTTTCTTTCCGCTACGCCGTTTTGTTGAGGGGATCTAGGAACTGTCATTGGTCGACGAATTCCATTTGCTTCACAGAACTCTTGAAACTCCTTAGAAGTAAATTCTCCTCCTCGGTCGGATCTCATAGCTTTGATCTTTCTACCACTTTCTCTCTCTACTGCAGCTTTGAACTTCTTGAAGACTTCGAAAACTTCTGACTTCTGTTTCAAGAAATATACCCACGTTTTTCTTGAAAAATCATCAATGAAGAGAAGAAAATAGTTATTGTTACCGAGAGAGCTTGGTTTGATAGGACCGCACACATCGGTATGGATGAGCTCGAGTGGCTTCTTGGCTCTTGAGTTTGACTCTTTTGGAAAGCTTTTTCTGAATTGCTTCCCGACTAGACACCCTTCACAAAGCTGGTCAGGATGGTTGATGCAAGGTAGTCCCTTCACCATCTCCTTCTTGGATAGCAGCTTTAGACCTCCAAAATTTAGATGCCCAAAACGAAGATGCCATAGCCATGATGCATCTCTGTAGCAAGCTTTCAAGCACTTTGCAACATCGTTTTGTATGTTGATCAGGAACATTCTATTCTTTGACATCGGTACTTTAGCAATGAAGTTATTCTTATCATCTTTTATAGAAAGATTATGATCCTTCATATGAATATCATAACCTTTCTCTAACAGTTGTCCTAAACTCAAGATGTTACTTTTCATATTGGGCACAAAGTAGACATTGGAAATAAACTGATGTCTCCCATCTTTCAAACGGATAAGAATGTTACCTCTCCCTTTTACCGCTATTGTGGAATCATCGCCAAATGAGACATTTCCACTTACTGACTCGTCCAGCTCCACAAACATGTCTTTCCTTCCACACATGTGATTGCTTGCACCACTGTCAAGATACCAGGATTTTGCTTGGACACCATCAGTCTCTTTTCGTGCTAGAAGAAGAGTTTCTTTATCATCGGTCTTCTCCTCCACATAGTTGGCCTTCTCCTAAATTCTGTTGTTAGGAGCTCTACATTCTGAAGCATAATGCCCAAACTTTTGACAATTATAGCATCGAACTTGAAATTTGTCATTCCTCGAGTTTAGATTGCCTCTTCCACGGCCTCGTGTTGAGCTTTCTCCTTTCTCGTAGTTATTGTTGGAATTGTTGTTGTTGTAATTCCAACCTCGTCCACGACCGCGATTTCCTCCTCGTCCACGGCCTCTACCTCTGCCTCGGCCACGTTGGTTTCTATCATCTCCTTGGCTTTCATGCATATCCTTGAATTGCAGCTTGAGGAGTTGATCAGTAAACCCTTGCTTCTTCTTATGCTTCTCTTCGTATGCTTGTAATGATCCTTGGAGTTGCTCGATCGTCATTTCTTCCAAGTCTTTAGTTTCTTCAATCGTCACGACGATGTGCTCAAATTTGGAATCCAATGAACGGAGTATCTTCTCTATTATCCTCACATTCTCTAACTTTTCACCATTTCTTTTTAATTGATTAGAAACAGCTACTACTCTTGAGAAATAATCTGAAATAGACTCAGATACTTTCATGTGTAAGGATTCGAATTCACCTCTTAATGTTTGGAGACGGACCTTCTTCACTTGCTCGGATCCTTTGTAAGAGGTTTGCAGCTTTTCCCACGCTTCCTTAGCAAAGCTTGCACTCGAAATCTTCTCAAAAACATCATCATCTAATGCTTGATAGATGAGGTAGAGAGCTTTCTTGTCTCTCTTTCTCGCATCTTTCAAACTATCCTTTTGAGCTGTGGTCAGCGCAGCTTCGTTATCTGGCTCACTAAAACCTTTTTCTACGATATCCCAAACATCATGTGCGCCAAGAAGAGCCTTCATCTTGATACTCCAGTTGTCGTAATTGTTATTGATGAGCGTCGGGACTTGGAAGGATGCCACACCATTTGCCATATCACTCAGTATGTTGAGAATTTGGAAATTCTGATTGCGTAGATAGATCCGGAATGTTGAAAAACTTTGGGAGGGACCTAGTCAAAATTTTCAACTTTCGGTCAACGGTCAAAGTCAACACTAACCTGGTCAACAGTTGACTTTGAATGTTCGGTCAACTCGGCTCAAGCGGTTCGGTCAAGCGGCTCGGTCAACAGGCTTATGGCTCGGTCAACTCGGCTCCAACTCGGCTGACCCAGCTTAACTCGGTGAGTCAATTCGGTTTTCTGGCAGCAATCTTCCGGCGGCTCGTGGAGGCGCGTCTGAACTCCGATCGGGGAGATTCTGGCGGCGCCGGATTTCTCTCGTCGAGACCTTCGATTTGATATGCAATGGTGTATACTTTCCAACTCAAGCTCTGATACCACTTTGTTGGAAATAAAACACTCACACAAATAACTCTTATTCAAACTCAAAGAGATATTACAAGAGCACTCTCACTCAAAAGAAAGAAGATACTAGAACTCACTCTTAGAAGACTTTGCTTCTTCACTCACTTAGAAGCTCTTGCTTCTTCTTGATGATTAAACCAAAATGGGGAGGGGTATTTATACTACTTAAGAACAATCCTACATCACACAAATAAACTAATCCAAAATTACAACAACCATACACCTCATTTTTCTTGGTGGTTCTAATAATATTTTAGGTTACCAAATGATTCACATGCTCAACTACCACACCAAAAAAATTCTAGGTAGAATGCTTGTAGTTTTGGACCTTGATTATGGACTTGGACTCCAATTTGATTGAGTTTGGTTTTGGACTCCCATAATGGATCAAGTTTATGATCCAACACTGTGGTCCATTGAGACTGTATTTGTTCATTTAACAAATGCTCTATGTAGTCAAACATTATTGACGTGTTTCATCATGGCTTTTGAATTTCATGTGAGGTTCTTTATCTTAATGTTATTGTCATGATGTCATCTTATATGAGGAGTTGCTTTGGAATTTAGAACTAGAGATAGGTTTGGCATAATAAATATCACAAATAATCTATTTGCCCAATAATATGCACAGGTAAAAAATTTGTCTGTGCTATTTTCCAACTATGCTTCTTGATTTACTGTGCATTTATTTGATGACTTTAATTTACAATTGAGTGTTTATTGTCATTGTGAATTGACTGATATTTATATGACCCAGTTTTGATGTGCAAAATGGACCAAAAGCGGCTGTTTTTATCAAGGTTTGTTGCAATATCTGTCTTTGCTTCTTATGGTGTTCATTCCACAAATTATATCACTGATGCTATGCACATAATATAGTAATTTTAATCCTTTCGCTGGAGGTTAGAGGAGATCAAGTATTTGGAAGCTTTGAGCAATTTTATACATACATTTGTTTGTTTGGATTCTTTCTTAGTAAAGACGTGTCATATTGATTACTGACATTTATTGGGTTTGTTTGGGCTTGCTTAAAGCCATTGCTTATTTTTAAAATTGGTAAAAAAAACCTTGATTAAATCAAATCAAATCACCTATTAATTGATATTTCAATTGTTATCCAATAAGATTTGATTTAATTTGACTAAGCTTTTGCAAATTTTTAAAATTAAGCATCGGCTTAAAGCTGGTTTTAAGCCTACCCAAACAAACTCATTGTATATGCTAGTTATTGCTAGGTACTATAATGTGTACGTATGCATATTGAAAAAAGTGAAAAAAAAAAAAGAAATTAGTGGTAAAAGTTTTAAAATTTTAACTAGACTTTTTATTAATTCCTTAAGAAGCCAATCTTCAATTTTTCTTTGAAGATAACTGGGCCAATTGTGATAATCAAATCCAAAAACAAGCCTCAAATGTTCCCGTAAACTCGGCTTCAAACATTATATGACGAAACCATAATATTTTAAATCTCAACAACATACGTGACATGAGGAACTATTAAAGTTACATAACTTGAGAATGCTTTTCAAAATTTTGTTGGCACTTTAGGTTCCATCAAATGATAAGTACCTGGTTCATGTTTGGCTGCTGATTTGGTAAGATACTAAGATTTGCTCCCGCTCCCTCCGTCCCATAATATTTGTCTTCATTTTCATTTTGGGATGTCTCAAAATGATTGTCCACAGTCAAAACTCATAGGCATCAATCTTCTAGTAATACCTTTCATTATTACTCAAATTACTTAAGTGGTTTGTATGCAATTAATGTACTTTCATAATCTTTGAGTGGTAAAATTGGTATATGAATACCCATATTAAGTGGTTTGCATGCAATTAATGCATTTTATTAGTCTTTGAGCTTTTTCAAAGGGGACAAATATAACTAAAATATATGTTTTTTCAAAAATACTTTGCCTAATTAAACAGAAAAAGGGGGCTCAGCTTAGGACTCATATATCGGAGTAGGTACTAAAGCTTATAGCACTGAAGTTTTGCATATTATTGGCATTTGCTAAATATGGGTAGACAGTGGTTTTATCTTAAACTTAAGGTTACTACCAGGAGAATATATTTAAATATACCTGAATTTCTAACATCTCAACTATAAAAATGTTCAGATTTGAGAAAGTATCGTATCGCATCGCATCGCATCTCATTACTTTCAAGTTCATCTCTTTTTAACCTGCATGTTTATGCCTTTTCTTGTGGGTTATATGCTCCATATCTCTAGATTAGTTTCTAATGGTGGAGTTAAAACGAAGTTTATATTTTTTGTGAACCAGGCAGTGTCTATTTTTGGGAATTTCTTTTAAGTAAGTGTGTGTGTATTATGCATATCCTCTACTACATGCTTTCTGAATTTTTTTCTTTATTTACTTTACAAAATTTTATTTATGGCCATTTGTGGTTCTATTGTCAGGATGCAGTATTAAAGTGGCCTCAATTACGGCCATTGTGTTTGATCTTGAAAGTATTTTTACAACAGAGGGAATTGAATGAGGTGTGAATTTGTTTTTCCTTGTAGTTCCATAATAGATTTAAGCTTCATTTAAAATGATCTGCTCTTGCGGTCTGAGTGATTCAAAATTTCTTTAAAGCATGCAGGTGTATTAAGGTGGAATAGGTTCATATGGCCTCCTTTCTATGCTTATGGCAATGTTGCAGGCAAGTGAAGATTAACATTTGCATTAACACTAATGCGATTCTAGCTTGTGCACACACAACACGCTTGGACTTGGCTGGCCTGTGGAAACTCACCCTGGCTTATATGCTATAATATGCAAAGACAACCTATTATTATAAAATTTTAGAAAGAAACAGGAAAACATTAAGAATATTGAGAATTCATATTTGAACTAGATATGGATTGATGAATAAACATAAGATAACTGCTATTCATATGAAAGTTTCCATGGAGTCAGCACGTGCAATCATGCTTATCTGCTGTACTGGTAACCATGCTAAATTTATTCAAATGTATTTACATAATTTGACATTATCTTCCTCTTCATCAGCAAATTCCATGGGCAAATCGGCCGTTTAGTTTGCATGATATATAAAAATCAAAGAATTTTTTTTTTGATAAGTAAAGATTAGTATCAAAGGCATAAGGGGGTGACGACCCATGTGTTGGAAATAAAACACTCACACAAACAACTCTTATTCAAACTCAAAGAGATATTACAAGAGCACTCTCACTCAAAAGAAAGAAGATACTAGAACTCACTCTTAGAAGACTTTGCTTCTTCACTCACTTAGAAGCTCTTGCTTCTTCTTGATGATTAAACCAAAATGGGGAGGGGTATTTATACTACTTAAGAACAATCCTACACCACACAAATAAACTAATCCAAAATTACAACAACCATACACCTCATTTTTCTTGGTGGTTCTAACAATATTTTAGGTTACCAAATGATTCACATGCTCAACTACCACACCAATAAAATTCTAGGTAGAATGCTTGTAGTTTTGGACCTTGATTATGGACTTGGACTCCAATTTGATTGAGTTTGGTTTTGGACTCCCATAATGGATCAAGTTTATGATCCAACAACCCCCCTTAAACTTGATCTTGTGACCCCTAGTAAGTTCCTTAATCTTATGAAGTTTTCGCTTGTCAGTGGCTTAGTAAAAATATCAGCAACTTGATCTTGTGACCTCACATATTCAACTTGCACATCCTTTCTTGCAACACACTCCCTTATATAGTGGTAGCGAATATCGATGTGCTTGCTTCGATCATGGAATACTGGATTCTTTGCTAAGGCAATGGCTGACTTGTTGTCGACATAAACCTTGGTCGGCTCTTCTTGTATCAAGCCTATCTCCTTCAATAGATTTCTAAGCCAAATTGCATGACAAACGCATGAGGTAGCAGCAACATATTCTGCTTCACAAGTGGACAATGTGACAATCGGTTGTTTCTTTGACATCCATGTGAAAGCAGTATCTCCCATGAAAAATACGAATCCAGTAGTGCTCCTTCGATTATCTATGTCTCCACCCCAATCACTATCGCTATATCCAGCAAGCTTGTAATCATTAGAAACTGAATAGAACAAGCCAAAGTCAATTGTACCTTTTAGATAGCGAAGAATTCTCTTTGCGGCTTTAAAATGGGTGGTTGTTGGAGATTCCATGTAGCGACTAACCAATCCAACTGCGTGAAGAATATCGGACTTCGTGCAAGTTAGGTAGCGTAGACTTCCCACCAAACTTTTGAAAAATGTTGGATCTACACTTTCGCCTTCTTCATGTTTGGACATCTTGACTCCGTATTCCATCGGTGTGCTTATCGGCTTACAGTTCTCCATCTTGAACTTTTTCAGGATCTCCTTTGCATAGCTTTCCTGTGAAATGAAAATTCCATCATTTTGTTGCCTAACTTCAATGCCAAGGTAGTACGCCATGAGCCCCATGTCTGTCATCTCGAATTCCTTCGTCATCACTTCCTTGAATTCATTGAACATGCTTGGGTTGCTTCCGGTGAAGATCAAATCGTCCACATAGAGGCACACGATCAAAATATCTCCATCTTTGATCTTGATATATAGAGCATGCTCATAGGGACATTTGTTGAAGCCATTCTCTTGGAAGTACTTGTCGATTCGGCTATTCCATGCCCTTGGTGCTTGTTTCAACCCGTAAAGAGCTTTCTTCAACTTCAACACCTTGTCTTCGTGGCCTTTGACTTCGTAGCCTGATGGTTGCTGAATGTAGACTTCCTCTTCAAGAACTCCATTTAGGAAGGCAGACTTTACATCCATTTGTTGTATCTTCCACTTGTTTTGAGCTGCCAAGGAAATAATTAGTCTAACAGTCTCCAACCGAGCAACAGGGGCGAATACCTCATCGTAGTCAATTCCAGCTTTTTTACTGTAGCCTTTTGCAACAAGCCTCGCCTTGTGTCTTTCAATCTCTCCCTTAGCATTTCGCTTTGTTTTGTAGATCTATTTGACACCTATCGCCTTGTGTCCTTTGGGAAGTGAAATAAGTTCCCATGTGTCGTTCTTCTCGATAGCCTTGATTTCTTCATTCATCGCATCTCTCCACTCAATTTCTTTTGCAGCTTCTTGATAGCTCATTGGTTCACAATCAGCAAATAAACAAAATAATGTAAGATTATCTTGTCGTTCAGTCACTTCATAGAGATCTCGAAGGCTTCTTGTTCGTTGCACATCTCTTTCACTTTGACTCCCACTTGAAGATGATGAAGGTGACTCGTCTCCGTGGGTAGTTGATGTTGGTGAAGTAGGTGGAGTTGTTGGCTCTTGTTGGGCTTCTCCAGGCTGTTCTATTTGTGTCAGCTCATCTTCAAACGGGGGAGAGAAATTGAAGTCATCTATATGAGATCCAAAATCCCATAGTCCTTCTTCGTCAAACACCACATCTCGGCTGATCACAACCTTCTTATTGTTCGGATTGTACAGCTTGTAGCCTTTTGAATTTGCATCATAGCCAATGAAGATGAAACTCTCGCTTTTATCATCAAGCTTTGTTCTTTTCTCATCTGGAACATGAACATGGGCTATGCTTCCAAAAACTCTTAGGTGGGAGATGCCGGGCTTTCTTCCACTCCATGCTTCTTGCGGTGTCTTTCCCCAAACACTTCTTGTTGGAGATCTGTTGGATAAGTAGACCGCACACGCCACAGCTTCAGCCCAAAACTCCTTGGGTAGTTTCTTGCTTTTGAGCATACTCCGAGCTATGTTGAGGATAGTTCAGTTCTTTCTTTCCACTACGCCGTTTTGTTGAGGGGATCTAGGAACTGTCATTGGTCGACGAATTCCATTTGCTTCACAGAACTCTTGAAACTCCTTAGAAGTAAATTCTCCTCCTCGGTCGGATCTCATAGCTTTGATCTTTCTACCACTTTCTCTCTCTACTGCAGCTTTGAACTTCTTGAAGACTTCGAAAACTTCTGACTTCTGTTTCAAGAAATATACCCACGTTTTTCTTGAAAAATCATCAATGAAGAGAAGAAAATAGTTATTGTTACCGAGAGAGCTTGGTTTGATAGGACCGCACACATCGGTATGGATGAGCTCGAGTGGCTTCTTGGCTCTTGAGTTTGACTCTTTTGGAAAGCTTTTTCTGAATTGCTTCCCGACTAGACACCCTTCACAAAGCTGGTCAGGATGGTTGATGCAAGGTAGTCCCTTCACCATCTCCTTCTTGGATAGCAGCTTTAGACCTCCAAAATTTAGATGCCCAAAACGAAGATGCCATAGCCATGATGCATCTCTGTAGCAAGCTTTCAAGCACTTTGCAACATCGTTTTGTATGTTGATCAGGAACATTCTATTCTTTGACATCGGTACTTTAGCAATGAAGTTATTCTTATCATCTTTTATAGAAAGATTATGATCCTTCATATGAATATCATAACCTTTCTCTAACAGTTGTCCTAAACTCAAGATGTTACTTTTCATATTGGGCACAAAGTAGACATTGGAAATAAACTGATGTCTCCCATCTTTCAAACGGATAAGAATGTTACCTCTCCCTTTTACCGCTATTGTGGAATCATCGCCAAATGAGACATTTCCACTTACTGACTCATCCAGCTCCACAAACATGTCTTTCCTTCCACATATGTGATTGCTTGCACCACTGTCAAGATACCAGGATTTTGCTTGGACACCATCAGTCTCTTTTCGTGCTAGAAGAAGAGTTTCTTTATCATCGGTCTTCTCCTCCACATAGTTGGCCTTCTCCTAAATTCTGTTGTTAGGAGCTCTACATTCTGAAGCATAATGCCCAAACTTTTGACAATTATAGCATCGAACTTGAAATTTGTCATTCCTCGAGTTTAGATTGCCTCTTCCACGGCCTCGTGTTGAGCTTTCTCCTTTCTCGTAGTTATTGTTGGAATTGTTGTTGTTGTAATTCCAACCTCGTCCACGACCGCGATTTCCTCCTCGTCCACGGCCTCTACCTCTGCCTCGGCCACGTTGATTTCTATCATCTCCTTGGCTTTCATGCATATCCTTGAATTGCAGCTTGAGAAGTTGATCAGTAAACCCTTGCTTCTTCTTATGCTTCTCTTCATATGCTTGTAATGATCCTTGGAGTTGCTCGATCGTCATTTCTTCCAAGTCTTTAGTTTCTTCAATCGTCACGACGATGTGCTCAAATTTGGAATCCAATGAACGGAGTATCTTCTCTATTATCCTCACATTCTCTAACTTTTCACCATTTCTTTTTAATTGATTAGAAACAGCTACTACTCTTGAGAAATAATCTGAAATAGACTCAGATACTTTCATGTGTAAGGATTCGAATTCACCTCTTAATGTTTGGAGACGGACCTTCTTCACTTGCTCGGATCCTTTGTAAGAGGTTTGCAGCTTTTCCCACGCTTCCTTAGCAAAGCTTGCACTCGAAATCTTCTCAAAAACATCATCATCTAATGCTTGATAGATGAGGTAGAGAGCTTTCTTGTCTCTCTTTCTCGCATCTTTCAAACTATCCTTTTGAGCTGTGGTCAGCGCAGCTTCGTTATCTGGCTCACTAAAACCTTTTTCTACGATATCCCAAACATCATGTGCGCCAAGAAGAGCCTTCATCTTGATACTCCAGTTGTCGTAATTGTTATTGATGAGCGTCGGGACTTGGAAAGATGCCACACCATTTGCCATATCACTCAGTATGTTGAGAATTTGGAAATTCTGATTGCGTAGATAGATCCGGAATGTTGAAAAACTTTGGGAGGGACCTGGTCAAAATTTTCAACTTTCGGTCAACAGTCAAAGTCAACACTAACCTGGTCAACAGTTGACTTTGAATGCTCGGTCAACTCGGCTTGGACGGCTCAGTCAACTCGGCTCAAGCGGTTCGGTCATGTGGCTCGGTCAACAGGCTTATGGCTCGGTCAACTCGGCTCCAACTCGGCTGACCCAGCTTAACTCGGTGAGTCAATTCGGTTTTCTGGCAGCAATCTTCCGGCGGCTCGTGGAGGCGCGTCTGAACTCCAATCGGGGAGATTCTAGCGGCGTCGGATTTCTCTCGTCGAGACCTTCGATTTGATATGCAATGGTGTATACTTTCCAACTCAAGCTCTGATACCACTTTGTTGGAAATAAAACACTCACACAAACAACTCTTATTCAAACTCAAAGAGATATTACAAGAGCACTCTCACTCAAAAGAAAGAAGATACTAGAACTCACTCTTAGAAGACTTTGCTTCTTCACTCACTTAGAAGCTCTTGCTTCTTCTTGATGATTAAACCAAAATGGGGAGGGGTATTTATACTACTTAAGAACAATCCTACACCACACAAATAAACTAATCCAAAATTACAACAATCATACACCTCATTTTTCTTGGTGGTTCTAACAATATTTTAGGTTACCAAATGATTCACATGCTCAACTACCACACCAATAAAATTCTAGGTAGAATGCTTGTAGTTTTGGACCTTGATTATGGACTTGGACTCCAATTTGATTGAGTTTGGTTTTGGACTCCCATAATGGATCAAGTTTATGATCCAACACCATGTACACAAGAGTTATCTAGAAGACAAAAACATCTAAGAACTTTACAAGTTCATCCTCTCTTACAAAAAATCTCCTGTTGAGCCAACAGTTAAGTGTAGCAAACTATTCATTCTTTATATCTACAATCGATCTTTCGTCTCCATAAAATGCCTTCTTAAAATCAAAGAGATTAATTACTTGTTAACATATATGAGCTGTTCTTTTTCTTAATGATTCTTTCAGGAGTAAACAAATTTGTGTGCGAGTCATTTAAGTTTTTTCTTAGTGTTATTCTGTCTGTAAAGAATAATACTACTATACTGTATCAAACCAGCCCACAAAACTTGATTGAACCTCACTTTAACAAAAAACATCTTGGTGCTGTCTTATCATAATTACCAAACATCTTAGGTGAATCATGCTTTCACTGAAACCGCTGGTAGAGATCTATATTTGGCCATCAGTTGGAGGTAACTAAAAATAATTGGTGATTGCGCCATAAATTTATATCGAAGAGGAATAAGGCACAATTTCATTTGCCATTGAGCAGTTGTTACAAAAGAGCTGTGGGACTCTTCTGGTATGACACTCGGGAGATTTTCGTTTGAGGGAATTGTCTTTCTCCAAAGCACTTTTTGCTACAAAAATGGCTGGAGCGAGATCTTCAACTCTACTGCAGAGCTAAAAAGACAATAATTTAGTGTTTTTTAACTCACTTTTTCTCCGCCTCCTTTCATTCTCTTATCCTCTTTAATTTCTTTTGCTTCCATACTGTATAATGCCTTTCATGCCACAGAGTCTCAGTGAGTGGCAAGCCTCTCCAGAATATAACTTGGGAGTCCTTCTGGTATGCATTCTCATAAATGCTATTTGTACTTCTTAGTGGACTCAACAGAGCTTTATTTTAACCATTAGGGATAGAACTTTTACTTGTCATATGTTGATTCATAATTTACGTAAAACTTGAAATCAAGTAGAATCCAAACAAGTTGAATAGTTTATGTCACACACTTCAAGTTTTTATTGGTTGAAATACAATAAGGTTTACCTAATTATGATTTTGCCAAAACATAATTGTGTAATTTTATTTTGAGAGATTTATACTATATTGTGTCTGATACTGGAAGGAAAAAGGATAAGAGACAAAATAAGAATAGGAGAAACAGACTTCTTACATTTTGTCTCATGTGTTGTATCGGGAAAATAGGTGAACTTCTTTGATTTCAATGGATGCAAATTGAACACTATGGATGTCGGTGTATCTTGCAAAGGGGTTGGCACCTTCTTTTTGAAGAGTGACAGAGTAATCAGTATACAAAGTATCTTTATGACGACGTTCGCATTCACTTTTTGTTTGGAAATTCAACATGTGGTTGAAGTAACCCTTTGTTGAGTTTTCTTCTTTTAGGTTTTTAAATAAGGGACAGCCGTTCTCATCTCCCTTGAGGACCCACAGGTTAACTTGCAGATTCTGGTTTGTTATATAATGATTAGAGGAATTAGAGGAATCCAGCGGCAGTAGCAGGCTTATTCACCCAGAAGAGCCAAAGTCCCATTGCTCGCATGCACATGAGGGTGTCACTTAAGATGTTCTTTGTGCACCAAATATACATGGGTATGAGCACGATTTGGGGCATGGCAGTATGGGCTGGTGGGTGTGAGGCAGCTGTTGTTGGAAATAAAACACTCACACAAACAACTCTTATTCAAACTCAAAGAGATATTACAAGAGCACTCTCACTCAAAAGAAAGAAGATACTAGAACTCACTCTTAGAAGACTTTGCTTCTTCACTCACTTAGAAGCTCTTGCTTCTTCTTGATGATTAAACCAAAATGGGGAGGGGTATTTATACTACTTAAGAACAATCCTACACCACACAAATAAACTAATCCAAAATTACAACAACCATACACCTCATTTTTCTTGGTGGTTCTAACAATATTTTAGGTTACCAAATGATTCACATGCTCAACTACCACACCAATAAAATTCTTGGTAGAATGCTTGTAGTTTTGGACCTTGATTATGGACTTGGACTCCAATTTGATTGAGTTTGGTTTTGGACTCCCATAATGGATCAAGTTTATGATCCAACACCCCCCCCTTAAACTTGATCTTGTGACCCCTAGTAAGTTTCTTAATCTTATGAAGTTTTCGCTTGTCAGTGGCTTAGTAAAAATATCAGCAACTTTGCAACATCGTTTTTTATGTTGATCAGGAACATTCTATTCTTTGACATCGGTACTTTAGCAATGAAGTTATTCTTATCATCTTTTATAGAAAGATTATGATCCTTCATATGAATATCATAACCTTTCTCTAACAGTTGTCCTAAACTCAAGATGTTACTTTTCATATTGGGCACAAAGTAGACATTGGAAATAAACTGATGTCTCCCATCTTTCAAACGGATAAGAATGTTACCTCTCCCTTTTACCGCTATTGTGGAATCATCGCCAAATGAGACATTTCCACTTACTGACTCGTCCAGCTCCACAAACATGTCTTTCCTTCCACACATGTGATTGCTTGCACCACTGTCAAGATACCAGGATTTTGCTTGGACACCATCAGTCTCTTTTCGTGCTAGAAGAAGAGTTTCTTTATCATCGGTCTTCTCCTCCACATAGTTGGCCTTCTCCTCAATTCTGTTGTTAGGAGCTCTACATTCTGAAGCATAATGCCCAAACTTTTGACAATTATAGCATCGAACTTGAAATTTGTCATTCCTCGAGTTTAGATTGCCTCTTCCACGGCCTCGTGTTGAGCTTTCTCCTTTCTCGTAGTTATTGTTACCGAGAGAGCTTGGTTTGATAGGACCGCACACATCGGTATGGATGAGCTCGAGTGGCTTCTTGGCTCTTGAGTTTGACTCCTTTGGAAAGCTTTTTCTGAATTTCTTCCCAACTAGACACCCTTCACAAAGCTGGTCAGGATGGTTGATGCAAGGTAGTCCCTTCACCATCTCCTTCTTGGATAGCAGCTTTAGACCTCCAAAATTTAGATGCCCAAAACGAAGATCTCTTTGAGTTTGAATAAGAGTTGTTTATATGAGTGTGTTTTATTTCCAACAAAGTGGTATCAGAGCTTGAGTTGGAAAGTATACACCATTGCATATCAAATCGAAGGTCTCGACGAGAGAAATCCGACGCTGCCAGAATCTCCCCGATCGGAGTTCAGACGCGCCTCCACGAGACGCCGGAAGATTGCTGCTAGAAAACCGAATTGACTCACCGAGTTAAGCTGGGTCAGCCGAGTTGGAGCTGAGTTGACCGAGCCATAAGCCTGTTGACCGAGCCGCTTGACTGAACCGCTTGAGCCGAGTTGACCGAGCCGTCCAAGCCGAGTTGACTGAGCATTCAAAGTCAACTGTTGACCAGGTTAGTGTTGACTTTGACCGTTGACCGAAAGTTGAAAATTTTGACCAGGTCCCTCCCAAAGTTTTTCAACATTCTGGATCTATCTACGCAATCAGAATTTCCAAATTCTCAACATATTGAGTGATATGGCAAATGGTGTGGCATCCTTCCAAGTCCCGACGCTCATCAATAACAATTACGACAACTGGAGTATCAAGATGAAGGCTCTTCTTGGCGCACATGATGTTTGGGATATCGTAGAAAAAGGTTTTAGTGAGCCAGATAACGAAGCTGCGCTGACCACAGCTCAAAAGGATAGTTTGAAAGATGCGAGAAAGAGAGACAAGAAAGCTCTCTACCTCATCTATCAAGCATTAGATGATGATGTTTTTGAGAAGATTTCGAGTGCAAGCTTTGCTAAGGAAGCGTGGGAAAAGCTGCAAACCTCTTACAAAGGATCCGAGCAAGTGAAGAAGGTTCGTCTCCAAACATTAAGAGGTGAATTCGAATCCTTACACATGAAAGTATCTGAGTCTATTTCAGATTATTTCTCAAGAGTAGTAGCTGTTTCTAATCAATTAAAAAGAAATGGTGAAAAGTTAGAGAATGTGAGGATAATAGAGAAGATACTCCGTTCATTGGATTCCAAATTTGAGCACATCGTCGTGACGATTGAAGAAACTAAAGACTTGGAAGAAATGACGATCGAGCAACTCCAAGGATCATTACAAGCATACGAAGAGAAGCATAAGAAGAAGCAAGGGTTTACTGATCAACTCCTCAAGCTGCAATTCAAGGATATGCATGAAAGCCAAGGAGATGATAGAAACCAACGTGGCCGAGGCAGAGGTAGAGGCCGTGGACGAGGAGGAAATCGCGGTCGTGGACGAAGTTGGAATTACAACAACAACAATTCCAACAATAACTACGAGAAAGGAGAAAGCTCAACACGAGGCCGTGGAAGAGGCAATCTAAACTCGAGGAATGACAAATTTCAAGTTCGATGCTATAATTGTCAAAAGTTTGGGCATTATGCTTCAGAATGTAGAGCTCCTAACAACAGAATTGAGGAGAAGGCCAACTATGTGGAGGAGAAGACCGATGATAAAGAAACTCTTCTTCTAGCACGAAAAGAGACTGATGGTGTCCAAGCAAAATCCTGGTATCTTGACAGTGGTGCAAGCAATCACATGTATGGAAGGAAAGACATGTTTGTGGAGCTGGACGAGTCAGTAAGTGGAAATGTCTCATTTGGCGATGATTCCACAATAGCGATAAAAGGGAGAGGTAACATTCTTATCCGTTTGAAAGATGGGAGACATCAGTTTATTTCCAATGTCTACTTTGTGCCCAATATGAAAAGTAACATCTTGAGTTTAGGACAACTGTTAGAGAAAGGTTATGATATTCATATGAAGGATCATAATCTTTCTATAAAAGATGATAAGAATAACTTCATTGCTAAAGTACCGATGTCAAAGAATAGAATGTTCCTGATCAACATACAAAACGATGTTGCAAAGTGCTTGGAAGCTTGCTACAGAGATGCATCATGGCTATGGCATCTTCGTTTTGGGCATCTAAATTTTGGAGGTCTAAAGCTGCTATCCAAGAAGGAGATGGTGAAGGGACTACCTTGCATCAACCATCCTGACCAGCTTTGTGAAGGGTGTCTAGTCGGGAAGCAATTCAGAAAAAGCTTTCCAAAGGAGTCAAACTCAAGAGCCAAGAAGCCACTCGAGCTCATCCATACCGATGTGTGCGGTCCTATCAAACCAAGCTCTCTCGGTAACAATAACTATTTTCTTCTCTTCATTGATGATTTTTCAAGAAAAACGTGGGTATATTTCTTGAAACAGAAGTCAGAAGTTTTCGAAGTCTTCAAGAAGTTCAAAGCTGCAGTAGAGAGAGAAAGTGGTAGAAAGATCAAAGCTATGAGATCCGACCGAGGAGGAGAATTTACTTCTAAGGAGTTTCAAGAGTTCTGTGAAGCAAATGGAATTCGTCGACCAATGACAGTTCCTAGATCCCCTCAACAAAACGGCGTAGCGGAAAGAAAGAACCGAACTATCCTCAACATAGCTCAGAGTATGCTCAAAAGCAAGAAACTACCCAAGGAGTTTTGGGCTGAAGCTGTGGCGTGTGCGGTCTACTTATCCAACAGATCTCCAACAAGAAGTGTTTGGGGAAAGACACCGCAAGAAGCATGGAGTGGAAGAAAGCCCGGCATCTCCCACCTAAGAGTTTTTGGAAGCATAGCCCATGTTCATGTTCCAGATGAGAAAAGAACAAAGCTTGATGATAAAAGCGAGAGTTTCATCTTCATTGGCTATGATGCAAATTCAAAAGGCTACAAGCTGTACAATCCGAACAATAAGAAGGTTGTGATCAGCCGAGATGTGGTGTTTGACGAAGAAGGACTATGGGATTTTGGATCTCATATAGATGACTTCAATTTCTCTCCCCCGTTTGAAGATGAGCTGACACAAATAGAACAGCCTGGAGAAGCCCAACAAGAGCCAACAACTCCACCTACTTCACCAACATCAACTACCCACGGAGACGAGTCACCTTCATCATCTTCAAGTGGGAGTCAAAGTGAAAGAGATGTGCAACGAACAAGAAGCCTTCGAGATCTCTATGAAGTGACTAAACGACAAGATAATCTTACATTATTTTGTTTATTTGCTGATTGTGAACCAATGAGCTATCAAGAAGCTGCAAAAGAAATGGAGTGGAGAGATGCGATGAATGAAGAAATCAAGGCTATCGAGAAGAACGACACATGGGAACTTATTTCACTTCCCAAAGGACACAAGGCGATAGGTGTCAAATGGGTCTACAAAACAAAGCGAAATGCTAAGGGAGAGATTGAAAGACACTAGGTGAGGCTTGTTGCAAAAGGCTACAGTCAAAAAGCTGGAATTGACTACGATGAGGTATTCGCCCCTGTTGCTCGGTTGGAGACTATTAGACTAATTATTTCCTTGGCAGCTCAAAACAAGTGGAAGATACAACAAATGGATGTAAAGTCTGCCTTCCTAAATGGAGTTCTTGAAGAGGAAGTCTACATTCAGCAACCATCAGGCTACGAAGTCAAAGGCCACGAAGACAAGGTGTTGAAGTTGAAGAAAGCTCTTTACGGGTTGAAACAAGCACCAAGGGCATGGAATAGCCGAATCGACAAGTACTTCCAAGAGAATGGCTTCAACAAATGTCCCTATGAGCATGCTCTATATATCAAGATCACAGATGGAGATATTTTGATCGTGTGCCTCTATGTGGACGATTTGATCTTCACCGGAAGCAACCCAAGCATGTTCAATGAATTCAAGGAAGTGATGACGAAGGAATTTGAAATGACAGACATGGGGCTCATGGCGTACTACCTTGGCATTGAAGTTAGGCAACAAAATGATGGAATTTTCATTTCACAGGAAAGCTATGCAAAGGAGATCCTGAAGAAGTTCAAGATGGAGAACTGTAAGCCGATAAGCACACCGATGGAATACGGAGTCAAGATGTCCAAACATGAAGAAGGCGAAAGTGTAGATCCAACATTTTTCAAAAGTTTGGTGGGAATTCTACGCTACCTAACTTGCACGAAGTCCGATATTCTTCACGCAGTTGGATTGGTTAGTCGCTACATGGAATCTCCAACAACCACCCATTTTAAAGCCGCAAAGAGAATTCTTCGCTATCTAAAAGGTACAATTGACTTTGGCTTGTTCTATTCAGTTTCTAATGATTACAAGCTTGCTGGATATAGCGATAGTGATTGGGGTGGAGACATAGATAATCGAAGGAGCACTACTGGATTCGTATTTTTCATGGGAGATACTGCTTTCACATGGATGTCAAAGAAACAACCGATTGTCACATTGTCCACTTGTGAAGCAGAATATGTTGCTGCTACCTCATGCGTTTGTCATGCAATTTGGCTTAGAAATCTATTGAAGGAGATAGGCTTGATACAAGAAGAGCCGACCAAGGTTTATGTCGACAACAAGTCAGCCATTGCCTTAGCAAAGAATCCAGTATTCCATGATCGAAGCAAGCACATCGATATTCGCTACCACTATATAAGGGAGTGTGTTGCAAGAAAGGATGTGCAAGTTGAATATGTGAGGTCACAAGATCAAGTTGCTGATATTTTTACTAAGCCACTGACAAGCGAAAACTTCATAAGATTAAGAAACTTACTAGGGGTCACAAGATCAAGTTTAAGGGGGGGTGTTGGATCATAAACTTGATCCATTATGGGAGTCCAAAACCAAACTCAATCAAATTGGAGTCCAAGTCCATAATCAAGGTCCAAAACTACAAGCATTCTACCTAGAATTTTATTGGTGTGGTAGTTGAGCATGTGAATCATTTGGTAACCTAAAATATTGTTAGAACCACCAAGAAAAATGAGGTGTATGGTTGTTGTAATTTTGGATTAGTTTATTTGTGTGGTGTAGGATTGTTCTTAAGTAGTATAAATACCCCTCCCCATTTTGGTTTAATCATCAAGAAGAAGCAAGAGCTTCTAAGTGAGTGAAGAAGCAAAGTCTTCTAAGAGTGAGTTCTAGTATCTTCTTTCTTTTGAGTGAGAGTGCTCTTGTAATATCTCTTTGAGTTTGAATAAGAGTTGTTTGTGTGAATGTTTTATTTCCAACAGAAGTCAGAAGTTTTCGAAGTCTTCAAGAAGTTCAAAGCTGCAGTAGAGAGAGAAAGTGGTAGAAAGATCAAAGCTATGAGATCCGACCGAGGAGGAGAATTTACTTCTAAGGAGTTTCAAGAGTTCTGTGAAGCAAATGGAATTCGTCGACCAATGACAGTTCCTAGATCCCCTCAACAAAACGGCGTAGCGGAAAGAAAGAACTGAACTATCCTCAACATAGCTCGGAGTATGCTCAAAAGCAAGAAACTACCCAAGGAGTTTTGGGCTGAAGCTGTGGCGTGTGCGGTCTACTTATCCAACAGATCTCCAACAAGAAGTGTTTGGGGAAAGACACCGCAAGAAGCATGGAGTGGAAGAAAGCCCGGCATCTCCCACCTAAGAGTTTTTGGAAGCATAGCCCATGTTCATGTTCCAGATGAGAAAAGAACAAAGCTTGATGATAAAAGCGAGAGTTTCATCTTCATTGGCTATGATGCAAATTCAAAAGGCTACACGCTGTACAATCCGAACAATTATAATCCATGTTAATCAAAATATTTTTTGTATGATAAAACAATGTTAATCATAATATTATCTGACCAAAAAAAAAGAAAAATGAGGTGTATGGTTGTTGTAATTTTGGATTAGTTTATTTGTGTGGTGTAGGATTGTTCTTAAGTAGTATAAATACCCCTCCCCATTTTGGTTTAATCATCAAGAAGAAGCAAGAGCTTCTAAGTGAGTGAAGAAGCAAAGTCTTCTAAGAGTGAGTTCTAGTATCTTCTTTCTTTTGAGTGAGAGTGCTCTTGTAATATCTCTTTGAGTTTGAATAAGAGTTGTTTGTGTGAGTGTTTTATTTCCAACAAAGTGGTATCAGAGCTTGAGTTGGAAAGTATACACCATTGCATATCAAATCGAAGGTCTCGACGAGAGAAATCCGACGCCGCCAGAATCTCCCCGATCGGAGTTCAGACGCGCCTCCACGAGACGCCGGAAGATTGCTGCCAGAAAACCGAATTGACTCACCGAGTTAAGCTGGGTCAACCGAGTTGGAGCTGAGTTGACCGAGCCATAAGCCTGTTGACCGAGCCGCTTGACTGAACCGCTTGAGCCGAGTTGACCGAGCCGTCCAAGCCGAGTTGACCGAGCATTCAAAGTCAACTGTTGACCAGGTTAGTGTTGACTTTGACCGTTGACCGAAAGTTGAAAATTTTGACCAGGTCCCTCCCAAAGTTTTTCAACATTCCGGATCTATCTACGCAATCAGAATTTCCAAATTCTCAACATATTGAGTGATATGGCAAATGGTGTGGCATCCTTCCAAGTCCCGACGCTCATCAATAACAATTACGACAACTGGAGTATCAAGATGAAGGCTCTTCTTGGCGCACATGATGTTTGGGATATCGTAGAAAAAGGTTTTAGTGAGCCAGATAACGAAGCTGCGCTGACCACAGCTCAAAAGGATAGTTTGAAAGATGCGAGAAAGAGAGACAAGAAAGCTCTCTACCTCATCTATCAAGCATTAGATGATGATGTTTTTGAGAAGATTTCGAGTGCAAGCTTTGCTAAGGAAGCGTGGGAAAAGCTGCAAACCTCTTACAAAGGATCCGAGCAAGTGAAGAAGGTTCGTCTCCAAACATTAAGAGGTGAATTCGAATCCTTACACATGAAAGTATCTGAGTCTATTTCAGATTATTTCTCAAGAGTAGTAGCTGTTTCTAATCAATTAAAAAGAAATGGTGAAAAGTTAGAGAATGTGAGGATAATAGAGAAGATACTCCGTTCATTGGATTCCAGATTTGAGCACATCGTCGTGACGATTGAAGAAACTAAAGACTTGGAAGAAATGACGATCGAGCAACTCCAAGGATCATTACAAGCATACGAAGAGAAGCATAAGAAGAAGCAAGGGTTTACTGATCAACTCCTCAAGCTGCAATTCAAGGATATGCATGAAAGCCAAGGAGATGATAGAAACCAACGTGGCCGAGGCAGAGGTAGAGGCCGTGGACGAGGAGGAAATCGCGGTCGTGGACGAAGTTGGAATTACAACAACAACAGCTGTGACTTGTTCTTATTTTTTTCCTATTTAATTTTTGAAGGGACTGATTTGAAATCAAAGGCTGAGGTTCAGAATGTCAGTGAACCTTATATGATGTTCCCAAACAGGACCCTTGGAAGGCTTGTCTCACCTTCACCTTCAGTTTGCAACATTAAAAAATGAAAAGAAAAAGAACTTTCTGATTCAGTTCTTAAATCTTTTTAACTGACAAATAATCGTCTTGCTTCTTTTTTCCATGTTTTTAGCGCATTGATGGGGATAAGAATGAACCTTAAGGATACATTTTATCTTCCAACTAGTGTTATTTTCTAGGATGAACTAGGTGCCAGAGAATGATATTGGGAAGAAATTCAACTATTTCCAGGTTTGTTCAAAAAAATAGTTTATATTTTTCTCAACTCTTGCTGCTGTTAATGTTGGTTGTATGAAACCAAGTTGTTTTTTTCTTGGATTTACCTGGGAGTTTAATGTTTAACTCTGCGCAGTTTATGAAACACTTTTGTCTAGGTTAATTTGAATGTCTTCTGAGAATGCATTTTCGTATGTTTTCGCTGCAGATTAGATCAGCCTTTACTGTAGCACTTTCAACCTTGACAAATCCAAGGACCATTACTGGCCTGGGGCCCAACAGGAGCATTCTTGGTACCATAATCAGACCAGACTCAGTCTTACTGAAGCGCAAAGGAGGATTAAATGGGGAGGTCACTTTTACTAGCTTGCTTTCTGGAGCTGGAGAGCTATTACGGCCATGCTATGGAGAGCAGCAGGAGCTTTTGTGCAATTGGCAGTTAGATGATGAGGAACCACTGCCACGAGGAGATGGGATTGCTGGATATGTTAGTGGACAGTCTTCTGGAAAGAAAAGGAAAGCTTCTTCCAAATATAAGTCTGGTAAGAAGTTCAAAGAAAATGGAGAGATGGGGTTGGCAAGGCATGAAAAAACCGATTTGAGGAAAGAGAGGAGTAAAAAAAAGAAACGTTGGAGACATAACCATGATGATGTCAACGGCTCCAGCCGTTATAATGGTGGTTCTCTATGGACTCATTAGAATCTATACATGCATTTGTATCTCTTGATTTCTGGCAAGATAAATCATCAAGCATCAAGTGTATATAGAGGAAAAAGTTTACTTCCTGATGAGATACACATTTCCATTGGTAAGATGAAATTCTCGAACAAACTTTTTGAGAGTATTTAACTATATCACCAAAAGTACTTTTCCCCCTCTAACATGTTATAGTGGAAATGGATGAATTGTCTCAAGTGGAATAGAATTCTGAGCAGTTGGTTGGCCTCTTCACTGATTTTGTAGTAATTGATGCTACTGAAGCAGAATTCTTTGATGGGGTTTTGGGACAATTATACATATAGATTCGAGCTGTTGTACTTGCAAGATATAATTTCATCATGCTCTGATCTTTCTAGTTTTAAGGTTGCGTTCAAGTCCATGAACCAAGGTTGTGATGGCTTTTAAGTCTGCATGTTGAAACTCTAATTGGTAACCATGAACTACAAAAAGAGCACAGCATCAGAGGAAATGTTGTAAATCTAATTTGCTTGTTTTGTTATAAGCCATCTTCTTTACATAACCTTACGAATTGTGAGAAGAAGTATTTTTCCCATATATATGTTTCTCTTACTTTCTCTTCTTTTGTTATACTGCTGTTTCCTGATCTTACTACTTACCAAATCTATTAGTAAAGAGTACGGTATGATCTAGGGATGTGCATGGTTTGGATTGGTCGGTTAGATATCAAATTGAGTCTTGTCTATATATAATTTTTCCAGTCTTAATCTAAGTCTAAACTATAACGGGTTATATATATCTTAATTTTAATCCAATGTATGAAAAATTGAGTTGGACTCAGATTGGATTTAAGTTGGTTTGTGAAGTCAAAATAGGGCTAAAATTGATTTAATTATATTATTGAATTGTATTTTTTTATATTTTAGATATTAAATATTACAAATATAATTTTAAAAGTATTAAATTAACATATTCAAATTTTAATCTCTCTTGGACATTTAAATTATAACACTAAAAACATTTTACACAAATTTAAATCGTTAGCAAGCAATAAAGACTATATTGGTTATATAACTATATTGAGGTTCATGGGTTACAAATGAAGTAGTATAGTTACTTGTAATAAAATTTTAATATTTCAAATAAGATATATAATTCATGGTTTTAAATACTAAAAGAGGAATTGTGTTAAAAGCTAATTAGTGTATGTATACGTGTTTATGTTATATTTTTTTAATATTGTGGGCATGGAGATCTAAATTAAACCCAAGATATACTCTCACAATAGAGAAAGTGAGACTACTAGCCTATTTTGACAATAATAATATGAAGAAAAAAAAATCACTCATTTAATTTTATGATAATTATCAAAAAATAGTAATTAGTATAGGATAGGATAAAATTCAATATTTATAATTTAGTTAATAATATTGGTAATTTTTCATTGTCAAGTTTTCTCTTAATTAAGTCACAAAACGAAAAGAAAAAAGAAAGAAGAGAAATTGAGGACTAAAAAGCATAATTTTCTGAGAAATGATGAAAAATATAATAACTATTTAAAAATCACTTGATTAAAAATAATTATAGAAAGTGATTGAAAATCTTATATCTTTATTTTTATAAAGATTGAAAATCTTACACTGCTTGTGTCAAGTTCATTGCTCAAGTGTTTAACAACAAAGGGGATTTGTCAATGTTCATGTTTTATGAGAATATATTTATACCATTAATAAAATCATAACTCTTTGGTGTCAGCCCTTCAAAATGTTCCATAAACCTCAATTGATTCCAACTTTTCATGTCTTTCTCCCATGTTTTTCTCTCACACTATCCTATTCGTATTTAACTTTTCCACTCTCTTTATCTTTCTTATTTTCTACTCATTTTTTTATTTCTCACTATCTCACATAGACTTAACTTCTTCACTCTCTTTATCTCTCTTATCTTCAACCCATATTAATTTTCTCTATTCCTCTTTATTTTCTCCATATTTTTACTTGTTTTTATTTCTTTTTGGTGATTCTAACCGGATTGTTCTTCTCTTGGAGTTTTTTTGCAGGTTCAGTTTTCTAATGGATAGTATGTGACCATTATGTTTGGCATGCTTATAGGCAAGAAGATAATTGTTAGCATATTGTTTTATCACATAAAAGAGCATATCAACACACACGTAACGTGTGTTGAGATGTTAGTACAAGTAATTGATTACATCCAAATCAAAATACTTATTTTTAAAAATTTTGACTAAGCTTTTGCAAATTTTTAAAATTAAGCATCGGTAGCTTTAAGCCTACCCAAACAAACCCATTGTATATGCTAGTTATTGCTAGGTACTATACGTATGCATATTGAAAAAATGAAAAAAAAATGAAATTAGTGGTAAAAGTTTCAAAATTTTAACTAGACAATTTTTATTAACTCCTGAAGAAGGCAATCTTGAATTTTTCTTTGAAGATAACCGGGCCAATTGTGATAATCAAATCTAAAACCAATCCTCACATGTTCCTGTAAACTTGGCTTCAAACATTATATAAAGAAATCGTAATAATTTAAATTTCAACAATATACGTGACATGAGGAACTATTAAAGTTACATAAATTGAGAATGCTTTTCGAAATTTTGTTGGCACTTTAGGTTCCATCAAATGATAAGTACCTGGTTTATGTTTGGCTGTCTGATTTGGTAAGATACTAAAATTTGCTCCGCTCGCTCCGTCCTATAATATTTGTCTTCATTTTCATTTTGGGATGAACTAGATATGGATTGATGAATAAACGCAAGATAACTGCTATTCATATGAAAGTTTCCAAGGAGTCAGCACGTGTAATCATGCTTATCTGCTGTACTGGTAACCATGCTAAATTTATTCAAATATATTTACACAATTAGACATTATCTTCCCCTTCATTAACAAATTCCATGGGCCAATCAGCCATTTAGTTTGCATGATATATAAAAATCAAAGAGAAGCCATAAAATGTAGTTGAATTCTGTGCTTGTTTCACGTCGAAAGATAATAAAATAGGTAATCGTTTTATATATTATAATCTTGATAAAATCGTTTGAATACATATATTATTATATAAACTAAACTAATTATGAAGTGTTAATGAAAGAAAAATGGATGCTATGAGAGAGAGAACTCCTTCTGCAGAATATTCACAAATGTTGATTGTATTCATAAATCATAATCCCTAGAGTAATATTCTATACATATAATACAATAAAACCTTAGTTAGTCATCAAATGTGAGGTTTGATATCACAACCAAACTGGGCATCTAAGTGTGTTCCACGGATTGTGAAACTATCACAACAGGTCCTGCACACCGGGCCAAAGGGCAAACCCAAGCCCATCTAACATGGACGGGTAGCATCATTAAATCCCATCCTACATGGGTGGGGAGCTTAACCTTTTTGCTAAATAATTAACTGTATTTATATGCGGTATTTTTTTAACCTTGATCATATGTGCTTTATATATATATATATATATATATATATATATATATATATATATATATATATATATATATATATATATATATATATATTAAAGCAATAAATATCATATATATTATTTTTAACTTTGATAATAAATAGATTAAAATGTTTGGGACTTGTTTATGTTCATTTAGAAATTTATTTGACAAGTTCTCATTAAGTTCATGAACATCCTTGAACTTAATTTATTAACTAGTTCATTTGTTTAAATAATTGAATCGAGTTCGAACCAAACTCAATTTACTTAAGTTAAAAAAGCTAAACTCAAAAAAAGTTGTTGAAGCTCGGTTAAAATCATAAAGAACAAACTTAATCAATGTTTTTGAAATTCTTCATGAACTTGAGTTCTGATTGAGATTGAAAATCTTAACAAACAAGCTTGATGATCGATACACTACTTGATTCGACCAGACTCATTTACACGCATGTGCAAGGAGTGTAAGGTCAAACTATAAATTGCTTGTTTGTATGAAGTTGGTAAAAATTCATTATCTAATCACAAAATGAAGTGTGAATCCTAGGCATTGATGACACTTTCTCATCTCTCTAATATATAAAAGAGGGCATGTTATTATAATCCAGGTTTTAATTCACTTTTTAAAACTCTTTAATTAAAATTATTCTCTTAATTTATAGACTGACTTGAGTGTCGAAGTGTGTGTTCGCAGGGGTTGAGTCAAAAATTTTATTTTGAAGGGGCCCAAACTAATATTATAAAAATGAAATAGTTACTTTTAATAAAATTTTAACATTTCAAATAAGATATATAATGCATGGTTTTAAATACTAAAAGAGGAATTGGGTTAAAAGCTAATTAGTGTATGTATACGTGTTTATGTTATATTTTTTTAATATTGTGGGCATGGAGATCTAAATTAAACCCGAGATATACTCTCATAATAGAGAAAGTGTGACTATTCACCTATTTTGACAATAATAATATGAAAACAATCACTCATTTAAATTTATGATAATTATCAAAAAATAGTAATTAGTATAGGATATGATAAAATTCAATATTTATAATTTAGTCAATAATATTGGTAATTTTCATTGTCAAGTTTTCTCTTAATTAAGTCACAAAACGAAAAGAAAAGAGAAAGAATAGAAATCGAGGACTAAAAAGCATAATTTTTCTACGAAATAATGAAAAATATAATAACTATTAAAAAACCGCTTGAGTAAAAATATTTATAGAAAGTGATTGAAAATCTTATATCTTTATTTTTATAAAGATTGAAAATCTTACGCTGCTTGTGTCAAGTTAATTGCTCAAGTTTTAACAACAAAGGGGATTTGTTAATTTTAATGCTTTAGGAGAATATATCAATACCATTAATAAAATTGTAACCTTTAGTGTCCACTCTTCAAAATGTCTCATAAATCTCTACTTAAATATATAAATAAAATATTTAAATAAAGATATATATGTAACTCAATTGATTCGAACTTTCCACATCTTTTTTCCATGTTTTTTTCTCCCACTATTCTATTCATACTTAACTTTTTCACTCTCCTAATCTCTCTTATATTCAACTCCCACTATCTCACTCAGACTTAACTTCTCCACTCTCCTTATCTCTCTTATTTTCAACTAATACTGATTTTCTCTGTTCCTCTTTATTTTCTCCACATTTTTAATTGTTCTTATTTCTTGTTGGTGTTCTAACCAGATTGTTCTTCTTTTGGGGTTTCTTTGCAAGTTTAGTTTTCTAATGGAGAATATGTGACTATTATGCTTGACATGCTTATGGGCAATAAGATAATTGGTAGTATATTGTTTTATCACATAAAAGAGCAGATCAACACACACATAGCGTGTGTTGAGATGCTAGTACAAGTAACTGATTACATCCAAATCAAAATACTTATTTTTAAATTTTAGTTATTTACTATATTATGATTTAATATAATATGAATATAAAATACTCTCGCTTAATTGATATCACTTCATGTGTTATTTAATTAATTGTTCATTTTTTTATAATGGAAAGTGTTAAGATTTTGGCTCAATTCACCCCAAGAAGGACTTTTAATTTGGGAAAAGTAGTTTTCTATTCAATAATTGATTGTTCTAGTAGAAGTGATAGTAGTTTCCTATTAGATTGTTGCTTGTAGAAGTATCCTTATAGATATTAGTATTTCAGTTAATTTAGTTTTAATTTCTCTTAAATTCTTTACAAAATCTTTTATGATGATAACTAAAAAAAAATTATAATTTCTTTTATAATAATGACTAAAAAGCATTCATCTTAATTTTGCTGGTTGAATTTGACTTGATAAATTTTTGACATTTTCTCATCTTGATTTACTTTGCAGCATTCATCACAGCAAGAGTACTATCATATCTGATCTTCTTATTTTTCATATTTTCTTTTTTTGATGATTTATAGGGTTTAAGAGGCTTATAAGGAAAAAATGAAGTTAATTTTGACTATTTATTTAAGTGCTTATAAGGAAAAGAGAGTGGACAGAAATTCTAGAAACTTCCATCCTAAACGTCAGTCATCATACTTGCAATTGACTTAAACAAAATTATTTGTTGTTTCACGACAATATTTGAATCATCCCACAATGAAAGATAAATAAATATTTATCTTTTTTATATATTATTATATTAAATATAACAATTGCTTAACTTTATAGTGTAAGCTTATAATCAAATTAGACAAACATTTTATGAGCCTAAAAAATACATCACATACTTTTTACTCTGAATTAAAGGGTACCCCAACCCTCCATCGATGGGTAGTATCATCTTCCAAGCAGCATAAAAAATCATTTTATCATAAAAAACACGTGTTTCATCACTAAAATTTATAATAAAAAATATATTTTTACCACATGATGCAAATTATCTTTCCTTCTACAAAGATATTGGACTAACCATCTCTAAGTTTTCATTCTTTCAATTTTTTTCTCTCTTACTAAATATAGCCTTAATGTCTGCAATTTTGTTACTTGCATATCAAATTATGAAGTTTCTTCATGCAGAATTTCCAATGTAGATCAAAATTTACATCTCAATTTATATCTCAGTTAACTTGAGTATTTTAGTTTATATCATCCAAAAAAAAAATATTTTACTTTAGTGGTTATTATTGGTTTTTTTATGCAAAAAACTCGACATCGACACTCTCTCTTTCAATTAACTGAAAAATAATCAATCATGAGTTTTGTTGACAGTTGTGATCCATTTAAGTGAATCAAATGGTTAACGGTAACACAATGAGATATTCTTGACTACACAGGATGAAAAACAAGATTTTTGACTTGGAGAAAATTTGACTATTTTTTTAAGGGCTTATAAGGAAAGCAGAATGGACAGAAATTCTAGAAACTTCAATCTTAAACGTCAGTCATCATACTTGCAATTGACATAAAAAAAATTATTTGTTTCACAACAATCTTTGAATCATCCCACGTCGAAAGATAATTAAATATTTATCTCTTTTATATATTATTATATTAAATATAACAATTGCTTAACTTTATAGTAAATTTATAATCAAATTAGACAAACGTTCTATGGACCTAAAAAATACATCGCATACTTTATAGTTTATACTTCGAGCAAAAGGGCACCCCCACCCTCCATCAGCGGGTAGTATCATTTTCCAAGAAGCATAAAAACACCATTTTATCATCAAAAACACGTGTTTCATCACTAAAATTTATAACAAAAAATATATTTTTACCACATGATGCAAATTGTCTTTCCTTCTACAAAGACATTGGAGTAAACATCTCTAATTTTTCATTCTCTCGATTTTTTTCTCTGTTACTAAATATAGCCTTAATATCTGCAATTTTGTTAGTTGCGTATCAAATTATGAAGTTTCTTCATGCAGAATTTTCAATATAGATCAAAATTTACATCTCAATTTATATCTCAGTTAACTCGAGTATTTTAGTTTACATCATCCAAAAAAGAATATTTTACTTTAATGGTTATTATTGGTTTTTTATGTAAAAAACTAGAGTTCGAAACTCTCTCTTTCAATTAACCAAAAATAATCAATTATAAGTTTTGTTTTGATGGTTGTGATCCCTTTAAGTGAATCAAATGGTTAACAGTAACACAATGGGATATTCTTGACTACATCAGGTGCAAAACAAGATTTTTGCACTGGGTGAAAATTTGATTGGTAATATTTTGGAAATTCAGTAGTAATATCTATACATATTCAATTAATATTATCAATAAAAAACTTAAAAATTACCAATCAAGTTTTCACCCGGTACAAAACAAATAAGAATTTTTCTCGTAAAAGAAGTGATGAAATCCAGTCGAATTTTAATAAACTGTTTGACCCGGCATGTAGTAAAACCATTCGGATTTTAGGAAAAGTTCGAAGTTTAACACCTTCTGTCTGTACCGTCTACTACCAGCACACCATCGTTGGCACCTGAGCTGAGACTCCACCGTCGGCCTAGCTGGTGCACCTCTCTTCTCTTTCTCTTTCTCTCTTTCAATTTATTTAACTATGAATTTTTATGAATAAATTATAAAACACAAACATTTAGCAAAAAACACAATTCACCAAACAAGTAATAAAAAGAATATGCTAACAATAATATGAATAAATTATAGAACTTTAAACATTTTTCACCTTTTTTATTTATTGTTAGAGGCATTTTTTTATTATTCTGATTGGACCCGTTGACTCGGTTCTCAATTGAGTTGGTTTTGGATCCATTTTAGATCAAAATCTCGTTTAGTGCTTGATTAAATCAAACTTAAATCATTAAAATTTAAATTTTTTAAAGTTTAAGTTTTAAATTTTGATGCCTTAAATTGAATTGAATTGAATTTAATAAAACTCCATCAAGATGCAAGTCACCATAATCGGACTGTTAAAGAAAAACTTTTTTTTTAGATTGAAACAATTTTTTATAAGTAAAGAAAACAAACACTAAAGGA
Source organism: Bretschneidera sinensis (assembly GCA_023935145.1). Lineage (NCBI taxonomy): Eukaryota > Viridiplantae > Streptophyta > Magnoliopsida > Brassicales > Akaniaceae > Bretschneidera > Bretschneidera sinensis. Next base: position 144,856,301 of record CM043698.1, on the reverse strand, counting down.
TTCATCTTGTAATATTGTAGTATGAACTTTGGTAGTTGACCTGAAAGTCTTTCTCATTAGTCAATGTGTAATACCCGTATTCGTGGAGTAAGGTGATAAAGTGTCAAAAACTGCATGATTAGGTTGCTAAATTGAATAAATTTTTTAACCAAAAATGAATTAAGCACTTAATTCTGCAGTGATTATTAGTACTTGACTCATTGATAAATTCTGAGATTTTGCACTTAAAATGATTTATAATGCAATTTGTAAAACCATATCAGACTTAATATCTCAGTTTTACCCCTCTCATTGTAAACACTTAATCCAAATTGCTCAAGGGCATTCTTGGAAAAGAGCTACTAGTTAGACTTGAGGCATAGAGGCAGAGCATATCACACACGGGCTGGAAAAAAAGAAAAGAAAAGTGGTTTACGCAAAGGAGCAGGGGTAGCAGTTCATGTGCATCGTGGCCTCACAAGCGGTTCATGCAGAGGAGAATACGGAGCAGTTCACGTGGGAGAGGAAAGTGACAGATGAATATAAAACCTCTAGGGGTCTCTCTCACGGGGGACAGCTGGATTTATTTTTATTTTATTAGTCTTTTTCCTGCAGCATGGTTCATTCAGTTTTCGCTTTTTGGTGTACTGGACAGCGTTTTAGTTTTCATTTCTCCTAGATTTTCTTGCTGAACGGCGGCCTCTCATTTATGTTTGGCCTTCTTATTTATTTCTGGAGTTTTTATTTTATCAGGTGTGGTTTTTTTTTATTTTGATTTCTTTCGCTCTCAGATTTGGTAATGGCTCTACTTAGATTTATTTTTGTTATTAGAAATATTATGTGTAGCTAATTTATTAAGCTTGGGTTATGGAATGAGATTCAATTTATTTTGAATTCTAGTTTAATGCAATATTTTGTTAATAAATGTTGATTTCACTCTTTTGCTAGTCAGATTCGAATAGAAATAGATTGCACTTGCTCTTGATTTGTTGTTGACGTAAGGCACAACTAACGCTTGAAAATTATCAAGGCTTCTTTCAGTTGATTTATAATGTGTGTTTGGCTAGTAAAATAGTGAATCCCTTAGGGAAATAATGCAAAACCTGAGCATAACATTTTTTTATCTTCCGTTTATCAATGCCTTGACTGGATTGGTAGATGAGAAAATTATCTATGAACCAAAACAAAGAGAGTCTCATACCCAACCCAAGTGTTTGCTAATTTGCCTTTTAAACATAAACTTTAATTTCCTCTTTGACTTAATTTTTACTAAAATTACTTTCACAGTTTTTCTTCCAAATTCATCTTCAAGATTCCTCACATTGCATTCTATTTTATTTGTTTTATCTCTCATAGTCAATATGTTTTTTTTTTACAACAAAATTTCACAAATATTTTAATAATCCTTTGTCCCTGTGGAATATGATCCTGGACTTATCCTTGATACAACTTGACACTTCTACACTTTGAAGCACATTTGAGACCGAGTCATAAGGGTAAAGAAGTAATTTAATAAATATGTCATGAATTTTAAATAATATATTTACATGAAGGATTAGTATTGAATAAAATAGTTCGTTGAAGAAAAAAAATTTGGGATGTTGATGTCATCAAAAGAAAAGAAAAAAAATTAAAAAAAAAATCCAAACGTTCAAAATGTCCAGAAGATAAAAAAGGGAAAAAAAGAAGTAAAAAAAAAGTTAAAGCCACGAAAATTCGTGGCAGCTAAAAATAAGAAGGGGAGGGGCCAGTTGAAGAAAAAAATTAAAGGCAGCCACCTGCTGCCAAGGGAAGCTGAGTTTCATTTGAAACTCTGCATGTCTTCCACGTCTCCAAAACATGGAGCAAATTTGAGAGCTAAAGAAATGTAAGACGGAGGGCTGTTAAAGCAAAGAAATTTATATATATGCAAAAATATTCATAACTGGAAAATTTATATATATGCAAAAATATTCATAACCGAACGATTTCATTCAGTTTCTTTCAATCTCTCTTTTTTCTCAAAATATTTGGGGACTCAAAGAAATGTAGGAAGACCAAAATTTTGAAGAGGTTCTCTGCAGAATTGCATAGAGAATCGGGAAAAGGTATAAAAAAAATAAAAAAAAAAGGTAATAACATAGTGTTTATTTTTGAATTTTTGACATTTATGAAATTCCCAAGAAGTCAAAGTGAGAATTTTCAAAGTTTGTGGTTTATAAAGAAGTGAAGAATAAACTATAATTTTAGTACAAATACGATGTCAGGTGTTGACGATCTACAACCAGGGGAAATTTCTTAGAGAAACGGGAAAAGCAAGGAGGTGATCCACGAGTAGCTTTAAGAGCTACGTGGTGAGTTGGATTTACTTTAAGTAGTCTAAATAAAAATGAAATATCTAGTAATAATAATATTAAAATAAATTATTGATGTATGCTTGGGTGATAGATGATAAAATTGATCTATACATATGATAGGAAATTTGGACATGTAGAAATATTTTTCAGTGAGAAATAATATTTTTGGAAATAATAAGTTTATTTGAGAATAAAAGCGATAAATAAATTCTTGATGAACTATGATGGATGATTTGATGTGATTTGGGATGACAGAAATTTAGTGAAATTTTTGTTATATAATTTTGAGAATAATCAGTATGGCCAATTTAAGTATTTTGAATTTATATGGTTTTTATATTACTGTTTATATGCATATTTCATATCATTGCTCATATGCATATGCATTAAATGAGAAAGAAAAGAACCGAGAAGTCAACCGGTCTAATTGAAAAACCGTGTCAGTCGGTATATGCTGGAAATGAATTCCGTGGCAGCCGGGAAAAACTTAAAGAACCGAGAAGGTAGTCAATCTTATGAGAATAAAAGAACCGAGAAGGCAGTCGGTCTAAGATAATAACAACCTGTCGACAGGTGGGAAGACGTTCCCATGATAATCATTCATGCATTGCATCTATTTAATTATTGTTTGCATTATTGAAATACTGATGTGTGATGTATTAATTGTGAATTTAATTATAGATGATTGAGTCTCATAAAAAGAGACGGTTCTGATGATAAGATTATTGAAATGCTGAGGTGTGATGTATTATTGTGAATATAATTATAGATGATTGAGTCTCACAGAAAGAGACAATTATGGTGATAAGATGATTGATATGCTGAGGGGTGGTGTGTTATTGTTATGGTGATAAGAACTATCGAAATGGTAGACTTTATGATGTGAACCTCATTGCGAGGTAATTATGAAATAATTGATGGTATTGAGGTGAACCAATAAATAAGAGGAAGAGAATGATAGAGAATGGATACTATGACATGGGTAGTGATAGTAGAGTGCTATTTTCAATTGTTGGAGATATAAATTGATTTAAATATTAAAAGACTGTTTATATAAATAGGTACTTTTAGTAAATTTAATTCACTGAGTTTGTGAAACTTACTCCTCATTGTACAATGATTTTCATGTAGCAGGCTTGGCAAATAGTTTGATGAGTTGAGGTTCAGAAGAAATCATTTTCTGTAAGCCACGTACGTGTCAACATCCTCAGACTAATGAGAAAGGAAAATAAAATTTTTATTTGTAAATATTCAAGCATTTTAAGTGTATAGAATGTTTAAATATCAGATTTATGTAACACCGTGTTGAGGATTGAGGATTTATGAAAAATTTCTTTTGGTGTTGTTTATTTTCTTTGCTGCATATAAGTGTCATGCTGAGATTTTCAAAATGTGATGACATCGTCTCGGGGGTGACCAACCCGGGATGGGTCGTTACAATTTTGGTATCAGAGCATTAGGTTTTATGATTTTGTAGACTGCATAAAAAGTAAGAAAGTGGAAGATTAAAATAAATTATATTTTACGGAACAGTCTGAGGATGTCACATGGCACACTAGAGCAAGAGTTAGAGTGGTTGATTTGAGAAGGTGTGGAAGGTCCCAATATTTTTGGATAAGTCGAGGATGAGTATGAATCTGTGGTTCCTAGAAAGGAATGTGTTGACAATATAATTGATATTGGTAAAGGTGTAAGAGAATCTGAAGTTGAAAGATATGAGCTAAGATAAGCTCTTACACATGCTCATGAGAAAATGAATGTAACAGATGATAGAGTTGATAGCCTATAGCATAGACTTGATGAACAGACTAGGGCAGTGTTTGAGGTTGTTAATTCAGTAATGATGAACGTTTAAAAAGGGGGAAAAGAGAGTTTATGCATAAGATTGAGGGAGATTGTTAAGTTGAATGCGGTGTTGTTTAAAAAATCTATAAATTCTTTTAAGCTTAAGTTTTGGGAGAAACATATAGAGAGATTATTTGGTACTTTACCAGTGACTGATGGGCAAATGGTCACTTTTGTTTCATTCGAGTTAGAAAGAGGAGTTTTAGAATGATGAAAGGATATTCTTCCCAGGGTAAGTGCAGCTGTTGTTAGACTCTTAACCTCGAATAGGTTTAAGGAGGTTTTCCTTGATAGATACTTTCCTTTGACCTTTAGAACCCAACAAGATAGAGATTTTATTTATTTGGGGTAAGTCTGTTGACTATAGCTCAGTATGATAGGAGATTTATGGCTTTGTCGAGGTTTGAACCGAAAATAGTATACCCAGAGGAGAAGAAGTGTAAGAAGTTCATAGATGAATTATATTTTAAGGTTTGATCAATACTATCGTACATAGGGCATAAGAACTATGTTAGATTGGTGGATATATCATTTCAGATTAAGACAGATGTGATGGAGTTTAAGGAAAAAAATGGTTAAAGAGGCTTAGAAATAAAGGTTATAGAGGTAGTGGTAGTGATAGTATGAGCGTACAGGGTGAGAGACCACCCCAAATGAGGCATTCCTTGTCACAGGGAACTGAAGTACAGAGTCAGAGAAAAGTAGGGTCTATTATTTCTGTAGCTCATAATACTATTGGTGGGACCCTTAGATGTGGGAGACAGGTTATAGGAACTGGGAGTCATGGTAGAGGGAGTAAGTATGCCACCAAGGGGAAGTGGCAATCTAACGTGTGATTGAGAGACAAAAGTTGTTATAGATATATTCAGATAAGATATTTATCTCATAATTGTTCTAATTTGAGGTGCTTTATATATAGAAAAAGTGGACATATCAATGTTAGTTGATCTTGATGCAACCCATTCTTTTGCATCGAGTATTCATATGAAATCTATTGAAGTATGTATTAGTCCTTGGATGCAAAATATTTTTGTTAAAGTTCTCACTAGAGATAAAATGATAATCATAAATATTTACGAAGGTTGCATGATTTGTATCAATGATAGAAAATCTGAAGTTGATTTATTATCTGTGAATATAATATATTTTGGGAAATCATTGGTTATCAACGTTTTATGTATGGGTTGATTATTCCAGAAAGAAGGTAGTGTTCAAGATATGGACATGAGAAGTTTAACTTTCAGAGAGAACATAAGATACTCTCGAACTATCTTATTTTGCTCTGAACACTAGAAGATGGTTAAGGAAGGGTTTTAAGGAGTAATTGGGCATACATAATGGATTCTAAAAGGAAAATAGGAAGTTAGAATAAATCTTAGTGGTGAAAGATTTTTCTAATGTAATTCTTGATGAGTTGCCTAGGTTGCATCCCATTAGGGAGATTAAAGTCTCTATTGATATGATACCAAGATCATCACATATATTTAATAGCACCCTATAGAATGACGTTAGATGAATTGAGAGAGTTGAAAGTACCATTTTAAGAATTTTTGGATAAACAATTTATCGGACCTAATGTATTTGGGGAGCCTTGTGTTGTTCGTAAAGAAGGAAGATGGAACGATAAGAGTGTGTATAGACTACAGAAAGTTGAATGAGAACAAATACATTTTCCTAGGATAAATAAAGGGTTTGAGCAGTGCAAGGAGTGAAAGTGTTTTCTAAGATAAACCTGAGATCAGGTTATCACAAATTGAAGATAGAGAATGGAGACGTGCCTAAGACTGTTTTTAGGACATGTTGTAGTCATAAGTTTCTTGTGATGACATTTGGATTGAATAATGTTCCAGAAACATTCATGGACTCGATAAATAAAATGTTTGAACCATTTCTTGATAATCTTGTGGTTGTACTCAACGATAACATTTTGGTGTATTTTAATACTAACATTTAGAAATTGTGCTGGAGATTTTGAGGAGAAAGAGATTGTATGATATATGTTCTCTAAGTGTGAATGTTAGTTGAATGAAATAACTTTCTTGGAACATGTAATATCCGAAAATGGCATAACAGTTGATCCACAAAAGTTAGAGATAATGTTAAGTTGGGAGAAACCAACTAATGTAACTGAGAATAGAAATTCTTGAGGTTAGTAGGTTATTATAGAAGATTTTTTCAGAAATTTTTATGTAATACTATTGAATAGACTGATAAGGAAAGATGTGAGATTTGTATGGTAAGGGAAGTATGAGAAAAAATTTTCAATTACTAAAGGAGAAATTAACTACAACTCCAGTATTGGTGTTCCTTTCTGGTGATGAGGGATTTGTGGTGTATAGTGATACATCACATCAATTATTGGAATATGTGTAACATAGAAAAGTTATGGGCTATACTTATAGGCAATTGAGGATTCATACTAAGAAATTTCCCTACTCATGACTTAGAGTTGGCTGCTATAGTGTTTACTTTAAATATCGGAGACATCATCTGTATAGCGCCACTTGTGAGATAGTCATGGGTTATAAAAGTTGGACATACTTACCTACCTAAAGGGAGTTAAATTGGAGGCATAGATGGTAGATGAAGTTGATTAGTAATGATGATTGTACAATTCACTATCATCTAGAAAATGAGAAGGTGATAGTTGATACATTGAGTAGAAAGTCTACAAGAAAGTTAACGGCTAGTGGGAGCCCTGATGTGAAATTGATGAGGGATTTAGAGAAATGAGAATAAAGTTGAATATCGGTGGTAGAGGATCATGGATAAAGAATATATTTGTACAGTCATCCATAGTAAAAAGCTTTAGAGATGCAAGGTATAGATGAAGAGATCGAAAATATTAAGTATTAAGTGCTTACTAGAAAACAATATAAGTTCCAAATTTGAAATGATGGTATCCTGAATAGAAATAGTGTTTCCAATAACGTAGAGTTGAGAAAAGAGATAAGGATGGAGGCACATAATGATGTAGATTTGATGCAATCAAGTAACAATAAGATGTATACAGGACTGAGATAGAATTTTCTGATGGTCAGGATTGAAGAGGGATGTAGCTGATAGAAAGAATTATTAGGGTACTAAAAGATATATTAAGGACAAAGGTGATGAGTTTCTTAGTAAGTTAGGATGCTTACATGCCATGAATTGAAATTGCTGATAATAATCAGTAACAAACTAATATTAGGATGGCATCGATTGAGACATTGTATGGTCAGAGGTGTAGAATTCCTTTATGTTTGGTAGAAATGGAAGAGAAAAATATATCTGGTCTATCAATTATTGAGCTAACAATTGAGAGGATCAAATTTGTTAGATAGAACCGTAAAGCAGCCTAGAGTATACCTCTTGAGTCTCAAGTAGGTGATTGGGTGTATTGAAAAATATCTCAATGAAAAGGTGTATTGAGATTTAAATATAAAAGGAAAGTTGAATCCGAGGTATGTGGGACCCTATGAGGTTGTTGAAAATGTTGGATTAGTTGTGAGTAACCTGGATTTGCCTCCAGAATTAAAACATTTATATAAAGTATTTCATGTTTCACTTTTAAGAAAATGTTTACATGATATTTCGAGCTAAGCTATAGAAATTCAGAAAGATTGGGCTTATATACAAGTACCGGTTAGAATTTTAGACAAAAAGAGCAAGTCCTGTATAATAGAATAATTTCACTAATTTAAAGTTCGGTGGTGGAATAAAGATGTTAAAGAGATTTCGTGAAAGCGTAAGATAAGTATGAAGAAGTATTATTTATATTTGTTTCTGGAGTAAAGTAAAGAAATTTCGAGGACGAAATTTTTATAAGGTGGGTAGAATTGTAATACCCTTATTCGTGAAGTAAGGGTAAAGAAGTAATTTAATAAATATGTCATGAAATTTAAATAATAAATTTACACGAAGGATTAGTATTGAATAAAATAATTCGTTGCAAAAAAAATTTGGGATGTGGACGTCATTAAAAGAAAAGAATTTTTTTTTTAAAAAAAAAAATTCTTGACATCCAAAACATCTAGAAAAAAAATGAAAAAAAAAGAAGTCAAAAAGTTAAAAAAAAAATTTAAAGCCACAGAAATTCGTGGCAGCTAAGAATAAGAGGGGGATGAGGCAGTTGAAGAAAAACATTAAAGGCGGACCTGCTGCCAAGGGAAGCAGAGTTTCATTTGAAACTCAAACTCTGCATGTCTTCCACGTCTCCAAAACATGGAGCAAATTTGAGAGCTAAAGAAATGTAAGAGGGGAGGGGGGGCTACTAAAGCAAATAAAATTTATATATATATATATATATGCAAACATATTCATAACTGAATGATTTCGTTCAGTTTCTTTCAATCTCTCTCGTTTTTCTCAAAACATTTGGGGACTCATAAATGCTGGAATAGCAAAATTTTGAAGGGATTTTCTGCAGAATTGCGTAGAGAATCAGGAAAAGCTATAAAAAAAAACAGAAGGTAATAACATAGTGTTTATTTTTGAATTTCTGACATTTATGAAATTCCTAGGAAGTCAAAGTGGAAATTTTCAATGTGTGTGGTTTATAAAGAAGTGAAGAATAAATTAAAATTTTAATACAAATACGATGTCAGGTGTTGACGATCTACAACCAGGGGAAATTTCTGAGAGAAATGAGAAAAGTAAGGAGGTGATCTACGAGTAGCTTTAAGAGTTACGTGGTGAGTTGGATTTACTTTAAGTAGTCTAAATAAAAATGAAATATCCAGTGATAATAACATTAAAATAAATTATTGATGTATGCTTGGGTGATAGGTGATAAAATTGATCTATAGATATAATAGAAAATTTGGACATGTAGAAATATTTTTCAGTGAGAAATAATAAGTTTATTTGAGAATAAAAGTAATAAATAAATTCTTGATGAGCTATGGTGGATGATTTGATGTGATTCGGGATGAGAGGAATTTAGTGGAATTTTTGTTATATAAATTTGAGAATAATTAGTATAGTCAATTTAAGTATTTTTAATTTATATGGTTTTTATAACTGTTTATATGCATATTTCATATCATTGCTCATATGCATATGCATTAAATGAGAAAGAAAATAACTGGGAAGACAGCCAGTCTAATTGAAAAACCGTGCCAACCGGTATGTGCTGGAAATGAATTTCGTGGCAGCCAGGAAAAGCTGAAAGAATCGAGAAGGCAGCCGATCTTATGAGAATCAAAGAACCGGGAAGGTAGACGGTCTAAATGAGAATGAAAGAACCGGGAAGGCAGCCGGTTTAAGATAATAACAACCTGTCAACAGGTGGGAAGACATTCCCATCATAATCATTCATGCATTGCATCTGTTTTAATTATTGCTTGCATTATTGAAATACTGATGTGTGATGTATTAATTGTGAATTTAATTATAGATGATTGAGTCTCATAGAAAGAGACAGTTTTGATGATAAGATTATTGAAATGCTGAGGTGTGGTGTATTATTGTGAATATAATTATAGATGATCTCACAGAAAGAGACAGTTATGGTAATAAGATGATTGCAATGCTGAGGGGTGGGTGTTATTGTTATGGTGATAAGAACTATCTAAATGGTAGACTTTATGATGTGAACCTCATTGCCAGGTAATTATGAAATAATTGATGGTATTGAGGTGAACCAATAAAGAAGAGAAAGAGAATGATAGAGAATGGATACTATGACATGGGTAGTGATAGTAGAGTGCTAGTATCAACTATAGCAGATATAAATTGATTTAAATATTAAAAGATTGTTTATACAAATTGGTACTTTTAGTAAATTTAATTCATTGAGCTTGTGAAGCTCACTCCTCATTTTACAATGATTTTCAGGTAGCTGGCTTAGCAAATAGTTTGGTGAGTTGAGGTTCAGAAGAAATCATTTTCTGTAAGCCACGTACATGTCAACATCCTCATACTACTGAGAAAGGAAAATAAAAATTTTATTTGTAAATATTCATGCATTTTACGTGTATAGAATGTTTAAATATCACATTTATGTAACACCCTATTAAGGGTTGAGGATTTATGAAAAATTTCTTTTGGTGTTGTTTATTTTCTTTGTTACATATATGTATCATGCTGAGATTTTCAAAATGTGATGACACCGTCTCGGAGGTGGCCAACCGGGGATGTGTCGTTACACAATGGAAGCCATTGCCTCAACTATTCACAATTATGACAGTCATTTTAAAGTCTGAATAATCCATTTAGATACTTTTTTTTAGATCTGTTCATTTAGATTCTTGATTAATGTGTTATCCAAGATTCCTAGTAAATGCTCATATATACTGTAATCTGCATATGCATCTCAAATTAAGCTTTATATCTAAAAAATAACCAGCAATTAGCTAGCTTCATCAAGTTGTTTGTGCAAATATGGAGGATGAATCATTTGGCATTCCAACAGATAGCTTTGGCATGGGGTTCCAGATGGGAGCTGAAAAATCTTGAAAACACGTTGTCTACAATCAGAGCTGTTCTTTTGGATGCAGAGGAGCACCAGGGGAAGAACCATGAGCCACACGAAGCTGGATGGTAAAAAGTTTTCACTTGTTCTGGATGATGTGTGGAACAATAATCGTGGCAAGTGGATTGAGTTTAGAGATCTTTTAGTTGGTGGTGCCATGGGAAGTAAAATTATTGTGACCACACGTAGTCCTTTAGTTGCTTCCATTGTGGGCACTGTTTCAGCACACAACTTATTCGATCTTTCTCATAAGGCTTGCCTGTCTATGTTCTTGAAATGGGCATTTAATGATGGACAGGAGAAGCAGTATCCACATCTTGTTGAGATTGGAAATGAAATCGTGAAAAAATGTGGGGGGTTTTCTTTAGCGGTAAGGACCTTAGGGAGTCCCAACTTATTCGACGACTGATGAACGAGAGTGGTTGCTTATAAGAGATAATGAGATATGGAAATTGAAACAAAAGGAGAACGACATCTTACCAGTACTGAAATTTATCTATGATCAAATGCCATCTTACTTGAAGCAATGTTTTGCTTTTTTCTCAAACTTCCCAAAGAATTACATTTTTTGTAGTTTTGAAATGATTCAATTTTGGATGGCTCATGGGCTTCTTCAGCCTGCTGATGGAAATCAAGAGCCAGAAGATACTGGGATGCGCTATATGAAGGAGCTATGATCAAGATCTTTCTTTCAGGATGTTGAGGACAATTTTTTCTTTTTTACTTGTAAAATGCATGATTTCATACACGATCTTGCATTATCAGTGGCACAAAATGAGTGTGCCACTCTAAGCTTTCTTGCTCAAAATGTTCCCGAGAAAGTTCGTCATTTGTCATTTTCTGATACTAATTTGTCAGATCAGAAACCTCCGAAATTCTTAAACAAACTAGAAAAAGTACAAACCATTTTTTCCCAATCAGAGGAGTAAGGCCTGCTTGCAAATCCTTCATTGAAACATGCATCTGCACATTTAAGTACCTACGCGTGCTAATTCTAAGTGATTCATGTCTAGAGATGTTGCCAACTTCATTTGGTACATTGAAGCACTTGAGGTATCTTGATCTACATAATAATTTCCGAATGAAGAAACTTCCTGATTCAATATGCCAGCTCCAAAATTTACAGACATTAAGGCTTGAAGAAAGTGAGCAACTCCAAGAAATTCCCGGTGATATAAGAAAGTTGACAAAATTAATATTTCTAGAGATAACCACAAAACAGATGTCTATGCCAAATGGTATGAAATACTTGAGTTCTCTTCTGTTTTTGTTATTTTTCGAATGTGGCAATTAAGAATATTTGTTCGAGGAGATGCAACACCTGACATCCCTTCGGACTTTGGTGCTTGCTTCTTCTGGAAGTTTTATCTGCTTGCCTCGAAGTATGAAATACTTAACTGCATTAGAGACTTGGTGATTGGTGATTGCCGGAAGATTAATCTGATTGAAGGGCAAGACACGGAAGACCTCAAGTTGAACCTCCGTTCATTGTTGATTGGGGAACTACCGCAGCTGGTGACTTTGCCTCAATGGCTTCATGGGTGTGCCAAAACTTTACAGTATTTGTATATCGACGATTGTCTCAACTTGATGGGATTGCCTGAATGGTTGCAAGATTCTGCGTTGCTTCAAAAACTCGAGATCCTAAGATGTCCAAAGTTATCTTCTCTACCAGAGGGGATGCATTGCCTAAGTGCCTTGAAAGAATTGAACATTGGACTATGCCCTACATTAAGAGAAAGATGCGAGCCAGGAATAGGTGAGGACTGGTCGAAGATAGATCATGTACCAGAAATTTATCTTGACGGTGTCAAAGTTTGGTCAACTGCTGTCCAACGCTGATTAGGTACGTATGGAGTGCATTGGCTATCAATTGAATTCAAAATGCATATTCTGGTGCCTTTAATTTTTTTTTTTTCTCCAAGTGAACAATGCAGGGGATAATAAACTCCTAGATCCTGAGCTTGAACACATAACATCTCACCATTTTAGGAGAGACTTAATACCACTGGGCCAAATCCTTGGTGGGTCTATGTTAGAGTTAGTGCATATTTCACGAGTCCAAATCTGTAGAACCCCCGATAACCACGGGCCTGGTGAGTGGGCGGGGTCTCGATCCCCGGTGAGCGGGAGGGTTAGGGATTCCTCTCTAATTGTGAGCTGAAACAAAAGTGTTTTGTTTTCTAGGGATTCCTGTCTAATTTTCTGTCAATCAATATCCTTGATATGCACTACAAAGCAAACTGGCTGCAGAAGCTGCATTTAGTAATATATGGTGAAACTGAAGTAGAAAAAGAGTTGCAAGGGCAGTCTGAAATTAGGATGATAATCAATTTTTCATGCATCCAAATAAGAATAACATGTCTATTAGGAAAGAAATAAAGACAGAAAAATAAAAATCATCTTGATTAGATAGGGATTAATGATATGGAAATGTTTCTTCAATGATGCTTCTTGCATTATGACCTTTTTCCTTATCTCTATTCATGCAGGAAGAAATGGCCAGATGGGAGCCCTGGTTTCACAAAAAGTAGAGGCTGGAAAAGGGGAATCTACTAACTAATTCCAAGTTCTGATCTAGTTAACATGTCACCAATTAGCACCTTATCGTGCATCAGAATTCATGTTTGACTAGCAACATACCCTAGCTTCATTGGAAAAAAAAAAAAAACTTTTTATATTATTGATCGTGTATAGAAAATTTAATAATTAAAGGAATATTTTATGCAAATATTGGAGTTATATTATAGATCTGTATTGAGATTGGCACATTGGTTATTGTCCCAAGTCATCGGTGCCTTGAGGTCTTGGAGGCTGAAGTCGAATTCTCGGTCTAGCTCCCTTATGAATAAGAGAGTTATTATCGTTTGAGTAGGGCATTAAGAGTAGAGTTGTTGATCCCTAGTGCTTTTCCAGCAAAGTTTTTCTTGTTTCTTTGCTGCACCAATAGAAGTATTACTCAGCAATTTTGGTTTCAGCCAGTTTTAGGTCAGCATTCTTCTTCTGGTATTTCTCTTTGTTTTTCTACTATAAAAATTACAAAAGCAACAATGATTATCACATTTCATGTTTACATATTGAGGAACTATGATTGTATGAGTATGTTTTTTTTTTTTTGTGTAATTTTCTTTCTTCTTGAGCAGTTGTAGGGCTTCTTGTCTTTAAAGATTAATCAGTTCCTCTTCTTCCTTTTTCAGGTTCCTTGCCTCTTCATCCTTCTTTTACCTGTAAACCTCCATTTCCTGCAAGTATTTCTCCTTGTTCTTCTTTGCCATCTGCAAGTTAGTAGCAAAGGACATGCATGGTGTTCTATCAAAGTTGATGATCATGTTGCGGTGATAATTAATATGTGTCACTTTTCGTCTTTGAGGTTTAATCATTTATTTAATTTTGTTCTTAAAGATTCAATTTAATCAACGTCTATTTTAAAATTGTTTTAATTTCATCACTATCGTTATATTTTTATCAATAACTTAACGGAGTTGCCATATTAATGATCCAAATGGTTAAGATAGATATTGAACATGCTAAATTAGGGTTTTAAGAAAAAAAAAATCATTTAAATGCACATGATTTAAATTAAAACCACAAATCATATGTTTTGTTTTGCCCTTCAGCCTTGAGTACAAGGCATATTATGTATTCCTTTAGGTCTATAGAACGTTTGTCTCATTTGGTTCTAAGTTTATTAAACAACCATTATTTTTAACATAATTATATATTTAATTTTCTTTCTATGTGGGATGATTTAATATTGTAGTGAAACAACAAATGGTTTTGTAAACGGTCTCAAAGGTTAAAAATGATACGTGCATTACACGCACGGAGTACCACGTGTCCCACTCACACTCGCGATTGACGGTTAGGATAATCATCAAATCGAATACTGAAAATCAGATTTTTTTTTTTTTTACAATCAAAATCAGATTTCATCCTTGGTTTACTAAACCCTGAAACTCCACATTTAAAGCAAGAAGCAGCAAAACAATAAAAGTAAGGATACCTATCCGAATTAAATTGAAAATTGAGTTGCTTTATTTTATTTGTTAAAATTATGAAGTTGATAACTAAATTAGGATAATTATGCAAAAATTACTAGCCTTATTATTACCGAGCGGTAAAATTAATATCCTAAAAAAATTGAGGGCGGCTTAGTTTTATGATAAAAAATGCATTCATCTCATTTCAATAAAAGAAAAGAAAAACGAAAGCTTGTTAAATTTGAAGTATTCAGTTTCACCAATAAAATAAAAAGACTTCACATTTGGAGTTGCGTAGAAAAAACTACTGATCTTAGAGATGTCCACGAAAAATTACTAGAAAACGTTGATAGTTGCTGCTTTATTTGCTAAAGAAAAATAAATAGTGTTTCAAAAAATAATAATTAATCAATTTGATATTTGGGATTGGTGTAAAAAACATCGTCAAAATGAAATTTTGAATTAGTTAATTTATTAGATCTTGAATTTTGATTAACTTTTTCGTTTTCAACATTTCGATTCATATAAGAATGAATCAAAGAAAAACTTATGAATATACTAGCTAAAATTAATTAAGTTCTTTAAATCCTACCAATCATAAAAAAATTAATCTTTTTAGGTTCGGTCAAGATTTGCTTACGGTAATTTGAAAAGAAAAATGATTTCATGAGCACGAGCTCATAATAGTTGGATTAAGAATTTTCTTGATCCAACAATTGTGAACTCCTCTTGATCCAACAGTTATGAGTTCGAACTCAACATTCATTTGTGTATATATTTATTTTTGGGTGATGATGCCAGCGAAAAAACCACTCTCCAATAACATGATGACGCGTGTCATTCTCTAGGGCAAACTGATAGTCTTTTAAAACACTACAAGACAACCAAACTACTCTTGAGGCATGGTAAGGAACATAATGATAATTTGGCACCAAAAGCGAGAATGCTACTCTTATCTCAAGACTATAGTTGTTCTCATAATTGGACTCTACTCCGATACACTATAAAAATTGATCTTCATAAATCAAAAAGTACATACGATCTTCCATCTATAACTCTTGATTTTATACAGTTCCTTTAATCTCCCCAAAAAAAAGCTTTATACTAACTTAAGCATCGGAGAGCCCTCTGGAGGCACACCCTCCTCCGGTCCTCCGTGACTTTAGGTTTTTGTCTCGTTTTGTGTACATCGGTCTCACTCTTTGACGGTTCAGATTTTTGGCATCATCAAATGATATGAAAATGAAAGTTGTTTCTTTTTCTCTCATCACATCTTCTCCCCAAAAAAAAAAAAATAATAATAAGACTAACCCATGTTTGGATAAAGGAAATGATAGAAAAGAGAGAAAATGAAAGTATGCATGTATCTTTTAATTAAAAAAATTTTAATAAAATTTGAAAGTAATAAAGAGATACTTTTGTCCTTTCAAATATCTTGAAACTCTAAACATTTGAATTCCCTTTTATGCAAAAGAAGATGAAATTTTTTTAAGAAATACTATTTCACTCTTTTTTTTCCCTCCTTCCTTCTTATCCAAACCATCTATCAGTATGGACCAATTTGGATTGTATAACTAGACTTGACAGCCAATGGCTCAAAACCTGCAAACACTACACATTTGGTAAAATGAATTTTTAGAAACAGAATTCAAGACAATGAGGTATTGATTAATTGAAAATTGTTTAAAACTAAGAATGAAAATATACAAATGGTGGAATTCTCTGTTTGTTGTTACACGCGTGCAATACACGCACAGAAGTGAGACACGTGGTGTCCCGCGCATCTAATGCACACGCCGTTCTAAATGTTGGTTGAAATCATACGTGGGACATATGGTAGTCGTGCTTGTAATGCACTAGTCTATCATAACCGACACTTGCGGTTGACGTTAACAAAGTCTTTTGTTGTTTTACAACAATATTTGAATTATCCTATATCGAAAAAAAATTAAACGTATAATATTTTTATATATTATTAAGCTAAAAATAATAATTGTTTAATTTAATAAGTTAAGTTAACAACCAAGTAGAATAAACGTTTTATAGACCATATCTTACACTCGGGACCGAAGAGCACCCCCAGCCTCCATCAGTGGGTAGCATTATCATCTTTAAACAAGTGATTTCAACATACAATAAATGCCCTTTTAATGTTAAAGGAATTCAAAATAAAATTGACTTCTGATGAATTAAGGTTTCATTTTGAATATGATTTGTGATTTTAATTTCGAAAGGAGTGATCAATTGCGTCTCTGTTGTTTGTTGTAGATATGATTTTGAATCAGTTTGAGTTAGATTGATTTAAAAATTCAATTCAACTCAATTATACTGAGTTAAAAAAATCTCAACCCATAAACAAACCCATTCAGTCTCAATACAACCCAACTCAATCCAATTAATTCTGTTTGGATCGGTCTGGTTAGCAGGTTTATTTTTTTATTTAAAAAATAATTTAAACATATTTAAAAAATATTCTATTAAAATAATTTATTATACAATAAATCCAAAATCAATTCTATGCAAGAATTCATTAAATCTTATAAAATTTGATATTGAAATATATAAAATTTGAATATAATGAGGAGATAAAAAATGTAATAGATACATAAAACTAATAGATAAGAAATGTAGAATTTTTAGATGAAATAAGACATACAGAATATTGAAAATTTTAATATATTGAGTATTTAAAATTTGAATATACTTAGGAGATGAAAAAACTAAAAGATAAATAAAAATGCTTTAAAAAATAAACATAATGAGTAGTTGAAAAGTTATTAGATAAAATGAATATAATATATTGACGAGAAAAAGAACATGACTTTTAAAATGAAATAATATATATTTAAATATTTAAATATAAAAATTTGTGTATAATGAACATATAAAAAAGCTAATATATAATGATAAAAATATAACATTTTTAAGATGAAGTATGGCATATATATTGATATATATGAATTTTGAATAAAATGAGTAGATAAAAAATTAATAGATATAAATAAAAATACATAATTTTTAATATGAATTAAGAAGGACTGTAATATACAAAATTTTAATGTAATGAATAGATACAAAATTTAAATATATTGAAGAGATTGAAAAGCTAATAGATGAAAAAGAATACTCTGATAAAAATTTGATTATAAAGTAATTGAAAAACTTTTAGATAAAAAATGTTGTGAATGCAATGAGAAAAAACTAATAGATATAAATAAAGCCAATAAAAATGTAAAATTTTTAATATGAAATAAATTAAATTTAAATATTAAAATATACAAAATTTGAATATAATGGAAAGATAAAAAAGAGCTAATAGATATTGATATTTAAGAAGAAGTAAGATAAGTTGAATATTGAAATATATTTAATTAAAATATAACGAGGAGATAAAAATGTTAAGAATGGTTTTCACTCTTTATTTGAAATGAATCATGGTACAAAATTATTTTCGGACGATTTATACATGTTTAATTTATCAACTATAATTGATAATGTTGATTAAATTTTTTAAAATTTAAGAATTATGTTGATATGGCCTCTACTTTACTGAATTGGGTTGTTTTAGTTATGAAAGGAATATATTAGGTTGTTTATGGAAAGCTGTGGTGATCGGAGAATCCCGTCATGGCATGGTCATTCGCTGAAACAGAGCTGTCTACACTCATTGGAAAAGCAATGATTCTACTTCTGCTGGATGTTAGTAGAAAGTTTCTTCTAGGGTCGACACTCATTGGAAACTGAAATATATAATGTGTAGATCTAAAGATTTAAGAAACTTATTTTTGCAGGTAATAATGGTTGACCACGAGGCTCATGGTGTTGACACTCCTGAAGACGTTGAAAAGATTGAATCTTTTATGCGTGACAGAAACCTATCGTAGTTGAGGATTTTCAGTTCATAGTTGATTCCTGATCATAGTTCTCATTGTTGATTTCATGTTGTATTTAGGACATTGTCCTTGCATACACAGTTATCAGTCACTTGTCACAGAGTAGGATGGAACAAGGCCCCTAAAGTAGATTACATGGCCACCGTACACTCGGAGCTCTGAGCCGAGTCCATCTACATACATCCGATCACTTTAATGCGTCCGCTTGGTTACAAGCTGACATTATTTGGCCTCGGCATAGTTTTCTAATATTGTTTTAAGTAGGATAGTTTTCTAATATTCTCAAGATGTGGGATCGATCCAATTATTTTCTTTCACTTTCTACTGTAATTTCTCTTTGAAAATAATTAGCAGTAGGAAATACTAACTGAGGAAGGAAAACAACACTTACCAAAGGGGAAGAAGTAGCTTGCAAAAGGCAGAGGCCCAAACCCAAACACATATTTTCAAAAAGATACACATGCAGGTCAAATTAACCATACAAAATGTGGAAAAATCAATCTAACAGGGAGTTGAAAGATTAAATATTCTTGTTTAAACTCGATTTATGATTTCTTTTTTGAACGAGAGACTAGGGGAAAAATTTATTGTCCTTCTTTCTGATTGAGGATGAAAAGTACGGCCGGGTTTAAACGAATACAAGATACAAATAAAAAGCATGAGTCTTCCAGAGTTCCACCTACCCAAAAAAAGAAGAAAAAAAAACAATGTACTATTAATTTTCTGTTGCACACCAGTTAAAAAGAATATATGCTCTGAATTTTTACCAACCAAGTTAGAAAAGACAGGTGATTAGGCTTTTCATTGCAACCAAACATGTAGACACACCATGAATATGAATCTCAAGTTTCAACCTTGGCTACTAGAGTTTTGACCACTTACATCATGAGAATTTTGTTTTGACCACTAAAAACACAGCCAAAAGATCTCCAACAAAACAATATCCAAAGAATTATTATAAGATAAACAAGTCTAAAAACTACCCACTACTTCTTTTCATTTGAATGGATTCTTTATCAAACTAGGTTGTATTATCTACTCTTGCATGCGTTCAAGGGCAGTGAGGAAGAGGAGGGAGTCGTCAACTGCACATTCAAAGGCTCTTCATTTTGCGTGACCAAGTGAACCTCTGTTTTGAAGAGAAGAACAGAGAGCGAGTCAACAGAGAAGTACACAAACCCACCTGGCGAGTGAGTCACAAACGATCCATAATTCGTCCCCACAACACAGTGCCACGCTGGTCCATACTCCAAGAGAAACTCCTGTAAATTCATTCCCCCTCCCCCCCCCCCCAAAAAAAAAAAAAAAGGTACCCAATTCAATTTCATTTCCCAAAATCCTTAAAAAAATGTTTGGTGATACAATTTTCATGAATAATATTGTCTTAAAAAAACAAGAAAGCGGTTTTTAACAATATATATGTTGAATTTAAGAAAGGAAGTGAGACAATACAAAAAGAAGAATTGTATTGAATGGTGTGATTTACTTACAAAGGGAGCTATCCTATTTATATAAGCTAATAGGAGAAGCAAAGCTATACACAACCAATGTGGGATTATCCTATTTATACAAGCTAATAGGAGAAGCAAAGCTATACACAACCAATGTGGGACTAAGCCCATATAATACATTATCATCCCCCCTCAAACTCAAGGCGGTAAGTGGGAGGTGAACTTGAGTTTGGAAACCAGAGAGTGAAAGCGTCCGGGTGGATGAGCCTTAGTGAAAATGTCAGCTGTCTGATCGGCTAAACTGACGGATTGTAGACGAACCGTATTCTGGAGAATGTGATCACGGATGAAGTGGATATCATTCTCGATGTGTTTTGTACGCTCGTGGAAGACATCATTGTGAGCGATCTGAATAGCACTCCTGTTGTCACAGTGTAGGATAGTGGCAGCAGGAGAAGAGATACCCATGTCAGCGAGTAGCCATCGAAGCCAGAGAAGTTCTTGAGTTGCATCAGCCATGGCACGATATTCAGCTTCAGTACTGGAGCGAGCAACCACAGTTTGTTTCTTACTACGCCAGGAAATGAGAGAATTGCCCAAAAAGAAACAGTAACCAGTGGTTGAACGTCTGTCGGTGGGGTCTCCGGCCCAATCGGCATCAGAATAGCCTCGTAAAACGGGGGCAGACTGTGCTGAGAAATGAAGCCCATGAAATAAAGTACCCTTGACGTACCTAAGAATGCGAAGAACAGCCGAGTAATGGGTGGTCCGAGGAGCAGACAAGAACCGACTGACCTGATGAACGGCATAGGCAATGTCAGGGCGAGTGACAGTAAGATATACAAGACTTCCAACCAGTTGACGATATAGAGTGGCATCCTGAAGAAGTGAACCATCGAGTGGGGAAAGTCTGACATTCGGCTCAAGAAGAGTAGTGGCAGTGGTTGAGTCAGTGATCCCAGCCTTGGAAAGGAGATCCGAGGCATATTTGGCCTGAGAGAGAAAAAATCCATCAGAATTAGATGAGACTTCGAGGCCAAGAAAATAGGTGAGCACGCCAAGATCTTTCATCTCGAATTGGCCACTGAGAAACTTTTTGAGTTCAGAAATACCATGTAGATCATCTCCAGTAATAACCATATCATCCACGTATAGTAAAAAAATGATAATACCGTTGGTAGTATGGCGGATAAACAGAGCTGAATCATGAGCACTCGGTGTGAACCCAAACTGATGAATGGTAGTGCTGAATTTGGCAAACCAGGCACGTGGAGCTTGTTTCAAACCATATAGGGCACGACGAAGGCGACAAACTTTGTTTCGAGGGGCATCCAAGCCTGGAGGTGTATGCATATAGACTTCCTCAAGAAGATCCCCATTGAGAAATGCATTTTTTACATCCATTTGAAATAGAGTCCATCTTCGAATGGCGGCGACAGCAAGGAGTGTACGGACAGATGTGAGCCTCGCCACTGGAGCAAATATCTCTTCATAGTCAATGGCATATTCTTGAGCAAATCCCTTGGCAACAAGTCGGGCTTTATATCGTTCAATAGAGCCATCAGAAAGTGTCTTGATCTTAAATACCCATTTGCACCCAATAGGAGTTTTTCCAGGGGGCAGATCAACAATATCCCAAGTATGAGTTTTAGCTAGGGCCTGAAGTTCTTCATCCATTGCTTTCTGCCAAAGTGGATTAGTACTAGCCTCCTTATAGGATTGAGGCTCATGCAGATGAAGGATAGTGGAAAAACAATGATAATCACAATGGTAATCAGCAAGATGAGAAGGGGGATGAGTTACCCTGGTAGATCTGCGGGGGTGATCTGGAGGATGGTTCTCAGAGGGAGTTGGTGCAGACTCATCAGACATAGGAATATCCTCGGGCACGACCGATTAAGTCGGAGAGGTGAGGTCAGTTGAGGGTTCTGGAGCTTGAGCTAGGTCTGGAACGGAAGGGGTGATATCGGCTGGTGATTCGGAGGTGGACTCAACAGTACCTGAAACTGGATTCTCAGGAAATAACTCAATAGATGGATCAGTAAAGAATCTGGAGTTAGTGATGGTTGACATGTCAAATGACCGTAACGAAGAGAACATTTGATGTTCCCAAAAAATGACATGACGAGAGATACGAAGAGTTTTAGAAATAGGATCCCAGCACCGATACCCCTTATGTTCAATACCATATCCAATGAAACAACACAGATGAGCCCTTGGTTGTAATTTGTTGTGTTCATGTGGTTTGAGAAAAACAAAACAAGCGCAACCAAAGACTCTGAGGTTGGAGTAATCAGGAGATTTACCGAAAAGGCGCTCGAATGGAGACTGATTTTGGATTGTAGTGGAAGGGACACGATTGATTGTGTATACTGCGGTTAAGGCAGCATCACCCCAAAAACGTTCAGGACATGATGACGAAATGAGTAGAGCACGAACAGTGTCAAGAATATGTCTATGTTTGCGTTCGGCTCGTCCATTTTGTTGGGAGGTTCCAGGGCACGAGCAGTGGGGAAGCGTGCCATTTTTGTGAAGTAGGTTTAGAAAAACACGGTCTTTATATTCCATTGCATTATCTGAACGAAAAATTTTGATATTTCGAGAGAATTGAGTTTGAACCATAGAAGAAAAATCAGAATATATTTGAAAGAGTTCATATCTGCTTTCATAAGAAACAACCAAGTATAACGAGAATAGTCATCCATAAATATAACAAAATAACGAGAACCACCCATGGATGTATGAGGAGAAGGCCCCCAAACGTCAGAATGTACTAAATCAAAAAGTGCAAGGGAAACAGACTGACTCTCATTAAAAGGTAAAGCTGATTGTTTTGCAAGTTGACAATGAATACAATGAAAAGACTCATGCTGAAGTGATCCTAACTGACCACTAGAAATAAGAGAACGTAAAAAGCTGGATGAAGTGTGACCTAACCGAGAGTGCCACAATTCCACAGGAGAGAGTGTTGGGATGGATGCGGCTGATTGGTTTGGTGATGGTGATGATGAGACTTGGAGGTGAGTAAGCTCAAAGAGGCGTCCAACTTTACGGCCGGTTCCAAGGAGTTTTCCTGTCTGAAGGTCCTGCACACGACAACCAGTAGAAGAAAAATGCAAATCAAGTCCAAGATCACATAGTTGTCCAACAGATATAAGGTTAAGCGTAAGATTATGAACCAAATATGTGTCAGGGAGAGACAAATGAGAACTGTCAACATGTCCAGTGTGGCTGACCAACATATTTGATCCATTGGCAGTGTGAATAGTAGGTGCATGCTTATCACGGGTTATAAAGGAAAATATGGAGGCATCAGAAGTCATATGATTGCAACAAGCAGAATCAAAATACCATCGGGATGTACCTGGTGTAGCTGACATGGCTATATTGTTACCAGTTTTAGTTAGAGCCTCGGTAAGAATGGTGCATAAACTACTCCAATCAGGTGAAGAGCTGGATGAAGTTGGTGTAGGATCAGTGGCTACAGCAGCAGTATTCTTTGACTTGGAATAGAACCGATTGTATGAGCCTCGTGAGCGATATTGGTTCCCATTTGACTGATTTCCAGAAGGAAGTTTAGGGCAGTCTGCAAGATAGTGACCCGGTTCTCTGCAGACTTTACATAGGCGAGAAGGACATTTGAGCAATTCATGCCCTTGTGAATGACAATACTTGCAATATAAGGGCTTCTGGTATGAGTTTGTCTTGGCAGCTGGTGTGGCAAGAGCAACGGGTGCTGCAAGGGCAACATCTGTATGAGATCCCTGTAATGTGGCGAGACGTGTTTCCTCACTGAGTAGATCAGAAAGAACGTCGTTTAAGGGAGGTATTGCGCCTCGGTGTAGGATTGAAGCTCTTACAGGTTCAAATTCCTCTCTCAAGCCCATCAGGAATTGCATAATGCGTGTCTCAGTTCGGTACTTTCCATGAACATCGACGTCTTTTGTGCATTCCCAAGTTGGCTCAGTGAGAGCTAACTGGTCCCACACGGCAGTCATCTGAGATAGAAAGCTGTTGATAGTTTGTCCAGGTTCTTGGCGCATGCTATGAAGGATGGAAAGAAGACGATACCGATTTGAGATGTCTGCCCTGGTGTAGCGGTGTTGGAGAAGATCCCAAGCTTCTTTAGCTGTATGGAGTGTACCAAATTGAAGTTTGATTTCTGTGATAATAGTGGCACGAAACCATGTGAGAATCTGGTGATTTTTACTATCCCAGTCCTCTAGATGGTCAACATATTTGTCAGCATCTTCATCGTCTTTCTTCTTGGGTTCAATGATATCTCCAGTCACGTAACGCCACAATTTATGTCCACGGAGGAAACCAGACATTTCTTGAGCCCACACAACATAATTAGATTCATCCAGAACAGTAGTAATGACCCAGGGTAAGTACGATTCAGCCATAGGCACAAAGAGGAAGGTGAACCTCTAAGAAACCGGTGATGTGTCGATCAACTGATGATGTGGTGGTCAACGGGTAACGTGGCTGTGAGGTGGCGTTGATGTGGTCTTTAGGGCTGACGTGGCAGCAGCGTTTCTGAAACAAGAGCGACAGCGGAGTTGATGTCGATGAGACTCCGACTATAGTGATGACCCGACAGGTATGAAAAGGATATACTAGAAGTTTTTCTGATGTGAAGGATCCACTAATAGTGGCAATCACAGAGCATACTCAACTCTTAATATACCGAGAATTTCTGATGTGAAAGATCCACTAATAGTGGCAATCACAGAGCATACTCAACTCTTAAAATACCGAGAACCATTATGGCTCTGATACCATGTTGAATTTAAGAAAGGAAGTGAGACAATACAAAAAGAAGAATTGTATTGAATGGTGTGATTTACTTACAAAGGGAGCTATCCTATTTATATAAGCTAATAGGAGAAGCAAAGCTATACACAACCAATGTGGGATTATCCTATTTATACAAGCTAATAGGAGAAGCAAAACTATACACAACCAATGTTGGACTAAGCCCATATAATACATTAACAATATATATATATATATATATATATATATAATGACCTTTTTGAGGGCTCGAGCCAAGTGAGTGGGATTGGTGCCGCGTTTGGGAGCTGAATCAATGAGTGATCTTGTGTATCGCAGTGCATGTTCTTGCATGTCGACGGGCATGTCGGACGATCTCAACCGTACGTTGAGGCTAATCGCAATTGCAGCTAACTTCACTTCATCTATTGGAGACCTGTCAAAAGGATTCTCTCTCAATCTCTGCGAGCTCTCCATGTAATTTTGTGTTTGTGAGTTTACAATTTTTGACTTAACTTGTTTAAATTGAGTTCGGTAAATGATGAAATTTCACGTGCCAGTTAAGTATGGTTTTATGCTACATCCAATCAAATGCGTACACGTATGTGTTGGGCCTGCAAAAATGTGATAGGAAGTGTATTTCACGTTGATATAGAGGCGAGGTATTCTATGTAAGTGTTTTATGTGATACTAACACGAGGAAAGCATGCAAATGGTTTGAAAATCACGATTCTTCTTATTGACTTCTCTTGTTATTTTGATAACCAATACCATCTCGCCATGTCATTTTTCGATGTGTCACTATTTATTAGCCTGAAGAAAATTTAGTCCAATTATTTTTAAGTAAATCATTTTTCTGGAAAAAAAAATTATCCGTGTCTATTTAATCATCAATTTTTATTAATTATCAATTTGTCCCTAAACTTTTTTTTGCAACCCAATTGGATTTTCTGTTCATATCCGTCCATTAAAATTAATGTAAGATGACAAATAACCCACGGATCTGAACGGAACATCCAATTTTTTTTTTAAATGAATAAATTCAAATGCAATAAGCACATTGTTAGAGATAAATCTACCAAGCACAAATGTACTTTGACTCACACATACAATAACAAGCAAAAAAACCTTTCATCGGACTAGTTAATATTTTAGAAACAATTTTGTAAATTACATTGCAAAAGCTAATAGGACGATATTAAGTAATGGACTCAAAACTTTTAGTTTTAAGGATTAACAAAATATTAGTGTGAGATTGAAAGAAAGATTTAACAGTTAAAAACTATATCATTCTAAACAATGTGCCAAAATGATAGATAAAATAAAGTGTGCATATCATTTGGTCCAAGAGTTTTTGAAGAGTGCATCAATAGCTCCAAATTCATCCCCTGAGTCACCACTCCAATCACATGGTTCAAAACCAAATCAATTTTACGATATCCTCCAGAAGAAAACAAACTCGTAAAATAATCCAATTTTATCCTCCACTTCATCTTCCTCAATCACCCACTTTTTCTCTCGTATTCCGAAGTCCAATAATAGAATTCCACATTTTCCTCTCTAAGGTTTTTGTAATGAAAGAAAGCAATATTACGATCCCCCTTTAACCACAAACTGTAAGATGGTTGTTTCCACGTAACCTCATCCTTCTTTTCTTTCTTTTTTTTCAACAAAGATGAAATTTTATTTATGAAATAAGATACAATCCAACAACGGGACAAAACAAACAATCATAAACAACAATACCACCCATCCAAAAACCCAAAAAAGAAAACAGATTGATCACACCCCGAAAAATTAAATCTTGAGAGTTGGAAGCCCCACTTTATCAAGTCTGGTAATGTCTTTCAATAGCCATGGTAAATTATGGGGCCTTCATACGTAACATTCCTCCCCATCTCACCTTGCAGTGCTAGAAAATCCGCCGCTTGGTTTCCTTCGTGATATTGGTGGACCACTCTAAACGTTAGCCCCTCAAGTGCAACCATTAAATCTTCCCAAAAATCCCATAGATACCACAAAGTGCATCTCTCTTTCATAAGCCAATCCACTACTAGACTGGAATCACTTTCAATAATCACATTAAAACAATTTAACCTTCTACACAAAATAATCCCTTCTAAGATAGTTCTTAGTTCAGCTCCATTGTTAGTGCCGACACCAAAATGGGTATAAAAAGCCCCCTTCACATTACCAGCTGCATCTCTTACCACACTCCCTCTCTGGATTACCATGACAGCTCCCATCGCAGTTCAGCTTAACCCAACCCACAGGAGGTTTCGTCCAGGCTACGAATTTTTTTCGTCTCACACTATTCCTTGGACATTCAACTTGGAGCTCAGTCAAAATCTTCAAATCATTCGAAGATAAAGATCGAGATGAATTAAACTCTCCAGCTAAGAAACGAATCCAGTATTTCACGTACCACCACACTTGGCCGACACTTTCTTGCACCCCCTCCATTTGTGCCATGCATCTTTTCTTCCAAAGGTACCAAGTAATTAGACACGGTAATAAGCCCGTTAATGTACCTATTATGGACGACTTTTTTGCACATTGAAACAACGCTGAGACCCTCGCTTTCCATACAATATGTCGTGTACAGGGGGACTCCCAAAGCAACACTTGCTCAATCCCAAACCTTAGTAACCAATTCGCCCGAGCCTAGAACGTGATCCAGCGTTTCCGTAAATCTACGTATACAACAATTACATCCTAAAGCTAAAGAAACACCCCTCGTTTGTACCTGTTGAATTTAAGAGAGGAAGTGAGACAATACAAAAAGAAGAATTGTATTGAATGGTGTGATTAGCTTACAAAGGGAGCTATCCTATTTATATAAGCTAATAGGAGAAGCAAAGCTATACACAACCAATGTGGGATTATCCTATTTATACAAGCTAATAGGAGAAGCAAAGCTATACACAACCAATGTGGGACTAAGTACATATAATACATTAACATCCCCCCTCAAACTCAAGGCGGTAAGTGGGAGGTGAACTTGAGTTTGGAAACCAGAGAGTGAAAGCGTCCAGGTGGATGAGCCTTAGTGAAAATATCAGCTATCTGATCGGCTGAACTGACGGATTGTAGACGAACCGTATTCTGGAGAATGTGATCACGGATGAAGTGGATATCATTCTCGATGTGTTTTGTACGCTCGTGGAAGACATCATTATGAGCGATCTGAATAGCACTCCTGTTGTCACAGTGTAGGATAGTGGCAGCAGGAGAAGAGATACCCATGTCAGCGAGTAGCCATCGAAGCCAGAGAAGTTCTTGAGTTGCATCAGCCATGGCACGATATTCAGCTTCAGTACTGGAGCGAGCAACCACAGTTTGTTTCTTACTACGCCAGGAAATGAGAGAATTGCCCAAAAAGAAACAGTAACCAGTGGTTGAACGTCTGTCGGTGGGGTCTCCGGCCCAATCGGCATCAGAATAGGCTTATAAAACGGGGGCAGACTGTGCTGAGAAATGAAGCCCATGAAATAAAGTACCCTTGACGTACCTAAGAATGCGAAGAACAGCCGAGTAATGGGTGGTCCGAGGAGCGGACAAGAACCGACTGACCTGATGAACGGCATAGGCAATGTCAGGGCGAGTGACAGTAAGATATACAAGACTTCCAACCAGTTGACGATATAGAGTGGCATCCTGAAGAGGTGAACCATCAAGTGGGGTAAGTCTGACGTTCGGCTCGAGAGGAGTAGTGGCAGTGGTTGAGTCAGTGATCCCAGCCTTGAAAAGGAGGTCCGAGGCATATTTGGCCTGAGAGAGAAAAAATCCATCAGAATTAGATGAGACTTCGAGGCCAAGAAAATAGGTGAGCACACCAAGATCTTTCATCTCGAATTGGCCACTGAGAAACTTTTTGAGTTCAGAAATACCATGTAGATCATCTCCAGTAATAACCATATCATCCACGTATAGTAAAAGAATGATAATACCATTGGCAGTATGGCGGATAAACAGAGCTGAATCATGAGCACTCGGTGTGAACCCAAACTGATGAATAGTAGTGCTGAATTTGGCAAACCATGCACGTGGAGCTTGTTTCAAACCATATAGGGCACGGCGAAGGCGACAAACTTTGTTTCGAGGGGCATCCAAGCCGGGAGGTGTATGTATATAGACTTCCTCAAGAAGATCCCCATTGAGAAATGCATTTTTGACATCCATTTGAAATAGAGTCCATCTTCGAATGGCAGCGACAGCAAGGAGTGTACGGACAGATGTGAGCTTCGCCACTGGAGCAAATGTCTCTTCATAGTCAATGCCATATTCCTGAGCAAATCCCTTGGCAACAAGTCGGGCTTTATATCGTTCAATAGAGCCATCAGAAAGTGTCTTGATCTTAAACACCCATTTGCACCCAATAGGAGTTTTTCCAGGGGGCAGATCAACAATATCCCAGGTATGAGTTTTAGCTAGGGCCTGAAGTTCTTCATCCATTGCTTTCTGCCAAAGTGGATTAGTACTAGCCTCCTTATAGGATTGAGGCTCATGCAGATGAAGTATAGTGGAAAAACAATGATAATCACAATGGTAATCAGCAAGATGAGAAGGGGGATGAGTTACCCTGGTAGATCTGCGGGGGTGATCTGGAGGATGGCTCTCAGAGGGAGTTGGTGCAGACTCATCAGACATAGGAATATCCTCGGGCACGACCGATTGAGTCGGAGAGGTGAGGTCAGTTGAGGGTTCTGGAGCTGGAGCTGGGTCCGGAACGGAAGGGGTGATATCGGTTGGTGATTCGGAGGTGGACTCAACAGTACCTGAAACTGGATTCTCAGGAAATAACTCAATAGATGGATCAGTAAAGAATCTGGAGTTAGTGATGGTTGACATGTCAAATGACCGTAACGAAGAGAACATTTGATGTTCCCAAAAAATGACATGACGAGAGATACGAAGAGTTTTAGAAATAGGATCCCAGCACCGATACCCCTTATGTTCAATACCATATCCAATGAAATAACACAGATGAGCCCTTGGTTGTAATTTATTGTGTTCATGTGGTTTGAGAAGAACAAAACAAGCGCAACCAAAGACTCTGAGGTTAGAGTAATCAGGAGGTTTACCGAAAAGGCGCTCGAATGGAGACTGATTTTGGATTACAGCGGAAGGGACACGATTGATTGTGTACACTGCGGTTAAGGCAGCATCACCCCAGAAACGTTCAGGACATGATGACGAAATTAGTAGAGCACGAACAGTGTCAAGAATATGTCGATGTTTGCGTTCGGCTCGTCCATTTTGTTGGGAGGTTCCAGGGCACGAGCGATGGGGAAGCGTGCCATTTTTGTGAAGTAGGTTTAGAAAAACACGGTCTTCATATTCCATTGCATTATCTGAACGAAAAATTTTGATATTCCGAGAGAATTGAGTTTGAACCATAGAAGAAAAATCAGAATATATTTGAAAGAGTTCAGATCTGCTTTTCATAAGAAATAACCAAGTATAACGAGAATAGTCATCCACAAATATAACAAAATAACGAGCACCACCCATTGATGTATGAGGAGAAGGCCCCCAAACATCAGAATGTACTAAATCAAAAGGTGCAAGGGAAACAGACTGACTCTCATTAAAAGGTAAAGCTGATTGTTTTGCAAGTTGACAATGAATGCAATTAAAAGACTCATGCTGAAGTGATCCTAACTGACCACTAGAAATAAGAGAACGTAGAGGGCTGGATGAAGTGTGACCTAACCGAGAGTGCCACAATTCCACCGGAGAGAGTGCTGGGATGGATGCGGCTGATTGATTTGGTGATGGTGAGGATGGGACTTGGAGGTGAGTAAGCTCAAAGAGGCGTCCAACTTTACGGTCGGTTCCAAGGAGTTTTCCTGTCTGAGGGTCCTGCACACGACAACCAGTAGAAGAAAAATGTAAATCAAGTCCAAGATCACATAGTTGTCCAACAGATATAAGGTTAAGCGTAAGATTAGGAACCAAATATGTGTCAGGAAGAGACAAATGAGAACTGTCAACATGTCCAGTGTGGCTGACCAACATATTTGATCCATTGGCAGTGTGAATAGTAGGTGCATGCTCATCACGGGTTTTCAAGGAAAATATGGAGGCATCAGAAGTCATATGATTGCAACAAGCAGAATCAAAATACCATCGGGATGTACTTGGTGTAGCTGACATG
Organism: Bretschneidera sinensis; assembly: GCA_023935145.1. Lineage (NCBI taxonomy): Eukaryota > Viridiplantae > Streptophyta > Magnoliopsida > Brassicales > Akaniaceae > Bretschneidera > Bretschneidera sinensis. Next base: position 144,825,427 of record CM043698.1, on the reverse strand, counting down.
GCTATGTTGTTACCAGTTTTAGTTAGAGCCTCGGTAAGAATGGTGCATAAACCACTCCAATCAGGTGAAGAGCTGGATGAAGTTGGTGTAGCATCCGTGGCTACAGCAGCAGTATTCTTTGGCTTGGAATAGAACCGATTGTATGAGCCTCGTGAGCGATATTGGTTCCCATTTGACTGATTTCCAGAAGGAAGTTTAGGGCAGTCTGCAAGATAGTGACCCGGTTCTCTGCAGACTTTACATAGGTGAGAAGGACATTTGAGCAATTCATGCCCTTGTGAATGACAATACTTGCAATATAAGGGCTTCTAGTATGGGTTTGTCTTGGCAGCTGGTGTGGCAAGAACAATGGGTACTGCAAGGGCAACATCTGTATGAGATCCTTGTAATGTGGCGAGACGTGTTTCCTCACTGAGTAGATCAGAAAGGACGTCGTTTAGGGGAGGTATCGCGCCTCGGTGTAGGATTGAAGCTCGTACAGGTTCAAATTCCTCTCTCAAGCCCATCAGGAATTGCATAATGCGTGTCTCAGTTCGGTACTTTCCATGAACATCGGCGTCTTTTGTGCATTCCCAAGTTGGCTCAGTAAGAGCTAACTGGTTCCACACGGCAGTCATCTGAGATAGAAAGCTGTTGATAGTTTGTCCAGGTTCTTGGCGCATACTATGAAGGATGGAAAGAAGACGATATCGATTTGAGATGTCTGCCCTGGTGTAGCGGTGTTGGAGAAGATCCCAAGCTTCTTTAGCTGTATGGAGTGTACCAAATTGAAGTTTGATTTCTGCGATAATAGTGGCACGAAACCATGTGAGAATCTGGTGATTTTTACTATTCCAGTCCTCTAGACGGTCAACATATTTGTCAGCGTCTTCGTCGTCCTTCTTCTTGGGTTCAGTGATATCTCCAGTAACGTAACGCCACAATTTATGTCCACGGAGGAAACCAGACATTTCTTGAGCCCACACAACATAATTAGATTCATCCAGAACGGTAGTAATAACCCGGGGTAAGTACGATTCAGCCATAGGCACAAAGAGGAAGGTGAACCTCCAAGAAACCGGTGACGTGGCGGTCAACTGATGATGTGGTGGTCAACGGGTGACGTGGCACTGACGTGTCAGTGAGGTGGCATTGATGTGGCTTTTAGGGCTGACGTGACAGCAGCGTTTCTGAAACAGGAGCGGCAGCGGATGCGATGTCAACATGTGACGTGGCACTGAGGTGGCGTTGATGTGGCCTTTAGGGCTGACATGGCAGCAGCGTTTTTGAAACAAGAGCAGCAGCGGAGATGATGTCGATGAGACTCCGACTATAGTGATGACCTGACAGGTATGAAAAGGATATACTAGAAGTTTTTCTGATGTGAAGGATCCACTAATAGTGGCAATCACAGAGCATACTCAACTCTTAATATACCGAGAATTTCTGATGTGAAGGATCCACTAATAGTGGCAATCACAGAGCATACTCAACTCTTAAAATACCGAGAACCATTATGGCTCTGATACCATGTTGAATTTAAGAGAGGAAGTGAGACAATACAAAAAGAAGAATTGTATTGAATGGTGTGATTAGCTTACAAAGGGAGCTATCCTATTTATATAAGCTAATAGGAGAAGCAAAGCTATACACAACCAATGTGGGATTATCCTATTTATACAAGCTAATAGGAGAAGCAAAGCTATACACAACCAATGTGGGACTAAGCACATATAATACATTAACAGTACCCTTTCATCTACTACAAGAGAGCTAAACCATGCTTTCCATACGCAGATGGACACTTGTTTAGGTATCAAACGGTGCCAAAATCAGTCCTTCCACTGCAGTAAGTCACCTATGGATCTAACCACCTCCCATGCACTTGCTATCGAGAACTTGCCATCACGTTAAGAAGTCCAGACAAAGACATCTGGGCCTACTTTACCAGCATGCACATTCTATAAGATTTTCGAAGTAGCCTCTGCACTAACTAGATCCATCAAAAGGCTAACATCCCAAGACTGGTCTGCCCAGTTGTCCTTAATTTGAAGCAGAATGTTGGCAATATCCTCCACCTGCAAAGAAATAGGACCCGAAGCAAGCCACCTATCATACCAGAAAGAAGCATTGCCTCCTTGCACCAACACTTTAGTGTTCTCAATGACCTTAGGTAAGATTGAAACGATAGACCTCCAAAAACGAGAGCCTGTAGAGCTCCCAACAGCTATATGTCCCTCTTTGAAATATTTTGCTCAGAAAAACTCATACCACAAATTCTTAGTCAACAGTAGGTGATATGCAAACTTCATGTGCAAAGATCGTTGCACCTCTTTAAAGTCTCGCAAACCCAGACTACCCTCCATCGTTGGCTTATTCAATTTCGACCAGGATCGCCAATGAACCTTCCTTTTTCCATCTACCACCCCCCCAGAAGAAATTAGCCAACAGAGAATTTATGCGAGAGATAGTAACCACCGGAAGACTAATCACTGACATAAGATGTATGGGCATACTCGACAAAACATGGCGCAATAAAATCAACCGCATCCCTTGAGAAAGCGATTTAAATTTCCACCCTGCCACCTTCTTTCTTACTCTTTCTACTAATGGCTCAATTATGTGAGCCGTTAATCTACCCGAAACAAGTGGCGCACCCAAATAAATAACTAAGAATTTTCCTTCCTTGAAACCCGTTAACCTCAACAAGGCACGTTTTCGAGAAGTTATAATGAGCTTTGAAGGGAATATTGCCGACTTCTCCTTACTAATCAATTGCCTCGACCACCTTTCTACAATGCAAGAGTCTTAACAAGTCTTTTTATTGATCTTTTTTCACCGTTCGCAAATATCAGAAGATCATCTGCATATAATAAATGGGAGATCAAAGGAGCCCCAGTTGGTTGAGAGAAACTTCCAATTCACCCTGCCTCAAAGTTTTTCTTGAGCAACTGTGTCAACACTTCCTCCATTACAATAAATAGATAAGGGGATAGAGGGTTCCCTTGCCGTAAACCCCGCAAAGGATGAAAATACCCTTTGAAAGTTATAACCTTATCCTTCTTAAGCAAACCATTAATCTCTCTTTCCACTTGCTTCACTTTATCCTTATTCCACTCCAAACCATAATTGGAACACAACCTCTCTAGACACTAATGTAACCTTCTCGATTGACTTTGCGCATGATCAAAGTAGTGTTTATTCCATTGAGCTAAATTATCCCAACACTACTTGATTTTTGAGACAATATTTCCCTTCTCATGTGACTTGATCTCAAGATCTCACAACTTTAGACTTACATCGATCATCAGGAAACCACATAGCTTTAAATTGAAATTTCTTGGAAAAGAGCTATCTTTTAACTGTAAACCGAGTCAATTCAAGAACAATAACAATATCATTCGAATTAATCAAAATATTATGTTGAACCATTCAGTTTTACCTTCTTTAGACTATTCAAATCAAAACTTACTTTCACACACAGAGGTGGTGGCTAAGTGATATGCGAAAGTTTGACGCATCACCTTACAAGTTTAGAGTTGTGGGTACTTTATCCAAAGAAAATGTAATTTTGCCTAACATTTCATCAAAAGGGAAGAAAAAAAAAATTGCTGTTTGATTTGGCGGATTTAACTATTTCAGTACTTTTATGAAGCCGTTTCATCTTGGCTCGCCGGACACACGATAATTGCTGAAGCCATCGTGGCAGCGAGTCATTAGTTTACGTGTCAGCACTGTAGAATATTCACTTGAGAGATTCCAGCCCAATCGTTCTCATTACTTCTCAATCTCATCTACCTGAGCACCTCTGTCTCTCTCACCACCCCTAATCCCATAACCAAACAGTAACAAACAAACTTCCACCGAAAATTCCACTCTCTCTCTCATACTCAGATCTCCATTTTTAACTTCTCTTCTATTCTCTCTCTGTCTCTAGAGCTTTGGTTCTCTGTTTCCATGGCTACCGTCACTCGCTTCTCTGCTTTGCCGATCACTGCTTCCTCTACTTCCACAGGGATTTCTTCTGTATCCGGTGGCCGAAAATCGTCAGCTAGGTTTCCGGAGTTCAAAGGACTCAAGATCAGGCAGAGTTCGGCTACTCGGTCCCTCAGATCGGTGAGTCAGTGCCCGAACTCCAGCAGAATCGCTCGCCGTGGACGAGTCGTGTGCGAGGCTCAGGAGACAGCTGTTGATGGTGAGGACCGTAACTTCATGTCATATTTTTGGATAAACTCGTAATCTCTATTTAATTTCTGATGTTGTTGTTTGTTTATCTTGTTTGGTTGCTTGGAAATTTAAGTGAACGGGAAATGAAAATGAAATAGAAAGTTCTGTGTAGAATTGGAAGTGTTGATTTGTGTTTCTATGTTGGATTTTCAATTTTTTATTTTATCGGACAAATTAAAAAGCATGCAAAATTAAGTTGAATATATATGGATTAGTTCTTAAAACTCCGTGGGTTAGGGCATAACAAGACTGGTAATTTTATATTCATGCTATAAATAGTTAAGTTTATGAGAGGCTATATATTATGACGATAATGAAGAAAATAAATTTATAATAGGTCCGGTATTTAATAAACCAACTGTTGAAAACAATATTGATCATGTTAGGACTGTATGGTTAGGAATAAGGGTATTGATACCAACAGAGCTAATAAAATATTGGGAGAGAAATAAGAGTTTTGTAAAACCCTTGCATGTCAAAGGATAGATAGGGCTACAACCAGATAGAGCTGCTTGCAAGCTATTCAAAGCTTGACTCATTTTTTACTTACACATACGAATGAACTAAGCTCAACTTCAACACCATGCTTCATAAACGAGGATATTGAAAGGATGTAGGAATTTTCCTTGTACCTGGTTGGATGGAAAATGGGGAAGATGAAGGAGCAAAGTACATTTTCTACAGTGATACACTTTTTTTGTCCCTTTCTGATCCTCCCAAATCAGAAAGCAAATGATGTTGAAAACAATTTGGAGTTGCGAGATACTTGTACAAGTTTCAGTTATTCAATTTAGCTTTCATTGTTTTCTTTTCAATAGTAGTTAATTGTTATGATCTGTGTTGCTCAGACTCGGTTGTGTCCTAGTGTTCGACTTTCCTGTGTTAGATTCTTCTATTTTTTGTAAGTTTTCTTTTGATTTAGATTTTCGAAGGGAACTATTAATATTTGAAGTGTTGTTCTGATATGGGTACAACATGGTAAAATGAAGAGTCCAAACAACCATGATTATGATTCGAAAGCACAAAAATCTCCAAACAACAAAAGCTAAGAGGAACTCTCATGTAAACCTTTGCTTCTACATCTGTATGTATGGAGGAAGTTGGTGTTTCTTTATTTTAAGGTTTGGACAATTCTTTTTTATTAAGTATTGTTTGGACAAATTTTCTCTCTTTCATCGATAATGCTTACAAATTTCCATTCTGATAAATTATAAGAATATAATAATAATAATAATAATAAATAGAAAGATGATAAAGGCATAATGGTTAACTTCAGTTGACTAATGCGTCCTTATTTTAGATAAAAGGAAGAAGATTAAATTCCACTTGGTTAACAGGTGTTTGCTTTAGACTCTTTTGGAATGAGAAAGCAGTCCACAAGCAAAAGTTGGTTGTTAGCAACCGTCTGTTGTTAGTTTGTGTTTTAGTATGAGATTGAAATATCCAAAATTGATTTTGTGCAAGTTCATCACAACTTATTGAAATAGGCAAGCAATTTGACGATATGGATGATGAAAAAGTAGAAAGGAGAATCGGTTTGAGAAGATACCTTTGATTATTGTGTGTGGAGTATTTAAAGGTCGGTGCACCGCTGAGAACACATCTTTTTGATAATCTAGAACAGAGGTAAATGCTGTTTTCTGATCAGAGGTTGCTTTTTCAGTAGGGTCAATAGACATGCGCCACTCATACTGCATCAAGCATTAGTACCTTTTTAAAAATGTTGGTGTACCATTCTCATCTTCATTTTCAGCTTCATCATAGTGCTGCATGTTCTTCTTGGTTGTCTTTTTGGATGCAAACTCTCAAAAATAGGTCAAAAAATCTCTTTGAAAATAAATACTGTATTCTTTCTTTAACTTGCAGTACCTGCTGTCACTGATGCAACATGGCAGTCACTTGTTCTGGAATCTGAATTCCCTGTTCTGGTTGAATTCTGGGCTCCATGGTGCGGACCCTGCCGTATGATCCACCCTATAATTGATGAGCTGTCAAAGCAATATACTGGGAAACTCAAATGCTACAAAGTTAATACTGATCAGAGCCCTACAATTGCAACTCAATATGGGATTCGAAGCATCCCGACCGTCATAATCTTCAAGAATGGTGAGAAGAAAGATGCAGTCATTGGTGCTGTTCCGAAATCCACTTTGACCACGAGCATAGAGAAATTCTTGTAGAGGTGGTAAGTGAAGGTCACCTTGGCAGGAAGTAAGCTGTTCGTAGTATTTCTTTATTCTCTAGTTAGCTTCCAGCACAACAGTCACCTTTGCTCCTGCAATAAGCTCTTATCTGCACATGTATAGCTATCTGCTGCACCTGTACTTACCTTTAGAGAATTTTACTTATGTGTTTCATATTTGAATCTCTTTTAGAAGTTTGTTATCATGTATATGTATTTACTTGCATATCTTTCTTTTGCATCGTTATCGAGGATCCTGATTAGTCAATGCGAGTGAGCGTATGGGTATAAGCATTTTATATGATGATATTATGGATTAACAGGGAAATATTAGGTCTAGGGATGCTCTGATATGTTAGCCTCTCCCCCTCTCTCTTCCCCTGTTCAAGTAAGGTCATGCTTCGACACTTTACACTTACCACTATCTCCTGCTCCTTTCTCTTTCTCTCTCACACATGCACATTGCTATGCAGAGGAGGGTATAAGTTAACTCCTTGATATGAACCTTTCTTTTCTTTGTTTGCATATGGAGCAGGCCGTGCGAACAGAAATGTGACGTTTTTGGAATTAACATAGACCTTAAGGGTGTGTTTAGTATAAGAAAAACGTAAAAATAAAGAAAACTAAGAAGATGAGTATTTTCTTTCATGTGTTTAATTGAAAACTAAGAGGAAAGGAAACAATTTTCTCCTACCTTTGTTTAGTAGAGTAGAAAAGTGAGAGGAAAGAAAATGTAATAGTATTATTTTTACCATTTTATCTTTCAAAATGTTAATGAATATTGGTGTGAGAGATTATATGGGGATTAATTGGTAAATTAACAATCTCATATATTTTTCTTTTCTATTTTCCACTTTTCAGTCTTCTTAATTTTGGAAGATTATTATTTGTATATGTAAGAGGAAAACATCAATTATCTTAGTTTTCTTTTCTCTCGCTTTACTTTTCTACTAAACAAGAGAAAAGTCTATTTCATACATTTTTCTTTCATACTAAACACAATGTAAGAGGCTGAGACTTTTTGTCTAACCGGTGGCTAGGAATTTGATTGCCTCTATAGAAATTAGATTGACAAAACTCATTGGGGAGATTGGTTGGCTGAGCTAAATTTTCTGACGCCAACTGTTGGATGCTTGAATGTGAATAAGGTGATAGGTCGAGGACAACCATCTTGGATGCTAATCGCTTTCAAATGGGGTGAATTAATGAAGGAAATCGTTAAAAAGTATGGAGATATTATTCTCAAGTGTTTAAAGGTCAATGATTGTTCAAATATTGATATCATTGATTGGATTAGTTCTCACTTTCAATTTGTTACAGTGATTCATTAACGATTTTTATAACATTGTCAGCTTTAGAGATATAATTTATCGTTTTGATTGAAATTGCTGCTTGTCATCAGACATCTCTCATTGTCAGAAGTTCCTATTTGTCATCGGATCTCTCTCATTACATTGGTTTAAACAAGAATTTCTTTTTAAATATATAATGAATTATAATTATGGTTAAAAATCACGTGTTGATGTGATATGTTGTGATTAGATTTATATAAAATTTTCTCATACGTGACACTGGTTTGAAGTTGTTTATTGTCGTTGGACATCTCTCATGACAGTGGTTTGGATAAGAATTTCTCATAAGATAATAATTTTGTTTGAGAATTGATTAAATGCAACTTAAATCATTAAAATTTAAAAATTTAACGAAGTTTTAACATTAAAACTTTAAGTTTTGATAATTTAAGTTGCACTTAAAGCTACTTAAACAATGTCAATAAATTATAACTATAGTTAAAAATTACGTGTTTATATGTTACTATTGATTTAATCTAATCTATTAGGCTATATTTATGTAAGAATTTTTCAACCCCCATGATCAAATGATAAACTTTCAACCGTAATGGCGCTGACTAAAATGTTCAAATTTTATTTATGATAGTGTCAAACTGGAAATTACAAGATGACAGGGCACCGTTTCATATAAGGCTGAAGCTGTCACTTGCAGGATGAGGTTGGTAGTTCAGATTTTCGTCATACGTGTCCATCTGGTCCCCTTGATTTTCTTTTGGCACTAGCCAGACAAGTTCATGCTCCCCAAAAGCCACCTTTCTGTGGCGTTGTGTGAAAAGATTAAAAAAAAACACAAGAAATTCAACGATGAAGCAAAGACTTGATTCTATGCCAAGGCAAAGGGACGCTGTTGAGCGCCACAAATTCCCTCCTGATCGAATTCACAACATGAAAGCTTTTTATCTCTCTAATTAAAAGTTTGGTCCTCAAATTAGTCAAAAAGGTGGCGGATTGTTTAGAATTTGTAATGGATTAAGTAAATTCAACACTATTTTTTTTTTTTTTTTTGGCTACTCCTACTTTAATTGAACAGCGGTGATACAGAACCATCCTTTGGTGACAGCACAGACGCATTTTTTTGGTGTCTACAAATTTTAATGGTAACCACGAATAAATATATTGATAATTTTTGTAAACTTTATTGATAATTCAAAAAAAATTAAACTTTATTTTATCTGCCAATGTCTTTTTAACTTTAACTTTGGATTTTTCTTACAGATATTGGACAAGATGTAATTATTTTTTATTGAAAGATTTCAGTAATTCAATATTCAAAATGTCTATATAAGAGTTTTTTTTATAAAAAAAAACTGTGTTTGGAAATCTTATTTCCCAATTCATTGTTCTTTTAAGCTTATTTGCAATATGATAGTACTTTTAGCCACATAAGCAATCTACATATTTACCTAAACCATTAAGCAAACATCCTTGTTGAATTTAAGAGAAGAAGTGAGACAATACAAAAAAAAGAATTGTATTGAATGGTGTGATTTGCTTACAAAGGGAGCTATCCTATTTATATAAGCTAATAGGAGAAGTAAAGTTATACACAACCAATGTGGGATTATCCTATTTATATAAGCTAATAGGATAAGCAAAACTATATACAACCAATGTGGGACTAAGCCCATATAATATATTAACATCCCCCTTCAAACTCAAGGCGGTAAGTGGGAGGTGAACTTGAGTTTGGAAACCAGAGAGTGAAAGCGTCCGGGTGGATGAGCCTTAGTAAAAATGTCAGCTGTCTGATCGGCTGAACTGACGGATTGTAGACGAACCGTATTCTGGAGAATGTGATCACGGATGAAGTGGATATCATTCTCGATGTGTTTTGTACGCTCGTGGAAGACATCATTGTGAGCGATCTGAATAGCACTCCTGTTGTCACAGTGTAGGATAGTGGCAGCAGGAGAAGAGATACCCATGTCAGCGAGTAGCCATCGAAGCCAGAGAAGTTCTTGAGTTGCATCAGCCATGGCACGATATTCAGCTTCAGTACTGGAGCGAGCAACCACAGTTTGTTTCTTACTACGCCAGGAAATGAGAGAATTGCCCAAAAAGAAACAGTAACCAGTGGTTGAACGTCTGTCGGTGGGGTCTCCGGCCCAATCGGCATCAGAATAGCCTCGTAAAACGGGGGCAGACTGTGCTGAGAAATGAAGCCCATGAAATAAAGTACCCTTGACGTACCTAAGAATGCGAAGAACAGCCGAGTAATGGGTGGTCCGGGGAGCGGACAAGAACCAACTGACCTGATGAACGACATAGGCAATGTCAGGGCGAGTGACAGTAAGATATACAAGACTTCCAACTAGTTGACGATATAGAGTGGCATCCTGAAGAGGTGAACCATAGAGTGGGGTAAGTCTGACATTCGGCTCGAGAGGAGTAGTGGCAGTGGTTGAGTCAGTGATCCCAGCCTTGGAAAGGAGGTCCGAGGCATATTTGGCCTGAGAGAGAAAAAATCCATCAGAATTAGATGAGACTTCGAGGCCAAGAAAATAGGTGAGCACGCCAAGATCTTTCATCTCGAATTGGCCACTGAGAAACTTTTTGAGCGTTTCTAAAACAAGAGCGGCAGCGGAGATGATGTCGATGAGACTCCGACTATAGTGATGACCCGACAGGTACGAAAAGGATATACTAGAAGTTTTTCTGATGTGAAGGATCCATTAATAGTGGCAATCACAGAGCATACTCAACTCTTAATATACCGAGAATTTCTGATGTGAAGGATCCACTAATAGTGGCAATCACAGAGCATACTCAACTCTTAAAATACCGAGAACCATTATGGTTCTGATACCATGTTGAATTTAAGAGAAGAAGTGAGACACGCATTATGCAATTCCTGATAGGCTTGAGAGAGGAATTTGAACCTGTACGAGCTTCAATCCTACACCGAGGCGCGATACATCCCCTAAACGACGTCCTTTCTGATCTACTTAGTGAGGAAACACGTCTCGCCACATTACAAAGATCTCATACAGATATTGCCCTTGCAGTACCCGTTGCTCTTACCACACCAGCTGCCAAGACAAACCCATACCAGAAGCACTTATATTGCAAGTATTGTCATTCACAAGGGCATGAATTGCTCAAATGTCCTTCTCGCCTATGTAAAGTCTGCAGAGAACCGAGTCACTATCTTGCAGACTGCCCTAAACTTCCTTATGAAAATCAGTCAAATGGGAACCAATATCGCTCACGAGGCTCATACAATCGGTTCTATTCCAAGCCAAAGAATACTGCTGCTGTAGTCACGGATGCTACACCAACTTCATCCAGCTCTTCACCTGATTGGAGTGGTTTATGCACCATTCTTACCGAGGCTCTAACTAAAACTGGTAACAATATAGCCATGTCAGCTACACCAGGTACATCCCGATGGTATTTTGATTCTGCTTGTTGCAATCATATGACTTCTGATGCCTCCATATTTTCTTTGAAAACCCGTGATGAGCATGCACCTACTATTCACACTGCCAATGGATCAAATATGTTGGTCAGCCACACTGGACATGTTGACAGTTCTCATTTGTCTCTCCCTGACACATATTTGGTTCATAATCTTACGCTTAACCTTATATCTGTTGGACAACTATGTGATCTTGGACTTGATTTGCATTTTTCTTCTACTGGTTGTCGTGTGTAGGACTCTCAGACAGGAAAACTCCTTGGAATCAGCCGTAAAGTTGGACGCCTCTTTGAGCTTACTCACCTTCAAGTCCCATCCTCACCATCACCAAACCAATCAATCGTATCCATCCCAGCACTCTCTCCCGTGGAATTGTGGCACTCTCGGTTAGGTCACACTTCATCCAGCCCTCTACGTTCTCTTATTTCTAGTGGTCAGCTAGGATCACTTCAGCATGAGTCTTTTAATTGTGTTCATTGTCAACTTGCAAAACAATCAGCTTTACCTTTTAATGAGAGTCAATTTGTTTCCCTTGCACCTTTTGATTTAGTACATTCTGATGTTTGGGGGCCTTCTCCTCATACATCAATGGGTGGTGCTCGTTATTTTGTTATATTTGTGGATGACTATTCTCATTATACTTGGTTGTTTCTTATGAAAAGCAGATCTGAACTCTTTTAAATATATTCTGATTTTTCTTCTATGGTTCAAACTCAATTCTCTCGGAATATCAAAATTTTTCGTTCAGATAATGCAATGGAATATAAAGACTGTGTTTTTCTAAACCTACTTCACAAAAATGGCACGCTTCCCCACCGCTCCTGCCCTGGAATCTCCCAACAAAATGGACGAGCCGAACGCAAAAATAGACACATTCTTGACACTGTTCGTGCTCTACTCATTTCGTCATCATGTCCGGAACGTTTTTGGGGTGATGCCGCCTTAACCGCAGTGTACACAATCAATCGTATCCCTTCCGCTACAATCCAAAATTAGTCTCCATTCGAGCGCCTTTTTGGTAAACCTCCTGATTACTCTAACCTCAGAGTCTTTGGTTGCGCTTGTTTTGTTCTTCTCAAACCACATGAACACAATAAATTACAACCAAGGGCTCATCTGTGTTGTTTCATTGGATATGGTATTGAACATAAGGGGTATCGGTGCTGGGATCCTATTTCTAAAACTCTTCGTATCTCTTGTCATGTCATTTTTTGGGAACATCAAATGTTCTCTTCTTTACGGTCATTTGACATGTCAACCATCACTAACTCCAGATTCTTTCCTGATCCATCTATTGAGTTATTTCCTGAGAATCTAGTTTCAGGTACTGTTGAGTCCAACTCCAAATCACCAGCCAATATCACCCCTTCCGTTCCGGACCTAGCTCCAGCTCCAGAACCCTCAACTGACCTCACCTCTTCGACTCAATCGGTCGTGCTCGAGGATATTCCTATGTCTGATGAGTTTGCACCAACTCCCTCTAAGAGCCATCCTCCATATCACTCCCACAGATCTACCAGGGTAACTCATCCCACTTCTCATTTTGCTGATTACCATTGTGATTATCATTGTTTTTCCACTATATTTCATCTGCATGAGCCTCAATCCTATAAGGAGGCTAGTACTAATCCACTTTGGCAGAAAGCAATGGATGAGGAACTTCAGGCCCTAGCTAAAACTCATACATGGGATATTGTTGATATGCCCCCTCGAAAAACTCCTATTGGATGCAAATGGGTGTTTAAGATCAAGACACTTTCTGATGGCTCTATTGAACGATATAAAGCCCGACTTGTTGCCAAGGGATTTGCTCAGGAATATGACATTGACTATGAAGAGACATTTGCTCCAGTGGCGAGGCTCACATCTGTCTGTACACTCCTTGCTGTCGCCGCCATTCGAAGATGGACTCTATTTCAAATGGATGTCAAAAATGCATTTCTCAATGGGGATCTTCTTGAGGAAGTCTATATGTATACACCTCCCGGCTTGGATGCCCCTCGAAACAAAGTTTGTCGCCTTCGCCGTGCCCTATATGGTTTGAAACAAGCTCCACGTGCCTGGTTTGCCAAATTCAGCACTACCATTCATCAGTTTGGGTTCACACCGAGTGCTCATGATTCAACTCTGATACCATGTTGAATTTAAGAGAAGAAGTGAGATAATACAAAAAGAAGAATTGTATTGAATGGTGTGATTTGCTTACAAAAGGAGCTATCCTATTTATATAAGCTAATAGGAGAAGTAAAGCTATATACAACCAATGTGGGATTATCCTATTTATACAAGCTAATAGGAGAAGCAAAGCTATACACAACCAATGTGGGACTAAGCCCATATAATACATTAACAATCCTTATACCTTTTTGTTTAATAACAAAACTGATACTGAAACAAATAAAAAGGGAGTGATCTGTAATATCAACTGCAAATCAATAATTTCTCATCTTCAAAAAAATTCCTTAACAAATCACTAGAAAAATCTCATACCCTGGCTAACATATGATAATAAAAATAGAAATATATCAGCTCCATAAAGCAGCCTGCACACTAGAAAAACCACAAACGTTGGCTTGCAAATCCAAATTACAAAAAAAAAAAAAAAAAAACCCATAAGAAGATCACAACTCCAAACAAATATAAAACCAGCAACTAGAAAACTAAAATAATGAGAAGGTCAGAATAAACAAATCTAAAGCATTTACAACACATAGCCTGAATCAACCTTATCACAGCACAATACAAATCATTCATTTGGTTCTTTATGCTTTCATTTTTCATCCTGAAAAAAAGAAAAAAATTATTTTCAAATAATGAAAACTAATCATTTTATAACAAAGCAAGAACACACATTCAAAAAATTGTTGTAAATCACATTTCACTAAGTTCTTACTTTGTTGATTTTGATTTAAGACATGAGATAAATTTACCGTGAGTTCAATATGCAAAATCTATAACACAAACTTTGAGGCCATTAAAATTCTTTTAAAACCACTTGTGGAGATATACATATATACATTGCAATTCAAGCTCTCTGGGATTTATATGCATATGGGTGTGACCATCAACTAACTTAATTCATACAACAAATGGGGCATGATCTACTGTTTTTGGCAAAGAAAAAAGTATCAATGAACATCAAATAACTTCGTAAGCTACTCAAAATAAAGATGAAGCTAAACACTCATGATTGAAATAAAGAAAACCTGGAATTACAGCATTGTGGAATGTTCTCATCTTGTCTAGCACTAATAAGAAGTTAGAACTATTTTAATTTGTTTTAAAGGAATAGATAAGATCATATCAACGACTCCTTTAACAAGGTTGAGAAAGAATTAAAGAGAGTAAATTTACAAGTGGGAAATTATCATTAAATCAACTAATAAAATAACAAAAAGTTTTGGGCAAGTTTGTTTCGTTCCGTTTTCAAAAACTGAAAACAGTTTTTAAAAATTCAAAACATGTTTGGAAAACAGTTTTCAAAATATATTTTTTGAAACAATTTTCAAAAAATCAGTTTTCAAAAATTGCTTTCTGAAAACCTCAAATTGATGTTTTCTGATATAATTTTCAAAAAATTAGTGTTAACTTCTGTTTCATTTTTCTTCCATAGTATATAAACAATATTAAAATTTTAAAAATAAAATAATATTAATTATTTTTAAGCATTTAATAAATATGATAAATAAAATTAATATAGATTTTAAATTTAAACTCAAAACCGAAAATAATTACAAGGTTTATCAAAATAAGATTATCCAAACAACATTTTACTGTTTTCTATTTTGAAAACAGTACAGTTATCTAAACATGTTGTTTCAGAAAACATCAGAAGACTGTTTTCAGTTTTTATTTTCGAAAACTGAAAATAAAAAACTGTTACCTAAATTTACTTTCTCTTAATATCAAGACAATCCTCCAATATTTTGAAAACAATGGGCATGTCAACTTTGAATTCCGTTCTTTGCGGATAGATTGTTGGGCTCCAAAAAACATAAGCATGAATCAAATGAAATCTTAATTGCAAGGCGAAGTGAGAGATGAAGAAGGAAGAGCCAAGAGAGAGGCGAGCTGTACTCGTCTTAGGGACTTTGATTTTTGGGTATTTACTATTTAAATAAATGATTCGGTTTGGCTGTTTGAATAACAGGTAAATGATGTTTTCAAAACACTAGTTTAAAAGTTATGTAGCAAAGAAAAAGTACTATCAAATTAGAAATAAGTTTAAAAGTACAATAAATTGGAAAATAAAATTTTCAAAACACAATAATTCAGTAAAAAACCTCGTCTACATAATATCATAGCCTGCAGCCACAATTAAAAGGAAGTCATGGCCGGATTCTAGAAAGGATGAAACGAGATTACACCTTACTTTTTACCTATTTTTTTTTTCATTTATCAATTTATTCATTTACAAATAACAATATTTTTTTTGCAAACATGCCCTGCGAATTATTTGGAAGAGATTTTTTATTTTATTTTTATTTTGTTTTGATAATAAGAGGTAAATGATTTGAACTTGAATCTCCCTCTTCTATTATTTTTGGTTGGAATTTTGAACCCAAACCACATCAAAATGGAAGACTTAATTTGAGACAAGAAAAGAGAAGTAATGATGAATTGAGCTATATCCCAACCATAGCAATAGGTAGTTTTCTTCATTAATGAATTTTTTTTAATAAAATAAATATTTCATTAGGGAAAAAGAGAAGTGTTGCAATTCTCTAAAATTGAAATTATCTTTAATAAATTTGAAAGTGGATTAATAATGTTATTTTAATTGTACTTATCTAGTAAATTCATATTAAAACCATAACATCGATTGCTGGAAGATTTGTTGGAAAAACAAGATTCAACCCACTGAATAATTTATTCAGTTGATTGAATGAAGGACAGAGAGTCACTGTTTGTTTTTCCAGTTGATTGAACAAATCATTCAATTCGACTGTAAACTCGACACCTAATATCGGCTGAATGTTCGTTATTTTAAAATATGGGTTTTGTCAACTGTCACTTTTCAAAGAATTATGTCTTATAACTCATACTTCTTCACTTCTATAAATTTATGAAAGTTAAAAGAGAAATTAAATAACTTTTATTTCAATATTAAAAACCTCATTTTTTTTTTATCTTTTAAGATTTTTACAGTCATAGTTAATCACTGTTTCAATGAGAGTTTTTAGGAGATTCAATAGAGTTACTATCTGTAAATCTTAGAAACTTTGTGTAACATTGAGGATAGTAATCCATTAACAGACTCGTTATGGGGTGGAGACAAATAAACCTTTAAGGAAAACAATTTTTGATGTGCAACAAAGTCTCAATTTGGTTTTCCTTAAATTTCATTTATTTCTTGTCTTTGATTCTTACTTTAGAAAATGTACCAACATTGATTGCTTTAGTATAACCAATTTTTTTTTAAATGTTAACTTGACATAAAAAAAAAGGATAATAAAAAACCAATAAATAATTTATCAAACATGAAAAAAAAGAAAAAAAAAAGAGAAGAATGAAAGATAAACCAGTAAACTTTCCAACTCTACATATAGCTAATAGCTCTATCAATTGGGAAATATTTGCCTGGTTCGGTTGCAAGACTGTGCGTATGTTTTGGGTTCATGTAAGTCGTCCAATTAAAAAAAATTAAAAATTGAACAAAATCTATACTAACTGTTTGTTTTGGGATCGTTCAATCCAACTGTTGGCTTAACTTACACGAAACTTAAAAACAATTTTTATTACTTTTCAGATGACCTTGATTTTTCTAAATATAAATTGTTGCTTGAGAAGCTTCTAAAATGTCAAAACCATTGAAGACTATCTTAACCGTCCAAGCTACTATTGTCAGACCTTCAAATTCTTATCATAGCTTAGATTCCTGCCATGTGTATTTATATTGCTTACGTGGCTCTCCAAGATTTTCTTGTAGATCGAGATTGTTGGGACCTACGTGAAATTAGAAATAAGATCAGCGGTCTATTTGATCAACAAATTAAGTAGATGGTCAAAATTGAATTTTCATATCAAATGATATATAAATATAAATATATATATATATATATATATATATATATATATATATATATATAAATTAGGTATAAGCTAAGGTGTCATATCCTTTTAAATGGTTATAAACATATAGGATATAATTCATGTTTTTAGATTTGTTGATTGTTTTTTTCTTTGAAAACTTTATTTTCTATTTAAAACATCAAACTTGAATAATGTTACTGGTTATTAATAAATATTGCATATAAAAGATTACGCATATTCAATATAAAAAAGTGTTATCGATATTATTGAATGACGTTATTAATTATTAATAAATATTACATATTCGGAGAAATCACGCATACTCACATGATTATATATATAATTTATTTCTTTTCAACAATAAATACGAGATAAAAAAAATTTAAAAAATTTTCATTTTTTATAATAAAAATCTTTCTCCTTAATTACAATTGGAAAAATATTATTACACATGCATTATTACTTAAAAACTGATTTTAAGAAAACAAAAAAAGGAAATATGAAAAATTTTGTCTATTTCCGATGATTTTTTTATTTATTTAAGATGAAAACAAAATTGTCTTATTTGTTGATAATTAATTAAAAATTTTTAATGTATTTTTTAGTTAAAATTGAAAATAATAAATTATGACATTTAATGATAATAAATGATAAGTTAATAATATTAGTGATAAATTTGACGATTTAGCAATACCCAATATAGAACGTTAGTGAAAATATATTTATTTAATCGGTTAAAAGATGTTAACAAGAGCAGACAGACGCCGTTACATCACCCGCCCAGGCGCACACTGAATATATAATTACTCGCAAGCTTAATTTTGCCCTTCCAGTTCCACAATTCATTCACGCTCAGCCATCTCTTTCAATCCCACAATTTCATTTAACATCTCTCCCCCTCTCTTTCAAGGAGTTGAGATTGGGTAGCCATTGAGGGCTCTGTTTTTAGAGATCTTTTCTCTCTTTTTCAACACAGTTTGGTCTGTCTCAGCTTTCTCTAGAAGGGTATGTTTCTCTCTCTCTTTTGGTATTTCATTGTTTTATTTCTTTATTTGATTTTGTATTTGGTGTTCTTTTGGGTTCAATCTTTGTTATAATGTTTGATTGTTATCTGGGTTAATTAATTTGTTAGCAACATTATGACTGGATTTTGATAATTTTATTTGAGAACTGATTCTTTGAATTATTAGCCCAATTTCACATTTAACTCTTTATACGGGATTGGTATCACCAGAATTTAAAAATAAGAAAAAGAAGAAGAAGGAGAGATGATTGGATTGCAACAGAATTTATATGATTCACTTTTCAGGCCAATTTATGGATTCTTTCTTTTTGGGTCATTGATGGCCACCTGTTTGGTTTATGAGAAAGCTAGGGCGTTAAATTTTGGGGAAAATTTTGTGTGTTGATGTTAGCTTAATAGATGGTAGTTTCAGAAGAACCCAAATAAATAAGTCCTAAAATCCAAGTTTTGAATTTTTTAGTCCCGTGGTTCTACTGTTTTCCAGTGACAATGTGGTGGAGTAAGCTAGCCATGTTTTTTTGGATTGTTAACCAAGTTATGTCCCATAAATCACTGTCTTCCCATTTACAGTTTCTTGTATTGATCTTGAATTGTTTAGTGGATGTGCGACCTCCTTACTAATTTGTGCTTTTTAAGGACTTAGTGAGGTGAATATACTCCATGATCTCAGTTCTTTCGAAGCACTTGTCCTGGTTTTTTTTATTTGCCTGGATGGGAATTTTCTTTTGATTGATTAGAAGGAAATGATCTCCAGGTTCTCTGTATAGGCTATAGTGTGCTAGATATGGATTGAGTGGTAATTTTTTTTTTTCTGGATATATGAATAAAAGTGGGGTGGTTAGGTTATCCATCTCTTTCTGTGGATAATTAAACAGCAAAGAATACAAAAAAAATGTCTCCTGGTTTTGAAAAAAGTTAGAATATGTTAATCAGAATATTTAACTTGAAGGAACTGATTTTTCCCCACAAGTTGAAGACGGGTAATAAAATCAAAGTATTTTCTCTTCACCCTAAAGGGTTACAAGGAATTATTTTCATCTTTCAGAATTTAAAGGTACTTCTTTTGCATTACCTGTTTTGATACCTGATCTTGTAAGAGAAACCAGACGAGTTCATTTTTTTTAAGATATTGAGAACTAATGATGTTGCAGAAAAATAAAGTAATTGTTGCCCTTGTCATTTTGGTTGAAGAGGAAGGGGCGAGTATTTTTATTCTTTGTTCTTATGACTTGTCAATTGAGTAATGTTTGCGTTTCTCTTAAGTTTTATCTATTCGGAGCCAGTCTTGCCAGTTGACATTTCTTTATCTTAGAGTCACTTTCCAAATTTTAACATTTAGTACTTTTTCTCCCCCTGATCTTATTTAATTCAAATAGATGCTTAGGAAATTATCTCTAGTTTAGGAGGGCGGCATGGTCAAGTTTTGATCATAGGAAACATCTTGATAGTGGTGATCATGCATATAACACCATTTTTTTCACTCTGGTGAACGTTGTTCTTGTTACTTATGTTAAGATACTATTCTGTGTGTGTGCACTCATGTGTGTTCTTACATAAAACTCAAATGGACATGGTTACCTTAAACTTTTCACCCCATAGTATATTATCCTTCTCTTTATCAAACATGTTAACAAAGTGTGTTATTCAATGTTTTCCAGTCTGTATATAGGTGAGTGTGTTGCTTACTGGCAAATCCTATGATCTTCATTTTCCTACCAGGTTGCATAGCTATGGAACAAATCTTCGTTGAGCCTGATTCTCGCTTTGAATCTGATGGAGATGTCTCGCTCAAGCAGAAATGGAGTCCCATCTCAGTTTCAGGAGTCCCAGAAAGTGACAGTGGCTACTTGGAATGCAACATTTGCTTAGAATCAGCACAAGATCCTGTTGTCACCCTCTGTGGTCACCTATACTGCTGGCCATGCATTTACAGGTGGCTGCATGTCCAAACCTCTACCGATGCTGACCAGCAGCAGCAGAACTGTCCTGTGTGCAAGTCTAACATTGCCATCACTTCACTGGTTCCCTTGTATGGCCGTGGCATGTCTTCTTCTGAATTTGAATCCAAGAAATATGACTTGGGTATGATCATACCCCATAGACCACATCCTTTTGGTTTGAACAATTTGATTACTTCTACTTCAGCGTCTAATTTGCGTCAAAGCGAGCGACTTCATCAAATTTTTTCCCACCCACAATCTCAATCATTTCATCACCAGCAATACTTCTCTCATCCTCATGGAGGTTACCCAGCGATGACATCAAATAGTCTTGGTGGTTCAGCAATGGAAAGTTTCTTCAATCCAACGATTGGGATGTTTGGAGAGATGGTCTATGCGAGGATATTTGGGAGCGAGGACACAAGTTTGTTTGCTTATCCTTACCAGACTCCATACCATTTCATGGATAGTAACAGTCCTGTGACGAGAAGGCAGGAAATGCAGTTTTTTAAGCCCCTTAATAGGGTATCCATCTTTCTTTTTTGTTGCATTATTCTGTGTCTTTTCTTGTTTTGATTGATTATGCTAGCTTTCTTTTTTATAGTTGTGATGTAGAAAGCTAGTAGAAATGATGCACAGACATACAAGCAAATTAGAAAGTTTGCCGGAGATTCATTAGACTTATGTGTGTATATGTATATATCAATTTTTCAGTGGTAATTATGATTGTTATAGAATATTTCGAGAGGAGAGTGAAAGGATGAAAAAAATAAAATGATGGAAAAATATTCATGAAGATGAAAAACTAAAAGAAAAAGAAATAGTTTTTTTTTTTAAAATTTTGTTTAGTAAAGTAGAAACATGAGTGTAAAGAAAATACAAATAGTATTATTTTTACCATTATATCTTTCATAATATTATTGTGAGGGATTACCTAAAGATAAATTTGTAAAATAATAGTATCATTTTATATTTTCAATTCCTTCCAATTTGAAAGGAATATGCCTCAAGTATGTAGCGAATGTCTTTCTATTGGGGTTATTGAATCGTACACCTTTATGTTACTATGTATGTCTTTCTTGCTTTGAGGTGTTTTAATTAAATTATATTATATATTTTTTAAATTATATTATATTAATTAATTATTATTTTATAAATAAAAAAATAAACATATGAAAAGCTTATACCACAATATCTCAAGGCTTATGCTTTGCTTTACTTATAGAGGAAAAATGTTTCGTTCAACATATTTGTATATATTTAAAAAAAATATCAATCCTTTTAATATTTTATTTGCTTAATTTTAAAATTTACTTTGAACATGTTTGGAAGCACTTTTTAAAAACAATTTTCAGTTTTCAAAAGCAAAAACCCAAAATTATGGCATGTTTGGGTAATAGTTTTTTGTTTTTCAGTTTTTGAAAACTGTTTTCAAAAATAAAAACTGAAAACAGTTTTACGAAGAAAATGTGTTTGGATAACTGTAACTTGAAAACTGTTCCCAAAACAGAAAAAAATGAAATGTTGTTTGGATAATCTTATTTTAAAAACTGTTTTGATACATTTTATAATTATTTTTAATTTTGAGTTTAAATTTAAAATCTATATTAATTTTGTTTCTCATATTTGCTAAATATTTAAAAATAATTAATATTATTTTGTTTTTAAAATTTTAAAATTTTTTATTTGTTATGAAAAAAATTAAATAAAAATACGAAAACTAATTTTAAGATTATTTTTCAAAAGTTATATCAAAAAACACTAACGAATTTTTTTGTAAAACAATTTTTGAAAACTCTTTCCAAAATATAACCTGTACATTTTCTGAGGTAATTTTCAAAAACTCTTGTTAAAAAAACTCATTTCAAAAGTTGTTTTCTAAAAATTAACGTTATCTTCACAGAGAGATCGCGTCTCTGCTTCCCTCTCTCTCTCTTGCCGCCTTCTCTCTACCTCGTCCTCCTCTCTGCCGCCGTCTCTCTTCTTTCTCCTCTCTGCCGTCGTCTCTATCCTTCTTCCCTCTCTCTCACGGCCGTGATTCGTTCGTCCTCCTCTCTGATACGACCTGGCATCGTCACTCCCAAATCCTAAAGGAGTTTAGATTTTGCTTTATTTGAGCTACAGGGCTACAAACTGGTGCCATGGTTGAATTGGGACGAATGGGAGTTCGTCAGAGAATCTCTCTTCTCTTCTTCTGCAGTCTAGGTCGCATCTGCTCTCGCAAGAGTAAGACTCATTGTATATTAGTTAGAATATGAAAAAATTTCTTATCAAATACTTATCTCACGTTTGGTTGCTGAGAAAGCAGAGGAAAATCCCATACTTTGAATGAAGTCCCAAACTTTTGCTGCTTCTGTCGCTAAACAATGAAAAACTGAACTCAGATACTCATATGATTCTATTAGATTAATGTATATATTTGGGGTTCAGGTGCCAAATAGTGAAAATTCATATTCAAATTTCTGATAGATTTAAATTTCATTGTTTTTTTTATAAGTAGGTTTAATTTTCATTGTTGCTTCTTGTTTTATATCTTTTCACAAGTAACCATACTGTACATTTTATATTTATTTCTTTTTCCTTTTTAATTCATTCTTTTTCTGTTTTTAGATATCAACATGGCGAAGCAGAGGATGTATAACAGCTGCAGTTGATATCACTGCTTCGATCATTGAAATTCAGCAGAAAGATGGTTTCACCAGGTATCGTATGGCCCAATTTTTTTATTTGAAGGTTTTTTATTGATAAATATATATTAAGGCTTTTAGAATTATTTGAATTTGATTGCATTATATCTTTGTATTTTTGGGGTTAATAGTAGGGAGAAACAACCTGTTGATGCTTTATATTCAGAGCATTTGCTGCAAATGCTATATTGCATGGCGATAGTGAGGTGAGAATCCTTTACTTCATTTTGTTTTGGGATTCATTATTTTGTTGGTTACTAATGAAATTGTCACCAACTCATCATGTTCTCAAACTTTTACTACTCAACAGTAGAATGCATGCATAAAAAGTGTGCAGCCATAGCTGCTTTGGGGGTGCTCTTCTGTATTTTCCAGTTAACATATTCCTCATTTGTCTCTCATATAAGTTACACTTATGTTCACCATATAAGGTATCAATTTTGAGTTGGATTACTCCATAGCACTAAACTGAAAAGCATATGGTAATGCCCTCCCGCTTTGTTTTCAATCTATAAAAATAAGCCTTTTATCAATTTATGTTATGGACTGGTTTCACCCAATTCAAACTTAATGTTTCACTTGAGCTATCAACATGGTTAGGACATTTTTTCAAAGAAAATTAGATTTTTTTTAAAGTTTATGTAAGATAGAGAAGACAAGGAGTTGCTTAGTGGGTATTTGACGAATCAGCGCTACAAAAAATAATTAATCTTTTAAAAAAAAATAATTGACTTCCCTTGGCTTTATTGGGGGCAGCGCCTATACATGCTTCATGCTTATGAATGTTGCATAAAGTGTGTGCCTTCATATTTCTGTCTTCCAAGAGTGGATGATAAGATTTGGTGTCTGTTCGGGTGGTGTGATAGTATTCTAGGAAAGGCTTTTCCTTTTGTATGTGTGCGTGCACATGCCTGGGGTTAGTGGAGGGTGAAAATCGTGAAATATTTTGATAGCTGTGAACCTGTGAAAAATGTTCAATGTTCATACATGTTACTTAGTGGTTGCGTACTTCTCTTCGCAAATTTTATGGTTTAATGTATTGCCTCAAAGTGAATTGCCATGCCAATTTTTGGACCACAAATTACAGAACATTGTACATGTTATTGAGGCGAGGCACCGGGGAAGTCTCAAGATAATCTGTACAGGTGGATTGTTTTTGCCCTGTTGCCTCAAACTGGGGTTTTGAGTGCTTTGTGGTGTCAATGGGCTAATTTTGCATCGGTCATGTCTGGATTAAACTAATGCTTTTCTTTATTACACACTTAGAGTCTGTTGATAAGGTCTAGGAAAAGAAAAGGGAGGAAAAACTAAGAGGAAAGGTGTAGTTGTATCCATAAAAGCAATTGAATGATATTGATCACATGAATAAATTCCATTTTGGAATTAATAGGAAAATTGTGAGAGGAGGCAGCCTTGTGTGTGGACTGTGATTGGTGATTTCTATATCGTATTCGGTGTATTTGTTATACCGTTTGAGACACTTTTTAGAAGGGTCAGCATAACTAGTGGCAGCAAAAGAGGAGACTTTAGGAAATTTGAGAGTTGAAATCTCTTATCGGCAAATAAACACATTAGTACATAGGGGCCGATTTTTAGTGATAAGAAAGATGTGGTTTGTAGACAACAGAACTTATTAACATTGAGTACTCTTAACATTCATATCATCATCCTCAAGGTTAAATCAGTACTTGCAGCACTTCTGCTCATTTTTAGTGCGGAATTGGCTTTTGCAATTGTCATCTCAGCTATAGTGGGGTTAAGAATTTTGATACCAAGCGAATGCTATAAACGGAAATAATTTGGCATTTTTATTTTTGATTGAGAGTTAACATTTGATGGCTGTCTAAGAGAACCTCCAAATCTAGGCATTAATGATAGAGCTGGGAATTGCTCATTTGTTGCCTTCGAGAATATACTGAGAAAGTTCTTGAGGCCATTGTTGAAAGTCTTGGCTAAACTAGCGCATGACATTATAAAGAGAATAATCAACCAGCATTTTGGATATAGGTACAATAATCATGAATCCTCATTAATTTATAGATTTCGTGTATGATGTGTAAAAGATTTAAAAGTTCTAAAGGTTTGCATGTAGAGGCTAAGAATAATTAACTCTTTACTATCATGATTCTTATTCACAATTCAAACTTTTATTGCATAATGCCTAAGATAAAATTGATGTTTTAATGCCTAAGATACTGATTCTGGGTTTGCAAATTTTAGTTGATTCTATTATCAATTAACCATTTCACAATTTACGAATCAATTTCCATTTCAAATGAATATGGAAGATGCAATCGTTTCTGTAGTCCTGAAAAAATTAATGAAAATTCTTTCTTTAATTTAATTGATGAACCATTTAAAAGGATAAAAAAAAATTAAGTTAAAATAAGTCATTCAAGAAATTTCTTTGGAAAAAAATTTCCTTATATTTTTTGTTAAGGAATCAGGCCACTTAAAAGTTTTTTTTTGCCTTGGTTAGCTTTAAATTAATTATGGAATTTTAGCTGTCAACTTTATTTTAAGTAAATAATTAAAAATGTAATACATTTATTGTTAGAAAAGTATCTTATATTTATCATTTTCTTCAATTTTGTTTTAGTTAGAGGTTTTTTTTAAAAAATGTAAACATTGAAACAATCACATAGTCTAGTGATCATGAAAACACATAACCGATTAAAAATAAAAAATCATTTAGAAGTTGATGCTGTGTATGGTTTTTCAGATTTTACCCTTTGCCTCTCCTTGATCATGGTTTGTTTTACGCCATTCTCTTTTCATATAATATTTTGCTAATTTCAAACGAATGTTAATTGTTTTATTTCATGATCATAAAGAATGTAATTCTCAATAATGATGGACAAAGAGGACAGGTAAAATCTGAAGAGAAAGAAGGACCCATGTGGAGCACTCAATCATGGCTCTACAACAATATCATGGTTGCTTTTCCACCGAAAGTAGACAGTGAAAGAACAAAGACTTTTGAGGTCAATATGGCAAAGGATGAAAATTTCTCAATTATTTTCTCTCTACCTGACAATGACAACATTGCTTTTTGATATGCTAAAGTTGGTTTGGATCATTCAATTCTGATAAGAATATTATCTGATAAGAATTTCTGATAAGAATATTATCTGATAAGAATTTCTGGAAATTTGTGGCCCTCACATCTATTGCGGTCCAGCTGTTCTATAGTCTACACTTTGGATCTCAGACTCATATAAAACTGTTAACCGTGAACGGGAATAGCTAATTCATATTCTCCTTTTACCATCAATTAACCATTTCACAATTTACGAATCAATTTCCGTCTCAAAAGAATATGGCTGATGCGATCGTTTCTGTAGTCCTGGAAAAATTGCTCTCCGCTCTTGTTCAACTGGTGGATAAAAGGCGACACTGGTCGTGGGTGTGGAGGAAGAACTCGACAGCCTCAAAGACAAGTTCGAGGCCATCCAAGCTGTGCTTGATGATGCAGAGATGAGACAGGTGAAATACGCCACTGTGAGACGTTGGTTAGATAAGCTCAAAGATGCATCCTACGATGTGGAGGATGTGTTGGGTGAGTGGAACACTGCAATTCTCACACCAACAATTGAAGGGAAAGAAGCGAATAAAGGTGAAAATGTCGCTGTTATGAAGAAGGTATGCTCCTTCTTCTCTTCCCCTTGTTTTTGTTTCAATCGAGTCGTGTTGCATCGCGATATTGCTCTCAAGATAAAAGATCTGAATGAAAGATTAGATGTTATTGCAAATGAAAGAAAAAAATACAAGTTTATTGAAGGGAGGAAAACTGTAGAACTTGAGCGAGAAAAAACTGCTTCTATAGTAGATGTATCAAAGGTGCACGGTAGAGTTCAAGATAAGAATAGACTAGTAAACATGTTGAGTGAGAGTAGTCAAGATCAAATCAATCTCCATATCCTTTCTATAGTTGGGATGGGAGGATTGGGGAAGACAACTCTTGCACAACTAGTCTATAATGATGATGAAGTGGATGCCCACTTTCAAAAGAAAGCGTGGGTGTGTGTTTCAGATCCTTTTGATAAGACCAAAGTTGCTAGAGCAATTATTGAAGCTTTGACAGATGCTGCTCCAAATATTGTCGAATTTGAAGCTTTATTACAACGTATTCGTCAATCTATTATGGACAAAAAGTTCTTTCTTTTCTTGGATGATGTGTGGACTGAAGATGTTAAAAAGTTTGAGCAATTGATAGAAACTCTGAAATGTGGTTCCATGGGGAGTAGAATCTTAGTGACGACACGTAAGGACACAGTTGCAAAAACGATAAGAACCACTAACCTATTTCAATTAAAAATATTGTCTGAAGAAGAATGTTGGTCGTTGTTTAGTCAAGTAGCATTTTATGAAAGACCAACGAAGAGCGTGAAAATTTGGAAGTCTTAGGTCGTCAAATTGCAGGAAAGTGTAAAGGATTACTTCTTGCCGCAAAGACGTTAGGAAGTCTGATGCGCTTTAAAGAAAGAAGAGAGGAATGGGAGAATGTTTTGCGTAGTGGGATATGGGAATTGGAAGGAGCTGAAGTAGAGCTTTTTCTGCCTTTGCTTCTGAGCTATTATGACTTACCCTCTACAGTGAGACGATGCTTCTCATACTGCGCCATATTTCCAAAAGACTATGTGATAGATAAAAATGAATTGATCCAAATGTGGATGGCACAAGGTTATTTGAGCTCCAATCGAAATATAGAGATGGAAGAGGTAGAAGAAGAATACTTTAAAACCTTAACAACTCGCTCTTTGTTTCAAGATTTTGGAAAGGGCGTTGATGGTGACATTATAATTTGCAAGATGATATAGTTCATGATTTTGCTCAATTTTTGACAAAAGGAGAATGTATTGTGATGGAGTGCGATGGTGCTAAAGAGCCTAAACTAAACTATTCTCATGTTAAAGCTCGTCATTTAAGGATGGAGCTACAAAACTATGCATCAATTCCTGTTTCAATTGATAATGCGAAGAAATTGCGTAGTATTCTGGTTGATTTTGATAGAAACGGATCAATGATTGATGGGGCCTTAAGTAATTTATTTGATCAATTGACATATCTGAGGACATTGAAATTTTCTACAGATTACAAATCAAATTCAATTGAAGAGCTTCCAGAAGAGGTAGGAAAATTAATTCATTTGAGATATATTGACTTGTCTCACAATAATAATTTGAAAAAACTATCTGAATCAGTGTGTAACTTGTGCAATTTGCAAACGTTGAAAATTAAGTTTTGTCCAATTGAAGAGCTTCCAGAAGAGGTGGGAAAATTAATTCATTTGAGATATATTGACTTGTCTCATAATTATAAATTGAAAAAATTACCTGAATCGATGTGTAACTCGTGCAATTTGCAAACGTTGAAAATTAAATTTTGTTACGAACTTGAAAGACTACCTCATGGGATGGGCAAACTAATCAAGTTGAGGCATTTAGAGAATTATGGAATTAGTCGCGTAAGCTTTATGCCAAAAGGGAATGGAAAGATTAACTTCTCTCCGTACATTAAGGGAGTTTGTGGTGAGAGGGGATGGTGATGATAGTGAAGCAATGATTCTCGGAGATCTTGAACATTTAAACAACCTTCGTGGGTCTCTTACCATAAGAGGGTTAGGAAACGTGACAGCTGTCCAAGAGGCTAGAAAAGCGCGGCATCTTAACAAAAAACACATCCGTCAATTGGATCTAGAATTTGATGGAGGGAGAGGAGAGGGGGATACGCATGAAGAACTCTTTGAAGCCCTACAACCACCTCCCAACTTGGAAAGGTTACAAATTTCATATTACAGAGGTGCCACAATGTTCTCCAATTGGCTAATGTCACTGACTAAGCTGAGTTTTATTTCACTTTTCTATCTTCACCAATTAGAGCATTTGCCTCCGCTGGGGAAATTGCCTTCCCTCCAAGATCTCAGCATTTCGAAAATGCACATGGTGAAAAAAGTGGGTGTTGGATTTTTGGGAATAGAGACAGATGGCACAACGTCATCTTCATTCTCATCAGTTATTGCCTTCCCCAAACTGAAAACCCTTGAGTTTGTGGTCATGGAAAACTGGGAAGAGTGGGATTACGATGGGATGACAACTGAAGAAGAAAAAGAAGATAGTAATATTACTAGTTGTGGTAGCAATATTACAATAATGCCACAACTTCGTTCTTTGATGGTTGTAAAAAGTTAAAGGCGCTGCCGGACCACCTTCTTCAGATGGCACCTCTAGAGGAATTGAATATCTCCACGTGTCCAATTCTGAAAAAACGTTACCAAAAGAGTAGTGGAGAGGACTGGCACAAGATTTCTCACATCCCTACCATCAAAATTGATAGGGAATATGTGCAAAGAGGCGGCCATCCACCTACAGGTATGTTGTTTCTCTAAATTTATAAATTCCAGAATAAATCTTTTCCAAAAATTTGACTTATTCTCTTTTTGTGCCCTTCTCCAGGCTCTGAAATATTCTATTTAAACAGACCATATTCCTAATCTAGTTTCCAAAACCAAACTGATTTTCTTTATAAACAAACTGATTCTGCAGGCACCTCTCTCTAAAGAGCATCAGTTCGCTGAGGACCTAGCTTACACCATCCTTCTAAAGCACCAAAGAGGTCAGTGTTTCTTTAATGGAAACCAATATTAATTACTAGCCTTAGAACACATTAAATGTATAACTGATTTTCTAGAGAACATCTTCTTGTTTGTTTTTCTTTTTTGTCTTTCATTTATATATTTATTATCTTTTTTTTTTCTTTATTTACTTTCTAAGAAAATTTTAGTCTGATATTCACATATAAACAACAAACATTATTAACAAACCACATTTTGCAGCAATTGTTGTTAGGAAATATATCCTTAAAGAGGAAATTTCAATTCAAAGATGCATCATCAAGTAAAGCATGTTGAGATTTCTAGCAATGACGACTGCTGCACAAATTTCCAGTCATTTCAAAGTTGAGTGTTATATCTCGTGGATTTCTCATTATATCTTAGTGGTGCGGGCAACATGAATTAGGCAAGCAGCTAGTGTTTCCAACAGAAGCTATGTATGTTAACTGATACAATCTTCTCTCTTATGATACTTTTCCTTCTCCTTCCAAGCTCACCTCATGCTATATGTTTTGTTAGCTTCTGGTCTCAATTAAACCTGACAGAAAAGTCCATTTGGAGAAGCACATTTCTCAATCATGCCTTTTAAGGCTCTGTTTGCCCTCGACTTGGTCTATGCAATCTTGCTACAAGGTAAATCTGTTGTATTGAAGTAGTTCGTACTTTAAATTGTTCAGTTGAATCAGTCCACAATTTCTGTATTTGAAATATGCATCAAAATGGATATATTAGAAAATAACAGCTTTTATAAAGCTCAAGTGGTCCTCTGAGCTTTTATAATGGAGAGGAAAAGAGAGCTTAAGGATCCTCATAATAACTGATGCTGCTAGCACTCTGGCCATCATCCTTCATCTGTCTTTATTTTGGTTGGGATAAAGAGGAAGGGCAGTTTTTTATTCTTTTTTTCTATGTATGGTCGGTTAAATAACATTTGCCTTTCTCAAGTTTTTATCCATTTGCAGCCAGTCTGGCCAGTTGCAGTTCTTTATCTTAGGCTATCATTAGTAGAGTGAAAAAGTAAGAGGAAAGAAATAGATCCTTAGGAAGTTATCTCCAGTTTAGGAGGGTGGCATGGTTTATACTTTTTATATAATTGCATATTTGCATCTCTAATTCCAGAGTTACTTGTTCTTTGCACTTGTAGGAGCTACTTGGAAATGGAAAAGCAGTTCAAAATCTTTGTCTACAAGGAAGGGAAGCCTCATTGTTAAACGATGGTCCTTGCAAGATTATATACTCCACTGAAAGAAATTTTATCCACAAGATGGAGACTGAGAGCTGGGAAGAAAGAACACTTGTTTTACCTTCTATTTAGTGTGGTAAATATGGTCCGATTTGTTTATTAACGTGACTCACATGATTTTCATCCCATAAGAGGCACTATCATAGACTACGTCAATCTCGTAGCAGGAAGATACCCATATTGGAACCGTAGCCTTGGCGCTGACCATTTCATGCTTTCATGTCATGTTTGGGTAAGTGTATCACTTTTCTTTGTTTGTAAGCATCCTGCATTGCAACGAAAAATTATTCTCACCCTGAGTTTGATCAGCTGCAACTAGCACTTCGATTTTGTAACAGGGGCTGTAAGCTAGCTTTACACTTTGTTATCTCGAGAAGAACTCAATTCGAGCCCTATGCAATTCATATATCTCTGAGAGGTTTAACCCCACCAAGGATGTTTCAATCTCCAAACTGGTAGACTAACTGGTTTGGTTGGCAGTCCATCTCTGTATATTTATGTGTGTGTTTGTGTTTCTTAAGATGGTGGTTGAGAGCTGGTTCCGAACAAAAGATCCTAAGAAAGAACACATGTTTTATCTTCTATGAAGCGTGGCAGAGATGGTCTGTTTTGTCTATGAGCATGACTCGTATGATTTTCATCCCATAAGAAGCACTATCGTAGACTATGTCAATCTTGTAGCAGGAAGATACCCCTACTGGAACCGTAACCTTGGCGTTGATCATTTCATGCTTTCATGCCATGTTTTGGTAAGTGTATCACTTTTCTTTGTTTGTAAGCATCCACTATTGCAACAGAAATTATTCTCATTATGAATTTGATCAGCTGCAACTAGCACTATTTAATTTATTAATCTGGTTCATGTAGGTTTTTCAGCCTATATATACCCTATATGGCTAACAACTGGCTTTGGAACATTTGTATCCTTTTGGGATTAATTTCATGGTGCTAAAATTATATACTAATTTGTAGGCACTTCAGTTTTGTAACAGGGGCCAGGATGCTAGTTTTTCGTCTCCAGAAGAACTCAATTGGAGCCCTATGCAATGCAAATACCTAGGATATATCAATCACCAAACTGGAAAACTAAGTGGTTTGGTTGGCGGTCCATCTCCATATATTTATGTGTGTATGTGTGTTTCGTACATATATTACCCTTCTCTTTATCAAACATGTAAACAAAGTATTGTATTGAATGTCTTCTGATCTTTCTATAAGTGTGTGTATATGCTTACTGACATCTGCTTTGTCCTAAGACGATCTTATTTTCCTACCAGGTTGCACAGCTATATAGGAACAAATCTTCTTTGGGCCTGATTCTCACTTGAATCTGATGGAGATGTCTCACTCAAGCTGAAATGGAGTCCACTCTCTGAACAAGACCTTGTTGTCCATGCATTTACATGTGGCTGCATGCCCAAACCTCCTTCGGTTCTTACAAGCAGCAGCAGAACTACCCTGTGTTCAAGGCTAACATCGCTATCACTTCACTGGTCCCCCTGTATGGCCTTGGCATGTCTTCTTCTGATTTTGAATCAAAGAAACCTGACTTGGGTATGGTCATATATCCTGTACGCCACCTCCTTCTGGCTTGAGCGGTTTACTTCTACTTTAACCTCTTCTCTGCATCCAAGCGAGCAACTTCATCAGTATTTTTTTATTCGCATTATCAATCGTTTCATCACCAGCAATACTTCTCTCATCCTCATGGAGGTTACACAGAAATGACATAAACTACTCTTGGTGGTGCAGCAATGAAAAGTTTCATGTTTAGCAACAGTCCTAGGATGAGAAGGCAGGAAATGCAGTATTTTAAGTCTCTTAATAGGGAATCTATCTATCTTTTTTGTTTCATTATTTTGTGTCATATATTGGCTGTGATGTAAAAAGCTATTAGAAAAGATACACAGTAACACATACATGAGCTAATTAGAAACTTTTCTGGAAACTCCTTAAGACTTTCGTATATCGTAATAGCAATTTTTCAGATGTAACATGCAGAAAGTAGAAATTATTTGCACACTGCATTGGAATTTTTCAGAATTAAGTCACTATGATATTTTTTTTCAAAGACACTAAGTTATTATCTGGTAACCATGATCAATGGACTAGTCAGCTTCCTATTATACTTGCAGCATTTTTAACTGGAGCCTTGTTCTTTATGGAGCAGATTATCAATCCTTATTTGGACTGTGCTGATTTGCATTATCTGATGATCACTGTTTTTTTTTTCTCTGTAAAAAAAAGAAGCTTGGTATATCAAATTTTTTCTTAATATAAATTAATTATAGTACTAAACTATGTAATCTTGACAATTTT
This sequence comes from Bretschneidera sinensis, assembly GCA_023935145.1. Lineage (NCBI taxonomy): Eukaryota > Viridiplantae > Streptophyta > Magnoliopsida > Brassicales > Akaniaceae > Bretschneidera > Bretschneidera sinensis. The sequence goes on along the minus strand of CM043698.1, from coordinate 144,792,410 downwards.
TGAAAGGATAAATCTTATTCAAACAGCAGCATCCATTGAGTGCTAAGCATAAAGAAATTGGGGAGAAACCCCCAGATCCTATAGTTTATTACAAATAAAGCTTGCCGGGCAAGCAAAGTCCTGTCTTAATAACTTAGAGAAAGTTCTTCAAGAAATGGAGAGCCAGCCTTACATCTCCATGGACTGGACCATGTATTCCATGGTGGCCAACATCTACACAAAGGAAGGTATCAAGGAAATGTGAGGAGAAAGTGTGTAAAGATGCACTAGGCTACAATCATTTGATTTCAATCTATGCAAGTCTTGGAAATAAAGATGAGATGATAAGTATTATCAAAAAAAAAGGAAAAAGAAAGATGAGATGATAAGGCTGTGGGGACTTCAAAAAGTCCTGTGTAAGAAGCAAATCAACAGGGATTATATAACCATGCTGGGTTCTTTAGTGAAGCTTGGGGAGCTTGAAGAAACTGAGAAATTGCTTGAGAGTGGAAGTCCTCTTGTCAAAATTACTATTCCAGAGTGCCAAGTGTTCTTCTTATTGGGTATTCTCAGAGGGGAATGGTTGAGAAAGCTGAAGCGATGCTACAGGACATAGTCAAGAAACAGAAGACTAGAACTCCGAATAGTTGGGTTATTGCTGCGGCAGGGACGCAGGGTATATGAATAATGATAATATGGAGAAGGCTTTTGAGTGCTTTAAGGAAGCTTTAGTTGTGCAGGCAGAAAATAAAGGGCGGAGGGCCAATCCTCATTTGATTTCTAAGATATTGAGTTGGCTTGGTGAAAATAGTGATCTTAGAGAAAAGAAGTAGATAGGCTATTGGAGAGCATGAGAGCTGATAATGTAAATGAAGATGAGGAATCAAAGAAGGTACTTATCTCAAGATATCATAAAATATTAATGTTTTTCTCTTGTTTGAATTGAGTTGATCGTTTTTTATACATAATTAATAGCGAGGGAATTCGAACTTGGATCATGCCTAAACTAGGTGATGAATATTGTTTTCAATGTGGGAATTTCTATAGCTGAAGCAGTAGGATCATTTGACCCACACATCAGGATCATTTGATGCTTTATGCAATTTACTATTTTGTCATTAACGAAGTCATTGTAACGAGTGGGTCATGGTATCTCATTAGTAATGGATGGAGAGCTTTTACTGATAATTTGAGTATTTGTTTTGGTGTAAAGTTGCGATAAAAATAACTTTAACGATCTTATTATGGGCTTTGAATTAAAGGTTTGATTCATATTTATGTTGTATACCCTTCATTTAAGTGAATAATAGCCCCTATTATATTCATTACTGTGATATTATTCCAACAAACTTTTATTTTTGTTTACGAAGTCCCCTTTTAGCAATAATACAATATTGATAAAGAATTTATGAAATATAAAAACAGACAATCATTATTGAAAAATCAACCTCAATCTTCAGCACAGCTTTCGAGCATAAACCAAAGATCCTTATCATAGAGATAAAAAATGAATCTCGTATTATGTTGTTGCATAATATTTTTTCACATCTAGTGGGGCAACTGCTAGCATGAAGAACTTCTCATCCGGGATGATGACAAACAAATTCTTCGGCTCTATTTTGAGGTTGGCTCTTTCGAAATGACACCACCAACTTTGCTGGCTTGAACTTTAAAGGTGTCTAATGGTAAATGTAAGCGTTTATCGCCGCCGCTAATGTCTAATAAGTTCAAGCCATAAGCATAAGAATTCGGGTGCTGCATAATTGAGGTTCTTTGAACAGAACTGATACTGCCAAAAAATACTCCTCCAATAGGAAGACGACGCGTGGATCCACTTAATAGCAGGTCTTTAGAAGACACGTGGACGATCCAGGACCGGGCAGCTTAGCCTCCAGGTCATAACCGCCCTACAGGGCCACTCGACCCCCACGTCATCACCGCCTTCCACGCCATCATTGCCCAACCAAGTTGGGTGTCAGGTCGGCAAACTACTCCAGACACGTAAACGGCTTGTGATCAAGCCATCAAGGCTAAGCCCTAACGAACGGCCCCTGGCTATCCAACTGGGCCTCCTAGGCATCATTTCGAAACCAAGTTAGGATGTCAGGTGAGCAACCGCCCTTGTATCTGGAGGGCTCCTGATCAAGCCAGCAAGGCAAAAGCCCTAGCGAACGGCCCCAGCCACCTAGCTGGGCCTCATAGGTATCATTACCCAACCCAGTTGGGGCATCGTATCGCTGCCGCCCTAGGCCCAATACCGCCTTTGAAACTCTATAAAAAGGACTTGGTAAGCATTCAAAACGAACGGATTCTTTTTCAACTTCCGATATATACACTTGATTTTGCCCTAACTTAAGCATCGGAGCATCCTCGGAGGCATCCCCTCCGTCGACCCCATAGCCACTCTCTTTCCCTGTGCAGGTACCTTCGCAGTCTGATCTCCAGCTCAGTAACACATATGTTTGGCATCAACAGATTGGCGCCGTCCGTGGGAAACCACATCTCTCGCTGACAGTAACAGCGAAGAAGTCCAAAAGAACTCATCTGTTATCATGCCCCCAAAAACACCCGCCAGGGATCTAGGCGCTCGCGTACTACGGTCGGGACAACAATCGGGAGCGAGTTCCTCAGCCGAACCCGAGGCTCACCCGAATGAAGGTACGCTCCAGGCACAATTCACAAAGCTCACACAACTAGTAGCCGATCTGGCTGCCGAAGTTCGCGATAGACCTCAGCATACTGTACCACTCCCGTCACAAGAACCAGGTCACAACGGTTCCGCCAACCATCGACCACCAGCAGATGACTGTTCGGCAACCCACTCACCTCCCCCAGCCAAGTTCGGAGAAAGTCCCGTGCCCAAGAACAGCGAAGGGTTTGGCAAGTGAATTGAGGACATAGAGGGGCGAATTAATGAGGCGTTTAGAGAACGCAGCCACAGTATTAGCGATGATCTCGATGTGCAGGACCCACCTTTCACACAAGAAGTCCTCGACGCCCCCCTCCCACCAAATTTTTGAATGCCACAAATTAAACCTTACGATGGATCCACTGATCCCCTGGATCATCTCCAGCACTACCGAACCACAATGACCCTCTATAGACATTCGGACCCTGTGATGTGCCGGGCATTTCCATTGACCCTTGAGAAAGCGGCTGGGACGTGGTATTCCCGTTTGAAACCAGGAGGCATCCGCACCTTCAAAGACCTAAGCTATGCTTTCGCCTCTCATTTCATCAGCAGCAAAAGACCCAAGAAAACTTCAGAGTCGCTGTTCAATATTGTCCAGTCAAAAGGAGAAAAGCTTCGCGCCTATATTTCTAGATTCAATACTGCAGCTTGGGAGATCCCAGATCTTGATTCCAGTGTTCAGCTCTTGGCATTCAAAAATGGACTAAGATCTGGATTCTTCAGTTCAAAACTCATCAGACATCCGCCTATGGATATGAGTGAAGTCTTGGCGTGAGCCGAAAAATACATGCTGGCAGAAGACGATCATGCATTCTGAAGAGAACGCGAAGGAGACACGGAAAGGAGGAAGAAAAGCCCTACTAGTCCCTGCCGCGAGCCCACTAAGCGACCGTTCCGCGATGAGAAACCTAGAACCCTCAGGCCTTTTGAGGATAGATCTCGGAATCTTGCAGCCTTCAGAACCGGAGCCAGAACTCCGAGGCAAATCCATAACTACTCACCACTGAATGCCTCCAGGACCAACATTCTAATGCAGATTCACGACAGGGACCTCTTGCAATGGCCCCCAAGACCACCAAACCTCAACCCAGATCGAAATGCTTGGTGTAGATTCCACAGAAATTTTGGTCATGACACGGAAGAATGTAAGGCCCTAAAAAACCAGATCGATGCCCTCATCAATCGAGGGCATCTAAAAGAATACGTCGGGCCATGATAGGAGAAATTCGATGAACGAGCACGCAGAAGCCCTGAACGCCCTCTTGAGCAAAACAGACCTACAAGGGCAATTCGGAAGAGCCCAGGGCCAAGTTATAGGGAGCCTAGCTAGAAAAAACCAGAGGCCCCCGTGGCAAAGATCATCAAGACCATTTACAGAGTGCCCGCTGCTAGAGGGGCGTCGCATGCTCGCAGTAGGTCTTATGTCAGGTTAATAGCCTCTGTCTTTGGACCTCATAAACGACCTAAGACAGGATAAATCATTTCATTTTCGGACGAAGACTTAGAAGGAGTGCAGATCCCACATGACGATGCTATTGTAATTTCACTCCTCGTGGCCAATCATGAAATAAGACGAGTCCTGGTCGACAACGGGAGCTTGACCGACATTCTCTTTTATGATGCCTTTCAACAAATGCAATTGGGCGATACACATCTAGAGTTGGTCTCCACTCCACTCTATGGCTTCTCAGGGGGACCAGTCTTTACAGAAGGCAGCATAACCCTCCCGGTAACTGCAGGGACGACACCCCGAATAACAACTGTGCACTCCACTTTGTTAATTGTTCGACAACCCTCCTCCTACAACATGATACTTGGACGACCTACACTAAATAAACTCCGAGCGGTTGTCTCTACCCATCACCTCAAAATCAAATTCCCCATGGAAGACGGAGTAGACAAAATCAAAAGAGATTAACGAATCGCCAGATCCTGTTATCTCAGTGCAGTAAAAGGTAAAAAGATGGAAGCCTTACCGCTTGAACTAGACGACCTTAGAGACGAAGCGAGCAACCTACGAGGTCTGCCCGTAGAAGATGTACTCACGGTCCCCCTCTGCGAAGATAGCATCAAAACTGTCCAAATTGGTTCAAACCTGTCCAACACATTCCAGGAATCCCTGTTAGCCCTTCTACGGACAAACCAAAACCTATTCGCCTGGACCGCTGCAGATATGCCGGGGATCAGCCCGGATGTCATCGTACATCGCTTAAGTATGGATTCGACCCACAAGCTAGTCATCCAGAAGAAAAGGTCATTTGCTCCTAAGCGACAGACAGTTGTCCAGTCAGAAGTTGACAAATTACATTCGACTAACTTCATCCGAGAGGTGAGCTATCCAGACTGGGTATCCAATGTTGTAATGGTGAAAAAGGCAAACGGCAAGTGGCGAATCTGTATAGACTTTATATCTAAATAAAGCCTGTCCAAAAGACAGTTTTCCTTTGCCCCAGATTGACCAACTCGTTGATGCAACCTCCGGTCATGAACTGTTAACATTCATGGATGCTTACTCCGGGTATAACCAGATCCTCATGCACCAGCCTGACCAAGAGAAAACAGCGTTCGTCACAGAATAGGGCCTCTATTGTTATAGCGTCATACTATTCGGTTTGAAAAACGTCGGGGCTACTTACCAGAGGTTAGTGAACAAGATATTCAAAAGACAGATAGGTCGAAATATGGAAGTATATGTAGATGACATGCTGGTCAAAAGTGTCGAAGCAAAAGACCACGAGGTCGATCTCCAAGAAGCTTTTGATATCCTCCGCCATCATCACATGAAACTGAATCCCACGAAATGTGCCTTTGGAGTCACTGGGGGGAAATTCCTCGGCTTTATAGTAACCCACAGAGTTATAGAGGCCAATCCGGAGAAGATCGACGCTATTCTTAACATGGGCCCACCTCGGACTGTGAGGGAAGTCCAGCGACTCACTAGAAGGATAGCGGCTCTCTGCCGATTCCTGTCGAAGTCGGCCGAAAAATACCTACCATTTTCTAAGGCCATTCGTCGGACTCGGAACTTTGTGTGGAACGAAGATTGTCAAGAAGCATTCAGGGCACTGAAAATATATTTAGGGACACCCCCCGTACTTACCAAACCAGTGGTTGCCGAAGAACTTTTCTTGTATCTCTCGGCCGGACCTGAAGTAGTGGCCTCCGTCCTAATTCGGGAAGAGGAAGGCGCACAGAAGCCGGTGTATTATGTCAGCAAGGTACTTCACGATGCCGAAACAAGATATCTTCTTGCAGAAAAGATGGTGTATGCTCTGTTGATTTCGGCCCGAAAACTACGACCCTATTTCCAAGCCCATACCATCACTCTCCTCACCAACCAGCCTCTTCGACAAATACTCTACAGGCCAGATGTTTCCGGCAGAATGGTCAAATGGTCAATAAGTTGGGCGAATTCGACATCCGCTATCGACCTCAGACAGCTATCAAAGCCCAAGCCCTAGCTGATTTTGTCATGGAAACTACTCTGCCATTAACATAAGGAGAGTCTCCGCAGGATGTTAACAAATCGAGCCCGTTTTTACGATGGACCCTCCATGTTGATGGATCCTCCACTGACTCTGGAAGCGGAGCCGAGCTCATCCTGAGCGGTCCTAACAACTTCACCATTGAGTACGCCTTGAGGTTTAAATTTCCAGCATCCAACAACGAAGTCGAGTATGAAGCTCTAATCGCGGGCATGAAATTAGCCAAGGTGATTTCTGTACAGAATTTGCATGTATATAGCGATTCCCAACTGGTTATGAACCAAGTGAACGGCGAATTCGAGGCCCGGGGAGAAAACATCGCTCGTTACCTAGCAGCAGCAAAGAGATTAGCTGCACAGTTTGAAGTATTTTCCATGAACTAGATTCCGCGGGCAGAAAATACGAAGGCCGACTCATTGGCCCACCTTGCATCATCTTGCCAGCTCGAGTCAAGGTGAGCGGTCTACCTCGAAACCCTAGCCATACTGAGCATCGATGAAATAATGGTCTTACCTGTGATTGGTGAGAGAACATGGATGAGTTCTATCCTGGAATATCTGCGTGACGGTCTTCTTCCCGACAACAAAGGCGAAGTCCGAAAGATTATGTCTCGAGCCACCCAATACGCAATTCTAGACGATCTCCAGTATAAGCGAGGGTTGACAATGCCCTACTTGAAATGTCTTGACCCAACCGAAGCTAATTATGCCCTCCGCGAAGTCCACGAAAGTATATGTGGAAATCACCTAGGGGGACATGCCTTGGCGTTCAAGATCCTTCATCAAGGATACCATTGGTCAAAGATGAGGGAAGCAACCATGGAGCTGGCAACCAAATGTCAAAGCTGTCAGCGGTATGCCGCTGTGCCATATCAGCCAGCAAAACTTTTGACACCAATGGCCAATCCACTTCCTTTCGCTATGTGGGGAATGGACCTTCTCGGGCCTTTTTCCTGGAGCAATCGGCCAGCGAAAGTACCTCATAGTTGCAATAGATTATTTTACAAAATGGGTGGAAGCTGAGCCCTTAGCCAGCATCATCGACTTTCAAGCCCGAGCCTTCGTATTGAAGTCAATCGTATGTCGGTTTGGAGTACCCCAAGTATTAGTGACAGACAACGGCAAACGGTTTGACAGTGTTTGGTTCAAAACATTTTGTGATGAATTACACATCGACCTTCGTTTCTCTTCTGTTGGATACCCACAAGCAAATGGACAAGCCAAAGTTAGCAACCGAACGATCCTGCAAGCCATTAAAAGGCAAATAAATGAAGTAGATAAGCAGTGGACAGACCATTTACCCAACATACTTTGGGCATATCGAACCACGGCTCGAGCACCTACAGGAGAAACCCCTTTCTTCATGACTTATGGATCCGAGGCAGTGATCCCTTTGGAAATAGGAGTACCCTCCTTGCGAGTACAGAACTTCAAGGAACGAAGCAATGAGGAAGCCCTTCGCATGAATGCCGATCTTCTCGATGAAGCTCGGGATAAAGCCAAAATCTGACTTGTCGTTTATCAACAGTGAGCTGCCAAGTACTTCAATTCAAGAGTAAAAGTAAGGCACTTCTGTCTCCATGATCTCGTCTTACGAAAGAATGAAGTATCTAGGCCTCGAGAATCGGGCAAATTGGTCCCTAACTGGGAGGGGCCCTATCGAATCAGAAAAATATGTCGCCCTGGAACTTTTGAGCTCGAAGAGCTTGGTGGGAAGCCCATCCCCCGAACTTGGAATGCCGAACACCTCCGACGTTTTTTTCAGTAACACACCAACATGTAAAAGCATAACACCCAAAGTAAAAGCATAGTTGTTATTTATATAAAAGTTTGGAGTTCGTTACAAAACAATCTAAAGTGTTAGCTTTGCCATGCGGAAACAAAAGAAGAGCTACTGGCTCCGAAATACAAAACTAGCTACAACTTCTGGTTGGGCCGGATGAAGGCATCGTCAGTCTAAAGCCGCATCACCCTGAGTCGGAGACCCGACGCGTGGATGGTCCTCATGATCCCCATGTTGCTCCTGCTCCTCGTCCTGGTCCTCATCCAGAACCTCTAGCTCCTCATCCTCAGGACCCAGTAGGTCTAGGCTGGAAAAATCAAGCTCAGGGTATAGAGCCTCAACCTTCCCCCTCGCGTCCATAAACCTGGAATAGTACTATTGGCCCCCCTCGGCGACAACGGCCGACTGATATGCCTCCGACTCTTTAAACGAAGCCAGAACCTGCTCCATAGCCACTTGAGCGCGAGCCTCCGCCCCCTCCACAGCTGCTCGAATGAGAGACTCGATCTCCTCCTCGACAGCTCGAGTACGGGCCTCAGCCTCCTGAACTTGGGCCTCAGTATCAGACCGAGCCTGCCTGGCAGATTCCAGCAATGCCTGAAGACGAAATACCGCCTCGGTCTTCTCCTCTACCTAACGCTGAGCCCGCTCAAGAAGCTTAGCTGTCTCCATACAGCGTCGAGTTGTCGCGCCCATGATAGCTCCCATCTGAAAACCAGCGAAAACATGTTAGAGATTTGAAAGCTAGAGATTTAAAGGACTAACCGATAAAACATAGAACGTACCTGGGACGTTACTGTCTCCACAGCTGCGCAGAGAGACTCGGTGGTCTTTCGTCCTAGCTCCGCGACATCTCGAGGAAGAGTCATCTTCGTTAGATGCTAACGCACTACTCGAGGATGTGCGAAAATAGAATCGTTTGACCTCAAGGCCCACTCGGGTATGAACACAGAGGCCTCTGCAGCAGTTCCCTGACTTAGAGCTGGAGCCGGGATAGGCCTGACCATGGGTGAACCTGGAGGTGGAGCGATAGGATCGCAAACCATCTCGGGCTGAGACTGGGACCTTGGCGGAGTCTCCAGCTCTATGAGTACGGGGGGCTGGGTCCGCGACCTCTTCCTGCTTCCTGACCCAGAAGCCTGCTGCTTCTCAGCCCGGGCAGCCCTCCGCTTCTCCAGGGCTACCTTCTTGGCATATTCCTTCGCACGAGCTGCGGCCTCCATCTCTGCCCACACAAACAAGAGCAAAATATTTAGTGTTAAGTATTGTAGCTCGAGGTTTCAACCCAAGAGGGGTGGTGAATTGGGTTTTTAAAAACTTTTGCGGAATTTATACAATTTTATAAAAACTGATAAGCAACAAATAATTAATACAAGTAAAAAGCTGTAAATAAAGAGTTTAAGGAAAGAGGATGCAAACACAGTTATAGTGGTTCGGCAATATCGGATTCGTTCCGACCTTACGTCCACTCTCTTCAAGGAACTCCTTGAAGTAATCCACTAAGAAAACTTAGTCGCACAACTTAGCCGGGTGTTGCACAAACCGTACACAAGCAATTTACAGGAATTGCTTAAACCGAAAAATCCCCTTCCTTTCGGAAGTTTCCCCTTCCTCTCGGAAGTAATCTCTTTACAAAGATGGTGTAAAGTAAAAGGTAGAGAGACAACAAATGAAAGCTTATTACAACAGAAATGTCTCTCTTTCAAAGTAAAGCTTGAAGAAATGGCTCAATAAGATTATTTCAAAGCTTTTTGTGTTTCAAGAGTATAAAAACTTGATTATATGAGATCAACTCTTTTTGAATATGTGCTTCTTCTTCTTGAATGCTTTGCTGAATGGGTTTATATAGCAATCAATTAATATGGCCGTTTTGGACTTTAATTTGAAAAAGATTTACTTTAAAACGTTCAGATTTGGAGTCCAACGGTCATATTTTTGAACTACCAGTCGACTGGGTCGAGATACCAGTCGACTGAGTTTACTTGAAAAATACTCGTTTTCAGACCTTCTGGGTATCCAGTCGACTGGTATATATCATCCAGTCGACTGGGGACTTTCTGTCCATTTTACCAGTCGACTGGGTTGATTCATCCAGTCGACTGGGAAATTACTGGTCAAAGTACCAGTCGACTGGGTTGTTTGATCCAGTCGACTGGATTCCTTCTGACCTTTATACCAGTCGACTGGTATATGTACCCAGTCGACTGGGTTGTCTTCCAACCCAGTTTTTCTTCTGTTTTTTATTAAAAACATTTTAAAATTATTGGTTTTAGAAAAACCATTTGTGTTTGAGCCATTGAACAAGCTAATACAATGTATGAGTGAGACTTACATTGGTTCTAAACCTTAAGACCTATACTAGATCTTCAGTCTTCACTTGATACTTGATTTGGTTCGAGTTTTTGCACTTTGTTCCTTGGTTGAATGTGTTTGATCCTTAATACAACTTAGTTTAAACATGTTAGTTAAATAACAGTTGTGTTTTGCCATCATTAAAATACGGGCGAGGGTCAACAATCTCCCCCTTTTTGATGATGACAAAACTAATAATGTAAAAACAGTTTTAAAAACTAAGTGTTAAGATTTTACAAAAATTTGGACAGAGTCTCCTCTGTTTTTCGAGTAAAACCACCCTGTAAACAAGCAAACACAGTTTATATTTCTTTCAACCAATCTAAAATTAAACTCAACCAATCAATAAACAATTTTTACACAGATATGGAACAGTTTATATTTCTTTCAACCAATCTAAAATTAAACTCAACCAATCAATAAACAATTTTTACACAGATATGGAGCAATGCTCCCCCTAAATCTATGCATTGGTTGCGTTTTACTTAGATTTTTTTCGTTTTTCTCATTTTTCTCTCCCGTTTTGACAACAGCAACCAAAGGGGGGCTTTTCATAAAAAATAAGCTACTTAGCCAATACAGTCAAATAGTTTATAAGAATACAAATATGTACGAGAAGATGTGGCTTCTTTTGAATTTCAGAAGCCCTCCCGGGAAGAACCGGAAGTTTTTCAAGCATATAAGTATTTTATATCAGATTTAGTGACTAAACAGATATTTAAAACAGTTCTAACATATCACAAATAGCGTAAATAAATGCAATAAATATGGTTAATAGTATTACATCATCATAGAGAAAAAGTCAATACAAGTAGGGCCTCATAGAGCCATAGCTAAGAAAAACAAACATGAGATGTCCGTGCTATGTGACAAAAACTGGAAAAGTACTAAGAACTGATAAAAGAAAGAGACTCAAGGTGCGGGAGAGTCCGAGCTGTCACGAAGAAGTTCTCTAATCTCAGCTAGGGAACCCTCGGTGTGCTCTCGATGTAACTCGAAGTCATCCCGTATGTGGTCTATGGAGGAGCTCAGCCTCTGATAATCGGACTGCATGGACTGAAAACCGGACTCCATCGTCATCTGAAGACTCGTGATAGCTCGTAGGATGTCACCATATCCAGTCTGACCAGTACTCGAGTCACCAATGGGAGGTGCTCGGGTATCTGTCTCCATCTCAGCAGCCATATCAGCATCCTCATCACTGTCACTCGCATCCTCTCGAATCCTTAGGCGCTTTCCGGCCTTAGGATAGAGAAACCCTTCACGAACAGTACATCCCATCTTCTTCAGAGATGAGATGTTGATGATATCCGTCAATCCGATATCCTGAGCCTCGGAGGCAGGCAAAGGTACCCGGAAGTGCTGGAGGATGAGTGTAATGAGCATCCCATAAGGAAGACACCCGGAGTCGTTTGCTTCGCCATTTATCATGTTGGCGAGCAGCAGAGGATATATATTGAAGTGGTGCCCAGATTTTAGGCACCAAATCAATACCGTATCTACTTTAGATAGATACCCTCGACTCTCGAGTCTCGGGTGGATGGTCCAACTGACAATCAATTGAAACATTTTTGAGTCGAGGGGCAAGTCACTACATGTGTGAAATGTAGTGGGTCTGTACACATAGTTAGGGTCGCCCCTGACTATCCGACAGGCCTCCTCAACTTCAAAGTTGTCTGGCCATCCATCTAGACTCCATTGAACCCCCTTTATAGGGATTCTTAGAATGCTCATTAAGAGGTCAGTGTTGACCTCAAACTCCACACCGCTAACTCTGGTTCTGAATCTAAGAGCCAGAGGACTGGGTTTCACCAAGTTCGCATAGAACTGGTGAATCAGTCGCGGGTAATATTTTTCATGAATACTGACCAGTGGGGTCAGATTTGTTGCCTCAAAGGCTGGTAGAATATCGAAATTACCATGACGAATGGAGTCGAAATCAACGACTCTACCCGTCATGATTTTCTTGTGACGGATTATAGAGTTATACCTCTTATGAGCAGTTGGGCTGAAAAACAGAGCCTACTCCAACTCTGTTCTGGGCTCCTTGCTGGATAACCCTGCTACTCCCTTCCCTTTTGATTCCGAAGCCGAAGATTTTGAAGACCTAGGCTTTTTGGGCGCATTAGGTCCACTTGTTGTGAGTTTTATACGGATTTTGTCACTCATTTTCGAGAAATTTGAAGTTTTTGGAAAAAGGAAATTTGGTAAAAATGAGAGATTTTAACCGTAGAAAGTTAAAAATCTCTTTAGGAATGAGTAGATCGGTGTGTTTAGAAGGGATTTGGATGGTTTTTAGATCAAAAAGATGAATTTTTCTAGAGAGAGAAAGCTTGGGCTCTTTGAAAATGGCGTAAGAAGGGCGAAAATGAACAGTCCCTTTTATAGAATCGCGATACCAGTCGATTGAGTAAACTTACCAGTCGACTGGGCCCCTTTGAAAAGATGAACAGTTTCTCTTACCAGTCGACTGGGTAAACGTACCAGTCGACTGGATCAACTGGCAGTGAGATACCAGTCTACTGGGCTATCGTTACCAGTCGACTGGAGGTTCAAAAAAATGAAAAAATTTGGCTCCAAGCAGGATTTGATCTTATAGACGACTGGAGAAGACTTAACAGTCGTCTGGAAGTTTTGACAGAGAGTTACCAGTCGACTGGATCAAAATTACCAGTCGACTGGAAAAACAGACAGAGACTTACAAGTCGACTGGGTTATATGTACCAGTCGACTGGACTCTTAGCAAAATTTCGAGTCTGTTATTTTAAGCACGAATTTGTTTTATCTTTGACATTTTTGAGTGAGGGAAATAAATAAACAACGATTAATACTCTTTCACTCAATGTCAAACATGCAAATGATGAAATGAGATGCAATCAAACATTCAATTTATCAAAATCAAGCAATCCCATCAACTTTCTTATTTTGCAAAAACTAGCTTCACTTAAGGGTTTTGTAAGAATATCAGCTATTTGATCTTCTGAAGGTATAAATTCTAATCTTATATCACCTTTTTGAGCATGGTCTCTTAAGAAATGATGTCTAATCTCTATATGCTTGGTTCTAGAGTGCTGAATAGGATTTTTGGTTAGGTTGATGGCACTAGTATTATCACAAAATATAGGAATATTTTTGAGACTCATGCCATAGTCTTCTAGTTGTTGTTTCATCTATAGTACTTGGGCACAACAACTGCCAGCTGCTACATATTCCGCCTCAGCGGTTGATAGTGCAACTGAATTCTGTTTCTTGGAGAACCAAGAAGTTAACATAGCACCTAAGAATTGGCATGTTCCACTTGTGCTTTTTCTATCTAACCTACATCCAGCAAAATCAGCATCCGAATATCCTACTAGCTCAAAAGATGATTCTCTAGAATACCATAATCCTATGGTCTGAGTCCCTTGTAGATATCTAAGAACTCTTTTTACTGCAACTACATGTGATTCCTTAGGATTAGATTGAAATCTAGCACACATGTATACACTGAACATTATATCAGGTCTACTTGCAGTCAAGTACAGTAAAGCACCTATCATGCTTCTATAATATTTAGAATCTACAGTTTTACCTCCTTCATCAAGATCAAGTTTGGTGGTTGTGCTCATAGGCGTTCCAATTGACTTTGAGCTTTCCATCCCGAACCTCTTTAGTAGATCTTTGATGTACTTTTGTTGATTGATGAAGATACCTCCTTTTAATTGCTTGATTTGCAGTCCAAGGAAGTAGGTAAGTTCTCCCATCATGCTCATTTCAAATTCACCTTGCATGCACTTTGCAAACTCTTGACACATAGATTCATTAGTAGCACCAAATATAATATCATCAACATATATTTGAACTATCAAAGTGTCATTTTTGTGAGTTTTTGTGAAGAGAGTTGTATCTATTCTTCCTCTTACAAAATCATTATCAATCAAAAATTTGCTTAGTCTTTCGTACCATGCCCTTGGAGCTTGCTTCAGCCCATATAAAGCCTTAGAAAGCTTGTAGACATGATTTGGAAGACTAGGGTTTTCAAAACCAAGAGGTTGTTCAACATAAACCTCTTCTTCTATAAAGCCATTTAAAAAGGCACTTTTCACATCCATTTGAAATAGTTTGAATTTATTAAAGCATGCAAAGGCTAATAACATTCGAATAGCTTCTAATCTAGCTACGGGAGCATAGGTTTCATCAAAATCTATTCCTTCCTCTTGGTTATATCCCTTAGCAACTAGCCTAGCCTTATTTCTAGTTACTATACCATTTTCATCCATTTTATTTCTATATACCCATTTAGTTCCAATAATTGAATGATCTTTAGGTCTTGGAACTAGTTCCCAAACATTGTTTCTCTCAAATTGATTTATCTCTTCCTGCATTGCAATTATCCAATCATTATCTTTTTCAGCTTCTATAAATGTCTTAGGTTCTACTTGAGACAAATAAGCTACAAAATTGCAAATATTTCTAATGGAAGAGCGAGTTCTTACCCCTTGTGAAGGATCACCAATTACTTGATCAATTGGATGATGATTTACATACCTCCAATCCTTGGGTAGATTTTCCTCTTGTTGACTTGAGGATGGTTGGTCCAAATTTGGAATTGCCATCCCTTCATTTGTTTGAGAAGAACTCACTTTTGGGTCAACAATGGGAGTAGAAGTTTCCATTCTTGGAATAAAATCTGCATCATCTTTAAAGGAAACTTCTCCACTACTCATTGGGTTAGATTCATCAATAGTTACATGCACAGATTCTTCTACTACTAGAGTTCTCTTATTGAAAACTCTATAAGCCTTACTAGTAGTAGAATATCCTAAAAATATCCCTTCATCGGTCTTGGAATCAAATTTACCCAAGTTAGTTTTATTGTTATTTAAGATGAAGCACTTACTACCAAAGGCACGAAAATAGGAAATATTGGGCTTTCTCCCTTTCCATAGTTCATAAGGAGTTTTATCAAGCAGGGGCCTTATCAAAATTCTATTTAAAATATAGCAAGAAGTATTCACGGCTTCAGCCCAAAAATATTTTGGTAAATTATTTTCACAAAGCATTGTTCTTGAAAATTCTTCTAGAACTCTATTTTTCCTCTCAACAACTCCATTTTGTTGAGGAGTTCTAGGAGCTGAAAAGTTGTGATTAATTCCATTTTCATCACAAAATTTTGAAAAGCTTTGATTTTCAAATTCTTTGCCATGATCACTTCTTATGCTTGAAATACAAATTCCTTTTTCATTTTGTACCTTTTTGCAAAACTTTTCAAATCCTTTGAAAGCTTCGTCCTTATAAGCAATAAAAATAACAAAGGTATATCTTGAATAGTCATCAACAATAACAAGAGCATATTGATGGCCACCTAGACTAATGGTACTAATTGGACCAAATAAGTCCATATGCAAAAGTTCCAAAGGTCTAGTAGTTGAGACAACATTTTTTGCTTTGAAAGATATCCTAGATTGTTTTCCCATTTGACAAGCATTGCAAATTTTGTTTTTCTCAAAATTGATTTTAGGAAGACCAATAACTAAATCTTTTCTTGAAACAATTTTTAGCAAGTTCATGTTTACATGACCAAGCCTTCTATGCCACAGCCATTGATTTTCACTAAAAGCAGGAAAACATTTTTCATTATTGGAATGTAAGGATTTCAAATCAACTATATAGACATTTTCATGTCTATGGCCAATGAATTTGATCTTGTTGCTCTTGATGTCTATAACTAGACAATGAGAGGTTTCAAATGTGACTTTATATCCTTTGTCACATAATTGACTAATGCTAAGTAAATTTGGCTTTAAGCCTTGTACTAGCAATACATTATCTAAAGTTGAGAAATCATTACCGACTTTTCCATGCCTGATGATCTTTATTTTAGTATTGTCTCCAATGGTCACAAGTCCACCATCTCTTAGAGTTAGCTCCTTGAATACGCTTTTATCACCGGTCATATGCTTCGAGCAACCGCTATCAAGGTACCAACAGTTACCTTTCTCCTTGGTGTGAAGGCAAATCTACATCACACAAGGATATACGATAGCATTTTTAGGTACCCAAAATTTCTTGGGTCCTTTGGGGTTAGTCCTTGAAAATACGGTTCCTTTTGGGACCCATACTTTCTTAACAATATATGGTGCTCTATGAACATGTTGATGATGCACAGACCTATCATTATAGTCATAGAAATTTCTAGGAAATTTTACATGTGCATTCCTATAATCCTTAGGATGATAGTTCCTAGGATACATGATTCTGTGGTAAGGGGTATGAAAATGCATGTCATTTCCAGAAAATGAACGATGATGCATTCTAGGATACATGCTAGCATATGTATGCAAGTTATTTCTAAAATAGCTATGATGGTGATTCCTAGGTTGAGCATGAGCAGAATGCATTCTTTGATTATACATATTGTTCCTAGAATGAGCATGATGATTATTTCTAGGATGTGTATGAGCATTTCTAGAATGAGCATACAAATAAGCATGAGTATTTTTAGGATGCTTCAATTTAGTATGATCATTTAAGTTTCTAGAGTTCCTCGGATTTATTAAGGGAGTGCTTTTAACAAGGTTAGGAGCTTTCGAAGTAGAAGCTCCATCTACACAAGAGGCTTTCATGAATAAGCTCTCTTTTGTTTTTTGTTTTCCCAATGGAGAATATCCTACACCAGATTTTCCTCCACTTAATCTTTGGGAAGAAAGTACTTCATCAAGTTTTTCTTTACCAAGCATAAGTCTAGATACAGTGCTGTTTAATTCAGAAATTTTATTTTTCAAATTCTCATTTTCATCTTTAAGAAAATCTTGAGACGAATTATACAGTAAAGATGATAATTTTTCTTTTTCTTCTCTAAGAACTATCATTTCCTTAGAAAGAGATGATACTTCTTTCTTAAGAACAGAATTTCTAGAATCAAATTTCTTTAATTCTTCATGCATTTCATTTATGACTTCTAGTAATTCTTCATTACTAGTAACAATATTATTTTTTGAAGAGGGAGAAGATGTTACCTCACTTTCATCATCGATTGCCATTAAACAGAGGTTGGCAATCTCTTCGTATCCAATTTCTTTGTCTGATGACTCATCTTCTTCGACATCGCTCCAGGTAGTTGCTACCATAGCTTTCTTCTTGAAGCCCTTGTATGGTTTGCTTGAAACCGGACAGTCAGCTTTTATATGTCCTGGCTTCTTGCAGCCATAGCACATAAATGGTTCCCTTTTTGAGGTGGGATCCTTTGAGTAAGGTTTCTTGCTTTTCTTCAAGAACCTATGGAATCGTCTGGTGATTAAAGCCATTTCACCATCCTCTTCACTGCTCTCTGCTTCTTGTTCTAATTCCTTTTCTTTGTTGCTCGTAGAAGCTTTGAGAGCAATTTGCTTCTTCTTCTTCTCATCATCATTGACTTTGGGAGTCATTTCTTCCATCTCGTATGTCAATAATGACCCAAGCAGCGTCTCAACATCAAGCTTGTCAAGATTTTTGGCCTCTTGAATCGCTGTCCTCTTTGGTTTCCATTCTGGAGGTAGAGATCTTAAGATTTTTCTGGTTAGTTCAACTTCCTCAATATTCTTGCCAAGCAATTTTAAACTATTTATAATAGTAGTAAATCGTGAGTGCATTTCAGAAATGGTTTCGTTAGGAGACATCTTAAAAGATTCATATTCAGAAATTAGCATGTAAATTTTAGACTTTTTTACTTCACTTGTTCCTTCATATGTGACTTGCAATTTGTCCCATATTTCTTTAGCAGAAACGCATGCAGATATTTTGTTATATTCAGAAATATCTAATGCACAATGTAGCATGCTTGTTGCTCTGCTATTGAGAGACATCGTTCTACAATCCTCGTCAGTAAACTCAGTTTTGAGTTTAGGCATTGTATGAAGAGTCTCTCCAATAACTATTTCTTTTGAGGGAATTTTAGGTCCTTCTTCTATAATTCTCCATAGATTGTAATCTTGTCCTTCGACGAAGATTTTCATTCTATTTTTCCAGTAGTTATAATTTGATCCATTGAACAATGGTGGTCTAGTATAAGAGTGTCCCTCAGAGTAGCTATTTGCTGCCATTGGATCAACTCTAGGAATTTAAGCCTTATAAAGAGAACGAGGCTCTGATACCAATTGTAGCTCGAGGTTTCAACCCAAGAGGGGGGGTGAATTGGGTTTTTAAAAACTTTTGCGGAATTTATAGAAGTTTATAAAAACTGATAAGCAACAAATAATTAATACAAGTAAAAAGCTGTAAATAAAGAGTTTAAGGAAAGAGGATGCAAACACAGTTATAGTGGTTCGGCAATATCGGATTCGTTCCGACCCTACGTCCACTCTCTTCAAGGAACTCCTTGAAGTAATCCACTAAGAAAACTTAGTCGCACAACTTAGCCGGGTGTTGCACAAACCGTACACAAGCAATTTACAGGAATTGCTTAAACCGAAAAATCCCCTTCCTTTCGGAAGTTTCCCCTTCCTCTCGGAAGTAATCTCTTTACAAAGATGGTGTAAAGTAAAAGGTAGAGAGACAACAAATGAAAGCTTATTACAACAGAAATGTCTCTCTTTCAAAGTAAAGCTTGAAGAAATGGCTCAATAAGATTATTTCAAAGCTTTTTGTGTTTCAAGAGTATAAAAACTTGATTATATGAGATCAACTCTTTTTGAATATGTGCTTCTTCTTCTTGAATGCTTTGCTGAATGGGTTTATATAGCAATCAATTAATATGGCCGTTTTGGACTTTAATTTGAAAAAGATTTACTTTAAAACGTTCAGATTTGGAGTCCAACGGTCATATTTTTGAACTACCAGTCGACTGGGTCGAGATACCAGTCGACTGGGTTTACTTGAAAAATACTCGTTTTCAGACCTTCTGGGTATCCAGTCGACTGGTATATATCATCCAGTCGACTGGGGACTTTCTGTCCATTTTACCAGTCGACTGGGTTGATTCATCCAGTCGACTGGGAAATTACTGGTCAAAGTACCAGTCGACTGGGTTGTTTGATCCAGTTGACTGGATTCCTTCTGACCTTTATACCAGTCGACTGGTATATGTACCCAGTCGACTGGGTTGTCTTCCAACCCAGTTTTTCTTCTGTTTTTTATTAAAAACATTTTAAAATTAATGGTTTTAGAAAAACCATTTGTGTTTGAGCCATTGAACAAGCTAATACAATGTATGAGTGAGACTTACATTGGTTCTAAACCTTAAGACCTATACTAGATCTTCAGTCTTCACTTGATACTTGATTTGGTTCGAGTTTTTGCACTTTGTTCCTTGGTTGAATGTGTTTGATCCTTAATACAACTTAGTTTAAACATGTTAGTTAAATAACAGTTGTGTTTTGCCATCATTAAAATACGGGCGAGGGTCAACAAGTATAGACAAATAACTGAAGGGAAAAGTGACGAACAAAAAGTGTACCACTCTCAAGGGAAGGCCCAAGACAGGGGGGGCAGAGACCTCGTCGAGCTAACGCCTCATTGTCATAGAGGACTTGGACGTCAATAGGTAAGCCCACTATTGCATCTACAGTCTCCTGCTCATAGGGGCGAAGACCCACCTTCTTTCACTTCCCGGTCCGATCTATACTCCAGGATCGAGAAAAGCCAAAGTCCTTATCCGACTGAACGAAGAAAAAATTCTTCTTCCATCTCTTAATGGATGAAGGTGTCTTCTGCAACAACTTTCTTCTCGGCCGAGTACTAAAAACTACCTAGCCAGTCTGACCGTGCCTACTAATGAGAAAGTGAGCTTTGAACACGTCCATAGTTAACGGTCTACCCACTGCCCCGCCAACGTAGAGGAAGGCTATGATCAGTCGCACCAAATTTGGTACAATCTGACATAGTGCGATACTGAAATATCGGAGGATACTTCGAAAAAAGGGATGGAGAGGGAACCGCAGCCCGGCTTGCATCTGATGTTCGTAGACGCAAAGCTGGTAAGGGGCTCGATCGGGAAGAACTTCACAGGCCCTCTCCCCCACTTTAGGCAACCAGAGAGTATACTCGTCTGGGATACGGTATGTCTTCCGAATCACCGCTAAGTCTTCTCCCTTGATCTGACTAGGGACCTCTATTGCGGCATAATGCCACTCCTCTCTCTCCTCCCCAGCTAAGGTCTCTCTAATCTCAGTCAATGCCCTATCCCTATCTGTCAATACTCTGACCTATTTGTCTTTCGAGGAGGGACTCCCTTCAGACCCAGAAAATTCCCCCGGAGGGATATATGGTACCAAGGCCCAAGGACCCGGAGACGGCCCGGTCCCTTCAGGGCGTTCTCCCCTCGACGAAGACGAGGATGTCTCCCCGTCCTCGGTACTAAAACTACTACGAGTACTTTTTATGCTACTTCTACTAGTACTGCTACCGCTAGGCCTATCGCGATAAATTTCAAATGAAGACATGAGTAAAGAGAAGGGCAGACGAACTCACCAAAGTCCGAAGAGTTTAGACTTAAGCGCCTCCTAAGCTTCCAACAGTTGGTGAAAGACAATTCCTCTTCACGACCTCAGCAAAACCACGAAGTGCTAACACCAAGACATATCTTAACAGTGAAGAAAAGACTGCGAGCGAGGACGAGGACTCTCAAGAACTTACTCGCTGCACTAGGGCGAGGACGAGGACTCTCAAGAAGTTACTCTCTAAACTAGCTAACTCAGATTGAAAGTGAATGAAGGGAGAAGAAACCCAAACCTCCTTATATAGGAAACAGAACACGATAAACGAGGACATTAAATGCGGGCGTAAAACCGAGAGTCCTTTGAGAGGCCCGAGGCAAACTCTCACACTTCCCCAAAAGACATCCCATTCCCTGAAGTTACCGTCGTTTTCCCTAAAAAGCCTTCTTAGTTCCCAAAGGAAAATCATCATTACTATGCTCTGTTGTTCACGCTAAAGCAGCCACGTGTCTCTCCCACCGCCACTACGAAGATGAAACACCATTCTCTTCAAGGTCCAAGGAGATTGATTGCTCCACTAGTCCTCGGACCCTTGGTGTTCTTGGCCGATGAGATGGATTGCTCCACGAGTCCTCGGCCCATTATCTTCAAGGTCCGAGGAGATGGATTGCTCCACAAGTCCTCGGCCCATTCTCTTCAAGGTCCAAGGAGATGGATTGCTCTACTTGTCCTCGGACCCATGGTGTTCTTGGCCGAGGAGATGGATTGCTCCACGAGTCCTCGGCCCATTCTCTTCAAGGTCCGAGGAGATGGATTACTCCACAAGTCCTCGGCCCATTCTCTTCAAGGTCCAAGGAGATGGATTGCTCCACTAGCCCTCGGACCCATGGTGTTCTTGGCCGAGGAGATGGATTGCTCCATGAGTCCTCGGCCCATTCTCTTCAAGGTCCGAGGAGATGGATTGCTCCACTTGTCCTCGGACCCATGGTGTTCTTGGCCGAGGAGATGGATTGCTCCACGAGTCCTCGACCCATTCTCTTCAAGGTTTGAGGAGATGGATTGCTCCACTTGTCCTCGGACCCATGGTGTTCTTGTCCAAGGAGATGGATTGCTCCACGAGTCCTCGGCCCATTCTCTTCAAGGTCCAAGGAGATGGATTGATCCACTAGCCCTCGGACCCATGGCGTTCTTGGCCGAGGAAATGGATTGCTCCACGAGTCCTCGACCCATTCTCTTCAAGGTCCGAGGAGATGGATTGCTCCACTAGCCCTCGGACCCATGGTGTTCTTGGTCGAGGAGATGGATTGCTCCACGAGTCCTCGGCCCATTCTCTTCAAGGTCCGAGGATATGGATTGCTCCACTAGCCCTCGGACCCATGGTGTTCTTGGCCGAGGAGATGGATTGCTCCACGAGTCCTCGGCCCATTCTCTTCAAGGTCCGAGGAGATGGATTGCTCCACTTGTCCTCGGACCCATGGTGTTCTTAGCCAAGGAGATGGATTGCTCCACGAGTCCTCGGCCCATTCTCTTCAAGGTCCGAGGAGATGAATTACTCCACTTGTCTTCAGACCCATGGCGTTCTTGGCCGAGGAGATGGATTGCTCCATGAGTCTTAGGCCCATTCTCTTCAAGGTCCGAGGAGATAGATTGCTCCACTTGTCCTCGGACCCATGGTGTTCTTGGCCGAGGAGATGGAATGCTCCACGAGTACTCGGCCCATTCTCTTCAAGGTCCGAGGAGATGGATTGCTCCACTTGTCCTCGGACCCATGGTGTTCTTGGCCGAGGAGATGGATTGCTCCACAAGTCCTCGGCCCATTCTTTTCATGGTCCGAGGAGATGGATTGCTCCACTTGTCCTTAGACCCATGGTGTTCTTGGCCAAGGAGATGGATTGCTCCACAAGTCCTCGGCCCATTCTCTTCAAGGTCCGAGGAGATGGATTGCTCCACTAGTCCTCAGACCCATGGTGTTCTTGGCCGAGGATATGGATTGCTCCACAAGTCCTCGGCCCATTCTCTTCAAGGTCCGAGGAGATGGATTGCTCCACTAGTCCTTGGACCCATGGTGTTCTTGGCCGAGGAGATGGATTGCTCCACTTGTCCTCGGACCCATGGTGTTCTTGGGCGAGGAGATGGATTGCTCCACAAGTCCTCAGCCCATTCTCTTCAAGGTCCGAGGAGATGGATTGCTCCACGAGTCCTCGGTCCATTCTCCTCCGCCTTAAAGTACATCTTCGACCCCGACATCATGTCTCCACAGATGAACAAATGCCAACCCAGTTATGCTACTTCCTTAACCACAGTGCTGCACTTAAAGAAGTGGGGGGCCTCTGATACTGCCAAAAAATACCCCTCCAATAAGAAGACGACGCGTGGATCCACTTAACAGCAGGTCTTTAGAAGACACGTGGACGATCCAGGACCGGGCAGCTCAGCCTCCAGGTCATAACCGCCCTACAGGGCCACTCGACCCCCACGTCATCACCGCCTTCCACGCCATCATTGCCCAACCAAGTTGGGTGTCAGGTCAGCAAACTACTCCAGACACGTAAATGGCTTATGATCAAGCCATCAAGGCCAAGCCCTAACGAATGGCCCCTAGCTATCCAACTGGGCCTTCTAGGCATCATTTCGAAACCAAGTTGGGATGTCAGGTGAGCAACCGCCATTGTATCTGGAGGGCTCCTAATCAAGCCAGCAAGGCAAAAGCCCTAGTGAATGGCCCCAGCCACCTAGTTGGGCCTCATAGGCATCATTACCCAACCCAGTTGAGGCATCGTATCGCTGCCGCTCTAGGCCCAATACTGCCTCTGAAACTCTATAAAAAGGACTTGGTAAGCATTCAAAACGAACGGATTCTTTTTCAACTTCCGATATATACACTTGATTTTGCCCTAACTTAAGCATCGGAGTATCCTCGGAGGCATCCCCTCCGTCGACCCCATATCCACTCTCTTTCCCTATGCAGGTACCTCCGCAGTCCGACCTCCAGCTCAGTAATGCACATATTTGGCATCAACAAGAACCTCGGGCTTTATAGCCCATGATGTCATTGCCAAACTTCAGATAACTCATAGGGAGCTTTATTTCAGGCGTTCTTCAACAAAGCAATAAGAGAATTGATTTGAGACTATCGATCCAAGTTGATTTATCAAAGAAATCAGGTCTTGATTCATTCCCAAGATTCCAGTAGTGTTACTACTGCCTTGTTTGGCATTATTATTAAAACTTTGGCTCCAATGTGTGCAACCAAACGGTACATCATTCACGATTGTATATGCTTCATCATTGGACTTGAAGCTGAAGGTTTACCATGAAGCAACTCCTTTGACTATGGTTGATCCGACGCCGTATTTGAGTTCGTAATGACATTCCCCATTAGTGCACACGTAGCACACGTAACGCTTACATAAAGAATTATTGCACGGGACCTTCCGGTATGTGCTGGATTTCTTAGGATCAAAGATTTCTTCTTTCTGGGGAAAACATTGTTGGCATGGTTGGCATTGTGTCCAGATTTGGCCTCCACCTGTATCTAAAGTTAACAAGTACATTTTTCTCGGCATACCAATCTCTAATCTAACCATGTAAATGAATTTATCAGTGTAAACATATAAGGATGCATCATATCAGGCAACATAGTTTTGTTATTTGTTGTGATAGTTGATGACAAATAGGAAGCTCTCAATTTAGAGATTTTTACGTAATTTTTCACTCTTTCAAAGAAAGTGAGGTTTCCTGGGTAGAAAGGGGATTCAGGTGAATCTCTATGGATAACTTTTAGGCTGAAACTAGTTGAGTTACTAGAAGAAGCAGCTACTGCCAATTGGAATTCAATGGCAGCTATGAAGGAAAAAAAGGACATAACAACTGCGAAAGCCTGAAATGTTTTCATGTCTAGAAATTAAGGATGAAGGTGATAAAGATGTTGCTTGCTATTTGTTTGGATACTGATTTATACATGCTTAAATCAGTATCACTTAAATTCATTCAGTACTCGAGCATCATCGTAATTATCTTATGAATCTTCTTATATTATATTAATAAATTTGATATCTACAGTTCACTTTTTAGATATACTATTACTTTTTTTACTAGTTTATATATGCTATTACTGGCAATTTAATTATCTATATTTATAAATATTATTTTCTTTTTTTGAGTAATTTATATATACTATTATTGGCAATATAATAAATTTGATATCTACGCCAATTTAATTATCTATATATATATATATAAATACTATTTTCTTTTTTGAGTAATTTATATATACTATTAATGGTTGTTTGTTAGGAAAATTAATAAATGACATATTTTCATACTGAATATAGCCATTTAATTAACCATACAGTGCTGTTAATGTGTTGGATCAACTTGAATATTTTCACTTTTAGGAAAGTTAAATACTGCTTGCAAAATGTTGTAGTTTCAGTTTATAATTGTCAAAATGTTTTTGCAACAGTTTTTGATAAAACTGACCAAGATCAAAAGTTCAAACACACTGCAGAGGATGTAAATTTTCAATCCCGCAAATAGTATACTATATGATAATTTATTTCATAAAACATGACTATTTTAAATCCAAGAAGAATAAATATTATCCAATTAGAACAAGGAATTTGGGTGTGTCTGTGTAAAGACGGGGAAGATAACATTCTTAAATTCTAGTATATTTTTACAATATCACGTTAATTGTATGTAAACATGGTATTTAACTCCTTCAAAAAGATTGTATTTAATTCAGTTGGGTTGTTCCCTTAGAAACCAAATCAATGAGGCAAACAAGGTTTTCACTTTTGTTTGTGTAAACTCTTCTCTTTCTGCCCAGTTTCTTGGCCACCAAACACATAACCAATGTTTTATGAGAAGTAATCATATACCTACTGGGTTTCAATTGAATTTTATTAAATCTCGAAGAAACATCAATCTGGGTATCTCATCAGCAGGAAAGAAAGTTAGATGCCAAAGTGCATGTCTCTCAGTAAAATTATAAACGAGTTTCAAGGGCATATTAGGGCTCAAAGGAACAAACATGCAAACCCCAAAACAGGACAAGTCCACCCTCATTAGTATTTAGTATTTACAATATAGATAGAGAGAGTAGCAGTTGCTGAGAACTGAACTTGGGGAGATAAACTTTAAAGAACTCCGAGATGTTGTCAGAGAAAGAACGCGGTTACATCACCTGCTCAGGCGCCCACTGAATATATATATACTCGCAAGCTTAATTTTGCCCTTCCAGTTCCACAATTCATTCACGCTCAGCCATCTCTTTCAATCCCACAATTTCATTTAGCATCTCTCCCCCTCTCTCAAGGAGTTGAGAGTTATAATTTAGCTTTAATCAGATTGGGTAGCCATTGAGGGCTCTGTTTTTAGAGATCTTTTTTCTCTTTTTCAACACAGTTTGGTCTGTCTCAGCTTTCTCTAGAGGGGTACGTTTCTCTCTCTCTCTCTCTCTCTTTTGGTGTTTCATTGTTTTATTTCTTTATTTGATTTTCTTTTGGGTTCAATCTTTTGTTATAATGTTTGATTGTTATCTGGGTTAATCAATTTGTTAGCAACATTATGACTGGATTTTGATAATTTTATTTGAGAACTGATTCTTTGAATTAT
This sequence comes from Bretschneidera sinensis, assembly GCA_023935145.1. Classification (NCBI taxonomy): domain Eukaryota; kingdom Viridiplantae; phylum Streptophyta; class Magnoliopsida; order Brassicales; family Akaniaceae; genus Bretschneidera; species Bretschneidera sinensis. The sequence goes on along the minus strand of CM043698.1, from coordinate 144,766,110 downwards.
TAGCCCAATTTCACATTTAACTCTTTATACGGGATTGGTGGCACCAGAATTTAAAAAGAAGAAATCGAAGAAGAAGGAGAGATGATTGGATTGCAACAGAATTTATATGATTCACTTTTCAGGCCAATTTATGGATTCTTTCTTTTTTGGTCATTGATGGCCACCTGTTTGGTTGATGAGAAAGCTAGGGCGTTAAATTTTGGGGAAAGTTTTGTGTGTTGATGTTAGCTTAATAGATGGTAGTTTCAGAAGAACCTAAATAAAGAAGTCCTAAAATCCAAGTTTTGAATTTTTTTAGTCCTGTGGTTCTAATATTTTCCAGTGACAATGTGGTGGAGTAAGCTAGCCATGTTTTTTTGGATTGTTTACCAAGTTATGTCCCATAAATCACTGTCTCTCCATTTACAGTTTCTTGTTTTGATCTTGAATTGTTTAGTGGATGTGCGACCTCCTTACTAATTTGTGCTTTTTAAGGACATAGTGAGGTGAATATACTCCATGATCTCAGTTCTTTTCGAAGCACTTGTCCTGGTTTTGTTTATTTGCCTGGATGGGAATTTTCTTTTGATTGATTAGAAGGAAATGATCTCCAGGTTCTCTGTATAGGCTATAGTGTGCTAGATAAGGATTGAGTGGTAATTTTTTCTTCTTCTGGATATATAAATAAAAGTGGGCTAGCTGTTTAGGTTAAACAGCAAAGAATACAAATAAAATGTCTCCTGGTTTTGAAAAAAGTTAGAATATGTTAATCAGAATATTTAACTTGAAGGAACTGATTTTTCCCCACAAGTTGAAGACGGGTAATAAAATCAAAGTATTTTCTCTTCACCCTAAAGGGTTACAAGGAATTATTTTCATCTTTCAGAATTTAAAGGTACTTCTTTTGCATTAACTGTTTTGACACCTGATCTTGTAAGAGAACCCAGATGAGTTCATTTTTTTTTTAAGATATTGAGAATTAATGATGTTGCCGAAAAATAAAGTAATTGTTACCCTTGTTATTTTGGTTAAAGAGGAAGGGGCCAGTTTTTTTATTCTTTTTTCCTATGACTTGTCAATTGAGTAACGTTTGCGTTTCTCTTAAGTTTTATCTATTCGGAGCCAGTCTTGGCAGTTGACATTTCTTTATCTTAGAGTCACTTTCCAAATTTTAACATTTAGTACTTTTTCCCCCTCTGATCTTATTTAATTCAAATAGATGCTTAGGAAATTATCTCTGGTTTAGGAGGGCGGTATGGTCAACCTTTGATCATAGGAAACATCTTGATTGTGGTGATCATGCATATAACACCATTTTTTTTTTTCACTCTGGTGAATGCGTTGTTCATGTTACTTATGTTAAGATATCATTCTGTGTGTGTGCACTCATGTATGTTCTTACATAAAACTCAAATGGACATGGTTACCTTAAACTTTTCACCCCAGAGTATATTACCCTTCTCTTTATCAAGCATGTTAACAAAGTGTGTTATTCAATGTTTTCCAGTCAGTAAATAGGTGAGTGTGTTGCTTACTGACAGATCCTAAAATCTTCATTTTCCTACCAGGTTGCATAGCTATGGAACAAATCTTCATTGGGCCTGATTCTCGCTTTGAATCTGATGGAGATGTCTCACTCAAGCAGAATGGAGTCCCATCTCAGTTTCAGGAGTCCCAGAAAGTGACAGTGGCTACTTGGAATGCAACATTTGCTTAGAATCAGCACAAGATCCTGTTGTCACCCTCTGTGGTCACCTATACTGCTGGCCATGCATTTATAAGTGGCTGCATGTCCAAACCTCTACCGATGCTGACCAGCAGCAGCAGAACTGTCCTGTGTGCAAGGCTAACATTGCCATCACTTCACTGGTTCCCCTGTACGGCCGTGGCATGTCTTCTTCTGAATTTGAATCCAAGAAATATGACTTGGGTATGATCATACCCTGTAGACCCCATCCTTTTGGTTTGAACAATTTGATTACTTCTACTTCAGCATCTAATTTGCGTCCAAGCGAGCGACTTCATCAGATTATTTCCCATCCGCAATCTCAATCATTTCATCACCATCAATACTTCCCTCATCCTCATGGAGGTTACCCAGCGATGACATCAACTAGTCTTGGTGGTTCAGCAATGGAAAGTTTCTTCAATCCAACGATTGGGATGTTTGGAGAGATGGTCTATGCGAGGATATTTGGGAGCGAGGACACAAGTTTGTTTGCTTATCCTTTCCAGACTCCATACCATTTCATGGGTAGTAACAGTCCTGTGACGAGAAGGCAGGAAATGCAGTTTTTTAAGCCCCTTAATGGGGTATCCATCTTTCTTTTTTGTTGCATTATTCTGTCTTTTCTTGTTTTGATTGATTATGTTAGCTTTCTTTTTGATAGTTGTGATGTAGAAAGCTATTAGAAATGATGCACAGACATACAAGCAAATTAGAAAGTTTGCTGGAAATTCATTAGACTATTTTCGAGAGGAGAGTGAGAGGAAGAAAAGTGAAAGGATGAAAAAAATAAAATGATAGAAAAATATTCATGACGATGAAAAACTAAAAGAAAAGGAAATAGTTTTTTTTTTTCCATTTTGTTTAGTAAATTAGAAAAATGAGAGTAAAGAAAATGCAAATAGTGTTATTTTTACCATTATATCTTTCATAATGCTATTTTGAGGGATTAACTAAAGATAAATGTGTAAAATAATATTATCATTTTCTATTCTCAAATCCTTCCAATTTGAAAGGATTGAGAGGGTTATGATCTGACAAACGTAGTTGCGATGCGTCCCGAGACAATACGGTTTGAAAACACTCTGCCGCCGTCTCTCTCCCTTCTTTCTCCTCTCTGCCGCCGTCTCTATCCTTCTTCCCTCTCTCTCACGGCCATGATTCGTTCGTCCTCCTCTCTGATAAGACCTGGCATCGTCACTCCCAAATCCTAAAGGAGTTTAGATTTTGCTTTATTTGAGCTACACAGCTTTATTCAGGAGTAGTGGTTCAATGGTAGGGTACAAAGAGGAAATTATAGCCGTTGATGATATGGAGCAACCATCATCATCCCACGGCTACAAACTGGTGCCATGGTTGACATGGGACGAATGGGAGTTCATCAGAGAATCTCTCTTCTCTTCTTCTGCAGTTTAGGTCGCATCTGCTCTCGAAAGAGTCAGACTCATTGTACATTAGTTAGAATATGAAAAAATTTCTTATCAAATACTTATCTCGCGTTTGGTTGCTAAGAAAGCACAGGACAATCCCATACTTTGAATAAAATCCCAAACTTTTGCTGCTTCTGTCGCTAAATGTTAGGAAAAAAAAAGGATTACTGGGTCGAAGCTAACACACAACTAAAGCGAAATGAGAAAAATGAAGATAAACAAGACACAAATATTTTACGTGGAAAAACCCCGAACAAGTTGGGGTAAAAACCACGGGCAAGTGTAGGAGGATTTCACTATTGTAAAATAGGGATTACTACACCTTCTCTCTGATTACAATGAGATAACAATTGTCTAATCTCTATTGTAATAGGAGAAACAACTCTCTCACAAAATCGGAAAAATATTACTTACAAAGAAGGAACAAATTTTCCTCTCTAAGTAGTAACTCTCACACTCTCTAATACACTTCTCTTGATTTTGTGATTGCATTTCAAAATAAGAGCAAATGGGGTTTATATAGGCTTAACATGGGTTGGTGGAAGTTAGGCAAAAATTAGGCAAGAAGTTAGGCATCTCCATTGTTAACCAAAAATAGTTGGTGGCCTACTTCCTCCATTGTTGACAATTTTCCTAAGTTAGACACCTCCATTTTTGACAAAAAATGGAGTGGTTTATTTCCTTAACAATCTCCCACTTGAAGACTGATTTCAATCTGTCTTCACACCTCGATCTATGCAACAGATCTTTCATAATCCTTCCATCCTTCCTCACTTGCCAAATCCATGCTTGCTTACGTTTCCGCTAGACCACATGAGGATCTACACCATTTAAACTTGTCAGTGTTGATTGGCTTGGTCATAACATCTGCTAGGTTCTCGTCGGTGTGAATCTTCTGCATATCCACACTACCTTCTTCCACTACTTCTCGAACGAAGTGATACTGAACCCTTATGTGCTTTGTCCGTGAATGAAAAGCTGGATTCCTTGCAATGTGCAAGGCACTCTGACTGTCACAAAACAGAATAATCTTCTCCTGCTTGTGCCCGAGCTCTTCCAATAACCTTTGTATCCAAACTGCTTCCTTGCAAGCTTGTGTAGCTGCCATGTATTCTGCTTCCGTTGTAGATAGAGCCACAACCGTCTGCAGTTTAGAAACCCAGCTTACAGCTCCTCCTGCAAGTGTAAACACATAACCTGTAGTAGATTTGCTTTTATTGAGATCCCCTGCAAAATCTGAATCAACATAGCCTCTGATAGTAAAATCTGATCCTCCGTAACATAATGCAGCATCTGAGGTTCCTCTGATGTACCTCAAAACCCTCTTCACAGTATTCCAATGCTCTCCATCAGGATTCGCCATAAATCGACTAACCACTTCCACTGCTTGTGCAATGTCTGGTCTTGTACAAATCATAGCAAACATTAAACTTCCCACTACTGATGCATACGGTACTCGAGACATCTCCCTCCTCTCTTCTTCATTGCTAGGACACATACTTGAGGATAACTTGAAATTAATAGGAAGTGGGGTAGAAATTGGCTTACTATCTTGCATGTTGAAACATTGCAAGATCTTGTTGAAGTAGTTCTTCTGGGAAAGCCAAATGTTCTTGTTATTTCTGTCTCGGTGAATCTACATCCCTAGAATCTTGTTTGCTGGTCCCAAGTCCTTCATATCAAACTCCCTAGCCAACTGTGCCTTCAATTTTTGGATTTGATCTCTGTTGGGGCCTGCTACCAACATGTCATCCACATACAACAACAAGATAATGAAATCATTATCACCATCAAACCTTTTGAAGTACGGACAATGGTCTGAACTGAGTCTGTTGTATCCAAGGCTAATAATGAAGGAATCAAATCTCTTGTACCAACACCTCGGCGCCTGTTTAAGACCGTATAGAGATTTGTTCAACCTGCAAACCAAGTTCTCCTTTCCTGTTTTAGCAAAACCTTCTGGTTAGAGCATATATATTTCTTCTTCAAGTTCTCCATGAAGAAATGCAGTTTTCACATCCAACTGCTCCAGATGTAAGTCAAACGTAGCACACATAGCCAGGACTACTCTGATTGTTGTAAGCCGAACCACCGGGGAAAATATCTCATTGAAATCAATACCTTCTTTCTGAGCGATTCCCTTTACCACCAGTCTTGCACGAAACCGTTCCACTTGATCATTGCTATCCCGCTTGATCTTGTAGACCCATTTGTTACCTACGGCTTTTCTCCTATGTGGCAATGGTACTAGTTCCCAAGTCTTGTTCTTGTGTAGAGCTTCAATTTCTTCCTGCATTGCTGCCATCCACAAAGACACATCTGAGCTACTTGTAGCTTCTTGGAAAGTTGAGGGCTCTCCATCCTCTGTTAAAAGACAGTATGCAACATTGCTCTCAGTGACAAACTCTGAATGCCAAGCTGGCGGCCTTCTCTCACGAGTTGACCGACGAGCTTCTGGAGTTTCGGACTCGACTGGTTCTTGTACCTTGTGCTCTGGTGCTGCTTCAGTAGAAACTGGAGTTTCTTGTACCGGATTATTTTCCACCTGTATTGTTGTAGTCTCTGAAACCTCTTTTGACGTGCTATCGTCTTCATCTTTTTGTAGTAGTTGATCTTCTGCAAAGATCACATCCTTGCTGACAACAACCTTGCGGGTAGTGGGATCCCATAGGCGATACCCCTTTATTCCGTCAGCATACCCCAAGAATATACACCTCCTAGATTTCGGATCCAACTTCGTTCTTTCTTGGGCATTGTACATCACATACGCAGGACATCCAAAAGAATGTAAAGTAGAGTAGTCTGCTGGCTTACCAGTCCACATCTCCATCGGCGTCTTTAAATTAATTGCTGTTGATGGCGATCGATTTATCACATAACAGGCGGTTTTGACTGCTTCTGCCCAAAAAGAGTTGGGTTGACCTGCAGTTCTCAACATAGCTCTCATCCTTTCTGTAAGAGTTCTATTCATCCGCTCTGCCACTCCATTTTGTTGAGGCGTGTATGTGATTGTGAACTGTCGTTTGACACCTTCCCGCTTACAAAGAGCAAAAAACTCGCCGTCTGTGTACTCTCTTCCATTATCTGTCCTTAAACACTTGATCTTTTTCCTAGATTCAAGTTCCACCCGCGCTTTGAAGTTTTTGAATACCGGAAATACATTTGACTTCTTCTTGATTGGATACACCCAACATCTCCTGGAGTAATCATCAATGAAAGACACAAAGTACTTTGCTCCTCCTAGGGACATTTCTGGTGACTCCCATACATCAGAATGAATCAAGTCTAGAATACATTTACTCCTAGCATCAAATCTGCTAAACTTCAATCTATGCTGCTTACTTGTAACACAATGCTCACAGAAAGGTAGATTTACCGATTTGAGCCCTGGAAGCAGCTTTCTATCGGAGAGAATCTTCAAACCTCGTTCCGAAATATGGCCTAGTTTGAGATGCCACATCATCGTCGACTCTTCTCCCTTGCTGGTTGGCGCGACACACGCATCAGCTTCCTGTAGTGTTTCTCCTTTAAGCATGAATAGATTCGCATCGATCTTTTCTGCCTTCATAACCACAAGCGCACCTTTGACAATCTTCATGATCCCATTTTCAACATGGGTCTTGCATCCAAGACTATCTATTTGTCCCAAAGACAATAGATTCTTTTGCAGACCATTTACATGTCGTACCTCCTGAATAGTGCGAACCGTACCATCAAACATCTTTATCTTGATAGTACCAATACCAGCGATCTCCAAAGCATGATCATCACCCATGTGTACAGAACCTCTTGAGATTGGTTCATATTTGTGGAACCATTCTCTCCGAGATGTCATGTGCCATGTTGCTCCTGAGTCTAGTAACCAGACGTCAGCGAACTGCTTTCTGCCTCCAACTACCGTTGTTGCCTCGCTATATAGAACTTCACCATCATCTGAGGCACTTGCTACATTCCCTTGAGCATTTGATGACTCAGGGACTCCACTCTTCTTTGTGTACCAACAATCTTTCTTGACATGCCCTTTCTTGTCACAGTTGTAGCACTTGAAATTCTTCTTACTTTTTGATTTTGATCTACCATGATTCTGACTCCCACTGGGGCCACGTTCTGTTGATCTTCCTCTCGTCATCGTCAAAGCTTCCGCTTGCTGTGAACTTGCATGTCTGTCTTCCTTGTTTTTGCGCCTTGTTTCTTCTTCCAAAACAGCAGCTGCAATTTCATCGAAGGCTAGATAGTCCGTGAGGATGTTGTTCATCAAGTTGATGATGAGTTGATCATACGAGTCAGGTAGACTTTGTAGTAGAAGCTCCGCACGTTCAGATGCCTTTATTGTGTAACCCATCGATGTAAGTTGTGAAAATAAAGTATTTAAAATGTTAATGTGGTCGGTCACCGACGTGGATTTCGTCATTCGAAGAGTGTAAAGTCTTCTCTTTAAGAAGATCTTATTGTGTAGTGACTTGGCCTCGTACAGTCTTATTAGAGTATCCCAAATCTCCTTTGCAGTCTTCTTTTCCGCCACACTAGATAACACTCCATCGGCTAGTGCTAAGTGCAGATCGGCAATTGCGATGCCGTCCATCTCGTTCCACTTGCTGTCATCAGTGATCTCTGCGGGTCTTTCTTCAATTGCTGCCAAACAATTGTCTTTTCTCAAAATTGCCTTAATCTTCATTTTCCGTAACGAGAAATTACTCCCGTTAAACTTCTCAACATCAAACTTTGTTGTAGTTGACATTTCGTTCACAACGATCTGCTTCACACCCCTCAACCAATAGCTCTGATACCACTGTTAAGAAAAAAAAAAGGATTACTGGGTCGAAGCTAACACACAACTAAAGCGAAATGAGAAAAATGAAGATAAACAAGACACAAATATTTTACGTGGAAAAACCCTGAACAAATTGGGGTAAAAACCACGGGCAAGTGTAGGAGGATTTTACTATTGTAAAATAGGGATTACTACACCTTCTCTCTAATTACAATGAGATAACAATTGTCTAATCTCTATTGTAATAGGAAAAACAACTCTCTCACAAAATCGGAAAAATATTACTTACAAAGAAGGAACAAATTTTCCTCTCTAAGTAGTAACTCTCACACTCTCTAATACACTTCTCTTGATTTTGTGATTACATTTCAAAATGAGAGCAAATGGGGTTTATATAGGCTTAACATGGGTTGGTGGAAGTTAGGCAAAAATTAGGCAAGAAGTTAGGCATCTCCATTGTTGACCAAAAATAGTCGGTGGCCTACTTCCTCCATTGTTGACAATTTGCCTAAGTTAGACACCTCCATTTTTGACAAAAAATGGAGTGGTCTATTTCCTTAACACTAAACAATGAAAAACTGAACTCAGATACTCATATGATTCTATTAGATTAATGTATATATTTGGGGTTCAGGTGCCAAATAGTGAAAATTCATATTCAAATTTCTGATAGATTTAATTTTTGTTGTTTTTTTTTTTTATAAGTAGATTTAAATTTCATTGTTGCTTCTTGTTTTATATCTTTTCCCAAGTAACCATACTGTACATTTTATATTTATTTCTTTTTCCTTTTTTAATTCTTTCTTTTTCTGTTTTTAGATATCAACATGGTGAAGCAGAGGATGTATACCAGCTGCAGTTGATATCACTGCTTCGATCATTGAAATTCAGCAAAATGATGGTTTCATCAGGTATCATATGGCCCAATTTTCATTTGAAGGTTTTTTTATTGATAAATATATATTAAGGCTTTTAGAATTATTTGAATTTGATTGCATTACATCTTTGTTTTTTTGGGGTTAATAGTAGGGAGAAACAACCTGTTGATGCTTTATGTTCAGAGCATTTGCTGCAAATGCTATATTGCATGGCGATGGTGAGGTGAGAATCCTTATTTTGTTGGTTACTAATGACATTGTCACCAACTCATCATGTTCTCAAACTTTTACTACTCAACAGTAGAATGCATGTATAAAAAGTGTGCAGCCATAGCTGCTTTGGGGGTGCTCGTCTGTATTTTCCTGTTAACATATTCCTCATTTGTCTCTCATATAAGTTACACTTATGTTCACCATATAAGGTATCAATTTTGAGTTGGATTACTCCAAAGTACTAAACTGAAAAGCATATGGTAATGTCCTCCCACTTTGTTTTCAATCTATAAAAATAAGCCTTTTATCAATTTATGTTATGGACTGGTTTCACCCAATTCAAACTTAATGTTTCACTTGAGCTATCAACATGGTTAGGGCATTCTTTCAAAGAAAATTAGATTTTTTTATTTATTTTTAAAGTTTATGTAAGATAAAGAAGACAAGGAGTTGCTTAGTGGGTATTTGATGAATCAGCGCTACAAAAAATAATTAATCTTTTCAAATAAAATAATTGACTTCCCTTGGCTTTATTGGGGGCAGCGCCTGTACATGCTTCATGCTTATGAATGTTGCATAAAGTGTGTGCCTTCATATTTTTGTCTTCCAAGAGTGGATTATAAGATTTGGTGTCTGTTCAGGTGGCGTGATAGTATTCTAGGATAGGCTTTTCCTTTTGTATGTGTGCGTGCACATGCCTGGGGGTTAGTGGAGGGTGAAAATCGTGAAATATTTTGATGGCTGTGAACCTGTGAAAAATGTTCAATGGTCATACATGTTACTTAGTGGTTGCGTACTTCTCTCCGCAAATTTTATGGTTTAATGTATTGCCTCAAAGTGAATTGCCATGCCAATTTTTTTACCACAATTGACAGAACATTGTACATGTTATTGAGGCGAGGCGCTGGGGAGGTCTCAAGATAATCTGTACAAGTGGATTGTTTTTGCCCCGTTGCCTCAAACTGGGGTTTTGAGTGCTTTGTGGTGTCAATGGGCTAATTTTGTATCGGTCATGCCTGGATTAAACCAATGCTTTTCTTTATTACACACTTAGAGTCTGTTGATAAGGTCTAGGAAAAGAAAAGGGAGGAAAAACTAAGAGGAAGGGTGCAGTTGTATTGATCACAAGAATAAATTCCATTTTGGAATTAATAGGAAAATTGTGAGAGGAGGCAGCCTTGTGTGTGGACTGTGATTGGTGATTTCTATTTCGTACTCGGTGTATTTGTTATACCATTTGAGACACTTTTTAGAAGGGTCAGCATAACTAGTGGCAGCAAAAGAGGAGACTTTAGGAAATTTGAGAGTTGAAATCTCTTATCGGCAAACAAACACATTAGTACATAGGGGCCGATTCTTAGTGACAAGAACGATGTTGTTTGTAGACAACAGAACTTATTAACATCGAGTACTCTTAACATTCATATCATCATCCTCAAGGTCAAATCAGTACTTGCTGCACTTCTGCTCATTTTTAGTTCGAAATTGGCTTTTGCAATTGTCATCTCAGCTATAGTGGGGTTAAGATTTTTGATACCATGCGAATGCTATAAGCGGAAATAATTCGGCATTTTTATTTTTGATTGAGAGTTAACATTTGATGGCTGTCTAAGAGAACCTCCAAATCTAGGCATTAATGATAGAGCTGGGAATTGCTCATTTGTTGCCTTCGAGAATATACTGAGAAAGTTCTTGAGGCCATTGTTGAAAGTCTTGGCTAAACTAGCGCACGACATTATAAAGAGAATAATCAACCAGCATTTTGGATATAGGTACAATAATCATGAATCCTCATTAATTTATAGATTTTGTGTATGATGTGTAAAAGATTGAAAAGTTCTAGAGGTTTGCATGTAGAGGCTAAGAATAATGAACTCTTTACTATCATGATTCTTATTCACAATTCAAACTTTTATTGCATAATGCCTAAGATAAAATTGATGTTTTAATGCCTAAGATACCGATTCTGGGTTTGCAAATTTTAATGCTTTGCTCATTCTGATCTGGGTTTATAAACCAACACACTTTGAAGGCATCAACTTGCCTGAAGATTTAGGCCACTGTTTTCTGTGTTGCAGTAGTGTCTTTTTTTATATGTTGTCTTGCAGTAGTATCAAGTAGTCTCTACCTTTTTGTTGTAATTTTCTAATTGTATATAGATTATGTCTGATGCTTGTTCTCTTGATCTGTGCAAAAGCTTATCATTGCCCAATTTATCACAAAGAGTTTACATACCACGAGTATGATCAGTCACAAAGAGTTTACATTAGCATTTGTTAGTTCCTAAACACCTGGTAGAGAAGCTTTATTCATCTGAGCCTTTTGTGAGAGCTCAATTTGCTTCTCTTTAAAATTTGTTATCTATGTTTGGTGTTTTTGTTCATTGTGCTGGCCTGGTTTCATTTGGACTCTGTGATGCGTATACTCGACTGAAAGATATCATGGAGACATTACCCAGGGTAAGGCTTTTACAGTTGCAGTAAGCATTCTTTTTTTTTTTTCCCCTTCTAATAATTAAAGGCTCTTTGTGTCACTGCTGAGAAAATGAAGTAAAAGAGAAGAAAATGTACATTTCTTTTACAATCTTCCTAGACCCATATTGCGGAATGGTTCATGGCTCAGTTTAGTGTGATTGAAAGTTCAAGTTTTTCTCTTTTATTTTCTTAAACATATATATTCTATTTTTTTGCATATTGCTTTCATTGATTTCTATGTATATTTTTTTTACATATTTATAAGAAGAATGAGGGTGGCATGTAGATGGTTCCTTTTGTTTATATATATATATATATATATATATATATATATATATATATATATATATGATCTTTACTTTATTAAAAAAAAAAGGAAGAATAAGAGTCGCAAGGCACTCCCAGAAAGCAATGAGCAGAAATGATCTAGGATTGTTGGCAATGATTAAACATGTGCAAAAGAAATTTGAAATTGTTGCATCTCTTTCTTTCTCCAAGTGGATGACAAGAATAGATTAGATTGTTTGATAAGTCAAGAAGAAGAAAAATAGCTAGAGATGATAGTATTAATGGTGCCAGGCAGCTTAACTAGTAAAGTCTCTTTTTTCTTGTCATACAAATTAATAAAGCCTTGTCATGCTTATTAGTTCTATCTGATCTAGAGATGTTATATTAATTACTAAAATATATACTTCGCACAAGAAATGTTGTATTTATCAGAATACAACATTCGTAGCTCTTTTATAATTGTAGACCAAGCAAGTGGTAATTTAGGGTGATCTACAGCTTGTAGCAGCTTTCTAAATCAACTTTTAATTGTTTATGCTCTCTCTCTCAGTTGTAAAGCTCAGTTAATGTACCAGAACTAAAATTGCTTCTGGCCTTCTGCAGGTAATGTTGTGTTTCAAAAAAGTTAGAACTTGCATGCAAAATATCTGTTCATTATCATCCATGTCATTGACTTTAAAAAAATGATGCTTCCTCTGTCATGATCTTTCGGAGTTTTGTATTAATTGAATGATCAAGGTCTGAAAACAGAGTATCTAAAAACAGAATTATGTTGTCACTATCTGCACTAGGTTTTCAATTGTCAGTATCTGCACGAATAAGCTCCATAAATCCATATTAAACTTGGGAGAGCAAATAGTAAAAGGAAAAGAGAGGTGAAGCAAGACCATCAACTATGAGGAAGAGGTCAGCAAAGTGAGGTGCAAAAATGTAGGCAATTGTCAAAACACTTGTAATCTTTAAGTTGGATAATATGGCAAGTGGGGTGATGTAATACTCACTGAAATATGTTTTTTGTAATGGTCAGTGCATTGAAATTCTCTTTTGTAATGACTGAACTGCACTTGTAAGGACTACATTATCTATTTTTAATGAAATTACCTTGATTTACCTTTAACTTTTGCACTTGTAAGTGCAGTGTTCTTTATTGGATCAAGTATACTTGTTTTGTCTAGTGCGATCGCAGTTGGTATGGAACTTGTAATTGAATGCGGAAATATTTCAATAAGTTGAGAAAGCTTGAATGAGAAAGAACATTGATAAATAACATTAAGGTATGTTACATTAAGAAAAAAGATGATCTAGATTATTAACAATTTATCAAATTGTGAAAGTTGAGTTGTATTTATTATTTTAATTTTTGAGACTTTATTTAACAAACAAACATACATGATATGGAGAGGAGAAGGATTTGAGCATTTTTTATCTATGGTATATAAAAAATATTGAAAATTTAAAAATAGAATAATATTAACTATTTTCAAGTATTTGGTGTGTGTGTTAGAAAAATATATTTAGTAAATATGAGAAATAAAATTAATATAAATTTCAAATTTAAACTCAAAGCCGAAAACAGTTACAATAAGATATATTTAAACAGTTTTTTATTTTCAAAACAATTTTCAAAATAGAATTAAACAATATTTCACCGTTTTCTATTTTTGGAAACAGTTTTCGAGTTACAGTTATCCAAATATGTTTTCCTCATAAAACATTAGAAAACTGTTTTCAGTTTTCATTTTCGAAAACAGTTTTCAAAAATTGAAAATGAAAAACTGGTACCCAAACATATCTCGCTTTTCATTTGACTCGTATGGTTTATTTTGTGATAAAACATAAATTGTTCTTTGCTCCATTGACAAAGAAGGTGACAAAACTGTTCAATTTACCAAAAAAAATTCCTAAGGGTGAATTGTTTGTTATAGAGAGGTTCCAAATATTGGTCTTTTTTTTTTTAGTCAAAATCAATTGTGAGCTTCTTTTACTCACGAGTTTCAAACAAATGTTTTGTCCCTTTTATCTGCTACTTAAGTCATCAGTCACTGCATTCTTATTTTGGTCATGCTGGTTGAGTTGCACAGTCTGATGATCACTTCTTAGTTTGCAATGCTTTTGATAGATATCTATGTATCAAACGGTACTTTAAATTGGACGAGAGAAAAATGAGAAGAAATAATAAAATGATTGATGTTTTTTATCTTTTGTTTGGTAAAAAAAGTGAAAAATGAGAGAAAATAAGAAAAAACAAAAAATAAAATTGTTTATTTTTAAAAGAAAGTAAACATTGAAACAATCACATATTAGTCTAGTGATCATGAAAACACATAACCAGTTAGAAAGAAAAATCATTTAGAAGTTGATGCTGTGTATGGTTTTACAGATTTTACCCTTTGCCTCACCTTGATCATGGTTTGTTTAAGCCATTCTCTTTTCATATAATATTTTGCTAATTTCAGACGAATATTAATTGCTTTATTTCATGATCATAAAGAATGTAATTCTCAATAAAGATGGACAAAGCGGACAGGTAAAATCTGAAGAGAGAGAAAGAAAGAGAATTGCTGGAAGAAGATAGAGAGAATACTTCCCACATGCTTCACATGTGTGGATTCCAGGCAATAATAACCGGTCCCCAGTCAAAAACTCAAAATTGGTATATTGCAGACGATGTAATAGTACAGTTGTGTTTAGACATTGATGGTTCTCTTCTTGGTCTTGGTGCCAGGATGGCTTGCTTTGGTCGCCCATTACAACCAGTAGAGATAGAGGGTCTACCTTTTAGAGTGAGGCTGAGCATGGCCATTGACAGATATTGGATCTTAGTGACCTGCAAGTTCCAGTTGCCTTTACATATACAAACAGCATTACAAATTAGGTGTCAACATTTAAAATCTTCAATTTTGTTTTAGTTATAGAGAGGTCAATATGGAAAAGGATGAAAATTTCTCAATTATTTTCTCTCTACCTGACAATGACAACATTGCTTTTTGATATGCTAAAGTTGGTTTGGATCATTCAATTCAAGCAATTTCTATGAAACTTCAGAATTTTTTATAATAATATAATCTTTACTTTCTGTGACTGGAAATTTGTGGCCCTCACATCTATTGCGGTCTAGCTGTTCTATAGTCTACACTTTGGATCTCAGACTCATATAAAACTGTTAACCGTGAACGGGAATAGCTATTTCATATTCTTCTTTTGCCATCAAGTAACCGTTTCCCCTTTTACGAATCAAATTCAATCTCAAAAGAATATGGCTGACGCGATTGTTTCTGTAGTTCTTTCAAAATCTTAATTTGTCGGTACTCACCCAAGGGGTGGCTTTGCCTTGTGACCCTGGGTGTTGGTGCATGCTGTGGATTTTTGCAGGTTTAGTCAACCACTTGGCTATTTGTCAAAGATCTGTTTAACAGATTTTCTTTGTTACCAAGTAAAAAAAATTAATATTTCATCTTCAGTAAATTGTATTCTCATTATTCCTCTGTTTGATATCAATGTACATGTGCATTCAAGTGTTCTAAGATCATCATTTATATAATATTGCAGCACTATGTGGCTGATATTGGAAAATCATGGCCAGTACTAATTGTTTGCGGAGGACTCTTGCCACTATTTTTGTCGGTGTTTTGGCTGCTGATGATTCGACATTTTGTTGTTGCAATGCCTTGGATAACAGTTGCCCTGTTTAATGTACTCATTATATCAGTCACAATGTTCTGCTACTTTAAAGGTTAGAAGTATATCTTTTCCCACTCTATCCCTTGCAGTTGGGTTAAACAAAATGTGAGTTTTGATAAAATTAGAACTGTTCCTTTCGAACTTTGAGTTATCTTAAAAGAGTATGCTCTTTGAACCACACTGTCACAGTGTTTGCTAGCCATTTGGAACTTGTTTATCTTAAAAGAGTATGCTCTTTCGAACTTTCAGTAAATTGTTTATGTTCAGCTGCAAAGAGTTTCTAATTACTCAAAGAGCCTTATCTATAAAAAGACATTCATGTTGAAGCACCACTTCACTACTATTGCAATAAGGTCCATGATTTCCTGATAATACTTTTAAAATTCCAATGTCTTAAGAGTTGAAATTTTTTCTGACTCTATTCATATACACACACACAGATATCAGATAGAACTACCTTGTAATTCTTACTGAAATATATGTTTTAGAAATTTATAATAAATTCATTATATCTCCAATTTCAGTTTTAAGTCAACAAAAAATTTGCATCAATTTTCAATAATATTTTTTTTACGTATGGTTCACTATATTCATAAATTCAAGTAAAACAACTACCATTAACCTTTAGAAAGGTCCAACTAAAATAAAATTATAATAAATTTAAGGACCCATCTGAAATGATAAGAAAACAAACTACCTAAAAGAAACCAAGAATAAAACTTAAAACGAAAAAAATATATATTTTAGCCATTATTCTTTTACTGATAAGCTAAGTTTTAATCCAAAGGGAATAAAAGGATTAACTTGTCTTCATACGTTAAGAAAGTTCATGGTGCAAGGGATGGTGATAATGAAGCCATTACTGTTGGTGGGTTTCTTGTTATACTATACTAGGTTTATCCATGAGGCAAGAAAAGCGCAGCTTAATTCTAAACAAGAAACACCTCCCTGAGATGAAGCCCAGCTTGGGATATTTAAGTGTCAATATTTTATTCCAATTTGTTTTATTTTATAGAATATTGGTTTTAAGTTTTCAATGCTTGGATAATCAGTTTGTTCTTATTTGACAACTAGTGTAGAACATATACAAAATTGTCACAACAACCAAACCGTGTTTTATAAAATAATACCGTTGAGCCTATCATGCATTGTATGTTAATCTATTGCAATTTGCCGCCCTCATATCTATTGGATGCTTTAACACTAAAGACTTAAAGAGTAAAGACAACTAATGGCCGGTATACAAAATATGAGTAGACCCGGTATATGCAGTCATCATATGAGTACCCCTATAAAAGAAGTCTATTGTGAACGGGAATAGCAAGCTATTTCAGATTCTCCTTTTGCCATCAAGTAACCATTTCCCCTTTTACGAATCAAATTCAATCTCAAAAGAATATGGCTGATGCGATCGTTTCTGTAGTCCTGGAAAAATTGGTCTCCGCTCTTGTTCAACTGGTGGATAAAGAGGCGACACTGGTCATGGGTGTGGATGAAGAAGTCAGAAGCCTCATCCACAAGTTCAAGGCCATCCAAGCTGTGCTTGATGATGCAGAGATGCGACAGGTGAAGGAGGCCATTGTGAGACGCTGGTTAGATGAGCTCAAAGATGCATCCTACGATGTGGAGGATGTGTTGGATGAGTGGAACACTGCAATTCTCAAATCAACAATTGAAGGGAAAGAAGCGAATAAAGGTGAAAATGTCGCTGTTATGAAGAAGGTATGCTCCTTCTTCTCTTCCCCTTGTTTTTGTTTCAATCGAGTCGTGTTGCGTCGCGATATTGCTCTCAAGATAAAAGATCTGAATGAAAGATTAGATTTTATTGCAAATGAAAGAGAAAAATACAAGTTTATTGAACGGAGAAAAACTGTAGAATTTGAGCGAGAAATAACTGCTTCTCTAGTAGATGTATCAAAGGTGCACGGTAGAGTTCAAGATAAGAATAGACTAGTGACGATATTGTTGAGTGAGAGTAGTCAAGATCAAACCAATCTCCATATTCTTTCTATAGTTGGGATGGGAGGACTGGGGAAGACAACTCTTGCACAACTAGTCTATAATGATGATGAAGTGGATGCCCACTTTCAAAAGAAAGCGTGGGTGTGTGTTTCAGATCCTTTTGATAAGATCAGAGTTGCTAGAGCAATTCTTGAAGCTTTGACCCATGCTGCTCCAAATGTTGTCGAATTTGAAGCTTTATTACAAGGTATTCGTGAATCTATTATGAGAAAAAAGTTCTTTCTTGTCTTGGATGATGTGTGGACTGAAGATGTTAAAAAGTTTGAGCAATTGATAGAAACTCTTAAATATGGCTCAATGGGAAGTAGAATCTTAGTGACAACACGAAAGGACACCGTTGCAAAAATTATAGGAACCACTAACCCCTTTCAATTAGGAAATTTGTCTGAAGAAGAATGTTGGTCGTTGTTTAGTCACGTAGCATTTTTTGGAAGAACCAACGAAGACCGAGAAAATTTGGAAGACTTAGGTCACCAGATTGCAAGAAAGTGTAGGGGATTACCTCTTGCCGTAAAGACATTAGGAAGTCTGATGCGCTTTAAAGAAAGAAGAGAGGAATGGGAGAATGTTTTGCATAGTGGGATATAGAAATTGGAAGGGGTTGAAGAAGGTCTTTTTTCGCCTTTACTTCTGAGCTATTATGATTTACCCTCTACAGTGAGACGATGCTTCTCATATTGCGCCATATTTCCAAAAGACTATATAATAAATAAAAACGAATTGATCCAGATGTGGATGGCACAAGGTTATTTGAGCTCCAGCCGAAATATAGATATGGAAGAGGTAGGAGAAGAATACTCTAAAATCTTAACAACTCGCGCTTTCTTTCAAGATTTTGTTAAGGGCGTTGATGGTGACATTATATTGTGCAAGTTGCATGATATAGTTCATGAATTTGCTCAATTTTTGACAAAAGGAGAATGTATTTTGGTGGAGTGTGATGGTGCTAAAGAGTCGAAACTAAACTATTCTCATGTTAAAGCTCGTCATTTAAAGATAGAACTACAAAACAACGCATCAATTCCTGTTTCCATTGATAACGTGAAGAAATTTCGTAGTATTCTGGTTGATTTTGACATATAAATAGTTGATGGGGCCTTAAGTAATTTATTTGATCAATTAACATATTTGAGGACATTGAAATTGTCTGCAAATTACATACCATCTTCAATTGAAGAGCTTCCAGAAGAGGTAGGAAAATTAATTCATTTGAGATATATTGTCTTGTCTCGTAATAATAAATTGAAAAAATTACCTGAATTGATGTGTAACTTGTGCAATTTGCAAACATTGAAAATTAATTTGTGTATAGAACTTGAAAGACTACCTCGTGGAATGGGCAAACTAATCAACTTGAGGCATTTAGAGAATATTGGAACTAATAGAAGCTTTTATGCCAAAGGGAATGGAAAGATTAACTTCTCTCCTTACATTAAGGGAGTTTGTGGTGAGAGGGGATGGTGATGATAGTGAAGCAATGAATCTTAGAGATCTTGAACATTTTAACAACCTTAGTGGGCATCTTAGAATAAAAGGGTTAGGATACGTGACAGCTGTCCAACAGGCTAGAAAAGCACCGCTTCTTAACAAAAAACACATCCGTCAATTGAGATTAATATTTGACGGAGGGAGAGGAGACGGGGATCCACATGAAGTACTCCTTGAAGTCCTACAACCACCTCCGAACTTGGAATATTTAGAAATTTCATTTTACAGAGGTGCCACAATGTTCACCAATTGGCTAATGTCACTGACTAAACTGAGTTCTATTGAACTTTACTATCTTCACCAATTAGAGCATTTGCCTCCGCTGGGGAAATTGCCTTCCCTCGAAGAACTCAAAATTCGATACATGTGCAAAGTGAAAAGAGTGGGTGTTGGATTTTTGGGAATAGAGACAGATTGCACAACGTCATCTTCATTCTCATCAGTTATTGCCTTCCCCAAACTGAAAACCCTTTACTTTGGGTTTACGGAAAACTGAGAAGAGTGGGATTATGGTGGGATGACAATTGAAGAAGAAAAAGAAGAAAGTAATACTACTAGCAGTGGTCGTAGAACAATAATAACAATAATGCCCCAACTTCGTTCCTTGACAGTTCATAATTGTGACAAGTTAAAAGCGCTGCCTGACCACCTTTTTCAGACGGCAACCCTGGAGAAATTGATCATCTCCCGATGTCCAATTCTGGAAAAACTTTACCAAAAGAGTAGTGGAGAGGACTGGCACAAGATTTCTCACATCCCTACCATCCAAATTGATTGGAAATATGTGCAAAGAGGCGGCCATCAAAACAGGTATGTTGTTTCTCTAAATCTAACAAATTAGAATCGTAATATTATTTTTGATTTTATAGAGGCTGCTTTGGGGGCTTTTTTTTACTCTTTTTTTCTTTTCTAATAAGCATAATTTATATTGGATTGGTCCAAATTAAAAAATAAATTATAGATACTTTCCAAATTAAAAAAATTAACGATACTTTCTAAATTGACAGAATAAATCTTTTCCAAAAATTGGACTTATTCTCTTTTTGTGCCCTTCTTCAGGCTCTGAAATTTTCTATTTAAACAGACCATTTTCCTAATCTAGTTTCCGAAACCAAACTGATTCTGCAGGCACCTCTCTCTAAAGAGCATCAGTTCGCTGAGGACCTAGCTTACACCATCCTTCTAAAGCACCAAAGAGGTCAGTGTTTCTTTCATGGAAACCAATATTAATTACTAGCATTAAACACATTGAATGTATAACTGATTTTCTAGAGAACATCTTTTTGCTGAGAACATAATTTATCTAAAGCACCAGAGAGGTCTGTGCTACAAGACTACAAGTGCCCGAATATGGTACATTAATCCCTTTACAGCATAGGATAGGTGTACACGTCTTGTTTGTTTTTCTTTTTTGTCTTTCATTTTTTTTATTTATTATCTTTTTTGTTTTTACTTTATTTACTTTCTAAGAAAATTTTATTCTGATATTCACATATAAACACCAAACATTATTAACAAAGATGCAACGTTTTGCAGCAATTGTTGTTTGGAAATATATCCTTAAAGAGGAAATTTCAATTCAAAGATGCATCATCAAGTATAGCATGTTGAGATTTCTAGCAGTGACGACTGCTGCACAAATTTCCAGTCATTTCAAAGTTGAGTGTTATATCTCGTGGATTTCTCATTATAGTGGTGCGGGCAACATGAATTAGGCAAGCAGCTAGTGTTTCCAATAGAAGCTATGTATGTTAACTGATACAATTTTCTCTCTTATGATACTTTTCCTTCTCCTTCCAAGCTTACCTCATGCTATATGTTTTGTTAGCTTCTGGTCTCAATTAAACCAGACAGCAAAGTCCGTTTGGAGAAGCACATTTCTCAATCATACCTTTTAAGCCTCTGTTTGCCCTCGACTTGGTCTATGCCATCTTGCTGGAGAACCAGAGAATTATGTGCTTTTCATTGTTAGCCCTTGCTACAAGGTAAATCTGTTGTATTGAAATAGTTCGTACTTTAAATTGTTCAGTCAAATCAGTCCACAATTTCTGTATTTGAAGGATGCGTCAAAATGGATATATTAAAAAATAACAGCTTTTATAAAGCTCAAGTGGTCCTCTGAGCTTTTATAATGGAGAGGAAAAGAGAGCTTAAGGGTCCTCATCATAACTGATGCTGCTAGCACTCTGACCATCATCCTTCATCTGTCTTTATTTTGGTTAGGATAAAGAGGAAGGGCAGTTTTTTATTCTTTTTTTCTATGTATGGTCGGTTAAATAACATTTTCCTTTCTCAAGTTTTTATCCATTTGCAGCCAGTCTGGCCAGTCGCAGTTCTTTATCTTAGGCTATCATTGGTAGAGTGAAAAGGTAAGAGGAAAGAAATAGATCCTTAGGAAGTTATCTCCAGTTTAGGTGGGTGGCATGGTGAATGCTTTTTTATGTAATTGCATATTTGCATTTGCATCTCTAATTCCAGAGTTACTTGTTCTTTGCACTTGCAGGAGCTACTTAGAAATGGAAATACAGTTCAAAATCTTTGTCTACAAGGAAGGGAAGCCTCCATTGTTTCACGATGGTCCTTGCAAGATTATATACTCCACGGAAGGAAATTTTATCCACAAGATTGAGACTGAGAGCTGGTTCTGAACAAAACATATGAAGAAAGAACACTTGTTTTTCCTTCTATTTAGTGTGGTAAATATGGTCCGATTTGTTTATTAACATGACTCACATGATTTTCATCCCATAAGAAGCACTATCATAGACTATGTCAATCTTGTAGTAGGAAGATACCCATATTGGAACGGTAGCCTTGGCGCTGACCATTTCATGCTTTCATGCCATGTTTGGGTAAGTGTATCACTTTTCTTTGTTTGTAAGCATCCTGCATTGCAAAGAAAAATTATTCTCACCCTGAGTTTGATCAGCTGCAACTAGCACTTCGATTTTGTAACAGGGGCTGTGAGCTAGCTTTACACTTTCGTATCTCGAGAAGAACTCAATTCGAGCCCTATGCAATGCATATATCTCTGAGAGGTTTAACCACACCAAGGATATATCAATCTCCAAATTGGTAAACTAACTGGTTTGGTTGGCAGTCCATCTCTGTATATTTATGTGTGTGTGTGTTTGTGTTTCTTAAGATGGTGGTTGAGAGCTGGTTCTGAACAAAAGATCCTAAGAAAGAACACATGTTTTACCTTCCATGTGTGGCAAAGATGGTCTGTTTTGTCTATGAGCGTGACTCGCATGATTTTCATCCCATAAGAAGCACTATCGTAGACTATGTCAATCTTGTAGCAGGAAGATACCCCTACTGGAACCGTAGCCTTGGCGTTGATCATTTCATGCTTTCATGCTATGTTTTGGTAAGTGTATCACTTTTCTTTGTTTGTAAGTATCCACCATTGCAACGGAAATTATTCTCATGATGAATTTGATCAGCTGCAACTAGCACTATTTAATTTATTAATCTGGTTCATGTAGGTTTTTCAGCCTATATATATCCTATATGGCTAAAAACTGGCTTTTGAACATTATTATCCATTTGGGATTAATTTCATGGTGTTAAAATTATATACTAATTTGTAAGAACTTCAGTTTTGTTACAGGGGCCAGGATGCTAGTTTTTCATCTCCAGAAGAACTCAATTGGAGCCCTATGCAATGCAAATACCTAGGATGTATCAATCTCCAAACTGGTAAACTAAGTGGTTTGGTTGGCAGTCCATCTCCATATATTTATGTGTGTATGTGTGTGTTTCTTACATATATTACCCTTCTCTTTATCAAACATTTAAACAAAGTATGTTATTGACTGTTTTCTGGTCTTTCTGTAAGTGTGTGTATATGCTTACTGAAATCTGCTTTGTCCTAAGAAGATCTCATTTTCCTACCAGGTTGCACAGCTATATATGGAACAAATCTTCTTTGGGCCTGATTCTCACTTGAATCTGATGGAGATGTCCTACTCAAGGTGAAATGGAGTCCAATCTCAGCCTCAAGAGTCTCAGCACAACGCCTTGTTGTCCATGGATTTACAAGTGGCTGCATGCCCAAACCTCCTTCGATGCTGACAAGCAGCAGCAGAACTGCCCTGTGTTCAAGGCTAACATCGTTATCACTTCACTAGTCCCCCTGTACGGCCTTGACATGTCTTCTTCTGAATTTGAATCCAAGAAACCTGACTTGGGTATGATCATATACCCTGTAAACCACCTCCTTCTGGCTTGAACAGTTTAATTGTTTCATCACCAGCAATACTTCCCTCATCCTTATGGAAGTTGCACAGAAATGACATCAACTAATCTTGGTGGTGCAGCAATGACAATTTTCATGGGTAGCAACAGTCATAGTACTAGAAGGCAGGAAATGCAGTATTTTAAGTTTCTTAATAGGGCATCAATTTTTCTTTTTTGTTGCGTTATTCTGTGTTTTCAGAAAGTTTGCTGGAAATTCATTAGACTTTTGTATATAGTAATAGCAATTTTTCAGAAGTAATTATGTGTATATAAGTTATGCAGAAAGTAGAAATTATTTGCACACTGCATTGGAATTTTTTAAAGAATTAAGTAGAAATTGTTCTTTTTTTAAGGACACTACGTAATTATCTGGTAACCATGATCAATGGACTAGTCAGCTTCCTATTATACTTGCAGCATATTTTACTGAAGGAGCCTTGCATACATTTCAATAATTTGTCTCTGTTTTGACTGCCACTCTCTGTAGCTGAAAGACAGCTTGATCAGTACCGTTTGGGAAGAGAATTGAGTTTGACAGCAAGTTACCCTGGTCAAGTAGAAGATAGGAGAATCCACAACCATAAGCAACATAAATTTCTTCAAGTAACAAAATGGAGATGAAGAAGATATTTCATAATTTAAAGTTAGGAAAAAAGGAAGTTATAGCCATCTCTCTGTAT
The DNA here is from genome assembly GCA_023935145.1 of Bretschneidera sinensis. Taxonomy (NCBI): domain Eukaryota; kingdom Viridiplantae; phylum Streptophyta; class Magnoliopsida; order Brassicales; family Akaniaceae; genus Bretschneidera; species Bretschneidera sinensis. Next base: position 144,742,238 of record CM043698.1, on the reverse strand, counting down.
CTCTCTCACTCAGAGACTTGGCCAAAAGTAGTTGATAGGTCTCTCTCAAAAGTCTTTCTTCCTGCTTCAAACAATTCAAGAGCTTTGGAAAAATGGAGCTCAAATTAGAATTGTTCAAAGCAACAAGTTAATTACTGAATGTTTACGGTACAAAATAAAAATGAAAAGAAAAAGGGAGAAATATGTTGCGTCAATGTTAAGCTCATGAGACTTCCAAGAATGTTAAAATACTTTTGGACTAAAGTCAAGGCTTACTCTCACTCTCTGCTTTTACTTAATCTGAAACATTAGTTAATGTGCTCTTAACAAGTAAAAGAAATTTCGAAATAAGAAAATATTTCTTGAAGAAATTTCATGTTTTAGCTATTAATGACTAGTAGTATTAGCTATAAATTTATCAGCATGAATTTAATGATTGTGAGGATCCAAATGTGTGAAAATATATGAGAGATGACACTGTATTAAATAAGAACTTCTCCATAATATGACCTATTATTAATTTGATGTTTAATTTATTTAATAGACGGAGGAAAATATTAATTTATTTGATATTTAACTTTTTAAGGTTATAAATTCTCTTTTATTATTATTTATGCATTTATTATACTCACATGCACATGATTCTTTATTTGATATTATTTTTCATAAGTATCTTGTTTAAATGTATTATTATTTCTACAAATTAATTTATTTTCAATCAAGTATTTTCTTTTTATTCCAAATAAGGAAATGTAAAATAGGGTCATTTTCAGTTATATAGCAAAACATCATAAAATTATTGAAAATTATTGATTTTCCATGCAAAAGGTTTTACAGTGTAAAATCAATTACGATGTAAATTATTTTACGAGGAAACAAACTGAGTGTCAGAGAAACAACGGGCGAAGGAATTATCTCAAATTTGCGAAACTAATTACTCCCAAACATCAATGACCAATATAACCCAGTCACTGCAACAAAATACCTATTTTTGGTGTCAGTGTAGTTGTCGCCCAGTATCACAATTGCTGAATGTTGTCGAACTTGTCGTAATTTTGGTGAGTGAAAGTGTGAGACGTGAGAAGAAAAACAGAAAAGAAAAAGAGATCCATGTTGTGTAAAAGAAAAGGGTTTGGTATTGGATTAGGTGATTGGGTTGAAGTTTGAGAGCCGGGACTTGGGAGGTTTGGGCTCACACTATGATTGGAATTGGACTCGAATATATTTACAATTTGGCTTTCTATAAAAAATTGAGGCAGACTTTAAGCCAAGCCCGCTCGGAGTTTGCCTCCGACTCTGGGTCTGAGAGTATAGGGGTAAACAAATGAAGACCTACAACCCTCTCACAACTTGGGAATTTAGGAGTGGGAGTGGGTTGTGCCGTGTCGGTCCACGACCCACACAAGAAGGCTCACCATACCTTTATACTGTGTCTCCCTATCTTTTGTGACGTGCCATGCTAATTTTTTAAAAACCTAAGCTCAACACGGCCAAAGACTCACATGACTATTGGGCTGTGCAGTGCCGTGTCGACTCATGGGCCTCATAAGTATATATTGAATTTTTTTGCCTTTTTGTTGAAAATAGTAAAAATGATGCTCCAAATGTTGTCGAATTTGATGTTTTATTACTACGTATTCGTGAATCTGTTATGGGAAAAAAGTTCTTTCTTGTCTTGGATGATGTGTGGACTGAAGATGATAAAAAGTTTGAGTAATTGATTGACATTCTGAAATGTGGTTCTTGGAGGGTAGAATCTTAGTGACAACACCGTTGCAAAAATGATAGGAACCACTAACCCCTTTCAATTAGGAAAATTGTCTGAAGAAGAATGCTGGTTGTTGTTTAGTCACGTAGCCTTTTTTGAAAGAACCAACAAAGAGCATGTAAATTTGGAGGACTTAGGTCACCAGATTGCCGGAAAATGTAGGGGTTTACCTCTTGCCGCAAAGACATTAGGAAGTCTAATGCGCTTTAAAGAAAGAAGGAAAGAATGGGAAAATGTTTTGCATAGTGGGATATGGGGATTGGAAGTGGTTGAAAAAAGCCTTTTTCTGCCTTTACTCATGAGCTATTATGATTTACCCTCTGCAGTGAGACGATGCTTCTCATACTGCCATCTTTCCAAAAGGCTACAAGATATATAAAGATAAATTGATCCATATGTGGATGGCACAAGGTTATTTGAGTCCCAACCGAAATATAGAGATGGAAGTGGTAGGAGAAGAATACTTTAAAATCTTAGCAACTTGTTCGTTCTTTCAAGATTTTGAAAAGGGCTTTGATGGTAACATTATATCTTGCATGTTGCATGATAAACTAAACTATTCTCATGTTAAAGCTCGTCATTTAAGGATGGTGCTACAAAACAACGCATCGATTCTTGTTTCCGTTGATAACGCGAAGAAATTGCGTAGTATTCTAGTTGATTTTGGCAGAAACAGATTAATGATTGATGGAGCCCTAAGTAATTTATTTGATCTGTTAACATATCAGAGGACACTGGATTTGGGTAGGCCTGGTTTCATACAAATTCAATTGAAGAGCTTCCAGAAGAGGTGGGAAAATTAATACATTTGAGATTTCTTAACTTGTCTTCGAATAATAATTTGAAGAAATTACCTGACTTAGTGTGTGACTTGAGTAATTTGCAAACCTTGAAAATTGATTGGTGTTGGAATATTGAAAAACTACCTCATGGGATGGGCAAACTAATCAACTTGAGGCATTTAGAGAATACTAAAACTTTCAACTTAAGCTTTATGCCAAAGGTAATGGAAAGACTAACTTCTCTCCGTATATCAAGGGAGTTTGTGGTGAGAGGGGATGGTGATGATAGTGAAGCAATGACTCTTGGAGACCTTGAACATTTTAACAACCTTCGTGGGGATCTTTTCATACGAGGGTTAGGAAATGTGACAGATGTCCAAGAGGCTAACAAAGTGTCTCCTAAACAAGAAACACATCTGTATAATAAGTCTACAATTTAAAGGTGAGAAAGCAGAGGGGCAAATGAATGAAGTACTCCTTGAAGTCCTAGAACCACCTCTCAACTTGGATTCTTTAATAATTTATGATTACAGAGGAGCCAGAATGTTCCCCAATTGGCTAATGTCACTGACTAATCTGGGTATTCTTTCACTCTACTCGTTCAGAGAATTAGAGCATTTGCCTCCACTGGGGAAATTGCCTTCCCTTGTATATCTCTGCATTTCGCACATGCACAAAGTGAGAAAAGCGGGTATTGAATTTTTTGGAATTGAGACAGAGTGGACAGCAGAGAGAGACAAGGAAGAAACACATTTGTCATCTTCATCCCCGTCAGTTATTGCCTTCCCCAAACTGAAAAGTCTCAAGTTTGATGGAATGGCAAACTGGGAAGAGTGGCATTACAGTAAAATGACAATTGAAGAAGAAAAAGAAGATAGTAATACGACTAGCAGTGGTAGCAGAACAATAATAATAATGCCACAACTTCATTTCTTACAAGTTACTGAATGTGGAAAGTTAAAGGCACTGCTGGACTACCTTCTTCAGATGGCACCTCTGGAGGAATTGAAAATCGAGAGTTGTCCAATTCTGGAAAAGCGTTACTAAAAGAGTAGTGGAGAGGATTGGCACAAGATTTCTCACATCCCAAACATCAAAATTGGTTACATATTTGTGCAAGGAGGTGGGTGTTGAACTTTTTAAGGGCCCAAGGCCTTTGCAGATGCCATCAACCTACAGGTGCGTTTTTTTCCCTCTAAATCTAATACTTCGTATGCTCTATTTATATAGGATTGGGCCAAATTTAAACCATATTTGTCTTCTTATCAATTATGTAACAGAAAACCAAAATTGAAATTTTCAACCTCTGATTTTACTAATACCTAATGTTGAGTATTTTAATTATATTTCAAGCATTTCAACATCTGATTATTTCATTCAGTGGCATAATGATATAATGTTTCCGCTCTCAGAACAGGGTATGTAGAAATGCAATCTTTTTCTTGTGGAGAGCCACTCATGGGATGGGAGTTGCTGATATTGGATAAATAAGACTTGCAGTGTGTCTTTAATTTGGACATGGTATATAAATGTCGTTTGCATTCCTTTTAAATGTTCTCTTTTTTGTGAATTGAATTTAATCCATTGTAGCTGACTGATCATCTACCACTTCACTCTCATGCTAAAGCATTTTCATTGTTGTGGCCAGGACAAGACTACAAGTGCCTGAAGATGGTACATCAATCCCTTTACCGCATCGGAGGTGTGTATGTTTTGCTTCTTTTTTCCTTTTTTTGTTTCTACTTTATTTACTATTGGATCGTCATGTAGATGTCTACTTCCAGAATACAATGAATATATAACTGATTTTCTAGAGATATAAAATCATGTACTTAAACTGATTTTCTTTATAAAATAACTAATTTAACTTTTTCTAGAGAGAATATCTTTTGCTGAGGTCCTGGTCTATGTAATTTATCTAAAGCCCCAGAGAGATTTGTGCTACAAGACTACAAGTTCCCGAATATGGTACATTAATCCCTTTACAGCATCGGATATATTGGTGTGTACCTCTTGTTTGTTTTTCTTTTTTGTCTTTCATTTATTTATTTTTACTCTCTTTTGTTTTTACTTTATTTAGTATTGAATCATCACAAAGGAGAATTTTATATAACAACTGTTTCATCCTAAGAAAAATTAATGTAAACAACAAGCATTAATAGCAGACCACATTTTGCAGCAATTGTTTTTTGGAAATGTATCCTTAAAAGGTAGCTCACTTGGTTTTCCTTCTTAGGGTAGAATATGTTAAGAAAAAGAATATGAACTGTCTTAACACAAGTTTTTGTCCTAACAAGTGCACGTCTTTATAGAGGAAATTTTGATTCAAAGATACATCATCAAGTAAAGCATGTTGAAATTTTTAGCAACGATGACTGCTGCACAAATTTCCAGTTATTTCAAAGTTGAGTGTTGTATCTCGTGGATTTCTCATAATAGTGGTGTGGGCAACATGAATTAGGCAAGCATCTATGTGTTTCCATCAGAAGCTTTGTATGTTAACTGATACTATCTTCTATCAGATTTAGGTATTCATGTTAATGCAATACAATCTATTCCTTTTCCTTCTCCTTCCAAGCTTACCTCATGCTATATGTTTTGTAAGCTTCTGGTCTCAATTAATCCAGACAGCAAAGTCCATTTGGAGAAGCACATTTCTCAAGCATACCTTTTAAGGCTTTGTTTGCCCTCGACTTGGTCTATCCAATCCTTCTGGAGGACCAGAGAGGCATGTGCTTTTTATTTCCGTCTTTCAGAATTTAAAGGCACGTTTTTGCATTATCCTTGTTTTGACACATGACTGTCTAAAAGAAAATATTTGAGTTCATGCATATATATAATATACTGAGGATTAATGATAATGAAGAAAAATAGAGTCAATGTTAGCCCTTGCTACAAGGTAAATCTGTTGTATTAAAGTAGTTTGTACTTTAAATTGTTAAGTTGAATTGATAGGAACACTTTGTGTGACGTTTTGAATACCTTTCCCACCCTATTTGGCTTTGTAATTCTCTTAATTTTATTATTTTGAGCTTAGTTTCTATTATTAGTGTTTAGAGAGCTTGTGAACGTGAGAATGGCAAAAAAAGGTGCAAAAAAAGAGTTTTCCTAGTTACTTTAGGAAATCTAAGTGGATCAAGAAAATAGTCTTATTATTCTAAGAAACATTCCTAATTTGGAAACTTACTTTTTTAATATCTTTTCTTTTCTAATTATGGAAATTTTCCTTATTTATTATTTTCTAATTTTTGTAGGGAATTTCCACATTGGAATTTCGGGAGGACCCAACTACCAGACTTAAAATGATCATATCTTCTTGCACGCATCTCCAAATGGGCTGAAACTTGTTGGGTTGGAAAGATGACGTCTTGAACTTCAATTTGGACCTAAGAAAGTCTCAAAAATGATATTGTTTGGGCCTGTTATGATGGGCCTAAACCCAGTAGGTTGTTGCATCCGAATCTTCTTCCACTTTGGGCTTGGATCTTGCACCTTGCTTAGTTGACAAGAGATTATGTGATTTTTATCTTTTTTTTATTTTTTTATTTAAAAAAAGAGATTTACATCTTTTTTAGTCATATCATTTTTTTTAGGACCCCTTCCAACTCAAGGATGAAACTGGTTATATTGTAGTCATACTTGGAAATTTTAATGCACATTAGCCTTGATTTGAGTAATCTGTTACTTTAGAGTGAAGCATGGAGACATATTGAATGATACTTGCATAATTCCGCAATAATTGTGAGTTTTTCGAGCCTTAAAATTGATTCATTATGCATATCAATTCAAATTCTCTTCTGAGTGCATCTTGTGAATAAAATGTCTTATAGAACTTGCTTTAAAACCGCTTGAGACGATCATAAATGTTCAGATTTGGAGAAGACAGAGGCAAATTAGGATTTTACCACCATGACTAAATGGCCTTTGTCCTGATCATGATTTGACCCCTAGATATCCTTTTGAGCCTGAATTAGCCTATTTTCTTCATTAACCCACGTTCACTTACTCTTATGAACTTAAAAACTTTACCTACCATTTTTCCTTGGAACTAGTGAGCTTGGATCTTGTTTATGCTGATTTGTAACGTGGATATGGTGGAAAAGCATAAGTGTGGGGAAATTTCATGTGGTTCTAAGGTGGTTATGTTGGAAAAAAAAACGAGATAAAAGGAGCAGTAGGGACATGAAAGAAGTGTTGCGATTCAAGAATATTAGTTCTAAAGAATTGGGAGCATTATGAGTCTTTAAAGTAAGTTGAAAGCCGAAGGGATGAAATCTACCCTAGAGTGATGGAAACGTGGTACTTAATAATGATGATCTATTTATGACGTTTTTGAATGCTTTCTAGTTCTGAGGAAATTTTGTGATATCCTTTCTCTTCTTTCTTATGAAACCTTGACCCCTTTAGCCCCATTACAACCTTTTGAAAGACCTTCTGATCCTTTGATGTTCTGTTTTTGATGTGGAGAGTGGATGCACAAGCAAGACTATGGTTTAAACTGTTTTCACAGGTGTTTGAGTGATTAGTATAGCTAGCACCACATTTAAATGAGTGAAAACCAGAGTGATGCATTGTGAGAAGTAAAATTTGATACTATTTGTGCATTAACTTGAGGGTGGCATATTACACTTATTCTTGGCTAATTATTCACACACACACATTCAAAGTACGAATGCGATATAATCTTAATAACTTTGGGGCTTGTTTTCGAGGTAAACTTGTGCTCTCCCTACTTTATTATGCCATATTGCCTAAAGAATCTCTGAGATGTAAGTTGGAAGGATTAGAGTCATTTAATTTGTGTTATTTCATTGTGGTGCCATTTAGCTAGTTTCTACCATTTCCCTTGAGATGCTACTAGGTTACATACTGTTTTATTTTGCTAAGGGACTAGCAAAAGCTAAGTGTGGGGGATACTGATAGGAACACTTTGTGTGACGTTTTGAATACCTTTCCTACCCTATTTAGCTTTATAATTCTCTTAATTTTGTTATTTTGAGCTTAGTTTCTATTCTTAGTGTTTAGAGAGCTTGTGAACGTGAGAATGGCAAAAGAAGGTGCAAAAAAGAGCTTTCCTAGTTACTTTAGGAAATCTAAGTGGATCAAGAAAATAGTCTTATCATTCTAAGAAACTTTCCTAATTTGGAAACTTGCCTTTTTGATATCTTTCCTTTTCTAATTATGGAAACTTTCCTTATTTATTATTTTTTGATTTCTTCGTAGGGAATTTCCACCTTGGAATTTTGGGAGGACCCAACGACCAGACTTTAAATAGTCATATCTTCTTGCACGCATCTCTAAATGGGATGAAATTTGTTGGGGTGGAAAGATGACGTCTTGAACTTCAATTTGGACCTAAGAAAGTCTCAAAAAGGATATTGTTTGGGCCTGTTATGATGGGCCTAAACCCAGTTGGCTGTTGCATCCGAATCTTCTTCCACTTTGGGCTTAGACCTTGCACCTTCCTTAGTTGACAAGAGATTATGTGATTTTTGTTGGGCAGGTCCATGTTAGGTTGGATATACCCATGTCATTAATTTACCTTCTAAATAAGCCCAACCGAAACCCTATTTTTATTTCCAATTGTGCACAGCCACAACCCTAGTTTCTCTTCTATATATACAAAGCCGAAAACCCTTTGGGGAGATCTTTTCTCTGAGCTCTCTACTCCAAATTCAAGAAGCAAGAGGCTGAAACACTCCACCATTCCATCTCCAGTTGTGAGCACATAAGGACTTCTGCAAATTGTGTTCTCCTTCATCGATCATCATAGCCGTGAGGATCATCACCATTAACATCTCAAGCTTCCTTGAGTGTGTTAAAGAAGTGTAACCCTTACGGTCATTCTTTTTAATTGTTTCAAACATGGTAGTTATTGGATTAAAAATATTGAGTTGGATTCTTATGTTGGAGATTATTGTTAATTCAATGAGTTGGTTAATTTTCAGATTTATATTTTTTATGTTTTTTGAATTGTTCATGGTATGTAGATATATGAATTTGTGATTTTTATTACATATGTTGAATTTTCAGTTCTGTTATATTGAAAACTTTGATATTGCAAATCATTGAAGCCATAATCGCACTTTCGATCACCTAATTGATCTAGAGTACGATTTAAAGTGGCAAAAGTTATGAACAATAGCCAATGTTATGAAAATTACATGTTCTTTATCCATGTTGAATTTTCGGTTCTTTATCCATAATCACACTTTCGATCACCTAATTGATCTGGAGTGCGATTTAAAGTGGTACAAGCTAGAAATTTGATATTGCAAATCATTGAATCCATAATCGCACTTTCGATCACCTAATTGATCTGGAGTACGATTTAAAGTGGTAAAAGCTATGAACAATAGCCAATGTTCTGGGAATTGCTTGTTCCTATCCATGGACTTTTTCATAGGAATAAGGAACATGTTATTGAATCATAATTCCTTTTGATTTTAATGATTTTTTTTAAGTAATTGTAAGGATGCGCTGAGTATTAACTTGATTGCTTAAACAAAATAACTAGTTGATGGACTTTTCCTAAGTTTAGGGATTATCTAAGTATGAATTTATAAAATGCATGATCTCTTTAGGCTTGCACTTTGATTCAATTCTGATATGTGATTGAGGTATGAATTCATTATCTACATTGAAACAATTTGATTAGTCATTTAATAAATTTGATTTTTTGAATTGCAAGAGAAAATGATCAATTGTAAATAATTGTTCTTTAGTTTCCTTAGTAAAATTCACAAAAAAAAAAATCCGATCATGAAACCCCCATAATTTTGTGTAATATGTTAATAGATGTAGATTTATATTTGTTTATAAACTACTAATTAAACCAACCAAATATTTTTTTTATGACTCTTTAGTATAGAAGTACCCGCAATCCCCGGTCAATAACGATACCCTACTAATCACTTTACTACAATCTTCTGCAGGGTTTGTTGATGACCAAATTAACGGTCTATCAAATGGTGCTATTGCCGGGGATTGCAAAATCCCTATATTTTAGTGTCATTTAACTTGTTAATATTCTGCTTACTTGTAAAATTTGCATGTAATATACCTTATGTTTTACTTTATTGCAATTTTAGCATGTGACTTCCTTACAAGCATTTGTAACGTTTGTATGAAGGGAAGCTCATTATTATTTGTATTTCAAACTTTAACTTTGCTTTTGTTGCTAAGGAGTTGCTCGCCCAATGTGCTCTTAATTATCAACAATACGAGGGAGTGTTAAACTCTACTCATGGGGTGAATGAGGTATCTTTTAACTCTGCTCTTGAGGAAAAAGTTAATAAAATGTCTACTCTTCTGTCTTAGGTACTGGACGTGAATGGAGCACAAGTACAACAAGTTGCTCAAGTCTGTGGTGTGTGCTGTACTCAAGGTCATCCAACTGACCAATGTCTCCAACTGATCAACAATGGAGGATGGGAGTCTCTTAACACTGTTGGGTTTCAAGGTAATCAAGGTGGACAAAGGTACAACCCTTTCTCTAACACATATAACCATGGGCTTAGAGATGACCCCAATTTTCGTTGGGCCAACAACGATAATGTTCAGAACCCTCAAGGTCAAGGGCAATTGTTTCCACGCCATCCAGGTTTGTTTATGAGGCCTTAGGTACCTCAAAACTTTGTCTCTAATCCTATTGTACCTACAAATTCTGCTGCTTCTAATTATGATGAAATTTTAAAGTCCCTTACTCAAGGGCAGCATAATTTAACTACTGCTACTCAAGTTCTTGTAACAGGTCAACAGGCTCACACTAAGGATATTGCAGAGCTGAAGAAGCAATTGGGATAAGTGGTGGACTTCATGGGGAAGATAACAGAGAGTGAAAAATTGCCTAGGAACACTATTCCCAACCCAATTATCGAGCAAGATAAAGCTGTTACATAATGAGTGGTAAGACCCATGTGGATGTTCCTAAAACTCAGAAGAAAGCCAAAGTGACCCACGATGAGGAAGAGGACGTTGAGAGCACCAAGAAGGAAATATAGAAAGATCCTGCCACCTCAATGGCGGAAATGATTGGTCAATCATCTGAGAATACTTTGAAACCTCGAGGTGACGAACAAAACCCTAAACACTCTTTTGATTCCAATCCTTTTGCTCGTGTACCTTTTCCTAGTAGGTTTGCTAAAACCAAGAAGGATGAATCTGATCAGGCCATCTTGGAGATTTTTAAGAAGGTACAAGTCAACATGCCTTTGATTGAGTGCTTGGTGCAAGTGCCAAGATATGCCAAGTTTCTGAAGGAGTTTTGCACTACAAGGAGGCAGACTCGTGAGAAGAAGGTGGTGAAGATGAATAAGGCAGTCTTTGCTGTCATCCAAAGGAAATTGCCACCAAAGCTTAAGGATCCAATGAGTTTTTATGTTCCTTGTGTGATTGGTACCAACAAATTTGATAATGTCATGCTAGACTTAGGAGCTTCAATTAATGTGATGTCTTATAGTCTTTATACTTCTTTAGAGCTAGGTGTACGTAAAAGTGATAATGTTGTTATCCAATTGGCTGATCGATCTAATAAGTATCCTAAAAGATACATTGAGGATGTTCTTGTGCAGGTGAATCAACTCATTTTTCACACTGACTTCTATATCCTTGATATGGAAGATTCGCCCCTAAATTCCACTCTATTGCTTTTAGCGCACCCATTCATGAGGACCGCAAGAACAAAGATCGATGTTTATGAGGGAACACTGACCATGGAATTTGATAATGAAGTTATACGCTTCAACATCTTTGAAGCCATGAGGTATCCATTGATTGACATTAAACCTTGTTTTTCTATTGATGATATTTATTCACTTACGAAGAGGTTTATAGAAGCAATTGAGGAGGATGAGTTGAAAGTAACGCTCTCTCAAGTAGATGGTTATGCTGAGAATGGAGAATCCATTTCTAGGGCTGAGTTGGAGAAGGCTGAAAAGCCCATTGTGATCAAAACCGCAGCCTCCCTTGAGGCCTGGCCCATATTACCAATGTCTATTCCTCTTTTGTCCCTTCCTATTTCTACTAACAAAATGTTACCTTCAGTGATACAGGCCCCAACACTTGAGCTTAAGGTTTTGCCAGATCACTTAAAGTATGTCTTCTTGGGGGACAAAGAGACACTGCCTGTTATTATATCCTCGAAGTTGGAGGAGGACCAAGAGAAGAAGCTTGTGGATGTTCTAAAGAAGTACAAGGTGACTTATAAGGTGGCAACACCTTATCATCCTCAGACGAATGGACAAGCAATGGTCTCAAATTGTGAGATTAAGGGGATTTTGGAGAAGACTGTGGGCCCTACACGCAAGGATTGAAACAAAAGACTTGATGCTGCACTTTGGGCTTATAGGACAGCTTACAAGATGCCAATTGAGATGTCTTCATTCAGACTTGTCTATAGTAAGGCGTGTCACTTACCAGTTGAGCTTGAGCATAGGGCATGGTTGGCTGTTAAGTCTTTCAACATGGACATTGATGAGGCTGGTTTACATAGAAACTCCAACTGAATGAACTTGAGGAAATCAGAAACGAGGCATATGATAGTGCATGGATCTACAAGGAGAAAACTAAAGCTTTTCATGATAAGATGATCCATGGCAAGGCCTTCGTTGTGGGCCAAAAAGTTCTTCTCTTCCATTCTAGACTTATATTTTTCCCTAGTAAGTTACGGTTTAGATGGGTTGGTCTCTTCATTGTCACTAATATTTTTCCTCATGGTACTATGCAGATAAAAAGTGACAAAACTGGAAATGAATTCAAGGTAAATGGCCATCGCCTGAAGCCTTACTATGAGGCTTTTGAGGAGCACACTGTGGAGGATGTACCCCTCCTAGAGGTGCCACTCACGAAGAACTAAAAACGAGGTACAAAGTCTAGGCTAAAAGACTATAAATATTAAAGCGCTGCTTGGGAGGCAACCCAATTCAACCGAAGCTGTGGAGAAGCCATCAACACAGATTTTCCTTCTCTTTCTCTTTCCCATTTACTTTGGTTGATCTTTATATGTTATTTGTTTTGTGTGATTTTCGTAAATACCTTGCCCGTGTTTATATTACATGCTTATTCTGATATACATTGAGGACAATGTAGGATTCAAGAGTGGGGGAGGGATTTACATATTTTTTAGTCATATTGTTTTTTTTTAGGACCCAAGATAGATGGTTTTTAAAAGAGTTTGAGCATACTTTTAAAGATAAAACAAGAAAGGAATTTAATTTGCTTATATTGTAGTCATACTTGGAAATTTTGATGTACATTAGCCTTGATTTGAGTAATTTGTTGCTTTAGAGTGAAGCATGGAGACATATTGAATGATACTTGCATAATTTCGCAATAATTGTGAGTTTTTCGAGCCTTAGAATTGATTCATCATGCATATCAATTCAAATTCTCTTCTGAGTGCATCTTGTGAATATAATGTTTTCTAGAACTTGCTTTAAAACCGCTTGAGACAATCGTACATGTTCAGATTTGGAGAAGACGGAGGCAAATTAGGATTTTACCACCATGACTAAATGACCTTTGTCCTGATCGTGATTTGACCCTTAGATAGCCTTTTGAGCCTGAATTAGCCTATTTTCGTCATCAATCCACATTCACTTACCCTTATGAATTTAAACACTTTATGTAATATCCGTATTCATTAATTATTGGAGATATCGTCTTTATGAACTTAAACACTTTATGTAATATACTTCTAGGAAATTGAGGATTTATGATAAGAAATTTCCTTACTCATGACTAAGAGTTGGCTGCTATAGTGTTTACTTTAAATATTGGAGATATCGTCTTTATGGAGCCACTTATGAGATAGTAAAGTTGAAAATACTTACCTAACCAGAGGGAGTTGAATTGGAGGCAGAGATGGTAGATGAAGTTGATTAGTAGCGATGATTGCACAGTTCACTATCATCTAGAGCATACGAAGATGACAATTGGTACATTTAGTAGAAAGTCTATAAGAAAGTTAACTGTTATTGGGAGTCCTTATATGAAATTAATGATAAATTTAAGAGAAATAAGAATGAAGTTGAATACCAGTGATAAAGGATCATGGTTAATAAATATGGTTGTACAATCATCCATAATGAAATGTTTTAGAGATATAAAGTAGAGATAAAGAGACAGAAAAAGATTAAGCATTGAATGCTTACCAGAAAGCATTTTGAGTTCAAATATGAAATGAAGGTAGTTTGATGTTGGTACATGGATGGTGTCCCCAATCAAGTAACAAAAAGAAATATAGAGGATTGAGACAGAAATTCTGATGGTCAAGATTGAAGGATGTAGTTGAGATTGTGATATTGTATGGAGTATCATTGAGCATAATGTTAAAGAAAGATACTAGATTTATATCTTGGTATTGGGAGAGGATTTCAGAAAGCCACGGGTACACAGTGGTAATATAATAAATTTTCATGCTCATATTGGATTTTTAGAATACTAGAAAATATGCTAAGAACAAATGTGATAAATTTTTCAGTAAATTGATATGCTTACATGCCATTGATTGAAGTTGTTTATAATAATCAAGTATAAAATTTGTATTGGGATGGTACTCATTGAGACATCGAAAGATATGAGGTATAGAACTCCTATATGTTGGGAAGAAATGAAAGAAAAATATATCTGGTCTATTTATTATTGAGCTAGAGATGATCAAATTTGTTAGAGAAAACCGTAAAGCAACCTAGAGTTGACCTCTTGAGTCTTAAGTAGGTGATTGGGTGTATTGAGAAATATCTCAATGAAAATGTATATTGAGATTTAAATGGAAAAAGAAAGTTGAATCCGAAGTATGTGGGACCTATGAGATTGTTGAGAAAGTTGGATTAGTTGTGAGTAACTTGAATTTGCCTCCGGAATTAAAACATTTATATAATGTATTTCATGTTTCACTTTTAAGAAAGTGTTTACATGATATTTCAAGCTAAGTTATGGAAATTCAAAAAAAAAAAAAAATTTGGACCTATATATAAGTACCAGCGAGAATTTTGGATAAAAAAGAGTAAGTCTTGTGTAAAAGAATAATTTCACTAGTGTAAAGTTCGATGGCTGAATAAGGATGTTGAAGAGATTTCATGAAAGCGTAAGACAAGTATGAAGAAAGATTATTTATATTTTGATTATGGAGTAAAGTAAAGAAATTTCGAGGACGAAATTTTTGTAAGGTGGGTAGAATTGTAATATCCGTATTCATGAATTAAGGGTAAAGAAGTAATTTGATAAATATGTCATGAATTTTAATTAATATATTTATGTGAAGGATTAATATTGAATCAAATAAAAAAAAATGTGAACAGTAAATTGTGAATAGTAAATCGTGAATAGTAAAAAGGGTGAATAGTTAAAAAAAATCTGGGACGTGAAAGTCCCAGACCAAAGACAAGAATAAATAAAATAAAAGAAAAAGAAAAAGGAAAAAGTAAAGGAAAAGAAGGAAAGAAAAAATATATAAAAAAAAATGGTGCTTCCACCATTACTTAGTGGAGGTTTTTTTTAAAAAAATAAATAAATAAATAAAAAGAGACAAAACAAAATGATGAAAGAATTAGGTGGGAGGGGGTGGCTGCTAAAGACTAATAAAAAGAAAAAAAAAATAATATATATATTAAAATATTATTTTAAAAGAAAAGTTTAAAAAAAAAAAAAAAACTTCAAAGTCAAAATTGGCAGCCTTGCTGCCAAGTATTTGTTAGGTGGGAAAGAGTTAAAAAACGTGGAGAATTTTTTTTAAAAAGGCTTGCAATTTTGGTGGAAGGGGAGGCTGAAGTACTTCGCCTATATATATATATATAAGTTGTATACTGAACGATTTCAATCGTTCAGTTTCTTTCTTTCAAATTTTTGTATTTCTCATAATATTTGGAGACCCAAAAAAAAGTCAAAAGAGCAAAATTTTGAAAGAATTTTCTGCAGAATTTTATAGAAGATCATGAGAAGCTATCAGTATTATGAGGTAATAGTTTAATATTTATTTTTGAATTTTTAGCATATATGAAATTCTCGGAGCTCAAAGTGAGAATTTTCATAGGGAGTGGTTTTCAATGAATTTAAGAAATAATTAGAAATTTAATACAAATATTATGTAAGGTGTTGACTATCCTACAACGGGAGAAATTTCTGAGAAGAACCGGGAAAAGCAAGAATGTGACCCACGAGTAGCTTTAAATGCTACAGGGTGAGTTGGATTTACTTTAAGTAGTCTAAATGAAAAATCAATTATTTGGTGATAATATTAATTTTAATTATTTAAGTATGCTTGGGTGATAGATGAAAAATTGATTTATGGGTATGATAGAAAATTTAGACATGTAGAAATATTTTTCGGTGAGAGATGATATTTTTAGAAATCATAAGTTTATTTGAGAATAAAAGCAATAAATAAATTATTGATGAGATATATTGATGTTTTAATACGAGTTATGACGAGATGAATTTTAGTAGATCTTGACAAATTTTGGTGGATGATTTGAGGTGAATTTTAGTAGATCTTAACAAATTTTGGTGGATGATTTGAGATGAAATTTAGTGGATCTTGACAGACTTTAATTGATTATTTGATGTGATTTGGGAAAAGAAGAATTTAGTAGAATTTTTATATAATCTGATAAAAATCAGGATAGCCAAATTAAGTAGTTTGAATCTTTATATTGTTTTTATATTACTGTTTATATTACTGTTTCATATCATTTTTCATGCGCATATGCATTTAATAATATAACCGAAAGAACCGGGAAGGCTGTCGGTCTAATGAAATAACCGTGACAGCCGGTATATGCTGAGATGAAAAGTGAAAACCGTGACAGCCGGTATATGCTGGGATGAAAAGTAAAAACCGTGACAGCCGGTATATGCTGGGATGAACAGTGAAAACCGTGACAGCCGGTATATGCTGGAATTAACCGGGAAGGCAGCCGGTCTAATGAGAATAAAAGAACCGGGAGGGCAGCCGGTCTAAGATAATAACAACCTGTCGACAGGTGGGAAGACGTTCCCATCATAATCATTCATGCATCTGCATCTGTTTTAATTATTGTTGCATTTTTTTGAGATGTTGTATATTAATTGTGAATTAAATTATAGATAGCTGGGTCTCATAAAAAGAGACAGCTATAATGATGAGATTTTTGAGATGCTGAGATGCGATATTTTTTTGTGAATTTAATTATAGAATGTTGAGTTTCATAGAAAGAGACAGTAGGGTGATAAGACTTATCTAAATGATGGATTTTTTTTTTGATATGAATCTCATTACGAAGTAATTAGGAGAGAGAGAGTTGATAGTCTTAAGGTGAACCAATGATTGAAAAGAAGAGATTGATAATAGAAAGTTGTCATCAGGTTATGCGAATAATAAATTTTAATATTAAAGGATTATTGATGGAGTTTGGAATACTTTCAGTAAATTTAATTCACTGAGCTTGTGAAGCTCACTCCTCACTGTACAATGATTTTCAGGTAGCAGGCTTGGCAAATAGTTTGATGAGTTGAGATTCAGAAGAAATCATTTTCTGTAAGCCGCGTACATGTCATCATCCTCAGACTAATGAGAAAATAAAAACGAAAAATTTATTTGTAAATCCTCATGCATTTTACGATTTGATGCAAAGTTCTATTGGTAATATTTATTTTTATTGTTGCATATATGTGTTGTGCTGGGATTCTCAAAATGTGATGACATTGTTTCGGGGTGGCCAACCCGGGATGGGTCGTTACAATTTTGGTATCAGAGCATTAGGTTTTATGATTCTGTAGACTGCATAAAAAAGTAAGAAAGTAGAAGATTAAAGTAAATTATAATGAACGGTCTGAGGATGATACGTGGACGCGCTAGAGCTAGATTTAAAATTATTGATTTGAAATGGCGTGGTAGGCCCACAATATTTTTGATAAGTCAAGGTTGAGTCTGAATCTGTGGTTCCTAGAATAGAAAGTGTTGATAATATGATTGATATTAGTAATATAATTGAGGTATGAGAGAATCTGAAGTTGAAAGAGATGAGCTAAGATAAGCTCTTACTCATGCTTTTGAGAAAATGAATGTATCAGATAATCGAGTGGATAACTTATAGCATAGACTTGATAAGCAGACTAGAGCAGTGCCTGACGTTGTTAATTCAGTAATGGTAGACACTTAAAAAGGGGAAAAGTGGATTTATGCATAAAATGCATAGAGATATAAGTAAGCTAAATGCTTTGTTGTTTAAAGGATCTATGAATCCTTTTACACCTGAGTTTTGGGAGAAACACGTAAGAGACATTATTTGGTATTTGACCAGTAAGTGATAGACAGACGATTGTTTTTACTTCGTTTAAGTTAGAAGGAGAAATTTTAGAATGATGGAAGGATATTCTTTCCAAGTAAGTACAAATTTGATAGACCCGTAACCTGAAATAGGTTTAAAGAAGTTTTTTTTTTCTTAATAGATATATTTTTTTCCTTATATCTCTATAGCTCAACCAGATAGAGATATTATTTATTTGGGGTAAATGTGTTAACTGTGGCTCGTTATGATAGCAAATTTATGGTTTTGTCAATGGTTGTAAAAAAAATATATAAAAAAATAAAAAATTTGGTAAACCAAGAGGAGAAGAACTGTAAGAGGTTCAAAGATGAACTATATTTTAAGGTTTGATCGAAACTATCTTACTTGAGGCATATGAATTATGTCAGATTGGTGGGTATATTATTTCAGATCTAGAGAGATGTGATGGAATTTAAGGGAAAGAGAAAGAGTCGTTAAAGAGGCTTAGACAGGAAAGTTATGGAGGTAGTGGCAATATGATTGTGTAGAGTAGGAGACCACCCAAAGGAAGAGTTCCTTGTCCCAGGAAACTGAAGAAACAGAGTCAGAGGAACTCATGACCTATTACTTCTGTAGCTCAGAATACTATTGGTGAGACCCTTAGATTTGGGAGACAGATTATAAGAACTGGAAGTCATGGTAGAGGAAGTAAGTATGCCACCAAGTGGAAGTGACAATCTGATGTATGATTGGGATATAAAAGTTTATTATAATCAGAAAAGATATTTATCCCAGAAATTCAAATTTTGAAATACTTTATGTGTGGAGAAGGTGGACATGTCAATGTTGGTTGACTTTGAAGCAACCCATTCTTTTGCATCCAGTATTCATATAAAATCTATTGAAGAATTTATTAGTCCTTGGATTGCAAAATATCCTTGTTAAAGTTCTCACTTGAGATAGAGTGATAATCATGAATATTCATGAGGGATTGTGTGATTCGTACCAGTGACAAAAAAATCTAAAGTTGATTTATTATCTTTGAATATAATTTATTTTGGGAAATAATTGGTTATCGATGTTTTATGTTTGGATTGATTATTCCAGAAAGAAGATTCAAGATATAGTCGTGAGATACTTTTAACTATCTTATTTTTGTTATGGCCAATAGGAGATGATTGAAGAAGGGTTTTAAGGAGTATTGGACATATATCATGAATTATAAAAATGAGATAGTGATGAAAGAATATTCTAAATTAATTTTTGATGAGTTGTTTAGGTTGCCTCCAAGTAGGGAGATTAAAGTCTCTATTGATGTGATACCAGGATTATCACATATATTTAATAGCACCCTACAGAATGACGTCAGCTGAATTAATAAAGTTGAACGTACCGTTTTAAGAATTTGTGGATAAACAATTTACTGACCTAATGTATTTGGGGAGTCAGGTGTTATTAGAGAAGAAGGAAGATGGAACGATAAGGATGTGTATAGACTACAGATAGTTGCATAAGAATAAATACATTTTACCCAAGACGAATTGTTTGAGCAGTTGTAAGAAGTGTGAGTGTTTTCTAAGATAAATCTGAGATCAAATTATCACCAATTGAAGATAGAGAAGGGAAGCATGCCTAAGATTGTTTTTATGACATGTTATGGTTATAAGTTTCTTGTGATGATATTTGGATTAACTAATGTTCCAGAAACATTTATGGACTTGATGAATAAATATTTAAACTGTTTCTTGATAATCTTATGGTTGTGTTTAGTAATGACATTCTGATATATTCTGAGAAGGAAAAACAACATATGGACCATTAAACAGTGTGCCAGAGATTCTAAGGAGAGAGAAATTATAGGCAAAGTTTCTAAGTGTGAATGTTGGTTGAAGGAAATAACTTTCTTTGAACATATAATATTCGGAAACGGCATAACAGTTGATCCACAAAAGGTAGAGATAATGTTAAGTTGAGAGAAACCAACTAATATAACTGATATTAGAATCTTCTTGGGATTAGCTGATTGTTGTAGAAGATTCTTTCAGAATTTGTCTATTATTGAATTGCTGTTGAATAGATTGACCAGTAAAGATGTGAGATTTGTATGGTGAAGGAAGTGTGAAAAAAAATTTCAATTACTAAAGGAGAAATTGACTACAGCTCCGGTATTGGTGTTTCCTTCTGGTGATGAAGGATTTGTGGTGTATAATGATAAGTCATATCAATGATTAGGATAAGTGTAACATAGAAAAGTTATGGACTATACTTCTAGGAAATTGAGGATTTATGATAAGAAATTTCCTTACTCATGACTTAGAGTTGGTTGCTATAGTGTTTACTTTAAATATTGGAGATATCGTCTTTATGGAGCCACTTATGAGATAGTAAAGTTGGACATACTTACCTAACCAGAGGGAGTTGAATTGGAGGCAGAGATGGTAGATGAAGTTGATTAGTAACGATGATTGCACAGTTCACTATCATCTAGAGCATATGAAGATGATAATTGGTACATTTAGTAGAAAGTCTACAAGAAAGTTAACTGTTATTGGGAGTCCTTATATGAAATTAATGATAAATTTAAGAGAAATAAGAATGAAGTTGAATACCAGTGATAAAGGATCATGGTTAATAAATATGGTTGTACAGTCATCCATAATGAAATGTTTTAGAGATGTAAGGTAGAGATAAAGAGACAGAAAAAGATTAAGCATTGAGTGCTTACCAGAAAGCATTTTGAGTTCAAATATGAAATGAAGGTAGTTTGATGTTGGTACATGGATGGTGTCCCCAATCAAGTAACAAAAAGAAATATAGAGGATTGAGACAGAAATTCTGATGGTCAAGATTGAAGAAGGATGTAGTTGAGAATGTGATATTGTATGGAGTATCATTGAGAATAATGTTAAAGAAAGATACTAGATTTATATCTTGGTATTGGGAGAGGATTTCAGAAAGCCACGGGTACACAGTGGTAATATAATAAATTTTCATGCTCATATTGGATTTTTAGAATACTAGAAAATATGCTAAGAACAAATGTGATAAATTTTTCAGTAAATTGATATGCTTACATGCCATTGATTGAAGTTGTTTATAATAATCAAGTATAAAATTTGTATTGGGATGGTACTCATTGAGACATCGAAAGATATGAGGTATAGAACTCCTATATGTTGGGAAGAAATGAAAGAAAAATATATCTGGTCTATTTATTATTGAGCTAGAGATGATCAAATTTGTTAGAGAAAACCGTAAAGCAACCTAGAGTTGACCTCTTGAGTCTTAAGTAGGTGATTGGGTGTATTGAGAAATATCTCAATGAAAATGTATATTGAGATTTAAATGGAAAAAGAAAGTTGAATCCGAAGTATGTGGGACCTATGAGATTGTTGAGAAAGTTGGATTAGTTGTGAGTAACTTGAATTTGCCTCCGGAATTAAAACATTTATATAATGTATTTCATGTTTCACTTTTAAGAAAGTGTTTACATGATATTTCAAGCTAAGTTATGGAAATTCAAAAAAAAAAAATTTGGACCTATATATAAGTACCAGCGAGAATTTTGGACAAAAAAGAGTAAGTCTTGTGTAAAAGAATAATTTCACTAGTGTAAAGTTCGATGGCTGAATAAGGATGTTGAAGAGATTTCATGAAAGCGTAAGACAAGTATGAAGAAAGATTATTTATATTTTGATTATGGAGTAAAGTAAAGAAATTTCGAGGACGAAATTTTTGTAAAGTGGGTAGAATTGTAATATCCGTATTCATGAATTAAGGGTAAAGAAGTAATTTGATAAATATGTCATGAATTTTAATTAATATATTTATGTGAAGGATTAATATTGAATCAAATAAAAAAAAATGTGAACAGTAAATTGTGAATAGTAAAAAGGGTGAATAGTTAAAAAAAATCTGGGACGTGAAAGTCCCAGACCAAAGACAAGAATAAATAAAATAAAAGAAAAAGAAAAAGGAAAAAGTAAAGGAAAAGAAGGAAAGAAAAAATATATATAAAAAAATGGTGCTTCCACCATTACTTAGTGGAGGTTTTTTTTTAAAAAATAAATAAATAAATAAAAAGAGACAAAACAAAATGATGAAAGAGTTAGGTGGGAGGGGGTGGCTGCTAAAGACTAATAAAAAGAAAAAAAATAATATATATATTAAAATATTATTTTAAAAGAAAAGTTTAAAAAAAAAAAAACTTCAAAGTCAAAATTGGCAGCCTTGCTGCCAAGTATTTGTTAGGTGGGAAGGAGTTCAAAAACGTGGAGAATTTTTTTAAAAAGGCTTGCAATTTTGGTGGAAGGGGAGGCTGAAGTACTTCGCCTATATATATATATAAGTTGTATACTGAACGATTTCAATCGTTCAGTTTCTTTCTTTCAAATTCTTGTATTTCTCATAATATTTGGAGACCCAAAAAAAAAGTCAAAAGAGCAAAATTTTGAAAGAGTTTTCTGCAGAATTTTATAGAAGATCATGAGAAGCTATCAGTATTATGAGGTAATAGTTTAATATTTATTTTTGAATTTTTAGCATATACGAAATTCTCGGAGCTCAAAGTGAGAATTTTCATAGGGAGTGGTTTTCAATGAATTTAAGAAATAATTAGAAATTTAATACAAATATTATGTCAGGTGTTGACTATCCTACAAAGGGAGAAATTTCTGAGAAGAACCGGGAAAAGCAAGAAGGTGACCCACGAGTAGCTTTAAATGCTACAGGGTGAGTTGGATTTACTTTAAGTAGTCTAAATGAAAAATCAATTATTTGGTGATAATATTAATTTTAATTATTTAAGTATGCTTGGGTGATAGATGAAAAATTGATTTATGGGTATGATAGAAAATTTAGACATGTAGAAATATTTTTCGGTGAGAGATGATATTTTTAGAAATCATAAGTTTATTTGAGAATAAAAGCAATAAATAAATTATTGATGAGATATATTGATGTTTTAATACGAGTTATGACGAGATGAATTTTAGTAGATCTTGACAAATTTTGGTGGATGATTTGAGGTGAATTTTAGTAGATCTTGACAAATTTTGGTGGATGATTTGAAATGAAATTTAGTGGATCTTGACAGACTTTAATTGATTATTTGATGTGATTTGGGAAGAGAAGAATTTAGTAGAATTTTTATATAATCTGATAAAAATCAGGATAGCCAAATTAAGTAGTTTGAATCTTTATATTGTTTTTATATTACTGTTTATATTACTGTTTCATATCATTTTTCATGCGCATATGCATTTAATAATATAACCGAAAGAACCGGGAAGGCTGCCGGTCTAATGAAATAACCGTGACAGCCGGTATATGCTGGGATGAAAAGTGAAAACCGTGACAGCCGGTATATGCTGGGATGAAAAGTAAAAACCGTGACAGCCGGTATATGCTGGGATGAAAAGTGAAAACCGTGACAGCCGGTATATGCTGGAATTAACCGGGAAGGTAGCCGGTCTAATGAGAATAAAAGAACCGGGAGGGCAGCCGGTCTAAGATAATAACAACCTGTCGACAGGTGGGAAGACGTTCCCATCATAATCATTCATGCATCTGCATCTGTTTTAATTATTGTTGCATTTTTTTGAGATGTTGTATATTAATTGTGAATTAAATTATAGATGGCTGGGTCTCATAAAAAGAGACAGCTATAATGATGAGATTTTTGAGATGCTGAGATGTGATATTTTTTTGTGAATTTAATTATAGAAGGTTGAGTTTCATAGAAAGAGACAATAGGGTGATAAGACTTATCTAAATGATGGATTTTTTTTTTATATGAATCTCATTACGAAGTAATTATGAGTGAGAGAGTTGATAGTCTTAAGGTGAACCAATGATTGAAAAGAAGAGATTGATAATAGAAAGTTGTCATCAGGTTATGCGAATAATAAATTTTAATATTAAAGGATTATTGATGGAGTTTGGAATACTTTCAGTAAATTTAATTCACTGAGCTTATGAAGCTCACTCCTCACTGTACAATGATTTTCAGGTAGCAGGCTTGGCAAATAGTTTGATGAGTTGAGGTTCAGAAGAAATCATTTTCTGTAAGCCGCGTACGTGTCATCATCCTCAGACTAATGAGAAAATAAAAACGAAAAATTTATTTGTAAATCCTCATGCATTTTACGGTTTGATGTAAAGTTCTATTGGTAATATTTATTTTTATTGTTGCATATATGTGTTGTGCTGGGATTCTCAAAATGTGATGACATTGTTTCGGGGTGGCCAACCCGGGATGGGTCGTTACACTTTACCTACCCTTTTTCCTTGGAACTAGTGAGCTTGGATCTTGTTTATACTGATTTATTACGTGGAGATGGTGGAAAAGCATAAGTGTGCGGGAATTTCATGTGGTTCTGAGGTGCTTATGTTGAAAAAAAAACGAGATAAAAGGAGTAGTAGGGACATGAAAAGAAGTGTTGTGATTGAAGAATACAAGTTCTGAAGAATTGGGAACATTATGAGTCTTTAAAGTAAGTTGAAAGCCAAAGTGATGAAATATGCCCTAAAGTAATGGAAACGTGGTACTTAATAATGATATTTTTGAATACTTTCTATTTCTGAGGAAATTTTGTGATATCCTTTCTCTTCTTTCTTATGAAACCTTGACCCCTTTAGCCCCATTACAACCTTTTCAAAAACCTCCTGATCCTTTGATGTTTTGTTTTTGATGTGGAGAGTGGGTGCACAAGCAAGCCTATGGTTTAAACTGTTTTCACATGTGTTTGAGTGATTAGTATAGCTAGCACCACATTTAAATGAGTGAAAACCAGAGTGATGCATTGTGAGAAGTAAATTTGATACTATTTGTGCATCAACTTGAACGTGGCATATTACACTTATTCCTGGCTGATTATTCACACACATACATTCAAAGTACGAATGCGATATAATCTTAATAACTTCGTGCCTTGTTTTTTAGGTAAACTTGTGCTCTCCCTACTTTATTATGCTATATTGCCTAAAGAATCTCTGAGATGTAAGTTGGAAGAATTAGAGTCATTTAATTTGTGTTATATCATTGTGGTGTCATTTAGTTAGTTTCTGCCGTTTCTCTTGAGATTCTACTAGGTTATATATTGTTTTATTTTGCTAAAAGACTAGCAAAAGCTAAGTGTGGGGGATACTGATAGGACACTTTGTGTGACGTTTTGAATACCTTTCCTACCCTATTTGGCTTTGTAATTCTATTAATTTTGTTATTTTGAGCTTAGTTTCTATTCTTAGTGTTTAGAGAGCTTGTAAACATGGGGATGGCAAAAGAATGTGCAAAAGAAGAGTTTTCCTAGTTACTTTAGGAAATCTAAGTGGATCAAGAAAATAGTTATCATTCTAAGAAACTTTCCTAATTTGGAAACTTTTCTTTTTGATATCTTTCCTTTTCTAATTTTGGAAACTTTTCTTTTTGATATCTTTCCTTTTCTAATTATGGAAACTTTTCTTATTTATTATTTTCTGATTTCTTTGTAGGGAATTTCCACCTTGGATTTTTGGGAGGACCCAACGACCAGACTTAAAATGGTCATATCTTCTTGCACGCATCTCCAAATGGGTTGAAACTTGTTGGGTTGGAAAGATGACGTCTTGAACTTCAATTTGGACCTAAGAAAGTCTCAAAAAGGATATCATTTGGGCCTGTTATGATGGGCCTAAACCCAGTAGGCTGTTGCATCCTAATCTTCTTCCACTTTGGGCTTGGACCTTGCACCTTGCTTAGTGGACAAGAGATTATGTTATTTTTGTTGGGCAAGTCCATGTTCAGTTGGACATACCCATGTCGTTAATTTACCTTCTAAATAAGCCCAGCCGAAACCCTATTTTTAATTCCAATTGTGCACAGCTGCAACCATAGTTTCTCTTCTATATATACAAAGCCGAAAACCCTCTGGGGGGATCTTTTCTCTGAGCTCTCTACTCCAAATTCAAGAAGCAAGAGGCTAAAACACTCCACCATTCCATCTCCAATTGTGAGCACATAAGGACTTCTCCAAACTGTGTTCTCCTTCATCGATCATCATAGTCGTGAGGATCATCACCATTAACATCTCAAGCTTCCTTGAGTGTGTTAAAGAAGTGTAACCCTTACGGTCATTCTTTTTAATTGTTTCAAACCTGGTTGTTATTGGATTAAAAATACTAAGTTGGATTCTTATGCTGGAGATTATTGTTAATTCAATGAGTTGGTTAATTTTCAGATATATATTTTTTATGTTTTTGAATTGTTCATGATATGTAGATATATGAGTTCGTGATCTTTATAACCTATGTTGAATTTTAAGTTTTGTTATATTGAAAACTTTGATATTGCAAATCATTGAAGCCATAATCGCACTTTCGATCACCTAATTGATCTGGAGTATGATTTAAAGTGGCAAAAGTTATGAACAATAGCCAATGTTATGAAAATTGCATGTTCTTTATCCATGTTGAATTTTCGGTTCTTTATCCATAATCACACTTTCGATCACTTAATTGATCTGGAGTACAATTTAAAGTGGTAAAAGCTATAACTTTGATATTGCAAATCATTGAAGCCATAATCGCACTTTCGATCACCTAATTGATCTGGAGTACCATTTAAAGTGGTAAAAGCTATGAACAATAGCCAATGTTCTGGGAATTGCTTGTTCCTATCCATGGACTTTTTCATAGGAGTAAGGAACATGTTATTGAATCATAATTCCTTTTGATTTTAATGATTTTTTTAAGTAATTGTAAGGACACGCTGAGTATTAACTTGATTGCTTAAACAAAATAACTAGTTGATTGACTTTTCCTAAGTTTAGGGATTATCTAAGTATGAATTTGTAAAATGCATGATCTCTTTAGGCTTGCACTTTGATTCAATTCTGATATGGGATTGAGGTATGAATTCATTATCTACATTGAAACAATTTGATTAGTCGTTTAATAAATTTGATTTTCTGAATTGCGAGAGAAAATGATCAATTGTAAATCTCCTTAGTAAAATTTGTAAAAAAAAAAAATCAGATCACGAAACCCCTCTAATTTTGTGTAATATGTTAATAGATGTAGATTTATATTTGTTTATAAACTGCTAATTAAACCAACCAAATATTTTTTTTATGACTCCTTAGTATAGGAGTACCCACAATCCCTGGCCAATAATGATACCCTACTAATCACTTTACTACAATCTTCTGCAGGGTTTGTTGATGACCAAATTAACGGTCTATCAAATGGCGCCGTTGCTGGGGATTGCAAAATCCCTATATTTTAGTGTCATTTAACTTGTTAATATTCTGCTTACTTGTAAAATTTGCATGTAATATACCTTGTGTTTTACTTTATTGCAATTTTAGCATGTGACTTCCTTAAAACCATTTGTAACGTTTGTATGAAGGGAAGCTCATTATTATTTATATTTCAAACTTTAACTTTGCTTTTGTTGCTAAGGAGTTGCTCGCTCAACGTGCTCTTAATTATCAACAATACGAGGGAGTGTTAAACTCCACTCATGGGGTGAATGAGGTATCTTTTAACTCTGCTCTTGAGGAAAAAGTTAATAAAATGTCTACTCTTCTGTCTCAGGTACTGAACGTGAATGGAGCACAAGTACAACAAGTTGCAACTAGCACTTTGATTTTGTAACGGGGGCAGTAAGCTAGCTTTACACTTCGTTATCTCGAGAAGAACTCAATTTGAGCCCTATGCAATTCATATATCTCTGAGAGGTTTATCCCCACCAAGGATGTGTCAATCTACAAACTGGTAAACTAACTGGATTGGTTGGCAGTCCATCTCTGTATATTTATGTGTGTGTTTGTGTTTCTTAAGATGGTGGTTGAGTGCTGGTTCCGAACAAAAGATCCTAAGAAAGAACACATGTTTTACCTTCCATATAGTGTGGCAAAAATGGTCTGTTTTGTCTATGAGCCATGAGTTGCATGATTTTCATCCCATAAGAAGCACTATCGTAGACTATGTCAATCTTGTAGCAGGAAGATACCCCTACTGGAACCGTAGCCTTGGCGTTGATCATTTCATGCTTTCATGCCATGTTTTGGTAAGTGTATCACTTTTCTTTGTTTGTAAGCATCCACTATTGCAACAGAAATTATTCTCATTATGAATTTGATCAGCTGCAACTAGCACTATTTAACTTATTAATCTGGTTCATGTAGGTTTTTCAGCCTATATGTACCCTATATGGCTAGCAACTAGCTTTTGAACATTTGTATCCTTTTGGGATTAATTTCATGGTGTTAAAATTATATACTAAAGGCACTTCCGTTTCTAACAGGGGCCGGGATGCTAGTTTTTCATCTCCAGAAGAACTCAATTGGAGCCCTATGCAATGCAAATACCTAGGATGTATCAATCTCCAAACTGGAAAACTAAGTGGTTTGTTTGGCGGTCCATCTCCATATATTTATGTGTGGTTGTGTGTGTTTCTTACATATATTACCCTTCTCTTTATCAAACATGTAAACAAAGTATGTTATTGAATGTCTTCTGGTCTTTATATAAGTGTGTGTATATGCTTACTGACATCTGCTTTGTCCTAAGAAGATCTCATTTTCCTTCCAGGTTGCACAGCTATATATGGAACAAATCTTCTTTGGGCCTGATTCTCACTTGAATCTGATGGAGATGTCCCACTCAAGCTGAAATGGAGTCCAATCTCTGACCAAGACCTTGTTGTCCGTGCATTTATATGTGGCTGCATGCCCAAACCTCCTTCGATTCTTACAAGCAGCAGCAGAACTACCCTGTGTTCAAGGCTAACATCGCTATCATTTCACTGGTCCCCCTGTATGGCCTTGGCATGTCTTCTTCTGAATTTGAATCCAAGAAACCTGACTTGGGTATGGTCATATATCCCGTACACCACCTCCTTCTGGCTTGAACGGTTTACTTCTACTTTAACCTCTACTCTGCATCCAAGTGAGCAACTTCATTAGAATTTTTTCTTTCGCATTCTCAATCGTTTCATCACCAGCAATACTTCTCTCATCCTCGTGGAGGTTACACAGAAATGACATAAACTAATCTTGGTGGTGCAGCAATGGCAAGTTTCATGGTTAGCAACAGTCCTAGGATGAGAAGGCAGGAAATGCAGTATTTCAAGTCTCTTAATAGGGAATCTATCTATCTTTTTTGTTTCATTATTTTGTGTCATATATTGGCTGTGATGTAAAAAGCTATTAGAAAAGATACACAGTAACACAGACATGATCTAATAAGAAACTTTGCTGGAAACTCCTTAAGACTTCTGTATATCGTAATAGAAATTTTTCAGATGAAACATGCAGAAAGTGGAAATTATTTGCACACTGCATTAGAATTTTTCAGAATTAAGTCACTATGATATTTTTTTCAAGGACACTAAGTTATTATCTGGTAACCATGATCAATGGACTAGTCAGCTTCCTATTATACTTGCAGCATTTTTAACTGGAGCCTTGTTCTTTATGGAGCAGATTATCAATCCTTATTTTGACTCTCTGTTGATTTGTACTATTTGTGATGATCATTGTTATTATAAATATGGACATAAAGAAGGTTAGTCTATCACTCTATTCTTGAGGTTGGGGAGAGTTTTCATATAGTTTTGTCTAGAAAAATTCTGTATTATTGTAGAAAGAGTTTTCGTACAGTTCTAATTTTTAAAAAATTATATAATGTAGTGTTATGAGTTTTATCAGTTTTTCTCAATCCAAAAGTTGTAAAAGAAGTGAAATAATGATTGACTCATGGATGTAGGTAAAGAATTGTGCCAAACCACGTTAAAATTATTGTGTTCATGTTTCTCTTTAGTTTCTCTATTGTTTTGTTTTTTGGGTTGTCAGATTCCCAACACATTGTAAGGGAACGAGAAGGCTAGAGAAACAAGGAAAAATGGAATTTGGATGATTGGGTCTGATTTTAATTTGTTGATTACTGGATTCCCTGAGGTCCTTTTCTGTTGGGTTTGCGGGAGGATTTGGGGGAAAGGAAATAGGATACTTTTATAACATAAGTAAAACAAAAAAGGGGAAAGTAAAGAGGATGCTGGTTTCATGCTATTTTTGTTGGGCTGGGATGGTAAACTCACCAATACAAAGATAGCTGGTTGTGTTTGAGTCTGAGCAGAGTCCTTCTTTCTTACATGTATATGAAACAAAGCTTAATGTATCGTTTCATGTAAATTTTGGGTTGTCACAATATATTAGTATGTTGGTTTGTTCTTTTGTTTTTTGTATTAATTTATACGATTTAATTAAGAGGCATTGTCTGAGAAAACATAATCTAATTCAAATTAGATTTAGAATGCAAGTATTGGAAGCAAAGTAATTTCTTTGACATCTAATGTCATGGAATGTTGAGTGAAGGTTGACCATTTTGGTTATAGTAACACTTGCTTCAAAAATCATTA
Organism: Bretschneidera sinensis; assembly: GCA_023935145.1. Taxonomy (NCBI): domain Eukaryota; kingdom Viridiplantae; phylum Streptophyta; class Magnoliopsida; order Brassicales; family Akaniaceae; genus Bretschneidera; species Bretschneidera sinensis. The sequence goes on along the minus strand of CM043698.1, from coordinate 144,712,061 downwards.
AAATTATAGCATCCTTTGATTAGCACCTTCCAAGAATCTTCTTCTGTGCTCTTGTATATACAAATCTTCAATCTAATGTGTACCACCACCCCCTTTTCTATTTCTTTAGTTCTTTGTACTCCCAACCTTCCTAGAGATGTGGGTGTTCTAGAATCTAGTGGTAACACCCACATGGACAATACATGAAGTGGTGGTATTTAACTTTCTTTTCTAAAGGATCTTCTTAGGAATCGACAATATTTATTCACGTAAAAACCACTACAACAAGTTAGATTACACCTCACATTTTACCCTTTTTTTTTTTTTCATTTATCAACTTATTCATTTGTAAATAACAATATCATTTTGCAAACATGCGTTGCGAATCATTCGGAAGAGATTTTTTTGTTTTGTTTTGGTAATCAGAGGTAGATGATTTGAACTTGAATCTCCCTCTTTTTATGATTTTCGGTTAGAATTTTGAATCCAAACCACATCAAAATGGAAGACTTAATTTGTGACAAGAAAAAAGATGTAATAATCAATTGAGCTATATCCCAACCATAGCAATAGGTAGTTTTCTTCATTAATAAAATAAATATTTCATAAGAGAAAAAGAGAAGTGTTGCAATTCTCTAAAGTTTGAATTATCTTTAATAAATTTGAAAGTTGATTGGTAATGTTATTTTCATTGTACTTATATAGTAAATTCATATAAAAACCATAACATCGATTGTTGGAAAACAAGATCCAGTCTACTAAATGATTTATCCAATTGACTGAATGAAGATAGAGAGTCACTGCTTGTTTTTTCAGTTGACTGAACAAATCATTCAGTCGACTGTATACCCGACATCTAATACTTTTCCTTTTGAAATATTGGTTCAGTTGACTAAATAAAACATTCAGTCGGCTGAATGTTCATTATTGTAAAATCTGGGTTTTGTCAACAATCACTTTTCAGAGAGTTATGTCTTATAACTCATACTTCTTCACTTCTATAAATTTATGGGAGTTAAAGAGAAATTAAATGACTTGTTATTTCAATCTTAAAGACCTCATTTCTTCTTCTTCTTCTTCATCTCTCTTAAGATTTTTACAATCATGATGAATTATTGTTTCAATGAGAGTTCTTAGGGGTTTCAACAGATTTGTTATCTGTAAATCTTAGAGACTTTGTGTATCATTGAGGATATTTGTCTGTAACCCATTAACAGACTCGAGGACAAATAAACCATTAAGGAAAACAATTTTTAACATGCAACAAAGTATCGATTTGGTTTTCCTTAAATTTCATTTATTTTATGTCTTTGATTCCTATTTTAGAAAATGTACCAATATTGATTGCTTAAGTAGAACCAAATTTTTTTAATGATCACATCTATCAGATTGTTGGGACCCACGTGAAATTAGATCTAGTCATCACATCTATTAGAAATAAGATCAACGGGGTATTTGATCAATAAATTAAGCAAATGTATATGGTCAAAATTGAATTTCCAAATCAAATGGTATATATATATATATATATATATATATATATATATATATATATATATATATATATATATATATATATATATATAAGCTAAGGTGTCATATCCTTCTAGGTGGTCACAAATACATAGGATATAATTCATGTTTTTAAATTTGTTGATTTTTTTTTTCCTTTGCCAATGCGGTCAAAGTAAAACGGTAAAACTTTATTTTCTATTCAGTATAAAAAAAGTGTGATAGTCAAACTTGAATAATGGTGTGAAATCACGCGTATTCCACATAAAAAAAGTGTTAATAACAGTGTTGAATAACGTTATTAATGATTAATAAATATCACATATATAAGATCACATATACTCATATAATCGTATGATTTATTTCTATTCAACAATTAAAACAAGATCAAAAAAAGAAAATCCAAAATCTTTCCTTTTTTTATAATAAAAAACATTTTTTAATTATAAGCGGAAATGGATTGTTACACATGCATTATTACGTAATAACTGATTTAAAAAAAAAACAAAAACAAAAATATGAAAAATTTAGTCCAATTCTGATGATTTTTTTTTATTTATTTAAGATGAAAGTAAAATCATCATATTTGTTGATAATTAATTAGATTTTTGTTGTTGTATTTTTTAGTTAAATTTGAAAATAATAAATTATGACGTTTAATGATAAGTTAATAATATTAGTGATAAATGTGACGATTTAACAATACCCAATATAGAACTTTAGCAGACGCCCACTGAATACACACACATATATATATATATATATATATATATATATATATATTAATTAGATATAAGCTAAGGTGTCATATCCTTCTAGATGGTCACAAATACATAGGGTCTAATTCATGGTTTTAGATTTGCTGATTTTTTCCTTTGCCAACTTTATTTTCTATTCAACATAAAAAGGTGTTATCGTCAAACCTGAATAATATTACTGGTTATTAATAAATATTGCATATATGAGATCACACGTATTCAACATTAAAAAGTGTTACTGACATTATCAAATGATGTTATTAATGATTAATAAATATCACATGTAAAGTGATCACTCATATTTATATGATTATACGTGTGATTTATTTCTATTCAATAATAAATATGAGACAAAAAAATGCAAAATCTTTTCTTTTTTATAATAAAAATATTTTTCCTTAATTACAAGTGGAAAGAGGTTATTACTAAATAACTAGTTTTAAGAAAACAAAAACGAAAATATGAAAAATCATAACCAACTCCGATGATTTTTTTATTTATTAAAAATGAAAGTAAATATATTTATATTTGTTGATAATTAATTAGAATTTTTATTATTGTATTTTTTAGTTAAAATTAAAAATAATAAATTATGACATTTAATGATAATAAATGATAAGTTAATAATATTAGTGATAAATGTGACGATTTAACAATACCCAATATAGAACATTAGTGAAAATATATATATTTAATCGGTTAAAAGACGTTAACAAGAGCAGACAGACGCGGTTACATCACCCGCTCAGGCCCCCACTGAATATATATTCACTCGCAAGCTTAATTTTGACCTCCCAGTTCCACAAGTCATTCACGCTCAGCCATCTCTTTCAATCCCACAGTTTCATTTAACATCTCTCCCCCTCTCTCTCAAGGAGTTGAGAGTTATAATTTAGCTTTGATCAGATTGGGTAGCCATTGAGGGCTCTGTTTTTAGAGATCTTTTCTCTCTTTCTCAACACAGTTTGGTCTGTCTCAGCTTTCTCTAGAAGGGTATGTTTCTCTCTCTCTTTTGGTATTTCATTGTTTTATTTCTTTATTTGATTTTGTATTTGGTGTTCTTTTGGGTTCAATCTTTGTTATAATGTTTGATTGTTATCTGTGTTAATTAATTTGTTTGCAACATTATGACTGGATTTTGATAATTTTATTTGGGAACTGATTCTTTGAATTATTAGCCCAATTTTACATTTAACTCTTTATACGGGATTGGTATCACCAGAATTTAAAAAGAAGAAAAAGAAGAAGAAGGAGAGATGATTGGATTGAACAGAATTTATATAATTCACTTTCCAGGCCAATTTATGGAATCTTTCCTTTTTGGTCATTGATGGCCACCTGTTTGGTTTATAAGAAAGCTAGGGCGTTAAATTTTGGAGAAATTTTTGTGTGTTGATGTTAGCTTAATAGATGGTAGTTTCGGAAGAACCCAAATAAATAAGTCCTAAAATCCAAGTTTCTAATTTTTTTAGTCCGGTGGTTCTAATATTTTCCAGTGACAATGTGGTGGAGTAAGCTAGCCATGTTTTTTTGAATTGTTAACCAAGTTATGTCCCATAAATCACTGTCTCTCCATTTACAGTTTCTTGTTTTGATCTTGAATTGTTTAGTGGATGTGCGACCTCCTTACTAATTTGTGCTTTTTAAGGACATAGTGAGGTGAATATACTCCTTGATCTCAGTTCTTTTCGAAGCACTTGTCCTGGTTCTGTTTATTTACCTGGATGGGAATTTTCTTTTGATTGATTAGAAGGAAATGATCTCCAGGTTCTCTGTATAGGCTATAGTGTGCTAGATAAGGATTGAATGGTAATTTTTTTTTTTGGATATATAAATAAAAGTGGGGTGGTTAGGTTATCCATCTCTTTCTGTGGATAATTAAACAGCAAAGAATACAAATAAAATGTCTCCTGGTTTTGAAAAAAGTTAGAATATGTTAATCACCACAAGTTGAAGACGGGTAATAAAATCAAAGTAATTTCTCTTCACCCTAAAGGGTTACAAGGAATTATTTTCATCCTTCAGAATTTAAAGGTACTTCTTTTGCATGACCTGTTTTGACACCTGATCTTGTATGAGAAACCAGACGAGTTCATTTTTTTAAAGATATTGAGAATTAATGATGTTGCAGAAAAATAAAGTAATTGTTGCCCTTGTTATTTTGGTTAAAGAGGAAGTGGCGAGTTTTTTTATTCTTTTTTCCTATGACTTGTCAATTGAGTAACGTTTGCGTTTCTCTTAAGTTTTATCTATTCGGAGCCAGTCTTGCCAGTTGACATTTCTTTATCTTAGAGTCACTTTCCAAATTTTAACATTTAGTACTTTTTCCCCCTCTTAATTTATTTAATTCAAATAGATGCTTAGGAAATTATCTCTAGTTTAGGAGGGCGGCATGGTCAAGCTTTGATCATAGGAAACATCTTGATAGTGGTGATCATGCAGATAACACCATTTTTTTCACTCTGGTGAATGCGTTGTTCTTGTTACTTATGTTAAGATATCATTTTGTGTGTGTGCACTCGTGTGTTCTTACATAAAACTCAAATGGACATGGTTACCTTAAACTTTTCGCCCCATAGTATATTACCCTTCTCTTTATCAAACATGTCAACAAAGTGTGTTATTCAATGTTTTCCAGTCAGTATATAGGTGAGTGTGTTGCTACTGACAAATCCTAAGATCTTCATTTTCTTACCAGGTTGCATAGCTATGGAACAAATCTTCGTTGGGCCTGATTCTCGCTTTGAATCTGATGGAGATGTCTCGCTCAAGCAGAAATGGAGTCCCATCTCAGTTTCAGGAGTCCTAGAAAGTGACAGTGGCTAATTGGAATGCAACATTTGCTTAGAATCAGCACAAGATCCTGTTGTCACCCTCTGTGGTCACCTATACTGCTGGCCATGCATTTACAGGTGGCTGCATGTCCAAACCTCTACCGATGCTGACCAGCAGCAGCAGAACTGTCCTGTGTGCAAGGATAACATTTCCATCACTTCACTGGTTCTCCTGTACGGCTGTGGCATGTCTTCTTCTGAATTTGAATCCAAGAAATATGACTTGGGTATGATCATACCCCGTAGACCACATCCTTTTGGTTTGAACAATTTGATTACTTGTACTTCAGCGTCTAATTTGCATCAAAGCGAGCGAGTTCATCAGATTTTTTCCCACCCGCAATCTCAATCGTTTCATCACCAGCAATACTTCCCTCATCCTCATGGAGCCAGAGATGACATCAAATAGTCTTGGTGGTTCAGCAATGGAAAGTTTCTTCAATCCAACGATTGGGATGTTTGGAGAGATGGTCTATGCGAGGATATTTGGGAGCGAGGACACAAGTTTGTTTGCTTATCCTTACCAGACTCCATACCATTTCATGGGTAGTAACAGTCCTGTGACGAGAAGGCAGAAGATGCAGTTTTTAAGCCCCTTTAGGGTATCCATCTTTCTTTTTTGTTGCATTATTCTGTGTCTTTTCTTGTTTTGATTGATTATGTTAGCTTTCTTTTTGATAGTTGTGATGTTGAAAGCTATTAGAAATGATGCACCGACATACAAGCAAATTAGAAAGTTTGCGGGAAATTCATTAGATTTATGTGTATATATGTATATATCAATTTTTCAGTAGTAATTATGATTGTTATAGAATATTTCGAGAGGAGAGTGAGAGGAAGAACAGTGAAATGATGAAAAAAAAAATGACTGAAAAATATTCATGACGATGAAAAACTAAAAGAAATTGATTTTTTTTTTTAATTTTGTTTAGTAAAGTAGAAAAATAAGAGTAAAGAAAATGCAAATAATATTATTTTTACCACTATATTTTTCATAATACTATTGTGAGGGATTAACTAAGGATAAATTTGTAAAATAATAGTATCATTTTCTACTCTCAAATCCTTCCAATTTGAAAGGATTGAGAGGGTTATGATTTGACAAAAGTAGTCTCGATGCATCTCGGGACAATACGGTTTGAAAACATTCCCAAACGTTGAAAAAAGGCATCAGGTCGTAGCAGTGAACGCAGCGGCACCCTGAGGTGCTGCTCTGTGGGGGCATCCACGGCGTACGGCACATGCTCGGATTTCCCGGTCGCCGTGGCAACCGACTCGAGCGAGGAGCTGTTTGGCAACGGTGGAGACGCCAACTGGTTGTCCAATGTGAGCGAGGCGCGGATTTCGCAGAGGGAGAGGGACGGTGGGGCCAGTGGGGAGAAGGAGAGTGTCGGTGGTGGTGGTGCTGGGTTTGGGGTTTTTGGTGGGGATGCGCAGGGCAATGAGTCAGGCTACGGGAGTAAACCCAGCTACCGTGGGGATGCGGAATTTGGGTATGGAGATGAGTTTGATGAGGAGGAAGATGCTAGGTTGTTGTTTTGGGGCAACCAATTTGGAGGAAGATGCGCTCTCTTCTCTCTTCTCTCGATCGAGTAGCTTCTCTCTGCCCCTCTCCCCCCTAGTGTAACCTCCCTCATCAATGAATGGTGATACTTTGGTCTATCCCAATTGGTTTTCTGAAAGATGGGCAGAATGGGGGGATTTGTCACAGATATATCCTGATTATGTGCGTCCCACATATCCCTCAATTTCACTTTTGAATTTTGTGATGGATGTGTCAAGAATGAGAAATGTGGCTTGCTATATGAGCCATAGTTCTACTCCTAATGTGTTGGTGCAGTTTGTGTTGTATGATCACAATAAATTGATGTTTCCTCACCTTATGCTTTTCGCAATGGAGAACATTCCTCCGCTCAGGGAGCTCAGCCTTGATTATAGGGTGGCTGATGAATGGACTAGGAAGCTTACTATCTGTAACTGAATAGTTTTGAAGAGGTGTTGTATTCATATGTATTGCAGCAAAGTTTTGAAGACATGATGCATTGAGGTAAACTCAACTTTCTATTCAACAGTTGCTTCTAGTTTATTCATATTACTTTGCACCATTTCCCAACTTATATGTCAATTCATTATCTGATTGATGTGGTTCTTATGCTTTGTTTTAGTTATATAGTTCATTGTCATCTATGTTACCAATCTTTATGTGCTAGAAATGTTATTCGTTTGTGCAACTTAACACTTCATAAAATATTTGAGCATATTATAGAAGATGGAACGTTTAGTATTTTTGTTAGACAAAGGAGTTCATGTGGCTTAGTACAGACAATTGCTTCTCTCTTAAATTTGAGAATGGATTCATTGTATAGCTGTTTCTGGATGGATTTGTTGCTTCGATTTGTATAGCTGTTTTGTGTTGAATAAGAAATTAGTTGGATTTTTTTTCTCTGTGCGAAAGGTTTGTTCAGTTAGTGAGAAACTGTTGGGATTTCTCGGGGATTGTAATACATAATGGGCTCCTTTGAGGTTGAGGGAAACATCACTTTGTTTGCTTTGTATAATAAATGTTTTAATTCAAGTATTTTGCATGACTATCAAATTAGAGGTTGTGTTCAGTGTTGCAGATTGGTCAGCTATGCAAGAGATGTTGTGGTGTCAGTGTTTTACACTCCCTGAAAGTTTGAATAACTCTTTGCTGCATGATAAAGTTGATGAGTGAGAATATTTGGCCATTTTTATTTGATTATCTTTAATAATATATATCGTATCGTGTTTTTATTACTACTAAATTTTAACCAAACTTTCCTATATGATCTAATTGAACTGTACTTTTAGGGTAATACAGTTGAGGAAAGCATAATTATCATACATGTTGTGTTTCTATAATTTTGTATAATGTAATTTTCTTTTGCTTCTGCTATTTCAAAGATAAGTGGGATTTTGGCTTTTTCTATTTGGCTAGTTGAGATCAGTTAACTCATTGCGTTATGGTGGAACTGTATGAATTTGTGTGCTTACAAATAGTACATCCTGGACGCATCTTAAAGATAAGAGTAAATGGAACTAAGACAGATTTCACCCAAGAAACAGCCTCAGAGGAGGTTTCTGTAGTAATGCCTGGTGCTATTGCCCGTTTTGATGGCTTTGATATTCAGGCATGTTATTATATTTCCTAGTATATATTTATTCATATTCTGTTAAGTTGTGAGAGCTATATTTTAAGTGTGACAAAAATCTCAATTTTTTTTTTTAAAATTTTACATCTGCTTTGATTGTAAAGAAGATCCTAAATGAATCCATTCTCAACTTTGATGGAGTTCATGTGGTCAGAGGTCTTTTGTAGGCATGCTATGACATGCCTTGTGTATTACAGGAGGAATTTAGAAGATTATGTCAGTCATTATTATAGTAAGGAAACATTCATGAAGGCTTATGAGGATATTATACATTTTGTCTGATTTAGCATTACTACCAGACAGTTTCCACATTCATCTTGACGCTCGTGGCTTGAAAAGACTGTCTGGTAGACTCAGGAAGAATAGGAGAAGGGAAGAGGATGAAGGACCAAGTGGAAATGGTCCTTCTAGGATATCAAGCATTGTGAGGTATCAAAACTATCTGTCTATTAGGCATAATAGCATAACCTGCAAGAGAGCTTCTGTTGCAAAAAAAGAAAAGAAAAAAGACTCCTCCGGTATAAACACAACCCAGTTGGCATTGTTAATCTGTTTTATTTAAGTGCATATATATGTGGTCATGAATGTTTGTTTGGTTTTGTTAACAGTCTCAGAGTAATGCATCAAATGCTGCAACTAATGAAGCTGGTCCATCCAGATGCAGAACCACAGAGGATTAAAAAGGTCTTTTGTGACTAATTTTCAAAACTTATGTGTCTATTGATTTTAGTTTTGAATTTATTTCGGTCTTTTGTATACATTAAATACATGGTTCTTGTAATGTAAACTTTTCTCATATTGTATACAGATGAGAAGGAATACATTCAATACTACTGATGATTTAGGGAATGCAACACAAACTCCAACTGTTGATGGAAATTCAAGTGGAAATGTCAGAAATGGTGTAAGGAGGAATACAAACAAGATTTCAAGAGCGGCTGCAAGGAGAACAACTATTGGTACTGGAAATGTGGATGTTGGTGGCTTTGGTGTCACAACTGATGTTCATGAAACTCATAGGAATGCACCATCCTCTCAAGGCAATGGAATTGAAGGAAATGGTAATGTCAGGGGCAGTGGGAATGGGAACAATGTAAATCAGATTATTCAAACAACATTTCAATGTTTTCTGCTTTGGAAATAGTTTTCGAGTTACAGTTATCGAAACATGTTTTCTTTAGAAAACATCAGAAAACAGTTTTCAGTTTTCATTTTCAAAAACAGTTTTCAAACACTGAAAACTGGAAGCTGTTACCTAAACATGCCCATTGATATATATAGGAATATGCCTCAAATATGGAGCGCATGTTTTTCTATTGGGGTTATTGAATCGTACACTTTATGTTATGTTAGTGTGTATGTTTTTTTTGCTTTGAGGTGTTCTAATTAAATTATATTATATATTTTTTAAAATTTATCTTTTATTTTATAATAAAAAAATAAATATACGAAACATGTGTTTCAGTTTTGTAACAGTGGCCGGGATGCTAGTTTTTCATCTCCAGAAGAACTCAATTGGAGCCCTATGCAATGCAAATACCTAGGATGTATCAATCTCCAAACTGGTAAACTAAGTGGTTTGGTTGGCGATCCATCTCCCTATATTTGTGTGTATGTGTGTTTCTTACATATTTTAAGTCTCTTAATAGGGCATCGATCTTTCTTTTTTGTTGCGTTATTCTGTGTTTTCAGGAAGTTTGCTGGAAATTCATTAGAATTTTGTATATAGTAATAGTAATTTTTCTGAATTAATTATGTGTATGTAACTTATGCAGAAAGTAGAAATTATTTGCACACTGCATTGGAATTTTTTAAAGGATTAAGTCACTATGTTCTTTTTTTAGGACACTATGTAATTATCTGGTAACCATGATCAATGGACTAGTCAGCTTCCTATTATACTTGCAGCATTTTTTACTGAAGGAGGCTTGCATATAGTTCATTAATTTGTCTCCGTTTTGACTGCTACACTCTGTAGCTGAAAGACAGCTTGATCAGTACCCTTTTGGAAGAGAATTGAGTTTTAGAGCAAGAGACCATGGTCAAGTAGAAGATAGGAGAAAGGAGTAACTATATTGTAGAAGAATCCACAACCATAAGCAACATAAATTTCTTCAAGTAACAAAATTGAGATGAAAAAGATATTTCATAATTTAAAGTTGGGGAAAAAAAGTTATAATCATCTCTCTCAATCTCTCTCACTCACTTAAAGACTTGGCCAAACGTAGTTGATAGGTCTCTCTCAAAAGTCCTTCTTCCTACTTCAAACAATTCAAGAGCTTTGTAAAAATGGAGCTCAAATTAGAATTGTTCAAAGCAACAAGTTAATTACTGAATGTTTACAGTACAAAATAAAAATGAGAAGAAAAAGGGGGAAATATGTTGGGTCAATGTTAAGCTCATGAGACTTCCAAAAATGTTAAAATACTAATTACAAAGCTTACTCTCACTCTCTACTTTTGCTTAATCTAAAGCATTAATTAATGTGCTCTTAAATTGATGTTTAATTTATTTAATAAACGGAGGAAAATAATAATTTATTTGATATTAAACTTTTTAAGGTTATAAATTCTCTTTTATTATTATTTGTGCATTTATTATATTTACATGCACATTATTCTTTATTTGACATTATTTTTCATAAGTATCTTGTTTAAATGTATTATTATTTCTACAAATTAATTTTTTTTCAATCAAGTATTTTCCTTTGATTCCAAATAAGGAAATGTAAAATAGGGTAAATAGGGTCATTTTTAGTTATATAGCAAAACAACAGAAAATTATTGATTTTCCACGCAAAAAGTTTTACAGTGCAAAATATGTAAATTATTTTAAGAGGAAATAAACTGAGTGTTAGAGAAACAACTGGCGAATAAATTATCTCAAATTTGCAAAACTAATTACTTCCAAGCATCAATGACCAATATAACCCAATCACTGCAACAAAATACCTATTTTTGGTGTCAGTGTGGTCGTCGCCCGGCATCACAATTGCTGAATGTTGTCGAACCTGTCGTAATTTTGGTGAGTGAAAGTGTGAGACGTGAGAAGAAAAACGGAAAAGAAAAAGAGATCCATGTTGTGTAAAAGAAAAGGGTTAGGTATTGGTTTAGGTGACTGGGTTGGAGCTTGAGAGCCGGGGCTTGGGAGGTTTGGGTTCACAATATGATTGGAATTGGACTCGAATATATTTACAATTTGGCTTTCTAGAAAAAATTGAGGCGGACTTTAAGCCAAGCCCGCTCGGAGTTTGCCTCTGGGTCTGAGAGTATAGGGGTAAACAAATGGACACCTACAACCCTCTCAAAACTTGGGAATTTAGGAGTGGGAGTGGATTGTGCCGTGTCGGTTATCTTCGTGTCATGTCTCTCTCTTTTATACCGTGTTATGTTAATTTTTTAAAGACACGGTCGAAAGCCCGCATGACTATTGGGTTGTGCAGTGCCATGTCGGCTCATTGGCCTCATAAATATATATTGATTTTTTTTGTCTTTTTTGTTGAAAATAGTAATATATATGTATTTAATTAAATACTTATAATTGTATAAAAACAACCATTTTTTTTATAAAGTTAAATATTACAAATAATTTAGAAATCGAACAAAAACAACAACATAAATAAATAACTTAAAAATTACAACTTCTAAATATCTTTCAAATAAATACTAACTTACAAAAATACTAACATATAAAATAAACAAAAAAGAAGAAATGACATACAAATGAGTGAAATATAAAAAAACAACTTGAAAATTTATACATTTAGAAAGATAAAAAAAATTATTTTGATTATTTTTTAATCGTTCATAGTTTATACTCTTGTGCTGGTCGTGCCTCGTGCCGTACTGTGTTGGGTCTTGCCTCGTGCCGTTGGCTTAAAAAATTAAGTCCAACACGACCCATCCAATAGCATCGTGTCAAGCACGATGTGACTCATATAAGTGTGGACCATACCAAACCGTGCCTCATTTGTATTATGGGTCAGCTCGATTCATTACCACCCCAACTTGAGATATTTAACAATTACTCCGTACTAAATATTGAGGTTCCATTTTTCAAATTTGGGATATTTAATTGTCAATATTTTATTCCAATTGGTTTTAATTTTTTTTATAGAATATTGGTTTTGATTTTAATGCTTGGATATATACTCAATCAAGTCAATTTGTTGTTATTTGACAACTGGTGTAGGGCATATATCTTTACACCAAAATTGCCGCAACAACCAAACCGTGCTTTATAAAATAATACCATTGAAAAATCAAAGCATGTATTGCATGTTAATCTATTGCAATTTGCTGGCCTCACATCTATTGGATGCTTTAATACCAAAGACACGACATCTGCTAATTAATCTAATTTCCGTCAGCCAACTAATGGCTGGTAAACAAAATATGAGTAGACCCCTTGAAATTTTTAGTATCCGTTACATGCATTCATCATCTGAGCACCCTTACAAAAGAAGTCTACTGTGAACTGGAATAGCAAGCAATTTCAGATTCTCCTTTTGCCATCACGTAACCATTTCCCCTTTTACGAACCAAATTCCATCTCAAAGGAATATGGCTGATGCGATCGTTTATGTAGTCCTGGAAAAATTGCTCTCGGTTCTTGGTCAACTGGTGGAACAAGAGGCCACACTGGTTGTCCGTGTCGAGGAAGAAGTCAAAAGTCTCATCCGCAAGTTCGAGGCCATCCAAGCTGGGCTTGATGATGCAGAGAAGTGACAGGTGAAGGAGGCCACTGTGAGACAATTGAAGAAGAAAAAGAAGATAGTAATACGACTAGTAGTGGTAGCAGAACAATAATAATAATGCCGCAGCTTCATTCCTTACAAGTTACTGAATGTGGAAAGTTAAAGGCACTGCCGGACCACCTTCTTCAGATGGAGGAATTGAAAATCGAGAGTTGTCCAATTCTGGAAAAGCGTTACTAAAAGAGTAGTGGATAGGATTGGCACGAGATTTCTCACATCCCAAACATCAAAATTGGTTACATATTTGTGCAAAGAGGTGGGCGTTGAACTTTTTAAGGGCTCAAGGCCTTTGGAGATGCCATCAACCTACAGGTGCTTTTTTTTCCCTCTAAATCTAATACTTCGTATGCTCTATTTGTATAGGATTGGGCCAAATTTAAACCAAATTTGTCTTCTTATCAATTATGTAACAGAAAACCAAAATTGAATTTTTCAACCTCTGATTTAACTAATACCTAATGTTGAGTATTTTTAATTATATTTCAAGCATTTAAACTTCTGATTATTTCATTCAGTGGCATAATGATATAATGTTTTCGCTCTCAGAGCAGGGTATGTAGAAATGCAATCTTTTTCTTGTGGATTGAATTTAATCCATTGTAGCTGACTGATCATCTACCACTTCACTCTCATGCTACAACATTTTCATTGTTGTGGCCAGGACAAGGCTACAAGTTCCCGAATATGGTACATTATTCCCTTTACAGCATCGGATATATTGGTGTGTAGGTCTTGTTTGTTTTTCTTTTTTCTCTTTCATTTATTTATTTTTACTCTCTTTTGTTTTTACTTTATTTAGTATTGAATCATCACAAAGAAGAATTTTATATAACATCTGTTTCATCCTAAGAAAAATTAATGTAAACAACAAGCATTAATAGCAGACCACATTTTGCAGCAATTGTGTTTTGGAAATATATCCTTAAAAGGTAGCTCACTTGGTTTTCCTTCTTAGGGTAGAATATGTTAGGAAAAAGATTATGAACTGTCTTAACACAAGTTTTTGTCCTAACAAGTGCACGTCTATATAGAGGAAATTTTGATTCAAAGATACATCATCAAGTAAAGCATGTTGAAATTTTTAGCAAAGACGACTGCTGCACAAATTTCCAGTCATTTCAAAGTTGAGTGTTGTATCTCGTGGATTTCTCATAATAGTGGCGCGGGCAACATGAATTAGGCAAGCATCTATGTGTTTCCATCAGAAGCTTTGTATGTTAACTGATACTATCTTCTATCAGATTTAGGTACGCATGTTAATGCAATACAATCTATTCCTTTTCCTTCTCCCTCCAAGCTTACCTCATGCTATATGTTTTGTAAGCTTCTGGTCTCAATTAAACCAGACAGCAAAGTCCATTTGGAGAAGCACATTTCTCAAGCATACCTTTTAAGGCTTTGTTTGCCCTCAACTTGGTCTATCCAATCCTTCTGGAGGACCAGAGAGGCATGTGCTTTTTATTTCCGTCTTTCAGAATTTAAAGGCACGTTTTTGCATTATCCTTGTTTTGACACATGACTGTCTAAAAGAAAATATTTGAGTTCATGCATATATATAATTGATAGGAGCTTAAATATTCATATTTAAGCCCCTTAATTTACATTTGTTAAGTTCTTTATCTATATCTTTTAGTCTATTTTACTTCACTTTTGTGTTTTACACGTTTTTATAGGGTCTTTGAGAAAAAGAAGCATTTTTGGCACTTAAAGGAAGAAATCTGAAAATCCTAGAGCAGCTGCTGGCTCTATTGTGATCGAGTGCACTCCTCTGTGTGATCGAGCGCACCACATATGCGATCGAGCGCACATGTACGGGCGTGAACAGTAAACTGCAGAACCCTGTTTTGGAAATAACCCTATTTTGGAAATAAATGAGTTTTGCGTTTTAGGAAAGTTTAGGAACTCATGAGCCGATTAGGACTTCTCAAAGACCTATAAATACACTTGTAAATCACACACAAAAGGCATCACCTCTTAGGGGGATCACTTCTTAGATCCATTCTTTTATCTTTTGCTTTAGCTTGGAAAAGGAGACCGTGGAGCGGAATTGACGACTCTTCTCTCGGGTTTCTTCTTTCCTTTTTATTTTATTATGTGTAATTAAATTCTTAGTAGGGCTTGGTTGAAGCCCTAATTATGTTTACTCAATAAATTTAGTATTGGCGCCTTGCGATATTTATGTTGTGTTGCTTAAACTTGATTAATACCTGCTTTTATTTAAATTCCTCATATGTATATGTCTGATCAATATGTGCATGTGGTATGGACTTGTTAGTTATATCAATTTGGATGACCGAGTCCTGGGTCTAACATTAGTAACAAGGGATATCTTATCCGGATACCCGGGTTAATCAACATGAGAAACCGGGAGTAGATACCATGCCCTAGGTCTCATGTGGTTGTCGATTTCCACAGATCCTATGCTCTCTTAAGGAACAACTTAAGCAGATACCATGCTGAATCCCTTAAGGAAGAAAAGAGTTAGATTAGATACTATGCCTAACTCGTTGCTTAGGAAATCAATAGCTTAAGGAATAGATACCATGCCCTTAGGTTGGCAACCAGTAGGTATACATGGCATGAATAAAGCATTGGCATACTGTTATATTGTGGTAGCATAATTAGTGGTGGATATCAAGTCCCTACACCTTTATCCTTAGTATTTTATCTTTATTATTTCTCAACACTTTTATTATTTCTATCTTTTTATATTGCGAATATAATTCTAAATTGAACTTTACCAATCCCTGTGGAGATAATCTTGCATTCGCACACTATACTACACTGTTGACCTTGTGCACTTGCAAGTAAAACAAGTGCGATTATTTACTTATTTATTTAGGTGGATAAACGCACAACAATAATATATTGAGGATTAATGATAATGGAGAAAAATAGAGTCAATGTTAGCCCTTGCTACAAGGTAAATGTGTTGTAATTAAGTAGTTTGTACTTTAAATTGTTACAATTGTTCAGTTGAATCAATCCACGTTTTATTTATTTGAAGTATGCGTGAAAATGGATATGTTAGAAAATAACAGCTTTTATAAAGCTCAACTGGTCCTCTGAGCTTTTATAAAGGAGAGGAAAAGGGAGCTTAAGGGCCCCCATCATCCTACATCTATCTTTATTTTGGTTGGGATAAGGAGGAAGGGCCATTGTTTATTATTTTTTCCTATGTATGGTCTGTTGAATAACATTTACCTTTCTCAAGTTTTTATCTATTTGCAGCCAGTCTGGCCAGTTGCAGTTCCTTATCTTAGGTCATCATTGGTAAAGTGGAAAAGTAGGAGGAAAAAAATAGATCATCAGGAAATCATCTCCAGTTTAGGAGAGCAGCATGGTGAATACTTTGTATATAATTTCATATTTGCATTTGCATCTCTAATTCCAGAGTTACTTGTTCTTTGCACTTGTAATGGAAATGGAAAAGAAGTTCAAAATCTGTCTACAAGGAAGGGGAGCCTCCATTGAATCACAATGGTGCTTGCAAGAGCATATACTCCATTGGAAAAAAAAAATTATCCATAAGATGGAGACTGAGTGCTGGTTCAGAACAAAAGATCCTGAGAAAGTGTTTTACCTTCCATTTAGTGTGGTAAAGATGGTCTATTTTGTCTATGAACGTGATTCACATGATTTTCATCCCATAAGAGGCATTATTGTAGACTATGTCAATCTAATAGAAGGAAGATACCCCTACTGGAAGCATAGCCTTGGCGCTGATCGTTTCATGCTTTCATGCCACGTTTTGGAAGTGTATCACTTTTCTTTGTTTGTAAGCATCCAGCATTCCAACAGTAATTATTCTCACCCTGAGTTTGATCAGCTGCAACTTGCACTATTTAATTTATTAAACGAGTTCATGTAGGTTTTTCAGCTTATATATGTCCTATATGGCTAACAGTTAGCTTTTGAACATTAGTATCCATTTAGGATTAATTTCATGGTGTTAAAATTGTATACTAATTTGTAAGTACTTCATTTTGTAACAGGGACCGGGAAGCTAGCTTTTCACTTCCTTATCTCCAGAAGAACTCAATTGGAGCCCGATGCAATGCAAATAGCTCTGAGAGGTTTAACCTCACCAAGGATGTATCAATCTCCAAACTGGTAAACTAAGTGGTTTGGTTGGCGATCCATCTCCATATATTTATGTGTGTATGTGTGTGTGTGTTTCTTACATGTATTACCCTTCTCTTTATCAAACATGTAAACAAAGTGCGTTACTGAATGTGGCTGCATGCCCAATCCTCCTTCGATTCTTACAAGCAGCAGCAGAATTGCCCTGTGTTCAAGGCTAACATCCCTATCACTTCATTGGTCCCCCTGTACGGCCTTGGCATGTCTTCATCTGAATTTGAATCCAAGAAACCTGACTTGGGTATGGTCATATATCCTGTAAACCACCTCCTTCTGACTTGAACACTCTACTTCTACTTTAACCTCTACTCTGCAACCAAGCGAGCAACTTCATCAGAATTTTTCCATTCGCATTCTCAATCGTTTCATCACCAGCAATACTTCTCTTATCCTCATGGAGGTTACACAGAAATGACATAAACTAATCTTGGTGGTGCAGCAATGACAAGTTTCATGGTTAGCAACAGTCCTAGGATGAGAAGGCAATAAATACAGTATTTTAAGTCTCTTAATTGGGTATCTATCTTTCTTTTTTGTTTCATTATTTTGCGTCATATATTGGCTGTCTTTTTGTATTGCTGTGATTTAAAAAGCTATTAAAAAAGATACACAGTAACACAGACATGAGCTAATTAGAAACTTTACTGGAAACTCCTTAAGACTTTCGTACATCGTAATAGCAATTTTTCAGATGTAATTATATAATATGCAGAAAGTATAAATTATTTGCACACTGCATTGGAATTTTTCAGAATTAAGTCACTATGATATTTTTTTTCAAGGACACTAATTTATTATTTGGTAACCATGATCTATGGACTGGTCAGCTTCCTATTATACTTGCAGCATTTTTAACTGTAGCCTTGCTCTTTATGGAGCAGATTATCAATCATTATTTTGACTGTGAGTTGATTTGCACTATGATGGTCATTGTTTTTTTATCTGTAAAAAATAAAAAGCTTGCTATATCAAATTTTTTCTTAATATAAATTAATTATAGTACTAAACTATGTAATCTTGAGAGAAGGTTGACCATTTTGGTTAAAGTAACACTTGCTTCAAAAATCATTAAAATTGTAGCATCCTTTGATTAGCACCTTCTAAGAATCTTCTTCTGCGCTCTTGTATATACAAATCTTCAATCTAATGTGTACCACCACCCCTTTGTCTATTTCTTTAGTTTTTTGTACTCCCAACCTTCCTAGAGACGTGGGTGTTCTAGACTCTAGACGTAACACCCACATCGACAACACGTGAAGTGGTGGTGGTATTTAACTTTCTCTTCTAAAGGATTTTTCTAGGAATCCATAATATTTATTCACATAAAAATCATTACAATAAGTTAGATTACACCTCACATTTTACCCTTTTTTTTTTCATTTATCAATTTATTCATTTGTAAATAACAATATCTTTTTGCGAATCATCCGGAAGAGATTTTTTAGTTTTTGTTTTGGTAATCAGAGATACATTATTTGAACTTAAATCTCCCTCTTTTTATGATTTTCGGTTAGAATTTTGAACCCAAACCACATCAAAATGGAAGACTTAATTTGAGACAAGAAAAAAAAATGTAATAATCAATTTAGCTATATCCCAACCATAGCAATATGTAGTTTTCTTCATTAATAATTTTTTTTAATAAAATAAATATTTCATAAGGAAAAAAGAGAAGTGTTGCAAATCTCTGAAGTTGGAATTATCTTTAATAAATTTGAAAGTGGATTAGTAATGTTATTTTCATTGTACTTATCTAGTAAATTCATATAAAAACTATAACATCGATTGTTGGAAGTTTTGTTGGAAAAACAAGATCCAGTCCACTAAATGATTTATCTAGTCGACTGAATGAAAGACAGAGAATCACTACTTTTTTTTTCAGTTAATTGAACAAATCATTCAGTCGATTGTATACCCGATACCTAATACTTTCTTTTTCAAATATTGGTTCAGTTGACTGAATAAAACATCCAGTCAGCTGAATGTTCGTTATTTTAAAATCTGAGTTTTGTCAGCAATCACTTTTCAGAGAGTTATGTCTTAAAAACCTCATTTCTTCTTCATCTCTTAAGATTTTTACAGTCATGGTGAATCACTGTTTCAACGAGAGTTCTTAGAGTATTCAACAGATTTGCTATCTATAAATCCTAAAGACTCTGTGTATCATTGAAGATATTTGTTTTTAACCCATTAGTAGACTCATTACGGAGTGAGGACAAATAAACCTTTAAGAAAAACAGTTTTTAACATGCAACAAAGTTTCAATTTGGTTTTCTTTAAATTTTATTTATTTTCGGTCTTTGATTCCTGCTTTAGAAAATCCACCAATATTGATTGCTTTAACATAACCAATTTTTTTAAATTTTAACTTGACATAAAAAAAAAGGATAATAAAAAACCAATAATTAATTTATCAAACATGAAAAAAGGAAAGAAAAAAAAGGAGAGAAGAATGAAAGATAAACTAATAAACTTTCCAAATCTACCTATAGGTAATAGCTATATCCATTGGGAAATATTTGCCTGGTTCGGTTGCAAGACTCTGCATATGTTTTGGAGTGCTGTTTTGGGTTCATGTAAGTAGTTCGAGTTAAAAAAATAAAAAATTGTACAAAATCTATACCAACTGTCCAGATTAGGATGGGCACCTGGGATCGTACTATTTTTATTTTTTATTTTTGATAATCAAAATCAAATTTACACGAAGCTAAAAACAATTTTTATTACTTTCCAGATGAAATTGTTGCTTCTAGAATGTCAAAACCGTTGAAGACTATCTTAACCGTCCAAGCTACTATTGTCATACCTTCCGAATCTCATCATAGCTTAGATTCCTGCCACATGTACTTCTTTTAGATCAAGATTGTTCGGATCCACGTGAAATTAGATCTAGTCATCACACGTATCAGAAATAAGATTAACCGGGTATTTGATCAATAAATTAAGCAAACGTATATGGTCAAAATTATATTTCCATATCAGATGGTTTATATATATATATATATATATATATATATATATATACAAGTTAAGGTGTCGTATCTTTTTAGATGGTCACAAATACATGGGGTTTAATTCATGATTTTAGATTTATTGATTTTTTTTTTCCTTTACCAATGCGGTCCAAGTAAAATGATAAAAATTTATTTTCTGTTCAATATAAAAAATAAATGTTATCGTCAATTTTGAATAATGGTTTGAGATCACTCGTATTCAATATAAAAAAATGTTAATAATATTGTTAAATAACGTTATTAATGAATAATAAATATTATATATGCAAGTTTAGGCATACTCATATAATTGTATGATTTATTTCTATTTAACAATAAAAACAAGATAAAAAAAGAAAATTCAAATTTTTTCTTTTTTTATAATAAAAATCATTCTTTTTAATTACAAGCGAAAATAGATTATTACACATGCATTATTACGTAATAATTTTTTTAAAAAAAATAAAAACAAAAATATAAAAAATCGAGTCCAACTTTAATGATTTTTTTATTTATTTAAGATGAAAGTAAAATCATCATATTTGTTGATAATTAATTATATTTTTTGTTGTTGTATTTTTTAGTTAAATTTGAAAATAATAAATTATGACATTTAATGATAAGTTAATAATATTAGTGATAAATGTGACGATTTAACAATACCCAATATAGAACATTAGCAGGCTTAATTTTGCCCTTCCAGTTCCACAATTCATTCACGCTCAGCCATCTCTTTCAATCCCACAATTTCATTTAACATCTCTCCCCCTCTCTCTCAAGGAGTTGAGAGTTATAATTTAGCTTTGATCAGATTGGGTAGCCATTGAGGGCTCTGATTTTAGGGATCTCTTCTCTCTTTTTCAAAACAGTTTCGTCTGGCTCTGCTTTCTCTAGAAGGGTATGTTTCTCTCTCTCTCTCTCTCTTTTGGTATTTCATTGTTTTATTTCTTTATTTGATTTTGTATTTGGTGTTCTTTTGGGTTCAATCTTTGTTATAATGTTTGATTGTTATCTGGGTTAATTAATTTGTTAGCAACATTATGACTGGCTTTTGATAATTTTATTTGAGAACTGATTCTTTGAATTATTAGCCCAAATTTCACATTTAACTCTTTATACGGGATTGGTATCACCAGAATTTAAAAAGATGAAAAAGAAGAAGAAGAAGGAGAGATGATTGGATTGCAACAGAATTTATATGATTCACTTTTCAGTTGGATTCCTTCTTTTTTGGTCATTGATGGCCACCTGTTTGGTTTATGAGAAAGATGGAGCGTTAAATTTTGGGGAAAATTTTGTGTGTTGATGTTAGCTTAATAGATGGTAGTTTCAGAAGAACCCAAATAAAAAAGTCCTAAAATCCAAGTTTTGAATTTTTTTAGTCCCGTGGTTCTAATATTTTCCAGTGACAATGTGGTGGAGTAAGCTAGCCATGTTTTTTTGAATTGTTAACCAAGTTATGTCCCATAAATCACTGTCTCTTCATTTACAGTTTCTTGTTTTGATCTTGAATTGTTTAGTGGATGTGCGACCTCCTTACTAATTTGTGCTTTTTAAGGACATAGTGAGGTGAATATACTCCATGATCTCAGTTCTTTTCGAGGCACTTGTCCTGGTTTTGTTTATTTGCCTGGATGGGAATTTTCTTTTGATTGATTAGAAAGAAATGATCCCCAGGTTCTCTGTATAGGCCATAGTGTGCTAGATAAGGATTGAGTGGTAATTTTTTTTCTTCTGGATATATAAATAAAAGTGGGGTGGTTAGGTTATCCATCTCTTTCTGTGGATAATTAAACAGCAAAGAATACAAATAAAATGTCTCCTGGTTTTGAAAAAAGTTAGAATATGTTAATCAGAATATTTAACTTGAAGGAACTGATTTTTCCCCACAAATTGAAGACGGGTAATAAAATCAAAGTATTTTCTCTTCAGCCTAAAGGGTTACAAGAAATTATTTTCATCTTTCAGAATTTAAAGGTACTTCTTTTGCATTACCTGTTTGGACACCTGATCTTGTAAGAGAAACCAGACGAGTTCATTTTTTTTAAAGATATTGAGAATTAATGATGTTGCAGAAAAATAAAGTAATTGTTGCCCTTGTTATTTTGGTTAAAGAGGAAGGGGTGAGTTTTTTTATTCTTTTTTCCTATGACTTGCCAATTGAGTAACGTTTGCGTTTCTCTTGAAGTTTTATCTATTTGGAGCCAGTCTTGCCAGTTGACATTTCTTTATCTTAGAGTCACTTTCCAAATTTTAACATTTAGTACTTTTTCCCCCTCTGATCAGATTTAATTCAAATAGATGCTTAGGAAATTATTTCTGGTTTAGGAGGGTGGCATGGTCAAGCTTTGATCATAGTAAACATCTTGATAGTGGTGATCATGCATATAACACCATTTTTTTTTCACTCTGGTTAATGCATTGTTCTTGTTACTTATGTTAAGATATCATTCTGTGTGTGTGCTCTCATGTGTGTTCTTACATAAAACTCAAATGGACACGGTTGCCTGAAACTTTTCACCCCATAGTATATTACCCTTCTCTTTATCAAACATGTTAACAAAGTGTGTTATTCAATGTTTTCCAGTCAGTATATAGGTGAGTGTGTTGCTTACTGACAAATCCTAAGATCTTCATTTTCCTACCAAGTTGCATAGCTATGGAACAAATCTTCGTTGGGCCTGATTCTCGCTTTGAATCTGATGGAGATGTCTCGCTCAAGCAGAAATGGAGTCCCATCTCAGTATCAGGAGTCCCAGAAAGTGACAGTGGCTACTTGGAATGCAACATTTGCTTAGAATCAGCACAAGATCCTGTTGTCACCCTCTGTGGTCACCTATACTGCTGGCCATGCATTTACAGGTGGCTGCATGTCCAAACCTCTACCGATGCTGACCAGCAGCAGCAGAACTGTCCTGTGTGCAAGGCTAACATTGCCATCACTTCACTGGTTCCCCTGTACGGCCGTGGCATGTCTTCTTCTGAATTTGAATCCAAGAAATATGACTTGGGTATGATCATACCCCGTAGACCACATCCTTTTGGTTTGAACAATTTGATTACTTCTACTTCAGTGTCTAATTTGCATCCAAGTGAGCGACTTCATCAGATTATTGCCCATCCGCAATCTCAATCATTTCATCACCAGCAATACTTCCCTCATCCTCATGGAGGTTACCCAGCGATGACATCAACTAGTCTTGGTGGTTCTGCAATGGAAAGTTTCTTCAATCCAACGATTGGGATGTTTGGAGAGATGGTCTATGCGAGGATATTTGGGAGTGAGGACACAAGTTTGTTTGCTTATCCTTACCAGACTCCATACCATTTCATGGGTAGTAACAATCCTGTGACGAGAAGGCAGGAAATGCATTTTTTTAAGCCCCTTAATAGGGTATCCATCTTTCTTTTTTGTTGCATTATTCTGTCTTTTCTTGTTTTGATTGATTACGTTAGGTTTCTTTTTGATAGTTGTGATGTAGAAAGCTATTAGAAATGATGCACAGACATACAAGCAAATTAGAAAGTTTGCTGGAAATTCATTAGACTTATGTGTGTATATGTATATATCAATTTTTCATTAGTAATTATGATTGTTATAGAATATTTCGAGAGGAGAGTGAGAGGAAGAAAAGTGAAAGGATGAAAAAAAATAAAATGATAGAAAAATATTCTTGGCGATGAAAAACTAAAAGAAAAGGAAATAGTTTATTTTTTTTCATTTTGTTTAGTAAAATAGGAAAATGAAAGTAAAGAAAATGTAAATAGTATTACTTTTACTATTATATCTTTTATAATACTATTGTGAGGGATTAACTAAAGATAAATTTGTAAAATAATAGTATCATTTTCTATTCTCAAATCCTTCCAATTTGAAAAGATTGAGAGGGTTATGATTTGACAAACACAGTAGCAATGCATCCCGAGATAATACGGTTTGAAAACACTCCTAAATATAGAAAAAAAAGACATTGATATCTATAGAAATATGCCTCAAGTATGGAGCGTATGTCTTTTTATTGAGGGTTATTGGATCGTACACCTTTATGTTACTGTGTACGTTTTTTTTATCTCGAAGTGTTCTAATTAAATTATATTATATATTTTTTAAAATTCATCTTTTATTTTATTTTATTAATTAATTATTATTTTCATAAATAAAAAAATAAACATATGAAAAGTTTATGCCACAATATCTTAAGGGAAAAATGCTTCGTCCAACATATTTGTATATATTTAAAAAAAAAATATCTATCCTCTTGATATTTTATTTGCTTAATTTTAAATTTTTCTTTGAATATATTTGGAAGCATCTTTCAAAAACAATTTTTAAAAATTCAAAACAATGTTTAGAAGTACATTTTTAAAGTAATTTTCAAAAACTCTTTTTAAATAAACTCTTTTCAAAAGTTTTCTAAAATTCAAAACAATGTTTAGAAGTTCGTTCTTCCTCCAAAACAGACAGATCACGTCTCTGCTCCCCTCTCTCTCTTGCCGTCTTCTCTCTACTTCGTCCTCCTCTCTGCCGCCGTCTCTCTCCTTCTTTCTCCTTTCTGCCGCCGTCTCTCTCCTTCTTCCCTCTCTCTCACGGCCGTGATTCGTTCGTCTTCCTCTCTGATACGACCTGGCATCGTCACTCCCAAATCCTAAAGGAGTTTAGATTTTGCTTTATTTGAGCTACACAGCTTTATTCAGGAGCAGTGGTTCAATAGTAGGGTTCAAAAAGGAAATTATAGCCGTTGATGATATGGAGCAACCATCATCATCTGACGGCTACAAACTGGTGCCATGGTTGAATTGGGACGAATGGGAGTTCGTCAGAGAAGCTCTCTTCTCTTCTTCTGCGGTCTAGATCGCATCTGCTCTCGAAAAGGTAAGACTCATTGTACATTAGTTAGAATATGAAAAATTTTCTTATCAAATACTTATCTCACGTTTGGTTGCTGAGAAAGCAGAGGAAAATCCCGTACTTTGAATAAAATCCCAAACTTTTGCTGCCTCGGTCGCTAAACAATGAAAAACTGAACTCAGATGCTCATATGATTCTATTAGATTAATATATATATATATATATATATATATATATATATATATATATATATATATATATATTTGGGGTTCAGGTGCTAAATAGTGAAAATTCATATTCAAATTTCTGATAGATTTAATTTTCATTGTTGCTTCTTGTTTTATATCTTTTCCCAAGTAACCATACTGTACATTTTATATTTATTTCTTTTTCCTTTTTAATTCATTCTTTTTCTGTTTTTAGATATCAACATGGCGAAGCAGAGGATGTATACCAGCTGCAGTTGATATCACTGCTTCGATCATTGAAATTCAGCAGAAAGATGGTTTCATGCCCAATTTTCATTTGAAAGTTTTTTTATTGATAAATATATATTAAGGCTTTTAGAATTATTTGAATTTGATTGCATTATATCTTTGTTTTTTGGGGGTTAATAGTAGGGAGAAACAACCTGTTGATGCTTTATATTCAGAGCATTTGCTGCAAATGCTATATTGCATGGCGATAGCGAGGTGATAATCCTTATTATGTTGGGATACATTATTTTGTTGGTTACTAATGACATTGTCACCAACTCATCATGTTCTCAAACTTTGACTACTCAACAGTAGAATGCATGTATAAAAAGTGTGCAGCCATAGCTGCTTTGGGGGTACTCTTCTGTATTTTCCCGTTAATGTATTCCTCATTTGTCTCTCACATAAGTTACACTTATGTTCACCATATAAGGTATCAATTTTGAGTTGGATTACTCCAAAGCACTAAACTGAAAAGCATATGGTAATGCCCTCCCGCTTTGTTTTCAATCTATAAAAATAAGCTTTTTATCAATTTATGTTATGGATTGGTTTCACCCAATTCAAACTTAATGTTTCACTTGAGCTATCAACTTGGTTAGGACATTCTTTCAAATAAAATTTGATTTTTTTTTTAAAGTTTATGTAAGATAGAGAAGGCAAGGAATTGCTTAGTGGGTATTTGATGAATCAACGCTACAAAAAATAATTAATCTTTTCGAAAAAAATAATTGACTTCCCTTGGCTTTATTGGGGGCGGCGCCTATACATGCTTCATGCTTATGAATGTTGCATAAAGTGTGTGCCTTCATATTTCTGTCTTCCAAGAGTGGGTTATAAGATTTGGTGACTGTTTAGGTGGTGTGATAGTATTCTAGGAAAGGCTTTTCCTTTTGTATGTGTGCATGCACATGCTTGGGTTAGTGGAGGGTGAAAATCGTGAAATATTTTGATGGCAATGAACCTGTGAAAAATGTTCAATGTTCATACATGTTACTTAGTGGTTGCGTAATTTTCTCTGCAAATTTTATGGTTTAATGTATTGCCTCAAAGTGAATTGCCATGCCAATTTTTGGAGACCACAATTGACAGAACATTGTACATGTTATTGAGGCGAGGCACTGGGGAGGTATCAAGATAATCTGTACAACTGGATTGTTTTTGCCCCATTGCCTCAAACTGGGGTTTTGAGTGCTTTGTGGTGTCAATGGGCTAATTTTGTATCGGTCATGTCTGGATTAAACTAATGCTTTTCTTTGTTACACACTTAGAGTCTGTTGATAAGGTCTAGGAAAAGAAAAGAGAGGAAAAACTAAGAGGAAAGGTGCACTTGTATCCATAAAAGCAATTGAATGATATTTATCACATGAATAAATTCCATTTTCGAATTAATAGGAAAATTGTGAGAGGAGGCAGCCTTGTGTGTGGACTGTGATTGGTGATTTCTATTTTGTACTCAGTGTATTTGTTATACCATTTGAGACACTTTTTAGAAGGGTCAGCATAACTAGTGGCAGCAAAAGAGGAGACTTTAGGAAATTTGAGAGTTGAAATCCCTTATCGGCAAACAAACACATTAGTACATAGGGGCCGATTCTTAGTGATAAGAAAGATGTGGTTTGTAGACAACAGAACTTATTAACATCGAGTACTCTTAACATTCATATCATCATCCTCAAGGCTAAATCAGTACTTGCAGCACTTCTGCTCATTTTTAGTGTGAAATTGGCTTTTGCAATTGTCATCTCAGCTATAGTGGGGTTAAGATTTTTGATACCATGTGAATGCTATAAGTGGAAATAATTCGGCATTTTTATTTTTGATTGAGAGTTAACATTTGATGGCTGTCTAAGAGAACCTCCAAATCTAGGCATTAATGATAGAGCTGGGAATTGCTCATTTGTTGCCTTCGAGAATATACTGAGAAAGTTCTTGAGGCCATTGTTGAAAGTCTTGGCTAAACTAGTGCACGACATTATAAAGAGAATAATCAACCAGCATTTTGAATATAGGTACGATAATCACGAATGCTCATTAATTTATAGATTTCGTGTATGATGTGTAAAAGATTTAAAAGTTCTAGAGGTTTGCATGTAAAGGCTAAGAATAATGAACTCTTTACTATCATAACTCTTATTCACAATTCAAACTTTTATTGCATAATGCCTAAGATAAAATTGATGCTTTAATGCCTAAGATACCGATTCTGGGTTTGCAAATTTTAATGCTTTGCTCATTCTGATCTGGGTTTATAAACCAACACACTTGAATTTGAATCAAAGAAACCTGACTTGGGTATGGTCATATATCCTGTACACCTCCTCCTTCTGGCTTGAACGGTTTACTTCTACTTTAACCTCTACTCTGCATCCAAGCGAGCAACTTCATCAGAATTTTTTCATTCGCATTCTCAATCTTTTCATCACCAGCGATACTTCTCTCATCCTCATGGAGGCTACACAGAAATGACATAAACTAATCTTGGTGGTGCAGCAATGACAAGTTTCATGTTTAGCAACAGTCCTAGGATGAGAAGGCAGTAAATACAGTATTTTAAGTCTCTTAATAGGGTATCTATCTTTCTTTTTTGTTTCATTATTTTGTGTCACATATTGGCTGTCTTTTTGTATTGTTGTGATGTAAAAAGCTATTAGAAAAGATACACAGTAACACAGACATTTTTTCTTACTGAATATAGTCATATAATTAACCATTCAGTGCTGCGTTGGATCAACTTGAATATTTTTGCTTTTAGGAAAGTTAAATACTGCTTGCAGTGTTGGTTTGGTTGTAGTTTCGATTTATAATTGTCAAAAAAAATTGTCAAAAAAAATTTGCAACAGCTTTTGATAAAACTGCTGTGAAGTTAAAATTTGTTTAATATTTGGTAAAACATTTTTTATACAAATTTCAATTTTTATAATTTATTTTTCAGCTTTTGAATTAGTTCCAAAAACTGTTTTTAAAAAATATGATGTAGCTTTTATTTCACAGAAACAAAAACTATTTCATAAATTGTATCAAACAACATCTAAAAAAGGGTTTAGTTTTGAAAATGCTTTATTGGTTGTTAAGGTGGCTTATTTTTTTCCGTAAATTTATTTTTGATAAAAGAAATATTATTTATTGTCTATATTAAACTTTTAATTTAAATGATATAATACTAAATCAAAACAAAATTGTATTATATCTTATATATACTCAATTATAATAGAAATATTTGTTATATTTTATGGGATAGATATTGAAAACAAAAGGAGAATATTATTCGCTGTCTATATTATTTTCATGAAAAAAAAATATTTTCCTTGTTTAGTGGTATCATTTGTTTTCATATTTATAAAGCATTACATAATAAATCCAACACTTTCCTTTGGAAAAAAGGACGAAATGGTCCTCCAGGGCTTTAATGGCTCAAAATGGTCTTAAAAAAACAAATCTCAAAATGCCCAGAAAGTGAGGGGAAGACCGGAGGAGGGAGAACGGGAGTACACTACTGTTCATTGTGATCTTCATAGTTGAAGAAGTACAGTTCTCTCCATGTCATGTTCATCATCTCATTTTTCAACTTTTTTCCATTTATTATCTTTTTAATTTCCTCTTCTCATATTAAGCTTTCATTATGTTGGAATACTCATCAAATCCCATGTTAGAGAGATTTTATTGTAAGTAATTCTAGTCCCATATCGTTTATGTTTATGTGTTAAAAGTATGTGTGTACTAGTTATTATAAATATAGACATAAAGATTGGACAGAGTTTTCATATAGTTTTGTTTAGAAAAATTGTGTATTATTGTAAGAAGAGTTTTCGTACAATTCTATTTTTAAAAAAAAAATATGTAATGTGGTGTTGCGAGTTTTATCAGTTTTCCTCCATTCAAAAGTTGTAAGGAATTGTGCCGAACCACGTTAAAATTATTGTGTTCATGTTTCTCTTTAGTTTCTCTATTGTAATTGCTTTGTTTTTTGGCATGTCAGATTCTCATCATATTGTAAGGGAACGAGAAGGCTAGAGAAATAAAGAAAAATAGAATTTGGATAATGAATATAAAAACCCTACAACCATACCTTTATCGGGTCAAACACTCTTATTTTGTCTGAAACAAGTGGTCAAGCTCTGATAAGTACTTAAATATTAATATTTAAGCCCCTTAATTTACAATTGTTAGGTTCTTAGTTTGTGTTATTTCATTTTACTTTATCTATTTTTCTGTGTTTTCAATGTTTTATAGGTTTTTAAATAAAAGGAAGCATTTTGGAACTGTCGGGCTTAAAAAGCAAAAGCTGGAGTCTGCCTTTTGCGATCGAGCGCAAGAAGGGTGTGATCGAGTGCAACAGTGCTCAATCGCCCAAGTCCAGCTCGAGCATAACGCAATCACACCCACCACGCCCAGGATCGAGCACAACTGCGATCGATCACATTCGCGCAGTATCCCACATCGGATTGGAAACACATTGCACTCATAGTGTTTCCCTATAAAAGCCCCACTTCATTTCATCTTTAGTGTGAAATCTGGAGGGCTTTTGGGAGCAATCCGGAGGACTTTTGGGTGCAATTTGGGGAATCTCTAAGGCTTTACTACCAAGCGGGGATGCTCACAGAGAGATCAAATTTTTCCATTGAGATTTTTGTTGTCCATTATATTTATCAGTAATTAAATTCTCAAGTGGGGCTAGGGATGAACTTGCACAGTTGATGGTATTTTTGTTTATTCTTAATTTATGTATTTGATTTTCAATTACTAAAACTCTTTTGTTTTATCATTCTTAATTTATTGGTGATGTTTTCTTCTCTGAATAATCATAGAATTTATTCTGTTTATGGATTCGATCATGCTTTTTCTATTGAATGGATTAGCTCTTTGGTTATGTTGGGATCAATTATTTATCTATGTTGATTTAACTCTTTGCTGCAATATCACTTCCTGAGTATATTACTATCGTTGGATTTTCTCAATAGTGATAATAATTTACGTATTTTAAAAGTGGTAAATGATTTTTTAAAGGGTTACATTTGGTTTAATCTTGGTTTATAAATCTACACCTTCCGATTGAGAAATTTTGGGAAGTGAGTTCCCAATTGAGTTATTCAATGAATTAAGAATAATTAAAATACCAAATTTGTGCAAGGGATTCCCAACGCTTTACTGATTGTCAAATTTGAGTACTTTCTCTATTAGTCACTTTGCTTTACTTAACTTTGCATTTAAAATTAATCTTTGTTCTCCATTAATCATTTGATATTTTTCTTTAGTTTCTTTACTCCTTCTACTATTCTTTTAATTTGTCTCTATATGCAATCGACACCCAAAGCTGTGCTACAACTACCGCGTTATTCTTTGGGCGTAATCAAATTTTGGCGCCGTTGCCGGGGACACGGTAGAAGAATTGCTAGATAATTTTTCTTTTCAGTAGTTTGTAAAAGTGGTAACTTCGTTCCTTCTTTTAGCTTACTGCATTAATTTTTTCTTTTCAGTAGTGTTTTTATTATTTTGTGACCTTGCATGCATAGATATAGAGATACTTTGGGTAAATTTGCTTGTAGGCTTGTGCTAGAGTCAGAATCAAACTTTTTAAATCCTTTATTTGACAATCCATCTAGTCCTGAAGAAATGAGTGAACACAGATATCAACCCACTAGGACCCTTCAGGATTACCTCCACCCTACACGCATAGCCACACCATCATGCATCATGTTTCCAGCTAATACTCACCAACTGGATTTTAAAACAGGGATGATATAATTACTCCCTACGTTTCATGGCTTGGAAAATGAAAATCCATATGTGCACATTTGAGAGTTTGTGGAAGTAGTTGCGACTTTTCATAGTTAAAATGCAACTGATGACATTGTGAGACTTAAGTTCTTTCCTTTCTCTTTGAAGGATCGAGCTAAAAGTTGGCTATACTCACTGAGACCACAATCTATTGGGTCATGGAATGAGATGACTCAAGTTTTCTTTAATAAATACTTTCCTCAACATAAGACCAATGCTTTAAAAAGGCAAATCTCCACCTTTGCACAAAAGGATAGTGAGACTTTGTATTAGTCTTGGAAGATATTTAAGGAGTTGTTGAGCATGTGTCCTCATCATGGGTATGAGAATTGGTGCTTAGCGAGCTATTTTTTTTAAGGGACTTACACCTAGAGAGCGCCAATTTGTGGAGATGATGTGTAATGGTGAGTTCTTACAGAAAGATCCTGATGAGGCCATAGAATACCTTAATGAGCTTGCTGAGAAAGCTCACACTTGGACTGGACCTAGTGCTATTGAAAGCACAAATAGGTCACGACCTGTAGGAAACCCAAATGATGGTGGAATTTACCATCTTAGGGAAGAGGATAACCTAAAGGCTAAGGTCAAAATGCTCACTAGGGAGCTAGATGTGTTAAAGAATAAAGACTTAAAGCCAACACACATAGCTAATCATGCAGAGTCTTTTGGACCATGTTTTGTGTGTGGCGGGGTAGATCATCTCACCCAAGAGTGTCCCATATTTGCTGAGATGAAAGGGATGTATGAGGAACAATGTAATGCCTTAGGCATGTACATGAAGCCTTTTTCACCTTTCTCTGATACCTATAATCCAAAGTGGTGCAATCACCCCAATTTTAGCTAGAAGCCTGAAAACCAGCCGCCTCCACAACCCCCTAGATTATATCCTGCACCATATCATGCATCTGCATCTTCTAGGAGTCCTTTAGAAGACATTTTGCATGCTTTTATTGAGGCATAGGGTAAGACTAACCAAAGATGTGAATCGTTGATTATGCAGGTTGTTGAAGAAAATAAAGAGATAAAGAGCCAAGTATCCAAATTGATGAACTCCTTGAGTGTGAATGAGCAAGGTAAGTTCCCTTCTCATGCTCAGTCCACACCCCATGGTCAACACATGGTGCAAAAGAATCTGAAGGAGGTGAATGCCATTGTGACATGAAGTGGTAAGTCATTACATATCCCAACAATGAACAAATCAGAGGATGTGGAAAAAGGTCAAGATAGTAGTGATGTTGAGCTGCCCAAGGAACCTGAGGTGACAAAGAGTCCTGTTAAGGTACCATTCCCTCAAGCTTTAAAATCAAGCAAGAGAACTCTGGATCCAAACAATGAAATCCTAGAGAATCTAAGCCAAGTAAAAATCAATCTTCCTTTTTTGCATGTGATTAAACAAGTTCCTACTTATACAAAAGTTCTCAATGATTTGTGTACAGTTAAGAGGAAACACCATGTGAAGAAGACAGCGTTCCTAACAGAGCAAGTTAGTGCTCTAATTGAGCAGTGGATTTCTCCCAAGTACAAGGATCCTAGTTGTCCAACCATTACATGTAGCATTGGAAATCATAAGGTTGGGTAAGCTTTACTAGACTTAGGAGCTAGCATGAATCTAATGTCATATTCTATTTATTTGCAATTGAGGTTGGGAGAAATCAAACCAACCACTGTGGTATTGTGATTGGCTAACCGTTCAGTCAAAGTACCCTAGGGTGTGGTAGAGGATATTCTAATTCAAATTGATAAATTTTATTATCCTGTTGATTTCCTAATCCTTGACACTAGCTCTATTGTTGATACTACTTCTAAAATTCCTTTGATTTTAGGTAGGCCTTTCCTTGCTACTACTAATGCTCTCATTAATTGCAGGAATGGGCTCATGAAGCTGTCTTTAGGAAATATGACCCTCGAGGTGAATATCTTCTATATTGTAAAATAGCTAGAAGATAATAACGAGAGCCACCAGGCATACATGATTGACTCACTCATGGATGGGAGAGTTTCTATATCTCATGATTTTGACCTCTTGAGTATTTTCTGGTTAATTCTGAGTTTGATTCTATCAGTGATCCATCTGATGTAGTTGATATTTGTGTTATTTTTTATAGAACTCGGGATTATGGAACTCAAGCATAGCAACCAAAGTTTGAGGAATTGCCTGAGAGAAGTGCAAAACAAATTCCTTCAAGTATGAAAGCACCCAAAGTTGAATTGAAGCCTCTGCCTAAGGGTTTAAAGCATGTTTTTCTTAGTCCAAGTGACATTTTTCCTGTTATTATCTCATCTGACTTGTCTGAGTCTCAAAGTGAGAAATTAATTCGGACCCTAAGTGAGCATAAGTCAGCCTTAGGTTGGAGCATTGCTAATATAAAAGGTGTTACTCCCTTGGTCTATTCTCATAAAATTAATTTGGAGGAAGGAACTAGCTCTCGTAGAGACCCCCAGCGTAGGTTTAATCCCACTATGAAATAAATGGTGAAGAATGAAGTGTTGAAACTATTAGATACGGGAATCATATATCATATTGATGATAGTAAATGGGTAAGTCCTACACAGGTTGTTCCTAAAAAGTCAGGTGTTACTATGGTGAAGAATGACCTGGGAGAGTTAGTCCATACAAAACTTGTGACTAGGTAGCGGATGTGCGTTGATTACAGAAAATTGAATGCTGCCACCCGAAAAGACCATTTTCCTCTCCCTTTTATTAATCAAATTCTTGAACGTGTTGCTGGCCATCCTTTCTATTGTTTCTTGGATGGTTATTCTGGTTTTTATCAAATTGAAATTGCATTAGAAGACTAAGATAAAACCACTTTCACTTGTCCTTTTGGTATTTATGCTTTTCGTAGAATGCCATTTGGATTATGTAATGCACCTGCTACTTTTCAACGTTGCATGATGAGCATTTTTAGTGACATGATTGAAAACTGCATAAAAGTTTTTATAGATGACTTGACTATTTTTTTATCTTCTTTTGATGCTTACTTATTGAATTTAGAGAGATTATTGACTCGTTTTTAGGAGAAGGAATTGGTTTTGAATTGGGGAAAATACCACTTTATGGTACCTTCAGGTATTGTCTTAGGGTATATTATTTCTTATAGGGGGATAGAGGTTGATCAATCTAAGATTAAATTAATCTCTAAGTTTCCTACACTTAGGACAGTAAAGGATGTGAGATCCTTTCTTGGCCATGCGGGCTTTTATAGGATGTGAGATCCTTTCTTGGCCATGCGAACTTTTATAGGAGGTTTATATAGAATTTTTCCACCATATCTAGACCATTATGTGACCTCCTAGCTCAAGATGCCTCATTTGAGTGGATACAAGCTTGTCAAGAGGCCTTTAAAATGCTAATTGGCAAGCTTACCTCAGCACCCATAATGCAGTCACCTTATTGGACTTTACTTTTCAAGATCATTTGTGATGCTAGTGACTTTGCTATAGGTGTTGTTCTTGGAAAGCGAAGGGAGGGGAAGCTTTTTGTCATTTATTATGCTAGTAGAACTCTAAATAGTGCTCAGATGAATTACTCCACCACTGAAAAAGAGTTGCTAGCTGTAGTGTTTACTTTGGAAAAGTTTCATGCTTACTTGATTGGTTCCCCTATTATTATTTTCACAGATCATGCAGCCTTTAAGTACCTTCTTACAAAGAATGATGCTAAGGCACGACTAATATGGTGGATTTTACTTTTGCAAGAATTTGACATCACCATCAAAGACAAGAAAGGAGTAGAGAACGTAGTGGCTGGCCATCTCTCGAGGCTCACATTTGAGGACATCTCTGACCACCTACCAATCAGGGATGATTTTTTCGATGAGCATTTACTTTCTATTACTTCTCTACCATGGTTTGCTCATATTGTGAATTATTTGGCTGCAGGTGAGATACCGGTGGATTTGAGCGCTCAGGACAAGAGGAAGTTCATGACTGACGTATGTAATTTCTATTGGGATGACCATTTTCTTTTCAAATACTGTCCTGACCAAATTTTAAGGCGTTGCATTCCTGATGAAAAGATTGCTAGCATCTTGGAATTTTGTCACTCTCAAGCTTGTAAGGGCCACTTTTCAATGAAGAAAACCGTTGCAAAAATTCTGCAGTGTGGATTTTATTGGCCCACCTTGTTTAAGGATGCAAAAATCTATTGTTGCTCATGCAAAAAGTTTCAAAAGTTAGGAGTTATGTCCCATCATCATATGATGCCCTTAAACCCAATTTTAGTAATTGAAATTTTTGATTGTTGGGGCATTGATTTTATGGGACCATTCCATCATTCTCTTGGATATCAATATATTATTGTGGTAGTAGATTATGTGTCAAAATGGGTAGAGGCAGCAGCTTGCAGGAGCAATGATAATAGGACAGTAATTAAATTTCTCAAAGAAAATGTGTTATCTCGATTTGGTACACCATGTGCTATCATTAGTGACCGAGGTACGCATTTTTGCAACCGTTCTTTTGAAGCTGTGATGAAAAATATGGGGTGGTGCATAAGATCTCTACTGCCTACCACCCCCAAACACATGAACAGGTAGAACTTGCAAACAGGGAAATGAAGCAAATTTTATAAAAAAAAATGGTCAACCTGGATCGCAAAGATTGGTCATTGAGACTAGTTGATGCGCTTTGGGCCTACCGTACAGCTTTTAAAACTCCCTTAGGTATGTCACCTTATAGGCTTGTTTTTGGAAAGCCTTGCCACTTACCTGTAGAGCTCGAGCATCGAGCTTATTGGGCCATCAAGTATTTCAATTTTGATATGGGAGAAGCAGGTAAGCTTAAAAAATTTCAGTTGACCGAGTTAGAGAAGTTGATAAATGATGCTTATGAGAACTCTAGACTCTATAAGGCTAAAATGAAAGCGTTTCATGATAAAAATATTTTAAGGAAAATGTTTAAGTCTAATGATCGAGTATTCTTATATGATTCTAGACTCCATAAGCACCCAAGAAAACTTCGGTCGAGGTGGACCTGCCCTTTTGTAGTGAAGAATGCTTTTGCAAATGGGATGGTAGAAATAAAGGATCCTAAGGATGGTCGGATCTTTAAAGTAAATGGTCAACACCTTAAAGTATTAATTGATAGGCAAGGTCCGGAAGTGGAAGGCATTCCACTTATGGATCCGGTCTATTAACCTTGACCACACCACGCAGATATTTTTTTTTCTCTTATTTTCTTTCTTTTCCTTTTTATTTGTTGTTGTTTTCTTTGTTTTTGTTTGTAGGTTAGTTTCATTTGGTCATTTCAGGTTACCATCTTTGGTGCTTAGCGAGCTACCCACGTCACTCATCAGGTGTATTCTACCCTTTTTAGTTACTCCCCATTCAAATTTGATTCTTAAACATTGAATGGTGCAAATTCAGTATTTAAAATGCTTGTTGTTTTTTCTTCGTTTTAAAGAGAAGATAAATGCATGCTCATGTTATTTTGAGATTTTGGTTGATCTAAACAAATACTGTGATGTGATGTCATTAGTGAGCTTAAAATCTTGAACATATGATTTGATGATAAAGTTTTAAAATTTTGTTACTTACTTTAGGCATTTGAGAATTCACATGTTTGATCTAATCTGACATGAGTACATTAGCACAAAATAGTGTGAGGTATGACATGTGATTTTAATGTGTATGTTTCCATGACTTAACTGAAACTGGATGACTTGTTGGATAAACACTTTGAAAAAAAATTGCACAAAAAGAGAAAAATGCTCATGATGATCATTAATAAACTTTCCACTTAGTAACTGGACATTTTGCTTCAGTAAGCAGTGAGTGTTCATGTCAAAATGTGAGAATTTTATTCATAATGATCATTGTGAAACTTTTCACTGAGTAACTGGACCTCTTGCCTCAGTAAGCAGTGAGTGTTCACGTCAAAAGGTGGGAATTTTGCTTGGTAGCATTAAGGCCAGTTTAGTTTCGTAGCCTTTTTTACTCGAGTTAGTAAGTCCTTAGGGGTGTCTTTACACCTAATGCCATAAAACCATCTGGTTTGGGAGTCACTGACTCAACACTCGCTACATGGGTCAATTAGTAAGCTTAAGGGAACTAAATATAGTAGAGCCTTATAATAAAATAGAGAAGAAAATAAAACTATGTCATCGTTGTTCATTCTGATGAGAAATTCTATGAATCTTGAGACATTGAGACATTGCACGTTGAAGTTATTTGGAAGCCTCATCTTTATATGCTAATTCACTTTACACTGAGTCAGACTTATGATGCCTTAGCCTGCCTTTTGTAAGTAATTAGATTTTAAAATTTCTATTCATTGCGAAGATGGGTTTATATTTTAAGCTTGCTCATGAATGAATATCATGGTTTTATGTGATACTTAAATTTTAGTATACCATGAATGATGAACTTATCTTTATGTTCTTAGTTTTTTCATTTAGTTTTTAGTTTCGTATTGCTAAGGGACTAGCAATATGTAAATTTGGGGGTGGTGATAAGTACTTAAATATTCATATTTAAGCCCCTTAATTTACAATTGTTAGGTTCTTAGTTTATGTTATTTTATGCTACTTTATCTATTTTCTTTGTTTTCTATGTTTTATAGGTTTTTAAATAAAATGAAGCATTTTGGAACTATCGGGCTTAAAAAGCAACTGCGATCGCGCGCACCACGCCCAGGATCGAGTGCACCATGCTCCGATCGAGCGCATTCGCCCAGTATCACACATCGGATTGGAAACACATTGCACTCATGGTGTTTCTCTATAAAAGCCCCACTTCACTTCATCTTTAGTGTGAAATCTGGAGGGCTTTTGGGAGCAATCCGGGGGACTTTTGGGTGCAATCTGGGGAATCTCCAAGGCTTTGCTACCAAGCGGAGATGCTCACAGAGAGATCGAATTTTTCCCTTGAGATTTGTGTTGTCCATTATATTTATCAATAACTAAATTCTCAAGTGGGGCAAGGGATGAACTTGCACAGATGATGGTATTTTTGTTTATTCTTAATTTATGTATTTGATTTTCAATTACTAAAACTCTTTTGTTTTATCATTCTCAATTTATTGGTGATGTTTTCTTCTCCGAATAATCATAGAATTTATTATGTTTATAGATTCAGTCATGCTTTTTCTATTGAATGGATTAACTCTTTGGTTATGTTGGGATCAATTATTTATCTATATTGATTTAATTCTTTG
This sequence comes from Bretschneidera sinensis, assembly GCA_023935145.1. Classification (NCBI taxonomy): domain Eukaryota; kingdom Viridiplantae; phylum Streptophyta; class Magnoliopsida; order Brassicales; family Akaniaceae; genus Bretschneidera; species Bretschneidera sinensis. The sequence continues at coordinate 144,673,655 of CM043698.1, read as the reverse complement.
CTGCAATATCACTTCCTGAGTATATTGTCATCATTGGATTTTCTCAATAGTGATAATAATTTACGTATTTAAAAGTGGTAAATGATTTTTCAAATGCTTACATTTAGTTTAATCTTGGTTTATAAATCTACACCTTCCGATTGGGAAATTTTGGGAAGTGAATTCCCAATTGAGTTATTCAATGAATTAAGAATAATTAAAATACCAAACTTATGCAAGGGATTCCCGATGGTTTACTCTTTGTCAAATTTGAGTACTTTCTCCGTTAGTCACTTTGTTTTACTTTAATTTGCATTTAAAATTAATCTCTGTTCTCTATTAATCATTTGATATTTTTCTTTAGTTTATTTGTTCCTTCTACTATTCTTTTAATTTGTCTCTCTGTGCAATCGACACCCCAAAGCTGTGCTACAACTAACGCATTATTCTTTGGGCTAATTAGGCTCTCTGATCTATCAATAAGACCTTTGTTTAATATTACCGTATACATCACTATGTTTTCTTCATTAAAATACATATATAATAACACTTATGCAATTGTACTCACATTGATCACATTGTTTGGGTTATATGGAATCCTCACTCACCAAATATACTGCTTTTGCAATTTGATTTCATCTATTTATGAATTTGTTTATATCGGTTTTGTGTCAAGATTTATAGCGCATTTTGTTATCAGTGACTTCTTGTGCAGCATTGAAAGTGCTCTAATCATTATGACATAGATTATTAAATAGTATCACCACTTCATCCATTCTATACGCTTACAAATAATTTCTTGTGTTTTAATTTTCATAATGTCACTAATAACTTTTCAACCAAAAAAAAAAAAAATTAAACACCATTGCTTTTTCCTTTATAGAATTTTGTCTCATGTGATTAAACATTTTGCATAATCAACCTATATAATGATGCACATGCACGCAATGAATGCAACAAATAAAGAAATATAGATAACGACTTATCTTTTTGTATTATTTTTCATCAATAGTTTGTTTCTTGGTAAACTCATCTCTTATATATGCACACAAATTTAAAATTTAGTCAATTTAAAATCATAAACCATCTTCACTTTAATATTTATGTAAACAAGTGCACATGAAAAAAAAACAATTTCAAGTGTACTTTTTGGTTTCATAAGAATTTAATCAAACATTGATTTCACATAATTGATCTCAGTTGACATATAATGTATTGAGAATATATCCAAGATAGAGCAAATTGTTCTCATATCTTTTCTTCTTTTATTTTTGTAGTTAATTGTTCGATCATGCTGTTTGAGGTTGCTATCCTTCCTTAGATACTGGATCATCAGGAATAGGCTGCAGATTAGGATCCAGTACGTAGGAAATTTTCAACACTGTAAGCAATAACATAATCTTGTCTTGCCATCGGCTGAAATTATTTCCATAGAATCTGTCCAGCTTGCCAAAGTCTTGATTCATCACTTTGAATGATTCTGTCTCCATTTTATTAGGCAAAAATAAAGTCTTAAAATTGTTGTAATATTTTTTCTAACTAGAACAGAATGTGAGAATCAATATTTAGATGCGTGAATGAATCACTGTCTTTAAGGTTTTATTCATCTCCACTTGAATAAACAATTTTGCTATGGGTATAGACAAATAGTCCTCTAGGATACAACTAACTCTCTAGGTTGAAGTCTGCAGACAGCAAAATCTGAAGAATTTCAGATTTTATTCTGCTTTGAAATAATTGAAATACTATAACATAGGTTTTTTAGAGAAAAGAAAGAGAGAAGAAAGAAAGAAAATGAAATTGTATATTGAATGTGGAGGGAGACATGATATTTATAGGTGCAAAAGCACCTCTTCAAATGGTTTTGGTTCTAATTTGAAAGATATGATTTTTTTTCAGATTTAATGAGAGTCTTACGATCATGTTTGTTAGTTTTTAACGGATCAGATCGTGTCTGTTTAAAAAAAATTAAAATTTTGACACATTTTTGTTTAAATTACAACCTTTAGATTTAAATCTCACCATTTAAATTTAAATCACACATTTCTATTTAAATCACAACCTTTAGATTTAAACTAATGCATTTTGATCAAATAATACTTTTTTTTCAACCTACTTTTATTTTTTGTTATAAAGTCCCATTAGCAATACTACAATGCATATAGAATTTACTAAATATAAAAACAAACAACTATTATAGAAATCAACCTCGATCTTCTGCACAGTTTTCACATGCACCAGTAATATTTTTCACATCTAGTGGTGCAATTGCTAGCATGAAGAACTTCTCGTCCGGGATAATGACAAACAAATTCTTCGGCTCCATTTTGAGGTTGGCTCCTTCGAAATGACGTCATCGAAGTAAAATTATTATATCCCCCTGAAAGTGTCGTATAACACAGTTCAATCGAAAGAGGACAAGCCACGTGTTTGTGAACACCGGTAATAGAAGAGAAAAAAAATGTTCAATTTCATTGTGTACGAAAGTCATTTTTAAAAAAAAAATAATGACACCACCAATTCTGCATGTTTGAACTTTTATAAAAATATAAAGATATGTTTGTATAACAGTTTTTTGTTTTTATTTTTTAAAAATAAAAATTGAAAAACAGTTTTCTCATGTTTCAGAAAACATATTTGAATAATTGTAATTTGAAAACTGTTTCTAAAACAGAAAACAATGAAATGTTGTTTAGATAATATTATTTTGAAAACTGTTTTGATACACCTTGTAATTATTTTTAATTTTAAGTTTAAATTTAAAATCTATATTAATTTTATTTCTTATATTTACTAAAAATTTAAAAATAATTAATATTATTTTATTTTCAAATTTTTAATATTTTTTATATACAATAGAGGAAGAATGAAACAAAGAAGTGAACACTGATTTTAGGATTATTTTTTGAAAATTATATTAGAAAACACCAATTTGGAGTTTTCAGAAAATAGTTTTTGAAAACTGGTTTTTCGAAAACTGTTTTAGAAAATTGTTTTTGAAAACTATTTGCCAAACATATAAAAGAGTTTTTAAAAACTGTTTCCAAACATAGCCTAAGTGTTTATCGTCGACGCTAATGTTTAATAAGTTCAAGCCATAAGCAAAAGAATTTGGGTGCTTCACAATTGAGGTTCTTTGAACAGAACATCGGGCTTTATAACCCATGACGTCATTGCCAAACTTCAGATAACTCGTAGGGAGATTTCCGTTAGGCGTTTCTTCGACAAAGCAATAAGAGAATTGATTTGAAACTATCGATCCAAGTTGATTTATCACAGAAATCGGGTCTTGATTCATTCCCAAGATTCCAGTAGTGTTACTACTACATTGTTTGTTAAAACTTTGGCTCCAATGTGTGCAACCAAACAGTACATCATTCACGGTTGTATATGCTTCATCATTTGACTTGAAGCTGAAGGTTTCCCATGAAGCAACTCCTTTGACTATGCTTGATCCGACGCGGTATTTGAGTTCGTAACAACTATGCACATGTAACGCTTACATAAATGATTATTGTACGAGACCTTCCGTTATGTTTTGGACTTCTTAGGATCACAAATTTCTTCTTTCTAGGGAAAACATTGTTGGCATAGTTGGCATTGTGTCCAGATTTGGCCACTACCTGTATCTAAATTAATCAGTACATTTTTCTAGGCATACCAATCTCTAATCTCACCATGTAAATGAATTTGTCGGTGTAAACATAAGGATGCATCGTATCGAGCTACTGAGTTTTTGTTAAAGGTGGAGACAAAGGCTGCCAATATTAATGACAAAGGCCATGTGTTGGAGCTACCAATATTAATGGTGAGCTGCCATCATTAATGCAACCAGTGAGCTGCCAATATTAATGGTGAGATGCCATCATTAATGCAACCTGTTTTTGGAGCCTATAAATACTCATTTGGCTTTTTTTTGTAAGATACACCAAGTAGAGTATTAGAGAGAGAGCTTGAGAGAAAAACTTAAGAGAAAAACACAATTGGGTGTGGGTTATATTTTCTTCCTTTAGTAAAAACGATCTGTAGCAGGTCCGGAGACGTAGGCACATTTGGCCGAACTCTGTTATCAAATTTTTGTGTGTGTTAATTCGCTGTTATTTTTTCATTATCACAAATCTGGTTTATAGGAAAATCTGTGTAATTTCCCCAACAACTGGTATCAGAGCGTTTGGTGGTGAATTCTGTCAATTTTCTGTGAGGTTACTATTCACATAAATAGTAAAATTTTGTCGGCGGTACCGTTTCATCGGCAACGGTGTTCTAATACACGGAGGTTCGCAGGAATAGTCAGAAACGATATAGAGAAAGTCAGATTCTAGTGGGAGCGATGGCCGCAAACGAATGGAAGATGAAACTCGAGAAGTTCGATGGCGCAGATTTCGGGTTCTGAAAAATGCAAATAGAAGATTATCTGTATCAAAAAAATTTGTATCAACCTTTCTCAAGAAAGAAGCCTGAAACTATGAAGGATGAAGATTGGGCTCTTCTCGACAGACAAGCCCTCGGAGTTATCCGATTGACGTTATCCCATAATATTGCTTTCAATATAGTAAAGGAAAAGACCACAGCAGGTCTTATGACGGCTCTCTCCAATATGTATGAGAATCCATCAGCCTCTAACAAAGTTCACTTGATAAGGCGGTTATTCAATTTGCAGAAGATAGAAGGCGCATCGGTAGCTCAACATCTCAATGAACTCAATACAGTCACAACCCAGTTGAGTTCAGTTGAAATTGAATTTGATGAAGAAGTACGAGCATTAATACTTTTGTCTTCTCTACCAGAAAGTGGGAATGCTACTGTCACGGCTATGAGTAGCTCGTCGGGAAGCAACAAGTTGAAATTTGATGACGTTCGTGATCTGGTTCTCAGTGAAGAGATCCGATGGAGAGAGTCAGGTGAATCGTCAACCTCTTCAGTTTTGCATACAGAGTCAAGAGGAAGAAATTCAACCAGATGGAATGGACGCGACAGATCGAACTACGGAGGCAGATCAAAAGATAGGAGGTCCAAATCCAGAAATTCCAATAATTCCCATAGCTCGAAGACCGTCGAGCGTTGGAACTGTAGGAAGACTGGGCACTATAAAAATCAGTGCAAGAGTGGACCAGGTGGCAAAAATAGAAGCAAATGTTACTTCCACCTCAGGAGGAGATGATATGTTGATATGCTCTTTGGAGAGCAATGAAGAGTCTTGGGTGTTAGACTCTGGAGCATTATTCCACGCTACTTTGCAGAAAGAATTCTTCGAGAGGTATATTCCCGAAAACCTTGGAAACGTATACCATGTTGATGATCAACCTTGTGTTATTATTGGTGAAGGAGTAGTGAAGATTAAGTTGAACGGGTCTGTTTGGGAGCTGAAGGATGTCAAGCATATTCTCAACCTGAGAAAGAACTTAATCTCAGTAGGGCAATTGGCTAGCGAAGGCTACACTACGATCTTTCATGGCCATGACTGAAAGATTTCAAAGGGTGCAATGATGGTCACTCGGGGCAAAAAGAGTGGTACTCTTTACATGACAGTAGGAGCGTGCTGTTCAATTGCAGTTGCAGCAGGAAACAAAAAATCCAATATGTGGCACCAGAGACTTGGCCACATGAGTGAGAAGGAGATGAAAATTATGCACTCAAAAGGGAAACTTCCATATCTACAGTCAGTTGAGATAAACATGTGCGAAAATTACATACTTGGAAAGCAGCAGAGGGTCAGCTTTCAAACAAGTGGCAGAAACCTAAAGAATGAAAGGCTTGAGCTCGTTCACTTTGATGTTTGGGGACCAACGACCATTTCATCCATTGGTGGGAAACACTACTTCGTGACCTTCATCGATGATCACTCTCGGAAGGTATGGGTTTACTTTCTAAAGCATAAGTCTGAAGTGTTTGAGGCTTTCAGGAGATAGAAAGCTATGGTTGAAAATGAGACAGGTCTGAAGATTAAAAAGCTCAAAACCGACAATGGTGGTGAATATGAAGACACCGGACTCAAGAAGTTCCTCTATGAGCACGGGATCAGAATGGAGAGAATCGTGTCGAGTACGCCTCAACACAATGGTGTAGCTGAGCATATGAACCGAACGTTGACAGAAAGAGCCAAAAGTATTCGTATACAGTCAGGTTTAACGAAGCAGTTCTGGGCAGAAGCAGTCAACACAGCAGCTTACTTGATCAACTGAGGCCCATCGGTTCCATTGAAGCATAGAGTACTAGAGGAGGTATGGAGCCGAAAAGAGGTAAAACTATCACATCTAAAAGTTTTCGGTTGTGTAGCATATGTGCATATTAGTGATCAAGGCAGGAATAAGCTTGATTGCAAATCCAAGAAATGCACCTTCATCTGCTATGGCGAGGATGAGTTTGGCTACCACATTTGGGATGATGAAAACAAGAAGATGATTCGCAGCAGAGATGTGATTTTCAACGAAAGAGTGATGTATAAGGATAGGTATAAAACTGACGCCAGCAACTCAGAGTAGAGTGGACCAGTATTTGCAGATACAGATGCAGATGATGTCCCAGATAGTCCCGTGACAGAATTGATTGTATTAAGTCCTCAGCCAGATGAACTCATTGGACAGAGCAGTGCGCAGCAGTCTGACACACCGCAACCTCCTACTCCAACTCCTATATTGAGAAGGTCTTCTCTGCCTCATGTGCCAAACAAGAGATACATGAATTACTTGTTTCTGACTAATGGAGGGGAGCATAAATGCTTCAATGAAGTTAGTCAGACTGGAGATGCTCGCGAGTGGGAGCTTGCCATGAAAGACGAGATGAATTCTCTTATCTCCAACCAGACATGGGAACTAGCTGAGTTACCCGTAGGGAATAAGGCACTTCACAACAAATAAGTGTACCAGGTGAAAGAGGAACATGATGGTTCTAAAAGATACAAAGCCCGATTAGTTGTCAAATGATTCCAGCAGAAGGAAGGAGTTGACTACACTGACATTTTCGCTCCTGTTGTGAAGCTCAATACTATCATATCAGTGTTGAGTATTGTTTCCATTGAAGATCTTTATCTTGAACAGTTAGATGTGAAGACCACATTTCTTCACGGAGACTTGGATGAGGAGATATACATGCACTAGCCAGAAGGTTTCTCAGAAAGAGGGAAGGAGAACATGGTGTGCAGACTTAAGAAGAGTTTGTATGGCCTGAAACAACCCCCAAGACAGTGGTACAGAAAGTTTGACGGCTTCATGCACAAAGAAGGTTTCCATAAGTGCAACGTCGACCACTGTTGCTACTTCAAAAGATATAGGTCCAGTTATATCATTTTACTACTTTATGTCAATGATATGTTAGTAGCAGCTTCAGATATGGATGATATCAGAAGGTCGAAGCAACAATTGTCAAAGGAGTTTGACATGAAGGACTTAGGTCCAGCAAAGAAGATTCTTGGAATGCGAATCACAAGAGATAAGTAAAGAGGGATTTTGCAATTATCTCAAGCAGAGTATATCAACCGTGTTTTGCAGAGATTCAACATGGGCAATGCCAAGCCAGTCAGCACACCCTTGGTAAGTCATTTTCTCTAATCCAAGGATTAGTCCCCTCAGACAGAGGAAGAGAGAGATTTCATGGCTAAAGTTCCTTATGCCTCAGCCATTGGGAGTTTGATGTACGTAATGGTCTGTACAAGACCAGACATTGGCCATGTAGTGGGAGTTGTTAGCAGGTTTATGTCAAATCCAGGGAAAGCTCATTGGGAAGTAGTAAAGTGGTTTTTGAGGTAGCTACAAAGCACCACAATGAAGTGTTTGTACTTTGGTAAGGGTAAGTTAAAAGTATAAGTTAAAAGTATAAGGCTACGTAGATGCAGACTTTGGAGGTGAAGTCGATCACCGAAGAAGCACCACCGGTTATATATTCACTGTTGGAATTACAGCTGTTAGTTGGATGTCGCAATTACAGAAGATTGTCACTTTATCCACTGCAGAGGCTGAGTATGTAGCAGTGACTGAAGCCAATAAAGAGATGATATGGCTTCAAGGTTTATTAACTAAGTTGGGATTCAAATAGGAGAAGAATGTTATGCACAGTGATAGTCATAGTGCGATACACTTGGCGAAGAATTCAGTATTTCATTCCAGAACCAAGCATATTGGACTTCGTTATCACTTCATCAGATTTTTATTGGAAGATGAGGTGTTAATACTGGAGAAGATCTAAGGAAGCAAGAATTCAGCGGATATGTTGACAAAGACAATGGCTATCGACAAACTGAAGTTGTGTTCAACTTCAGTTGGCCTGCAAGAGTAACAAGACCCGAAAGATCTGCTGCATAGATCGAAGTGTGAAGACAGATTGAAATCAGTCTTCAAGTGGAAGATTGTTAAAGGTGGAGACAAAGGCTGCCAATATTAATGGCAAAGGCCATGTGCTGGAGCTGTCAACATTAATGGTGAGCTGCCAATATTAATGGTGAGTTGTCATCATTAATGCAATCGGTGAGCTGCTAATACTAATGGTGAGCTGCCATCATTAATGCAACCTGTTTTTGGAGCCTATAAATACTCCTTTGGCTTTCATTTGTAAGATTCACCAAGTAGAGTATTAGAGAGAGAGCTTGAGAGAAAAGCTTAAGAGAAAAATACAATTGGGTGTGAGTTGTGAGTTGTAAGTGTTGTAAACACTTTTTATATTTTCTCCCTTTAGTAAAAACGATCTGCAGCAGGTTCGAAGACGTAGGCACAGTTGACCGAACTCCGTTATCAAATTTGTGTGTGTTATTTCACTGTTATTTTCGCATTCTTACTAATCTGGTTTATAGGAAAATCTGTGTAATTTGTCCAACAGTTTTGTTATTTATTGTGATAATTGACAACAAATAAGAAGTTTACGATCCAGAGATTTTCACGTAATTTTTCACTCTTTCAAAGAAAGTGAGATTTCCAGGGTAGAAAGGGGATTTAGGTGAATCCCTATGGATAAGCTTCAGGCTGAAACTGGTTGAGTTACTTGAAGAAGAAGCTGCTGCCAATTGGAATTCAATGACAGCTATGAGCAGAAGAAAGGGCATAACAACTGCAAAAGCCTGAAATGTTTTCATGTCTAGAAATTAGGAACGAAGATATGATAAAGATGCTAGCTTTATTTATAATTATCTTATGAAGCTTATTATGGATTTTATTAAAAAATTTGATATATACAGCTCAGTTTTTATATACTTGCACTATAATAAATTTGATATCTGCAACCCAATTTATTAATATATACTATAACTGGCACTATAATAAACTTGAGATCTATATATAGCACAAGTTATATATGCTGGCATAATATAATTAATGATTGTGTTAGGAAAATTAATAAATGACATACTGAATATAGTCATATAATTAACCATAAAGTGCTGCTATCCTGTTGGATCCACTTGTATATTTTCACTTTTAAGAAATTTAAATAGTGCTTGCGAGTATTGGTTTAGTTGTTCGGTTTATGATTGTCAAAAAGTTTTTGCAAACGTTTTTTATCTGTGAAGCAAAAATTTGTTAACGTTTGATAAAACATTTTTGGACACAAATTTTATTTTTTTACAAATATTTTTCAAATTTTGATTTATTTTCAAAAACTATTTTTTAAAGGTATGATGTAGCTTCTATTTTACGAAAATGAAAACATTTCATAAATTATATCAGATAGGACCCAAAAAGGATTTAATTTTGAAATTGTTTTATTAGTTGTTAGGGAAACCATATGACCTTTTTTTCTCCCTAAATTTCTTTTTGATAAGAGAAATATTATTTATTGTCAATTTTAAACTTTTTATTTAAATAGTTAGCTACTACATCAAAACAAAATTCTATTTATATATATTTATATATATATATATATATTCAAGATTATAATATAAATATTTGTTATATTTTATGGGATAGATATTGAACACAAAAAGAGAATATTATTCATTGCCTATATTATATTATTGACAAAGCAATATTTTGCCTGTTTGGTAGTATCATTTATTTTCATATTTATAAAACATTACATAATAAATGTATGAGAGGTCAATATTAAGAACATTTGTATGAGTAAAAGGAAATATAAAATAACAATCTCATATAGAAAAAGAAATTAAAAGTAAGCGTGATATATATATATATATATATAAAATTTGAGATAGAGGGAGTATCATGTAACAGATGTGAATTTAGATAGGATATTGCCTACTTGAGACTGCAGCCTCTTATCGCAAAATGGGTAATAATTACATATGGGTCATGTTCGGTACTATGATTTAAGCTATGTTTGTCTTAAATCTAGTTTTGGAATTGATAAATCAACTTTAAATTTAAGCTAAACTTAACTTAAATCAAAGTACCAAACCAAGTCTTAAGGTGGGCTAAAACTGGGCTTATATTTGGCAACTGAAAATGAAGTTGGACTAGATCTGGGCTTATATTTGGGCTAGATTCAATTGTAAGTTGGTTAAGGCCTTAATTTTCCAGCGCAAAAGTCTCGATAATCTTCTCGTTTTCGTTTGGTTTCCCTTTAGCTTTCCCTGTAACCAAATAGATCATTGCCCTAACCAGAAACGCTACTATAAGCTCACTGATATCCTTTCTCTCTTTGAAACCCCAACAAAAGCAAAATGGGCAAAGAAAGGAATGGTTCTGTACCAGAAAAGGGAGAAAATGGAGAGGAAGAGAGAAAATTCAAAGGAAAGGCGCGAGAAAACTCGGGCTTGGAGTCCGAATCCAAAGAAGATAGAAAACGAGGGAAATCCAAGAGGAAAGCCCGAGAGAATTCCGAATCCGATTCGGAGTCCGAGACCGAGACCGAAGCTGAAGAAGAGCGAAAGCGCAGCAGAAAAAGCGAGAAAAGAAAGAGTAAATACGATAGGAAATCAAGGAGACGACACAGTAGCGAAGATGAAGATTCGGATTCGCAATCGGACTATTCATCGGACTCGGAGTCTGAGTATTCGGATTCAGAGGAGCGCGAGAGTGAGAGCGAAGAGGAGAGGAGGAGGAGGAAGAGGAAGGAGAGGAAGAGGAGAGAGAGAGAGGATGAGAGGGAAAGGAAAAGGAGGAGGAGAGAGAAAGAGAAGAATAAGAGTACGAGGAGGAGGAGGGAGAAAGAGGACGAGAGGGAAAGGAAGAGGAAGAGGAAAGAGAAGAAGAGGAAGAAGAAGAAGGAGAGATTAGAGAGAGGGGAGAAAGGAGCTGTCACTAATTCTTGGGGGAAGTATGGGATCATCCGAGAAACTGATATGTGGTAATGACGCTTTGTTCTACTTGCTGGTGTTCAATTTTTTTCTTTTTGGTTTGTTGATTAATGATTCTGTTTGGTTGCTGTGGAAATATGGGGAGAATTTCTAAATTTATCCATGCTTAGGTGTGTTGGTTCTGTTTCGTTTGCCTACCAAGAAAATTTTGGATGTTAAGTGTTTAATTGCTTTGGAAGTAAAAAACATGACAATTCTTTCATGTTAACACTAATATGGATATTGTTGACTTATTCACTTTGTATAGCTTTAGTTTGTTCATTTGTGATCATTTAATTTAAATATTGTAGGGTTTCTATCCTGTTATTGAGAAAGTGGATGAAGTAAAAAAGGAGGTGAAATTTGATAATTAGATGTTTCAGAAATGAAAGAGCAAGACACAACATATGCATTCAACTTGTAAAATGTAGATATTTGAGTGTATGCAGTTGAGTCGTTCACTTCTTGTCTTATTTTGGTGTCCCTGCATTTTCGTTTTCTATGGATAGGGTTTTATGCTCGGATGCTAAAACGATGTAGAAGAGTAGGAGAAAAATTAATGATGTCTATCACTAGGGAATATGAAAAAAAGATTTTTCACTTAATTGAGTTTTATATGATAATATGTTTCTGACATCATGGTTACTAAAAAAATAAGATTTGAAGTTTTACTTTGTTCTCTTTATATTAATGGTTAGGACTCGTATTTGTTGCTTCAAAGTACTTTGACGTGATACATTTGGTTGTACTCTTTTGCAAGTTCACCTACATTTAGTTTTTGTCATTTGTTTCCATTAGTTTTCAGCAATTGACCAAAGAAAACAACAAAATAGAACCTTGGACTTTGCTTTTTACCTTATATCTTGTTTTGCCTTCTAAAAAATGAGAAAATTCTTTGAACAAGCTAAATAATTGTGTTTTTCCCAATTGAATCGAGGTTCTGTACCTGCAGGTCCCTAATAATGATACTTTTCAAATTGTGTATAGACATGCCCTTTGAGTATAAATGTATGCATTTCCCCATGTTTTAATCCAAGTAAAATCTTAATCTTATAAACTTCACTTCATGTATATTTGATGGGTTAATGAATATTGGTATATATTTATGGTAAAATATATTTTATAAATGATCAAGAAATGGAAGAGTTAGTCCTTGGCTGGTTCCGATGTTGAATAATAACATCCATTCAAAGCGATTGACTTGCTCCAGCATCAGCCATATTTGGCTGTTTGTTCCAAGTATCACAATGACATCATTATATGTTACGTTTGTAAGAAACCTAGCTTCTGAGGGAGCTTTTATGTTTTTCACAATTTTCCATGCTACATTGGATGTTTTGTTTAATTTCTAAGTCTTGTTCTTAGTTGAACTAAAAGTACTATCTTATCTGTTTGAGAAAGACATACTTCTATTTTATGTTATTTAGTTGACAAGGTTGAATGCATTGTTGAAATGCTGTCTCAGTTTGTCTCACTGCCTGTTTTATGTTTGAAATTTCGGTTCCATGAGACATTGTGGTTAGAAATTGGGATGTTTGATGAGTATGGATTTTTTAACTCTTTTTTTCCTCTTTTTTTCCTCTTTGTTTTTTTTTTTTTTTTTTTTTCTGTCAATCAACTAACTGATTTTGTACCTGAATGGTTGAATTTCTTGTTAATTTATATTTCCTCCAATTATCCTTTCCTCTCATATAATTTCTATGCTTTTTAGGAATAAACGACCAGAGTTCACTGCATGGTTAGCAGAAGTAAAACAGGTATTTCTTGTGCCTTTGTGCTTTTTTTCTTGACTCTGTCATTAAAAACTGATTTGCCATGTAGCAGATAAGATTTACATCATTCTGCAGCAATGGATTTATATTTTTTAATTTTAATATAACTGTGTGAAAAAGGTGTTCAATATATGAATCAGCACTTGTATTGCCTTACTGATTTGGAGAATTTGGTTCTATTGTAATTTTTTGGATGTGCCTTTATAGGTGAACTTGGAAAGTCTGCCCACTTGGGAAGAGAAGCTAATGTTCAAACAGTAAGTACTTGGGTTTGGACATAACTATAGTTTCTTACTTTAGTGTTTACTTGTATTGGGAAGAGAAGCTAATGTTCAAACAGTAAGTACTTGGGTTTGGAAATAACTATAGTTTCTTACTTGGTGTTTCCATTGTGGTAAATTGTTATTGAGTACTGTATTAATATACTGTGGTCATTAATTGTACAGATTCATGGAGGACCACAACACTGCTACATTTCCTTCCAAAAAGTAAGGCTCTTTGTTGTTACTTATATGGTTTTTTGTCCATTCATTGGTTGTACGTTCTGTTGTTGATTCCAGACATCTAACCTTTAATTTTAGTGGCATAATTTATGTTTTGGGGATCACTTTGACTTTTTCTGCATGCATGCATAATGATCAATACAATGCTCTGACAAATATGCATTAATGAATAAATACATGTCCTTGTGGTTGCAGATATTATAATCTTGATGCTTATTACAAACATGAAATGGAAAAAGAAATGAAAAAGGGTTTCAAAAAGGCCTCACAGACAGAACGTACTGTATTCAATGATGAGGAACAACGACGGTATGTTAAATTGCATGCTACATATAACTATTAAGAAGTTGAAATCTGGCATCCAAATACTGTTGCATTTCTTTATAAGGCTTCTGTGTTTTGAATATGACATTTGTTCAACTATTTTTGTCCTCGTATTGGTCTTAGTCCCAAGCCAAATAATTGGAGCAATTAAAACAATGCTGATCTAGTGAAATCGTGAATGTTTTAATATGACTTTATGTGGCTTAACATATACTCCGTGTCCCATAATTTTAATTACTTATCACTTTTTTTACTTAAGTTTGACTTTAATTGTTATATATATATATATATATATATATATATATATATATTATTTTAAAAACATAAAAAAAATATTTTTTAGAAACTTTTAAACTCTATTTATGTATATATGAAAAAATTAAATTTTCTTAATGATTTAATAATAGAAAAAAATTATTCATTTAATCGGCCAAATAGTAATAGTGACAAATTATAGGACAGAGTGAGTATCTTTTATCTTATCTCCAATCGAGTAGGTGGTGTCCAAACTAATTTTTTCTTACAATGTTAACTGTCATTTTGAAGTTAACATGTGTTGGTGAAATTCCAAACCCCTATAGCATGTACTTCCATTCGTTTTGTGTAATATTTTCTAATTCTCAATACTGGTTAGGAATACTTGACTACTATTGGATGTCTTGAAATTTGAGGGCCATGCTCAATAATGAATGTCTGATTCTCATTATTACATGATTACATGATTGAGAGTAGGATCTGAGAGTGGTGTGATTTTTTCTTTGGGGTTAATCTGATTTAACAAAAAAAATTTGTGTAGTGTATTCCTTTAGATTTGAGGTTTCCAACCTCGATGATCATAACATTGTATTACCACCCCCTTTCCCTGGGTGTTTGCAAGAAAGAGACTCCAAATTAGGAAAGAAACCATTCCTAGTTACAGTTTCCAACCAAAAGAAAAGAAAAGAGTCATGGTCTGCCTATTGGTGTCAGCTTGCATCTATCTGGATCTTTCTGTATATATAATTCAGTTAATAGGACTGAACATGTAACTTATCTGGTACCACACAAGTGCTAGTAATTTATAATTTTCAGATTCACTGCTGCCTTTTATCTGTTTTAATTATCATGTTGGTGGGTTTAGTCTATAATTTTGTTCCACTCTGTCAGGCTAGAGTTGCAGCAAGCACGTGAAAAGCAGAAGGAAGAAGAGGTGGAAGCTTTGAAGCGCTCTATGCAGAGTGGAATGGTTAGCATTTGCTTTACTTTGCAGATCATAATCATTTTATTATTATTTTTAAAAAAAATTTGAGCCACATCAAACTGTGTTTTTTAACTGATATCCACATTGGAATATCTAGGCACAAGCAATGAGAGAGCAAGCTCAGCTCAGGGAAGAAATGGCGTATCAGTATAAGCTTGGCAACTTTGAGGTTAGGATAAAAGTCTCGACTTACCTCTGCTGTTTAATTTTAATAATTTTCTTGGTATTTATCGACATCATGCCAATCTATATATATAGGCTGCTGCTGCTATTCAGAGAAGATTGGACCCGGATGTTGCTATATGAGATGAAATGCTATTGTGTGGGATCTAAACTAGCCAGAATTTATGTGCGTCGTCTGAGTATTCAAGGTGCATGAGCATCTAGATCACTACTCGTTCCTAGCTTCATATGAAATTCCCTACAGAGGAAAGAAATCTTTATTACATAGCTGGATCTGCCATGTATTCCTGGTTTCACCATTTTCTGGCCAGGGTTTGCCTCTTACCATTTTTGCAGGTCTGTAGGGATAATTGATTTTAAACTGCAACTGTATTACGCTAGTTATCAATGTCAGCTATCCTCTATGCTTATAATGAGTTAAATTTTGTATACTCGTATTCAATTTTAAGATATAGGCCTTTTTCATTTTGGCCTTATTGTGATTAGGGAATGGTTTGTACACTGGCGAGAGAACAATGCAATAGTGTAGATGTAGGTGCGTGCGACCCATCATTTTGTCGTCCGGGATACCATAACCTTTATTTGCAGAAAAACAAGTAGAAACGGTTATGTTGCAAATTGAGTCTTGTAATTGAAATTAAGTTGAATCGTACTTTTTCTTAACATTAAAATAGTTGAAAAAATATGATTTCTCCTTAATTTTATTTTCACACCGTCAAACATAGCATTGGAAATGTTTCATAAATGGAAATGTTATGTGTGCAGTCATTGCCAAGAATACCGATGGAGTGCTAACCTGAGGCATTAAGGTTTTCATTCTTTTCCCCTCTCAATATGGGAGCATGAGCTACATGATAGGTAAATAGTCATCTTACCTTTATCTCCCAATCCTTGATGTTTGTCTCCCAAATTTTGTTGTGAGCACAATTTTAGTAAGTTAATTGGCATCCATAATATTAAGCTTCAATGATCTCTCATTCAAGATATTGAATTATGATGATTAGAGCTCGTTTGTTTCACAGACATGATTATTGTAGGATATGATTATGATTAATATAGGATATGATAAAAGGGGATTAAAGTGGTAATATTTTAATACTATGTGTGGTTCATGAGATTGTTAGATTGAGACTAAAGTGAGATAAAAAATTCTAAATATCAAAATACATTAACACTATTCATTATTCTTAACAATATTTATTTTTTTACTAACTCTAAAATTTAATTATAATAATAATAACTATTATATTTTAGTATAATAATAATAAACTATTATTTTTATAATCATAATTATAATAATTGTTATTCTAATTACCATAATAATATTTTTTTTATAATTATAATTATTATTTATTAAGAATAATAATAATTATATTATTAATATAACTATTATTACTATCATCATTATTATTTTAATATTATTAAAATTATAAAAATACTATTAATATTTTTATTATTATAATTATGATAATAAATATTATTATTATTACTATAACATTATTATAAATTTGATTATATTATAATTATAAATAAGATTATAATATTATTATAATTATAATTATAATTATTATGAGTATTATTATAATTATGATTATAATAATCACTATTATAGTTATTATGTTTATTATTATAATATTACTATTATTATTATTTTAATAAATATTTTTATAATATTATAATAGTTATAACAATTATTTTTATTATTATAATTATTATTATTATTCAAAGGTAAAAATGGTAAAAAGAAAAAAATTTAATCCCACGTGCATGGGATAGATTTTATCCCAGTGGAACAAAAAAATGTGAGATTATAACTAATTTTATCTCACTTTAATCCCACATGAATAGTGAATCTCTCCAACCAAATGAGAGATAATTATTCACGTGGGATTAAGTTAATCAAATCTCACCTTAATCCCACAAACCAAACAGCACTTCGTACTATTGTCTTCAATTCAAAATGCAATGAGAGGAACCTGAATCTGTATTAAAAATTTACAGTTACCAAATTTCACTAATTTTCTTTTAATTTATTAATGCTAAAAAAAAAGATGCATAAAGAGAAACAAAACTGTGGCATTTGAAATTGGCATTAAACCGTAATTATAATGGTAATCCAATTGTTCGGTGTAAGAGTTAGGTTCAAATATATCGAGAAAAATCTCATCAAATATGGGTCGAATTAGGATTTCTCCTAAGACAGTTCTTATTTGAAAGTGGACTCTAATCGTATCTTGATTAGGAAAAACAAATCCAATACTAATCCACTTTTCACTCGGAAAACAAGTGCCTTATATATAGAAGGATAATAAGCAGAGGCCACCAACAAAGCAAAGGCTGAAACTAAAAAGCAAAAGAGAACAACAAAGAAAGCTGTTGTCGAATCCCAAAGACGAAAATTTGTTGGTCAGAGATCTAATGGAGAGAGAGTTTGTGGACTTGTTTGAATCTGCGAAGAAAGCAGCAGATCTTGCTAACATCAAAGGCATTTTGGCCAGTGGACCTGAGGTTTCGCGATGTGTTGATGCACTAAAACAGCTCAAGAATTTCCCTGTAACATATGATGTTCTTGCATCGGCCAAAGTTGGAAAACAGCTTCAATATCTCAGTGAACATCGCAACCAGAAGATACGATCCACGGCTTCGTCCTTAATAGAAACATGGAAACAGAGAAGCATCAAGGATGAAACAGGCAAAGTCAAGAGAAAAGGAAGCAGCAGCATCACTAATTTCAAAACACGCAAAAGCAATTCAATGAATTGGGAGGTGAAGAAACAAACCACTGTTGCTTTCTTTTCCTCAATGAAACCATCACAAGCAACTATAGCTTCATCCCAGAAGAAGAAATCATCAGACAATGCCTCGCGAGAGAAGGTGCGTGAAATTCTTTTGGAGGGTTTGTCTAAAGTTGTTAACGAGATTGGTGAGGATATGAGAGATGAAGTGTTTGCTTGTGACCCGAGCAAAGTTGCTGCCGCTGTGGAGTCTGTGATGTTTGTGAAGCTGGGTCCATTCGATGGAGAAAAGAAGTTGATCAATCCACAAAAGAAGATGTATAGAACGGTAATGTTTAACCTCAAAGATCCAAAGAACCCAGATTTTAGGAGGAAAGTTCTTCTTGGACAGATCAGTCCAGAGATACTCGTCGATATGAATACAGAAGAGATGGCAAGCAATCGCAGACAATATGAGATTAAAGAACTTAAAAATAGATCTTTAAGCTAATGTAGTTCGAATTAATTTTTTTTTCCTCGTTGGAATTTCTAGGGAACTGCAATTCATAAGTAACAGATTATAAGCTTTAATCTATTTCTGTAGAATTTCTTCATCGGTCCAGTAGAGATCAAAGGTCTTTTTCAACCAAAAATAGGATAGTTAATTTCTTCTTGCTTGTAACAAGTTCAAAGTACCATTTGTAAAAATAAAAAACCCCTCGTGACAAAATTTCTTCTTAATATTGATAGTTATGGGATTTATGGGGAGCTTATGACCATCTTAAAGATGGCAAGTTTCTTCGGTAAACTTCTTTCTTACGCATAAATGGGAGAGTCAAACTCATTCAAGCACTGCATGAAAGGAAGATTAAAAGGTTTCTCAAGTTTCATTCTTTGCCCTCTCAATTCTTTTCCAAAATAAATCCAAACGGGTGGTATCAGGGAAATAACAAAGAGAAAGGAAAAAAAGACAAGTCATTTCTTCATCTAGAAAGATTGTTCTGAACTAAAACTATAGCTCTAGTTATGTTCTCCTTCATGATTGATGCCATGATGGCCTCTCAGTAAAAATCAGAGCGAATGTAGCCATCAAAGACGCTGCCATGCACAACTTAAGTACATGATCGAATGCTGAACCAATCACATCTGAAATACAAAAAACAAAATACCATGGATTGTGATCGATGATGATCCCAAGGGCCAAAGACAAAGGGATTTGTGCTCTTGCAGAAAGTTGAACAGATCTACCTGTCAGGGGAACAGTATTTTGAACGATGCAGAAAGGTAGAGAAATTCTTGGCTGGCTCGAGTTTGAACCAACTGGAAACTCCATTGATAATTTTAAAAATTTTATTGGTAATGTTATCAATGAAGTTCTTTAAGATTATCAGTAGAGTTTCCAAATGGTTTAAACCCGAACCAGCCAATAATTTTTGGGAAAGGTGAGGAGTTTCATTAACACACAGGAGTTGCTCCATCATTCTAAAAGGCTAGTAGCATTTCCTCATTTACAACAGAAAGCTCGAATCATCACAATATTAAGGTAGACGGTACTTTATATGTTCCGATAGACGGACTCAAGATGTAGAGTCGTGAACTATATTAGATAAACTTAGGTATAAATGTCCGACACGGGTATATGTTATTTTTGTAATTTTTAATTTGGAGTGTTCAACTATATACGTGCCTTTATCTGGAGTATATTCTTATCCAGAATGTGACACGAGTATGACAAGGTAAAATGAAAAGTCCGTGTAACATAGATCTTAAGACATGGAAGATGAACGGAAAAAAGAAATCAAGAAGAATCACAGCAATCAGTTTCAACACCACGTGTTACAGCGGTAAAAACACTACGAGGCAACTTGATATGCTCTTCTTCACCTAAATAGATAATTAATATATCTAATTCTTCCACGCCACGTTCAGTGGCTACACTAATCCATGTTTTACTATTATAATTTCGACAGCAGCTGAGATGGAAATTTTGTATAGCTGGTGCTTTGTGTAAGAGCAAAACTCTGTCCACAAATTGAACAAAGCTTGCATTTTTCATTTTTCAAATGATCTTGATCATACCTTTGGGTGCAACAAGAAATTGAATCATCGAAGTCAAGATTGGGAACTGATCGAAGTCCAAAGAAACTGCCATCTTTTTGACAAAATGCTCTTGGCCACGGCTTGTTTCGTGGGGAGGAAAGATTAGATGCGGTGGATAACAGTATCTTGCTAACGGCCGATTCTGTCAATTTCTTCAATTTTCGGTTGTTTTCACTGTTTGATTTGAGCTTGAAACTTTTGCTTGAGATTTTAAGTTTGCCATCAAAGAGGTGGTGGAGATATATAAAAGCGAGATTTTGCGTTTTTGCACGTAAATCTATAGGGAAAACAAAAGTAATGTTAGATATTCTTTTGATTTTTGAATTTCACAAGTTTTAATAGTTAATATAAAACTTTTTTTAAACATTTTTTTCTTTTTTTTTCTCGCATTCACAACTTTTCATTTCTTTTTTTATCTTTTCATAACAATAAATGTTAATCGAAAGAAATTTCAAAACTTGAAGAATTTCATGAATTTTTTAACATAAATGGTTTCAATAATCATTTATCTTGTTTGAACACAATTGATACTGCTAATTTTTTCATCACATTGATTTCAATTAAATTTTATAACTTGTCGATGCAATTAAAGATGATTATTTTTTTCGAATTTATTTATGTGATATATTGTATTTAATTTTGGATCTTCGCGAAGTTCTCTTTCGTGCCCATACCCAGAATATAAAATCTATTCTTCTCAAAACCAGTTGCAAAATCTTTCAAAGAACTGTGGATGAGAATTTTAGCACATGCTCATCCCCACTCCTACAAGTTGAATAGCCCGCTCATCTTTAATATTCACACACATTTTGTCGTTGACTACAAACTCAAAAATTTATACTTTTAGACGGGTGATATATCAGCATTCACAAACCTCATATGCTTTTATCTAACTTTTTCTTGACTCATGATTAAAAAAATGAAGAAATAAATAAAATTAACGAGAAAAAAATGAAGATTGTAAAGAATTAGAGATGAAGAAAAATGCTAATAGAAAAGTTGTGTTATGGAAATGAATAAATGATAAGTATTTTGCATTTCAAAAGTCAAAAGATGATATAATATTAATTAGGGGCAATTTTTTCAGAGACGAATGTGTTGGGCAAAACGTAAGCCCCGAGCCGTTGGGGCTTAAGCCTTTTAAAACATTTGGACGATTCGAAATTCTAATAAAAAATTTTTAATTAAAATAATATAAATTATATAAAAATAATAATTAAAATATAAATAAATTAATTTTCAACAAACTTTAATATTTTTATTAACTCTTTAGATCATATAAATTATAAGTATAATTTTAAAATATTAATATATATTTATATATACATTATATATATTTTTTATTTTTATTTTATTGTAACTTGTAAGTGATTGATTAAATAGTTTGCCCTTATTATTAAACCAGATAACATTCAACAAATATTTATGAAATACAGCTATATAACTACAAGAACAACTAGCTTAGTGATTAAGATTTGTATTTTTACTCATTCAAGTCTTAAACTTGCATTTTTCTAATTTTTAAGGTTTTTAAAAACACTTCAACTGAACTTACCCTCGATCCCTGGGACGCAAAGGCATACATCCAATGAAAAAAGCGCCTGATACTTTGAACCTCATGGCATTTTGCTTTAACGCCTTTGAAATCTCTTGTCAAGGGAAACTACAAATTCTCTATAATAATTACTTTATTGCAGTGAATAAGATCCCATTATCTCTTCCAAGGCTAGTCGATCTCTTTGCATCTTTACTTCCCATTTTCAAGACCACAACCACTCTCTGCACATAAATTTAATAGCTTATCAGTATCTCTGCCTACAAAAGCGAGTGAAAGGCAACAGAACTAAGGCGCAAACACAACACAGAGAGAAGGGGAGGGGGAGAGAATAGATTTCCTCTATTTCCTTCCTTTCCTTTGCTTCCCTTTGAAGAGTTTGATATGAAACAGATGGAGAGACGAGTAAGAAGGAAAGAGAGAGAGAGTTGTAGGAAGTTATAGGTATGAGGGGATTGGAAAGAATGCCATTGTTGATGTAGAAAAGTTCTTTCAAATTCCTCTCATGCCAAGGATTTTCTACTGTTCCTCCCTTTCCCTGCCTTTTCCTTCTTTTGATCCAGACACTGCTTCCACTTTTTGGTAAGGTCTACTGACCTTTTCAGTTTTTCAAACATTTTTTCTATCCTCTTTTATGCACTTAGATAACTTTTTTTCCCTATATTTCTGTTTTTCGTCCTCTCATTATTGTAAAATCATTTTCTTAGATCAAAGCTTACCCACCTTTTTTGCTAAATAAAAAATTCAGTATGAAAAAGTTGGCTTGAGCTCACCCAAAATCAATTTTCTACAGAATTTTTTTTATAAAATATTTCATAAATTTTAGAACAAAAATCTTATTCTAAGAACCCAAATTAAAGCTGCAAGGTGAAAATGAAAATAAAAAATAAAAATAATCTGAAATGAACAATACTATTAGCTTATGTTATCTGGACTCACGTGTCTGAGTATCGGACTTATAAATTTTCATAATTTTTTCTTTAATTTTGAGTGTCCAAGTGTCATTCTTTTATTCGAATGTCAGATATTCGACATGGGTATGGAAGAATAAAATAAAGAGTTTTTATAACATAGGTATTAGTGCATAAACAGAAAAGAAAATTGGTACTATAAATCTTTGGATTACTCTTACAGAGAAGGAATCTAGATAACCGATACAAAGTTCGATTTTTTATCATTATTTTCTTTAATTTTAACTTTGTATCATTATTTTCTTTATTTTTAGCCTCAAGAAGATGATGATGAAAATGAGGAGGATGAAAAAATCTTGCAATATTGTAAATGCAAGCACACTTCTTACTTATCATGTTATATATTATCTAACAACAGTGCATCCCTTAAAAGATACTATTTAAGTTGGCAGTTTAAAGAAAATTCCTTACATGGCACAATCAAACAGGGAATGATTTATCAAAAAAAAAAGGTCTATACTCACACAAAAACAAAAGAAATTAACAATGCAGAAGAAAGACGATTGAGATGTTTACACAAATCAAATTATTATGATAATTAACATCTCTAAGTACTATAGAACCAAAGATGATGAAGAAAAATCAAGAATCTTCTTCTAATTAAAAAAAAATAGAAAATTTCATTTACTTAATTTAAGGTTTAGCGAAATCTACATTTGTTTTTTCTTGTCTTCAAAATTTATAGATATCCCATTTGACCAAATTTTACTGTTAACTCCTTACGAAAAAATTAAAATGAATAAACTTTAAATTTTCATGCACTCCTGCTCAGTTTTGAGAAAGAGGAGGACGCTATCGATGTATACCAAAGCATGATGAGGATTGAATAACCATGTATAAGTAGCAATTTCTCTTTCTCATTAATTATCAGTTATCACATTTTTTTTTACCAAAATTAATAAAACAATTGACTGATGAAATGTTAATGGCAATGAGGTTTTTGTAATGAAAAATAAACCTCAATGGGAAATCTGTAAATTTTGAAAACACGGTGCGATAAATATAACTTTTGTTAAATCTCAATGGTGCAAATATAATTTTTCTGAAAAAAATTATTAGTATGTTTATTCAATCAAGTACTTGACCATATTCAACTAATAGTTTTAGAGATTACAAATTTAACATGAAAAGTCATCACCATCACTATCAAGCAATCAAAGAATTGAGGAAGGACTTGGTTAAGACAATCTCATATTAAAATTACATTTCTACGTTACCCCAAGGATTGTCTTGAAATAAAAAACGATCACATTAGTATTTGTTAGGATTTTGGCTCAAACGGGATGAGAAAGACTTTTAATCGATTTAGAAAAAGTATTTTATTATTTTATAGTTGTTTGTTCTAGTAGTAGAAGTAGCTCCCTATGTTATTGTTCTTTTCCTAATATTATTAAGAAAATGAGAGGTCCTAAAGAAGTTTTTAAGGCACACATACTTTCAATATACATTGCAAATCATAAGGGTTTACTATAACAGTCAAGTTGAGAGCTTTGGGTTTGGTATATTAGGGTTTGGGGTTGTTAAGTTGAGAGAGCACTTACAACTAGAGCTAGGTTAAAACTTTTGGTCGTATTGGGCTTTGGAGTTGTGAAGTAGTGAGAGTTTAGTAACTTTGCTTTTCTTAAAGTTGTAACAGAAAATTAATAAAATTGTAAGTTTGTTGGTAGATGTGAGGTTGTTAAACCATGTTAAATTGTTTTGTTCTTACTATTTATTTATTTTGTCTATTTAATTATTGTGCTTATGTATTTTGCCTAAAATTTGAGTGGGTGGATTTTAGAGGTAAAATCTCAACAAGTGGTATCAGGGTTGTGGTTACAATGACAAAAACACTAAAAAAATGAAAATTAATATTGAGTTATTTGATGGGGAGAATCATTTCTCTTTGGAAAAATTTTGTCAAAGATGTGTTGACGCGACAAAAGCTTTACAAGATGATTAAATAGTTCAAACCACTAGAGATGATGGAAGTAGTTTGGAAAGATATGTCGATAAAGGCGGTGAGCACAATTTGTTTAGCGTTGGCTCCCGAAATAAGGTATAGAGTGTTGTTCAAGACATTTCCGATGATTTTGTGGGACGAGCATGAGAGGACCTGCAAAGAGACGTCTCTAATAAATTGTCTAGACTTGAAGGATGAAGATATTGATAAATTGAAGATGGAATAAGTTTTGGTGGATAGGGAGATTCTTGCAATACCTCTAGAAAGACCAAAAGGAATGATAGCACCAACCAAAGAAGATATCAAATTTGATGATCATGTGGAGAATTTGAGCCAAGTTTGAGATTTGTTGGGATTTTGGATCAAATCCCAATAGGAAGAACTTATAATTGGTTTGGAAAAAATGGTTTTTTTATTTTATAGATGTTTGTTCTAGTAGTAGCAGAAGTAGGTAGAGATTTGTTGGGATTTTGGCTTAAATCCACACAGGGAGAACTTATAATTGGTTTGGAAAAAATTATTATATTATTTTATAGTTGCTTGTTCTAGTAGTAACAGAAGTAGTTTCTTATATTGTTGTTTTATTCTTAATAGTATTAGGAAAATATCATCTTATAAATAGGATTTTAGAAAAAAATTTGAGACACACTCATAATTCTAATATATATTGTAATATATATTATAAATTAAAGTGATTTACTACTAGAGTTAAATTGAGAGCTTTTGGTGTATTGAGTTTTGGGTTGTTAAGTAGATAGAGTACTTACAACTAGAGATATGATAAGAGTTTTGGTTGTATTGGGCTTATTTGGTGTGATGTAAGAGTTTAGCAACTTTGTTCTTCTTAAATTTGTAACAAAAAAATAATCAAGTTATGAATTTATTGGTAGACATAGACAAATAGGATGTCGAACCATATTAAATTGTTGTGTTCGTACTCTGTTTATTTTGTCAATTTAATTGTTGTGCATGTGTTTTTTACTTTAAAATTTGAGTTCATGAGTTTTAAAGGTAAAATCTCTAACTCTACTTACATGAATTATGCAAGTTTCTTTTCTCTTTTTTTGTGCAACAATTAAAAAATAAAAGAAAGGAAACAAATGAGTGAATGACGACTCAATAAATATGAAAATTAGAAAAAATAATTTGAGTCGAACATAACAAATGTTTGTTCGTGCTTAATATTGTGCTTTATCCAAAAAAATTAAAAAGAATACTTATTCCCCAAATATATAATTTTAATTTTATTTAAAAAGAATAGATCTCCTCTCATTGGAGTTTATAAAATGGTTGGTGTGGAGTTACAATTTTGTGCAACTTTTTAAGAATTCAAGTTTTCGCAACAAAAAGGTCGTTGTGTAGGGCAGGAACTCGGAAAGCCTAACGCAACGGAACGGCAATTCCCGTTGTTTTAGCCTAATTAAAATTATAAAAAAGAACAATTGTAAAACAATAAAATCTCACGCTTTCTTTTTCTTGCTCAGCAAAAACTCCCGCCATCTCTCTCTACAGCTGTCATCATCTGTCTTCTACAGCTGCCTCTAATCTTTCCTCTCTCTCTACCTAAGATCAAATAAAACTCGTCGTCTTTCTCACTCTCTCTACCACAGATTGAACAGAAACCCCTCTTTTCGTGATGCAATAACTTTCATATTCTCTCTACATTGGGGATCTGGAAAGGAATTGCGTTTAAAGCTTGGTTGATTCATGGCAACATGAGGCGATTTCATATATCTTAATTTCTGAAACATTTTCTCTTAATTTCTTTTGCTTCGTTGGAATTTCAAACATGACTTCGTGAGCTTTGATTCCTGTTCACTTAGAACAAAATTAGGGTTCTATTTTGGGTCTAAATATAGAGGAATTAGACTTGAAGTTGTAATTTGCAGGTTTTGGAGTTGATGAATGGAAACGAAGCAAGAATAAATTGAGCTTGAAGGTGTTGTGGAGAGATTTATCACTCTTGTGGCTCTCTTCTGGGAAACTGAAATTCAAGGTCAGATTAATTGGGCGGAGATTTATTACTGTTTTGGCTCTCTGAATCTTCTTGTGAACTTCTTTTAATTTATTTCTTTTTTTCTTAATTCGTTCCCCTGTTAAAATCCAAGTGTTTAACATTGAAACATCAATTGATCTTTTGAATGCAAGAAAGCTTAATTTCTTGTTTTTTTTTTCCTTTAACCTGACCCTCTCTAATTTCATCTAAGTTATATATACTAATTTAAAAATCAATTACTGTTTTGGCTCTCTGCATCTTCTTGTGAACTTCTTTTAATTTATTTCCTTTTTTCTTAATTCGTTCCCCTGTTAAAATCCAAGTGTTTAACATTGAAACATCAATTGATCTTTTGTATGCAAGAATGCTTAATTTCTTGTTTTTTTTTCCTTTAACTTGACCCTCTCTAATTTCATCTAAGTTATATATACTAATTTAAAAATCAATTATTTTTTTATAAGCAAAAAAATTATTAGAAAAGCACCAAGAAGTTTTAACAAAAGGCCAATGGCTAACTACAACGAAGTAAATCACAAAATCTATAAATTCCTTAAAGAAATTCCCTCTAAACAAAAAATTAAGAGTGTTAAACTATCTCTAATAATCTCAATAGGTTTCTCCACACCATCAAAAACCCTATGGTTCTTTTCTCTTCACACAATTTACAATCACTTTCTCCTTCTTTTGTAAATTATCAAAAGTAATAATTTTCTCTCACGAAACTTCCCATACAAAAAAAAAAAAAATTACTTTCTTTGGAGTTCTTGAGCACCAAATTGCTTACCAGGGGTAATTAGAGATATCATTTAAAGATGCTTTATCAAAAAGGATTTTATAAAAAACTTTTACCTTACACCCTTTGATTGGACAAGGCCTCCATCTTATCATGTCCTCTCTACCTTTCTCAATTCTAGAATTACATAAAGATTCAGTAGCATTGCTATCTCCTCAACTTCTCAATCATGAATATTACTGATAAAAGGAACATTCCAAGAGAGTAGCAAGAATAAATTGTTAATTCTTTATCTCTCGTAATGTTAAATATACTAGGATATTTATCTTTGAGAGGGGTATTCACACACCAAATGTCATACCAAAGACGAGTTCTAGCTCCATTACCAACGAACACCTCTAGTAAATGCCTCAAATCATCACACCATTTCCTAAAATTTCCAAACTCCCGCACCATATGCTCCCCGAACTTCCTTAGACATCTACCCATCATGCTCTATCTCGAACTTTGCCTCCACCACTTTTCTCCACAAATGGTCTTTCTCAACAAGAAACCTCCAAAGTCATTTACCAAAAAGAGCCTTATTGAATAAAGCTAACGATTTAACACCAAGTCCCCCTCTTTCCAACGATTGCTTAACCACACCCCAATTAACCAAGTGGTACTTACAATCCTCTGTCGTGTTTCCCCAAAGGAATCTTCTTTGAATGTCCTCCAATCTATTAACCCGCGAGGTAGGCATAGGGAATAGAGGCATGTAATATATGGGAAGACTAGAGAGAATGCTCTTTACTAGAGTAAGTCTACCTCCTTTTGAAAGTAATGATTCATCCATTTGAATAAGTGTTTCTCAAAGTTCTCCACAATTGGGTTCCATAAACTCCTATCTTTAAACTTTGCTCCTAAGGGAAGACCAAGATACGTAGTTGGAAGAGATCCCATTTTGTATCCCAACAAACTAGTAAAGAGACGACCATTATCAACTTCACCAAGAGGATTTTAGTCGCTTTTACAAAGATTGACTTTAAAACCCGATACCGCCTCAAAACAAAGAAGGATACATCTAAGGTGTAAAATTTGATTGGTCTCCGCCCCGCAAAAGACAATCATGTCATCGTTTAAAAGAAGATGAGCAATATTCACACACACACCATTACTACCCACTTTGATATCACTCAACAATCCCCTCACAGCCACTTTTGTTAACATCTTGATGAAGCTCTCTATGACCAAAGTAAATAAGAATGGGGATAAAGGATCTCTTTGCCTAAAACCTCTCGATGCCTTAAAAAAACCAGTGGGACAACCATTAAACAAAATGGAAAAGGAAGTAGAGGAGATGAACTTAAAAATCTATTTACACCACTTATCCCCGAATCTCTTTCTTTTCTATAAGTAAATAACAAATCCCCAACAAACATGATTATACACCTTTTCCATAACAAGTTTACAAATCACTCATCTCCCTCAATTTTTAAGAAAAGTATCCATAGTTTCATTAGCATCCAAGATTTGCGTTCCTTCTATAAAGGCATTATGTTGAGGGCTCACCACTTTTTGCATCACCTCTTTCAATCTAAAAATAATCACCTTCGATAGTAATTTATAAATGCACCCCACTAAACTAATAGGTCTAAAATCTTTAATATTATAAGCTCCCATTTTCTTTGGGATAAGGGTGACAAAAGTAGCATTTAGGCTACTCACAAACTCTCCAGAAAAATGGAACTCCTCAAACAACCGAATAATGTCTCCCTTCTGCACATCCCAGTTTTGAGTTAGAAACGACATAGTAAAAATATCAAGACCCGAGGCTTTATATCCATCACAAGCCCGAAGGGTAGAAATAATTTCTTTCTTAGGGAAAGGACGCTCGAGCCCATCTTCCTAGTCAATTTTAGAAAAATCAATTCCAACCAAATTTGGACGACTACCTTAGGACTCCTTATAGAGATTCTCAAAGAACCCATTAATTGCCTCTTTTATGCTCTCTTTCTATTCAAACACATTCCCGTCAACTTCAATGGAGTTAATAAAATTATATCTCCTATGAGTGTTGGCCATACGATGGAAATACTTAGTATTTTTATCACCTTTCCGAAGTCACAACTCCCTCGATTTTTGCCTCCAAGAAGTTTCCTCCATAGAAATGAGCTTCGCCAACTCCTTCTTAGCTTCCACTCTTCCGTCCATATCACTCCTCAAAAGACTTTCTCTAAGTTCTTTCTCATCAAGTCCACTGATTTTCCCCAAAAGAGCATTAATAGCAGAGTTGACATTACCAAAGACTTCTTTATTCCACCTTTGCACTTCTTCCTTCATTCTTTTCAACTTTTTTGCCACCACAAAACTAGCTGCAGCATTAAAAATCAATTATTAGAATTTGTTAAATTGAATTATTAGAATTTGTTAAATTGAAGTGGGTAAATTGCAAGATAATTATTTTATTGTAATTGACTTTTACTTGATTTTTTTTTAAATATTGAGGGATGATGATCTCTTTTCTGTTGTGCTTTTATGTTTGGTGCATCTAGAGTGCCTTTGTACTTCTTTATTCTTTTCAACTTTCAAAAGAGCATTAATAGCAGAGTTGACATTACGAAAGACTTCTTTATTCCACCTTTGCACTTCTTCCTTGATTCTTTTCAACTTTTTTGCCACCACAAAACTAGTTGCAGCATTAAAAATCAATTATTAGAATTTGTAAAATTGAATTATTAGAATTTATTACATTGAAGTGGGTAAATTGCAAGATAATTATTTTATTGTAATTGACTTTTACGTGATGTTTTCTTTGGATAGTGAGGGAAGATTATCTCTTTTCTGTTGTGCTTTTATGTTTGGTGCATCTAGAGTGCCTTTGTAAAATAGAATATAAAACAAGCAATTTGCCTTATTTGATAAAAATTTACTTTTGGTAATAAAACATATGTTTTAATGGTAAAATTGCTTTTTCATACCATCAATATATTTGCTTTTACCATCAAAAGTATAAATTTACCATCAAAGGCATGTGTTGTCTTTTTTTCCTTCCAAAGGCAGCATAGACTCCACCTTTATGTTTTACGTAAGATATATATATATATATATATATATATATATATATATATATATGAAAAGTGAAACTTTTATTGATGATAATATCACAATTACAACCAAATGAGACTCCCCACGAAAACAAAGAAACATAGCAGAAGAACCCTCCAAATAAAAAAAGATTCAAAGCTCAAAGCTCCCCAAACTACCTGAATCTAATAGTGACAAGAAATCAAAAGTTGAAGAAAACAACATCGATAGAATCAGCTGTTTGCCAGACACTGTTATATCCACCACATGTTATCATTTCTCTCCACAAAGCATGCTGTGGCGACCAGTAATTTGTCAAAAATGTGGCAGTTGCTTTGGGCTTCAGTTCCAAATCTTGACTTCGATGATTCAATGTCCTATGGCAGCAAAAGGTTTGACCAAGATCATGTGATAAGAAACAGTAATGCAAGCTTTAAGCCGTTTATGTACAGAGTTTTACTCTTCAACAAAGCACCAATTATACAAAGTTTCTGTCTCAAATGCAGTCCATATTGTGACTCCAGTAATGTCAAAACATGGGTTGATGTCACTATTGAGCATGGTGTGCAAGAATTGGATATATCTATCTCTTTAGGTGAAGAATTTATTGAGTTGACTATTCAGTTGTCTCATGGTTGTTTTAAAAGCAAAACACTCGTAGTCTTGAAACATAGCGACAGGATTCTGCTCAGTATACCTTTTTCGGTTCATCTTCCATGTTTCAAGATTCTGCATCTTGTATCAGTTAGGTACTTAAATGATGACTCTGTTCATGGGTTTTTTACTAGTTGCCCTGTTCTTGATTTATATTGACAGTGTGGGGAGTTTCAAAATATATGTAAACATTGAAGAATTTATCCCTAGATTTTTTTGAGTGAAGACTTCTTAGTTGAGAGTTTGCCTAACTTAGTTGAGGCAAATGTTGATGTTTATGTTAATGAACAGTGAGATCTGGATGATTTTTTGGCGATTGTGTTTATAAGCTTCTTAGTGCGCTCCACAATGTTGATTATCTTTTGTTATCTTGGTACACCACACGGGTATGATGTGCTCTATAAAGTTTGTAATTTACAGGTTTAATGCTTGTTTTGGTTGATGGTATTTTCTTTGATAAGATTAGTGTTGTTTTTGTTATTGATAGTTAATATTTTCTCCCTTTGCAGTGCCTTAGCTGTGGTTCTTCTTATGATCCTCCTGTGTTTCATAATCTGGACCATTTGACACTTAATGTTGGATGCTGAGACTGGGATGTGCTACCTGATTTGCTTGAAAATTCTCCTAATCTAGAAGTTCTTTGTCTCAATAAGGTTAGTATAATTGAAAAGTAACAAACTTTATTAATCTTTTTTGGTTTGTGTTCTGATTAGCTATTTGTCTGTTATTACCAGAAAGTTGTACGTTGTGGACATGAATCATGCTGGACACAGCCGCTCTGTGTTCCAAAATGCTTGTCCTTGCACCTCAACATTTTATTTTGGAGGATTTAAAGGTTTTGCATGTGGAAGGAGTATGGTGAAACATATTCTAAAGAATTGAATGCTCGACTCTTGAAGAAGATGACTATCTGCACTCGTTTTCTGAATTTGAAGGCAAAGTTCCATATTCTCAAGAAAATTTCAATGTTCGCTAGGGACTCAAAAGACATGTCAACTTGCATTCTATTGAGAAGTTTTTGTCAATGGTATGGACTACAGAATTTCCTATCCACCCACCCTTCCCCTCTCTTGATATTTGATTTTTTCTTACTCAGAATTTCATAATCCAAATCAATCTCTTTGTCAATCGTGAAGCATATGAGTTTAGTTTCATTATTATTTGCATTTCTTTCTTTCTGTTTCAACATCATTCGTCTCATGTTAATTAAGAATTCTAATGGTGACCAAACATTTAACTTCTGTCCTTTTATGCGGCCTACTACTCCTTATGCCACCTTTTCAATAATCTCATTCATTTGGCATAAGTCCCTTCCAATAGAACTTTTAGTAGGCTATACTCAGGCACTTGCGGATATTCCAAATATTTAAAATTACAAGATAATTTCTTTATTCTGTAATATTTCGATATATGAGGTGATCTCAATTGATAATTCTCTGCATCCTTTTTTTTTTATATTTTTACTCCTTGTGTTCAGCATTCATTATTGCCTCTGCTGCTTCTCCACTATTGAATGTTCTAATCTAGGGATGTCAAAAACCGACTTGACATCCAAAAAAACAGATCCATCCACCTTGATTGTTCTTTTTTTCTGTTTAAAGGCAGGTGATGGGTCAGCTGTAGAAATAAAATTCTGCTTTCAGACGGTAGTTGGGTGGTGGTGGATGCAGCCTCTCTTCTGGTCGGACTTCCATCCACCCAGTGAAATACCGATTGTACCCATGGTAAATTATCATATTTATGAAAATACGTCCCTTATATAAGCTTTTTTTTCCTCCACAGGTTTTATTTAAAATATTTAATAACACGAGGCTAGGTAGTAAGTTGTGTTGTTAGAAAACAGCATAATTTTATATGATAATATGCATAGGTACAGCTGTACAAGTTTATGTATGGATGAAACAACATTTGGAAATTTTTTTATGAAAAAAAAGACCTGCTGGTAGTGGGAGGAGGTGGATGACCTTCTCACCCGAATTGGGTAAGTTTGGGCCAAAAATTCTCATTTAATTACTGGTAAAAGGGGAAGAATTCCACCATTGTGGGTGGGAGCGGATGGAGGGACTTTCACATCCGATCCGGCCCATTGACATCCCCATCTGATCCGCAGGGAGGCCATTATGGAAAATACGCCACTAAAGAAACTTATCTTCAACGAGATCCATTTACTCCATATTAGTTTGTGCCATTGAACAATGAAGAAATAGAAAACTTGTATATATAACTCATGTAAATCCGATTATTTTAGACAATACTATTGATTTCAATTCAATCCTTGAGGTACATAGTGTAGAATTTTTTTAGAACTACATAATACAGAAATTAAATGTAATATGATATTGTCTTATAACAGAGTTTTTGCCTCAATTCTTATTGTTTGAAATTGATTCTGATGGTTGTTCCTATTGAATTTGTAACCTCTAAAACTACAAGTTGAAATGGTCAAGGTGATTGAATAAATATACTACGTACTTATATTTTTTAATTGTATGAAGAATTATGATTTTTCTTTATCATATTTGATTCTCTAGTATGGCGACATGAGGATTAGCATAGACTAAGAGTTGTTAAGATTTAAGTAGCTAAACAGGAAATTAGTAAAACTTTTCTTTTATATTATTTTTCTCCTAGAAAGCTTTGCTAGCCTGTGAGAGATATATTGATTGAAGTGGTTCTCTTTTTTGACTGAAAAACATAACCAATTTGGTGTAATGTACCCCATGAGTTGTCAGTTACGGAGTGAAATCTACGGTTTCTTAGTTATGACAAGTTAAAGCAAAAGCATATCAGCGAGGCATTTGAGGAACTATTCTATGGACATATGACCTCATGGATAGTAATTTGATGCATGCCAACATTGCTAATCCACCTTTGGTGTGGATAAGCAGTTTTGTAAACCGCATGTCTTACATGTTTGCTTATTAGATATAATAACTTTGTTGGTGTCCTCAAAGCCCAAAGAGACTGATAAATACATAAGGAAACACAAATCCTTCCCTCCAACAGTCTTATTCTAAGCAACAAACGTCCTTATTTGCGTTCGGATTTACATTTTTTGTGACACACAAAGAACTTAGGAAACCTTGAAGGTCTATTTTTCTTTCTTCAAATTTTTTGTCTTAAAAAATTGTGAGAGTTATAATAAAATTTGACAATAATCTCAATCATTCTTGTCTATTGTAATTTCTTTAATTATAGAACTTCTTGTGTGTGTGTGTGTGTGTCGTTTTTACAAATCTTTCTCCTGTTTAGATGCGCCATATAAAGGAATTTTTCTTTAAATTGCACCTTGAACAGTTATCTTTTTATGGATGGTTTCTTTTAATGTATAGTTTAGTGTGCTTGTGTAATTGAAGACAACTCTGATACCTTTGTGTTGCTTATTTTAGATACCTTCTTTTGTAGGATCGTAATCCAGATTTATACCATTTCCTTATTGAATGATCTAGTATAATCGTTCTATTGTGATTTTCTTCTTTCAATTCGCTTATTATCTCTTTTTCTAATTAAGCTCACACCTTTTCTGGGTTCTTAAGGATAAGATCTTTGTTCTTAAATTAATATATGAAACATTTTTTTAAAAAAACTTATAGAAAGTAATTTATACTGCGGGTATGTATATACACACGCTTAAGTTTTATCTTTCAATCTACATAATTTGATAAGTTTTATTTTTGGGTGTCAATATTAATGCTCAACAGGAAGTATCATTTATATGATGGAAGGCAGCATCCCGAATTCTACAACGCAACAAATCGTCAGCAAGGATTTTGACAGAATCAGTAAACTTCATGATGAACTTCTTCATTGCATCCTTGCATTGCTTTCGACAAAATTTGTAGTACAAACAAGCGTCCTCTCAATGAGATGGACAAGCTTGTGGACTACTCATGATACATTTCTTATTCTCTTCCACGGCTCAACAATAGAGAGGCTTTGAGTTACGTGTTCAAGTTATTCTGATACAGTGTTTGTACCTGGGTTTGTGCTGCAGTACAGAAGTATAACGTTAAAGTTCTAGTGCTCAACATTGCTACAGGGGATATTGTTACACTGCCTCACTGCTTTTTTACTTCGCAGTCTTTGTTAGTCTTGGCATTGTAACTTTTTGGTTGTGAACTTAATCTTCCTACCTCAATCCGTCTTCCTAAAGCATGATCCAACATTTCGTGTCAACTACCCCGCCTTGGAGTATTTACACGTGGAAGGTTTCCTTTGGAACTCTAATGTGATGATTGATATCTCATCTACTAAACTCAAGAGTTTGGTTATATTTGGTTCTAATTGGTTTGTGCAGGGAGAAGCTGACTGTAAGATTCAAATCAACGCTCCAAATCTAGTATGGTTCATGTACATAGGTTATCTGCCTCCTAAGTTTTCGTTCAAGAGTTCCTCGTTGTAAAAGGCAGCACTTGATATGAGATATCTTGTTCGGCAAGATCTAGCTCGTGCAAGTGCAGTTTTCATTTGCAATTTCATTAAACTACTTTCTACTTAATAATTTGTCCGATTAATATATATTCCAATTGCGGCAGGGACGCCCTAATAACCAGGAAAAAAGACTTTTGGATGAGTGGTTCTTTGTACTTGAGCTTTATCGGTTAAAATTGGTTAAAATTATAAACATACGTGTAAGCCTTAACCCGACAATAATAAGGCGGAACCAGTTTGAGTTTGTAAGGTGTGTTTGAAATATGCACCAGTTTTAGAGCGTATGATTGTTAAGCTGCCCCCTGTATATCTGAAACTAAAATGCTGTTGAGCCAGGAATTGTTAATGCTTCCTAAAGCCAATGTACGTGAACCATACAAGATTCAGAGCATTGATATGAATCTTACAATCAGCTTCTCCCTCCCCTTCAAACCAATTAGAACCAGCTATAACCAAACTGGAGTTTAGGAGATGAGATATCAATCACCCCGTTGGAGATCAAATGGCAATCTTCAATGCGTAAATACTCCAGGGGTGGGGCAGTTTGACACCAAATGATGGATCGTGCTGTTGTTAGCAAAGATGATGGATTGAGGAAGGAAGATTAAGTTCAGAAATAAAAAGTTTCAATGCCAAGGTTATCAAAGATTGTGAAGTAAATAAGTAGTACGACAGTAATATCAGTATACAAAGAAGCAATGTTGAGCACTAGAACTTCAACGTTATACTTCAGTACTGCAGCACAAACCCAGGTACAAACAGGAGCTGTATCAGAATAACTTGAACACGTAACACAAAACCTATTTATAGTTGAGCCTGAGAAGAGAATAAAAAATGTATCACAGAAGTTATGAATTCGAGGATATTGTCAAAAAAAAAGTATATGTTTATATTAATATAAGGGTATTTAGGAGTTTTCTCATGTATAAGTTTTTCTTATAAATAAGGGATCCTGTATCTTTTCTACTATACATTAAATAATATACAAACACCATTATTTAATGTAATATGAGAATTATCGATCCTGTTTTGAGAGTTGTTAAATGCTCTTGTAATTTCGACCTGGGATTTAATGCCATTCGTCTAAAACATATGGAGCACAACTTTTAATAAAGTCCAAAAAAATGTTATCCAACTCGATCCGATTGTTACCTTTAATATGTATACACTTTTAAATGTTATATTTCAGTTAACAGAATTTGACAAGTTTTATTTTTGAGTGTCAATATTAATGCTCTATAGGAAGGATCGTTTATCAGCAACCCGAATTCTACAATTCAACAAATCATCAGAGCAAACTTCATAAAGAAACTTCTTCATCACATCCTTACATTGCTTCCGACAAAATTTGTTGTACAAACAAGTGTCCTCTCAAGGAGATGGCAAAGCTTGTCTGACTATCCCCCTATATAGCCTTTGATGAGACAAATTTTATTTCTGGTTGTGATTTTAATGATCATGTTAAGATTTTATTTTTAAAATTCACCTATTCAAAATTTAAGCAAAACAAACTAATATCAAAAGTACAACAATTTAATATGGTTTGATTGCCTTTTTGTTTATGTTACCAATAACTTCACAATTTTATTAATTTTTAATCACAACTTTAAGAAAAACAAAATTATTACTCTCACATTTTTACAATCCAAAAGCTCCAATAGATTTGAAGCTCTCAACTTAATTCTAATTGTAAATCCTTTTTGTTTACGAAGTATTTTGAACTTTCAAGTGTGTTCTCTAGAATCCTCATTATATAAAGAAGATTTTTTTGATACTACTAAAAAAAAAACAATACCACCATATTAAACTATTACTATTATTAAAAA
The DNA here is from genome assembly GCA_023935145.1 of Bretschneidera sinensis. Taxonomy (NCBI): domain Eukaryota; kingdom Viridiplantae; phylum Streptophyta; class Magnoliopsida; order Brassicales; family Akaniaceae; genus Bretschneidera; species Bretschneidera sinensis. Next base: position 144,636,448 of record CM043698.1, on the reverse strand, counting down.
AAACAATAATCAAATAGTAAACTACTACTACTATAACAATCAACTGCAAAATAGAAAATTATTTCTGATTTAATGAAATTTTCTTAAATATAAGAAAAAATTTATTATTCTTACATAATTACAATATTTTAATAATTAATTTTAAATATATAATTTATCAATCATTATATTATATTTACGTAACAGTGCTTTATCACATCACTGCTTTTGTAAACGTTACAACAATCCTAAAGGAACCCTTAACCTCACTTTTTCGTAATATTTACTTTTCAAACTATTGTATTTTCATGTTCTCTATATAAGAAATCCGCTTTTGATCTTCCTCTGAAGTAAAAAGGAAAAATCGTATATTATTAACTAAAACAAACAATTGCACACGCGAATAAGACAAAATTGGACAATTAAACGTCATTGCAATATTATATTCTCATTAATTAGATAGTGAGCTTTTTAGAAGCAAACACTATCCTTGCATAGAGTAGATGTTATCTCAAGAGTTAACTCATTTATGATTGGTGTTATCTCAAGAATTTAAAAGTTTCAAATTCTCTCGTTAAATTAACAATCATCGACATATGTTTTTAAAACACATGAAGTCAAAAGTTCAACAGAAATACTTTAATCAGTTCAATTAACGAAAGAATAAATTTTTATTCATTCATTATTAGGATATATGCGTATAATCTTATTTAGTTCAGATTGATATATAAGTATATAACCATTTTCATTTAGACCAAACATCTTTATACAATAGTTAATCTTATTATAAATTTGACTTCATTTTAATTTTCAAATAGAGATGATCAAAATCTTAAACATATACGGTTTTACGGAGAAAAATTAACCGAATGAAGCTCCATATATAAATTTGGGTACCCAAAGGCAAAGCTCTATCTTGGGCTTGAGTTGGGCCTTAATGGGCTTCAACCAAATAATGTCATGAACGGACTTAAATTGGGCTTGGACCAATTATATGAATACAGTAACATTATTGACCTAAAGATGATTTTTATCCTCAACGAGGATACAATTTAAATTATGTAAACATAAAATTAACGTGATCCTCGACCAATTTTTTCATCACTTAAACTTCATCAGGAAATTGTTAGAAACTTTATTTTCCTGATAGAAATCAACACTTTTGAATTATTCTATCAAATTAAGACTTGATACTTGGCAATATCATATAATCAAATGCCACTTAATGAGACATGAGGATTAACATAAGCCAACCAAAATCCAAATTATTTTTTACAATATATATATAAAAAAAACTCTAGCTAATACAATATCAAAATTAGTATTTGAATAAGTTATAATGAATTGTTTTTTACACCCAAAATATATATAAAAATAAACCTAGCTAATACAATATCAAAATTAGTATTTGAATAAGTTATAATGAATTATCATATCATAAGGTTTAAAGTGTTGTGTTGAATAAATATTTCGATATATTGTTATAGTCCAATAGAATTACATAAATAATCAATTCTGTTGAGTAATGATAACATGTCATTACCACTCATATATCGAATATTTATTTTTGTTGAGGTGAATGAGTGTTGTTGATAATGCAAAACTGTGAAATCATATATATGATCACTAATAAAGCTCTTACAAATTAAAAAGAGAAAGTATAGATCATAACATGAAAAATAGTTTACATAAAGTTTATTCATTTCATCTTCATTTGTATTTGACTATGAGAATGCATGTTTTAGATAATGCAATTGCAAATTCATAGAAAAGAAATTGTATTCTCCGGTTTTCATGTTTGATTTTTTTGAAACAATTTTGATTCAACTTATTTTAAATATTTTATTAATTTAAAACTATAAAAAAAAGATAATTTTACGAACCTCATATAGACTAATATATGTTAAAAATATTAATAATTTAACATTAGATAAAAAAAATCATTTGATTGGATAAAAGTAAATGCAACGATCTTTACGAGATCAAGAAAGTATAATCGTCAAACTTAAAATCGTAATCTTTATGAATTTTAGTTTCATTTCATTTAAAAATGAATTTTAATTTTAATTCATTTTAAAATAAATCGAATTTTATACTTAAGTTCAGTAGCTTAGGTTTTAATTATAGCAAATTATGAATTCCTATAAATGTTCAACTTTTATTATATTTAGTTTAAAATTTTAAAATTATTTAAAATACAATGCAAGAAACAGAATAATAGAATAATTAGAAAGTTTGTTTCTTTTATTGAACAATCAAATAAAGGGTAAAACAGAATACTTGCATCGAAAGTTTGTTGTGAACAGTCCTCACCGTGTTCCCTTCTTTAGTCTATGGCTTTTGTTTAAAGTTTAAACAAACCCATTAGAAACACAACTAATCTGTTAATCAATCCATGTTTCTCAGCCGTTGGATTGCCATCGAGATGTGCACCAAAACACTTCCCAAGATGTCAACGGTTGTGACAGTAGGGAGTGTGTACCTCAGAAAAGAACACTCCATCGGTCATCACTTTGACACTTCCTAGTAGTGTCTTTATCAGCTAAACGGCGTAGAATCTTTTTTTTATTAAAATAATATTAATTATTATTTAATAGATACTTCCATAATAGATTTGACATTAATTACCCAAATATAATCCATTAGCTAAGCTGACAAAGCCGAGCCAAGTGAAACTGTCTCCAAATCTAAGCCACCACCAGACATTGATTACTCAAAAAATTGTTAATTTGTTATACTTAACACTCAAGTACTCAACCAGTACTGTGTATGGTATCTTTGTCTTAAAATCAAAAAGAAAATTATTAAAAATATCCCAAATCAAAAACCCTTTGTTCATTCTTTTCACTCCTAGCTTCCGCTCTACTACTACCATTCTCTCTCTCTCCTCCAAAAGTTCACATTTTTCTCTGCAATTCTTTATCTTTATAGTTTTATAGATTGATTGATAGATACATATATATATACGGTGTAAGATATATATTCAGTGTAAGAGAGTGGTGAGGGGACCTTTGGGTGCAGTGATAGGGAGGTACCCTTCAAGTGATGGGAGTGCACAAATGGATGGGATAATTAGGCACAACAGGAAATGCAGAGATATTGCATTTCTTGTCATATTTATAGCATTCTGGGTTGCTATGATTGCCAACTCTAGCTTTGGATTCAACCAAGGAAACCCATTAAGGTAAAGATTTTGAACTGCACTCACTTTATCTACTGCTTTAAATCCCAAATGGGTATCTTTTGTTTTGGAATTTTTTTATTTTCAACGTTTTTCATTTTATTTCTCAATTTTGTTCCTTTTTTGGTATTCATATATGTAATGGGCCTCTGATAATATTCCTTTATCTTTTCTTTTCCCCCCCCTGCCCAATAGGGATTATTGGCCTTACTGAGCTATTGCAGACCATGGAACGTGATTAGTTGCTACTGGTGTTCAATAATGGTTTTGTAGTTGGTACCGGGGGTTTACTATTGCCATTTACAGAGGCATGTAATTGACAGTTGCAGTTGAGAAATTTCAACTTTCTTCCTGTTTGCTTAGATAAATTGTCATATCGAAGTGTTTCCTTCAAAGTGCCCTCAGATTCTGTTATGTATCTTCCTTGAACAGAGAAGAGGCAGCACTCACAAAATAAAGCTAATTGATTATATTTCTTAAAAACTATTTTAGAATGTATTCATTCGTGTGCACAAGCAATGGCAGGAATTTGTAATATGTTTGGTGTGCCTTGCTAATTTTAGCATCTGTATAGCAGGAATAAAGATACCCCATGATTATATTTTATTTTATCCTTGATTATGATTCTATAAAGTAGATTCACATGGTAAGGGGTGAAAAGTACCTGGTGATATGAGTGTACGGATGTCATTCTTCATTTAATTCTTTTGTCTTCATAGGGAACTTGTTGGTGATGGCTTACCAAAGAGATCAGCCATGCAAATTTTATGGTAAGCAACTTGAAGGTCAATTATGTTTGCTTTATGTTTTGTGCTCTAAAAAAATGTTTTGCTTGGTTTACTTAGAACCAGATTTCTTTCTTTTTTTATGCATGGAGGCAGAATTTACATTTTCTGTTTTGTCATCATCTCGTCTACTTGAATACTGTTGAATAAAATGGGATATGAGACACCATGCTTTTGCTTGGATTATGCGTGTGGTTTAATAAAATGAGTGTTATCTGTGTGCTACCGTAGTCCAATGATATCCTTCTTGCTTTCATAAAAAAACGATATCCTTCTTGCTAGGTAATATGCATGCTTCTGTTCCTGTATATTTAAGAAATGACAATGAGGGCGTTGAGGTTGATTGGTTACATCTTACCAAATGCAAATTCTATACTGCAACCTTATGATTATAGGTATTAGGGACAGCATCCGCCATATCAGCTATTTTGAGAGGTATAATGTGACAAAACATGCCTTTAAGCTATCATTGCCTCGCTGTGATTCATCTAGTAAACTATTCATCAGATTATTAAACCTTGTCACTCCATAATTCATGAGTGTTGGTATCATTAGAAATAAAACCTCTCTTCTCATCATTTAGGTATAAACTCATAAATGGAACTGGTTACTTATTAAAAATTGTGTTGTGGATTCTTCCGTGCTTGATTTTACCATACAAACATAGCTTTCTTGTTGCATTTCTTTATCGGTGTTCTAATGTTCTTTTACTTTACTTTTCTGCTTTTGTAGTAATTGTTTTATATTATTGTGATTATTTGCACTCTCTTCCAGGCTCACATATGAGCTGGACTATAAAGGGAATGTGTGTGGTGACAAGCATGCACATCCTGGTCTTCATCAACTGGAACTCAGATACTGGTTAAATCCTAACCAGGTTTATGAAAGTGGTTTGAAGGATGGCCAATTCAAGTTGGTCAATGCCCGGAGTATATACTTGATGGACTGCCCCATTCCATCAGAAGATTCACTAAACTGGGTCTGTGATTATCCAGAGGGAGATATCCGTCTCTCAATGGATGATTGGATTGATAGGAATTATGATTATTTTGAGTTCCTTACACCAGAAATGCGGAATAGCTCTATTCAACTTCAGGGTCCCTGTTACCCTGTCATATTTCCAAGTGTAAATGGTAAGTGAATTTAAATTTGTTTTCATGTAACTTCTGGTACCACATGTTTGTAATTTTTTATATGTTACAATATAGGTTTGTGTGCTTTTTATACACATGCTATTTGCATATCAGATGTGCACAATCTATTGATAAGACAAAGCTGTAGAACTGCATGCAGAAAAAAAATTCTGGCTTTTTTCTTTCAGTTGATGAATGTATTGATCTTTAACTTTTAGTTTGTAATGAAACTGTATATTTCCCCCAGTTTATTGGAGCTGCGAATTTATTGCTTGTGCATCAAACACATCTTTGCGGCATTGGCAGCAAATGGGTGGAGTGAACATCAAGGAGGATATGATAATAGATAAATCGATTCACAGATCCATCAATTCTCGGTCATCCGTTTTAAAGGTTGATGAACTTTTAACTATCTTATATCTTACGCGTGTGGAATTTTCAAAGAAAATACATAAATTATTCTTATCCACATCAACTTTCTGCATTGTACTTTGTTCTGCCATCTGTATTCCATACTAATATCCGAAAAGGAAAAAAAAAACAGAATGGTCATAGTAAATTAATACCCTAAACCATTTTAACTGTGGTCATCAACTCGAGTTAGTTAACAGACAGCATTCTGAACTTCCTCCTATGCCAGTACAATAGAGATAATTATTCTACCAATATAATTTATTTTAGCATGATCTTTCATAGGTGTGTCAAGTTCCTGGAGGTTTCCTATTATAAAAAGACTAAAGTTCATTCTCCTTTTCTTGTTTGGAGGTTAAAATTTTGATTCTCCTTATTACACGATATTTTGCGGCCTGGAGTATGGTACTTGAGTAACTTCCCTTCACAGAACCTACCTGATCTCTCAACCGTCCATCTGATAAATTTTTTTGAGAATTGAGATAACCTCCTAGTCATAAAAGGCACACTTAATCAATGTTCAGGCTCTATTTGTTCTTTTAAAATCTTAATTTCTCGGTACTCACCCATGGGGTGGCTTTGCCTTGTGACCCTGGGGTGTTTTTGCATGCTGTGGATTTTTGCAGGTTTAGTTAACCACTTGGTTATTTGTCAAAGATCTGTTTAAGAGATTTTCTTTGTTACCAAGTAAAAAAAATTAATATTTCATCTTCGGTAAATTGTATTCCCACTATTCCTCTGTTTGATATCCATGTACATGTGCATTCTAGTTTTCTAAGATCGTCATTTATATATCATTGCAGCGCTATGTGGCTGATATTGGAAAATCATGGCCAGTACTAATTGTTTGCGGAGGACTCTTGCCACTGTTTTTGTGGTGTTTTGGCTGCTGATGATTCGACATTTTGTTGTTGCAATGCCTTGGATAACAGTTGCCCTGTTTAATGTACTCATTATATCAGTCACAATGTTCTTCTACTTTAAAGGTTAGAAGTATATCTTTTCCCACTCTATCCCTTGCAGTTGGGTTAAACAAAATGTGAGTTTTGATAAAATTAGAACTGTTCCTTTCGAACTTTGAGTTAGCTTAAAAGAGCATGCTCTTTGAACCACACTCTCACAGTATTTGCTAGCCATTTGGAGCTTGTTTATGTTCAGCTGCAAAGAGTTTCTAATTACTCAAACAGCCTTATCTATAAAAAGATATTCATGTTGAAGCACCACGTCACTACTATTGCAATAAAGTCCATGATTTCCTGATAATACTTTTAAAATTCCAATGTCTAAGAGTTGAAATTTTATCTGACTCTATGCATATACACACACAGATATCAGGTAGAACTACCTTGTACTTCTTAACGCAATACATTTTAAATTAGTACAACTGCACAAGTTTGAACAGTAATTTCACTATTTTTCCTGAGTATTATTCTTCTGGTACCGTTAACACAAGCAAAAGCCTGGCATCGTCATGCTCTTTTTTTTTATAAGTGCCCTAGTATCATCATGCTAATTCTTAGTGGCACTTGTAGCCCTAAGGAATTACTAGTAAAGTCTTGGCTAGGTGACTCAGGGCTGTCTTATCTGGTACTTAAACCTCTAAGCAGATTTGCCTTTCGTTCTGTTAGACAGATAACTGCTGCTAATGAGTAAGGTTAAGGTTCAGAGAAGCTGTCATAATCATGGTAAATGGTAAACCTAGAGAAAGCATAGGATCATAAGTTCATTCAACCTTAATGTTGGCAATCTTTAAAAAGGCCTCACTTGAAAACATATGGTGGTCATCAGGGCCACATTAACTCCACTAACTTTGTCTTGTTGTTGATGGAAAAGTTACAACTGTTATATCAAGTTTAAATAGTTCTAATGAACGAGATCCTTTATAGTTTATTATATATCTTATTCAGGTTCATCACTAGTGCTGAAATTGGGGTTTCTTACGTATATCATATTCAAATACAGATTCAAGTTCTTGTTTACCTTAATGTGATAATAGTTATCAATGGGATGCAATACTGAACTTAATTTTTTCCTTGCTTTTAGCTGGATGGATAAATGAAAGGAAAATATTCCTTCACCTTACGTTCAATTATTACACATTAATGAAGAGAAAGAAAATCTATATACATATTCTGCAAGTATTTTTTTTGGCAATTTTGGCATTTATAAGTTGATTTAAGTATTTTTTTTTACCAAAAAATTCAACCACTTATTCAAAACATTAAACAAAATTACCCAAACACTAAACAATTTATACACTAAATTATAGTAGTATGAGATTGAATAAGTGATGTGTTGCACCCCTCTATTTTTTACTCATGTTTTTTAATCTTGAGGGGTTAGCTCAACTGGTAAGGTGCCTTCTAGGTTTTCCTTGAGATCATCAGTTCGAGTCTCTTTGGAGTCAAGCCGCAATGTTTTCCTTATGAATTCCCTAGATCAGGAGTGGATGATTTGCTTTTGACCCGTCCGAAGAAATGAACTCAGTACAGTGTGCATAAGTTGGTCTGCGATGTCACATTACCGTTAAACAAAAAACAAAATAAATAATAGGTTGGTTTCTTAAACAACCCCAAACAAGTTCTAGACCAATGGTAAAAAATTGATGGTAGATATACTTTACCCAATTTTTATTTCGCTACAGCTATTTCTTGGGTTTGTGAAAAGTTTTGTTTTTAGAGTTATTACATTATGTTCTTGAAAATCAAACATCTTATGGGTAAGATTCGGAATGCTACATTTGCTCATATGTTAAGAGAAGATAACTTCATGGCTAATTCTTTAGCCAAGGTAGGTGTGGGAAGGCAAAACGATTGTGATCTTGATTTTTAATGGTGTAGCCAAACTTGGTTTTTGGTTTTGTTTTGCTGCTTTGAGTAGGATATTTACCGAAGGAATTTTTGGGTGCACTGGGTTCAAATACCATGCATTTGGATACATCACAATTGTTCATCAACAGAGAGAAAATTTGATATACGATTATGATGCATCCAGTTCAAACACAACAATGTTTGGACCTGATGCTCTAGGAATTTACCATTTTTCGAATTTCTGATTGCAGATTTTTTTTATTATTCTCTTAAGTAGTACTCTTATGTTTTTCTTACTTGTTTTGTTATATTTCTTGTCATTATCTTACTGGGGATCATTGTGTATAATATTGTTCAAGTGTTGATTAAACCAAACAATTTGAGATTTTGTGATCCTAAAACCTCTATCTTAACTTTTATACCAGTCGACCAAGACCTCAATGACAAAGGCCAAGCCATATGTTATTTCATTAGTCAACTTAATAGCCTTACAACAAGTCGTATATGGATTGTGATGGTTGTTTTAGGTAATAGTAATCGGAAAAACAGTGAAATGAAAGTGGTTGAAAATGAAAAAGACGGACAGTGTGCGTGGCTTATGGTGGCGAAACTTCATTGAAAGGTGGATTGACGGTTGCTGACTTTAACGATATTAGTGATATAACTTTCTGTCTACTCATTTGTTAAAAAACACAATAAATTTCAAATGGATTAGAAAAATAATTTCAAAAAATAGTGTTATTGAATTACGACTATATTACTCTCATAATTTATTTATATTAAACTCACTATATGTGAGCATTTAAAATAATAAGTGCACAATGTTAATTCACACAAATGATTTTTTTAAAGATATTTAACATAAATTATTTTTACAAAAACAAAAATCATTTCATAAACATTCTCAAACAAATTATAAATAATAAAGATTTGTCATAAGATCGCAATTCAAAACCGAAAGTTAAGATTAAAGAGTTATGTTACCAAGGAGTTACTATTGAAGATGTAATTAAAACCCACAAGAAATAAATAAAAAAGAGTAAAAATATGTGAGCAAAGAACTTACTAGAGTAGCTTGTGATAGAGTTTTGCCTTCCAATACAAAATTAACATTATATATCCATTAAAAATAGAAAATTACAATGTCATCACTAAACTACGAACGTTTAGCACTTAAAATATATGCTATGGTGTTTAACGTTTAAGTTTCTATGCTACAAACTTGATGTCGGGTTCTCAAATATTTCAAGTAATTACAGTATAACCATTTCAATCACTATTAATCTTTGGTCATTATTTTTTTTTACATGCAAAGAAAATGCATTGAATTTTTTAAAAAATATTTTTGTTTACCTTTTTTTTATAATTAAAAAATTGAAATACAACAAAAAGTATTACATGGAATATTAAAAAAATTATTGGATGGAATTCAAACAATTTTCAGAGTTTATTATAATCCACTTTTGGTCATTCAATCGCCTTAAACTTAAAAGTGAAAAAATACGGCTGACAAAAATTAACATTGCAGCCAGAGATGGAGCTACCGTATGGGCTGGTCTAGCCGGAGCGAAGGCTCAACTTTTCTTTGAAAGAAAAAACAAGCAGTAAGTAGGCCCAGTCAGTAGAAAGCCCAACAACACTAGCCGTCTTCTCCGCCTCCATCGTCCATCACTGATCACTTCCTGTCTCCCTCCAATCCTCCATTGCTTTCTTTGTTTCAAGGTTGAAGGTTGGGTAACTGGGTTCTCTCTTCCTTTCTCTCCCTCACAACGACACCACCAGCTCACCTTTTTTTTTCTCTCTTACTTCCAGCAGCACCGGCGGGCGGCGGCGACGGCTCTGACTCTCTCCACGGCTGGGTGCTTGGGTTTCAATTCTCCATCGATTTATCCCACCGGCAGCTTCAATACTCTCTTCCAGGTTACTCCGCCGAAATCAAACACCCTTTTGGCCCTTTTCGATTTGAAACTGAAAGTTTAAAACTTCGCTATTTAGTAAGTGTATCGATTATTCAAGTAGAAAAGGTCTGCAATATGGATTATGATTTAAGGTTTGGGAGATGCTTGTTCAGTTATTTGGGGAGATGATTAGATTATAATTTTCGTTTTTTTTGCGTTGAGGATTAGGAGTCAATCATGAAATTGAACGAACCCATATGGTCTATTGAGAGTGCTAGCACTGATGCTCACAACTTATTCAAGTTTGGGATGCTGTTCTTTGCTTGATATATATTGATTTATTTGGGTTTTGGGAAGCAATGTTAGTATTGTCAGGATTTTATTGATATTTTCTTATAGTCTCCTCTCCACAACTACATAATGATAAAAATACCACAACTACCTCTTCTGCTATGTTTCTTTGTTTTCGTGTGGAGTCTCATTTGGTTGTAATTGTGATATTATCATCAATAAAAGTTTATTTTTTCACTTTTAATATATATATATATATATATATATATATATATATATATATATATATATATATATATATATATATATAAGGTGGAGTTTATGCTGCCTTTGGAAGAAGAAAAAAAACAACACATTCCTTTGATGGTAAATTTATACTTTTGATGGTAAAAGCAAATATATTGATGGTATAAAAAAGCAATTTTACCATTAAAACATCTGTTTTATTACCAAAAGTAAATTTTTATCAAATAAAGCAGATTGCTTGTTTTATGTTCTATTTTACAAAGGCACTCAAGATGCACCAAACATAAAAGCACAACAGAAAAAGAGATCATCTTCCCTCACTATCCAAAGAAAACATCACGTAAAAGTCAATTACAATAAATTAATTATCTTGCAACACCAAACATAAAAGCACAACAGAAAAGAGACTCCAAAGAAAACATCACGTAAAAGTCAATTACAATAAAATAATTATCTTGCAATTTACCCACTTCAATTTAACAAATTCTAATAATTGAATTTTAATGCTGCAGTTAGTTTTGTGGTGGCAAAAAAATTGAAAAGAATCAAGAAAGAAATACAAAGGTAGAATAAAGAAGTCTTTGGTAATGTCAACCTGCTATTAATGCTCTTTTGAAAGTTGAAAAGAATCAAAGAAGTAAAAAGGCACTCTAGATGCACCAAACCACCAAACATAAAAGCACAACAGAAAAGAGATCATCATCCCTCACTATCCAAAGAAAACATCAAGTAAAAGTCAATTACAATAAAATAATTATCTTGCAATTTACCCACTTCAATTTAACAAATTCTAATAATTGATTTTAATGCTGCAGCTAGTTTTGTGGTGGCAAAAAAGTTGAAAAGAATCAAGGAAGAAGTGCAAAGGTGGAATAAAGAAGTCTTTGGTAATGTCAACTCTGCTATTAATGCTCTTTTGGGGGAAATCAATGGACTTGATGAGAAAGAACTTAGAGAAAGTCTTTTGAGGTGTGATATGGACGGAAGAGTGGAAGCTAAGAAGGAGTTGTGACTTCGGAAAGGTGATAAAAATACTAAATATTTCCATCGTATGGCCAACGCATATAATTTTATTAACTCCATTGAAGTTGACGGGAATGTGTTTGAATAGAAAGAGAGCATAAAAGAGGCAATTAATGGGTTCTTTGAGAATCTCTATAAGGAGTCCTGAGGTAGTCGTCCGAATTTGGTTGGAATTGATTTTTCTAAAATCGACGAGGAAGATGGGCTCGAGCGTCCTTTCCCTAAGGAAGAAATTATCTCTGCCTTTTGGGCTTGTGATAGTTATAAAGCCTAGGGTCCTGATAGTTTTACTATGTCTTTTCTAACTCAAAATTGTGATGTGCAGAAAGGAGACATTATTCGGTTGTTTGAGGAGTTCCACTTTTCTGGAGAGTTTGTGAGTAGCTTAAATGCTACTTTTGTCACCCTTATCCCAAAGAAAATGGGAACTTCTAATATTAAAGATTTTAGACCTATTAGTTTGGCAGTGTGCATTTATAAATTACAATCGAAGGTGATTACTTTTAGATTGAAAGAGGTGATGCAAAAAGTGGTGAGCCCTCAACATAATGCTTTTATAGAAGGAAGGCAAATCTTGGATGCTAATGAAACTGTGGATACTTTTCTTAAGAATGGAGGGAGATGGGTGATTTGTAAACTTGTTATGGAAAAGGTGTATGATCATCTTTGTTGGGGATTTATTATTTACTTATTGAAAAGAATGGAATTTGGGGATAAGTGGTGTAAATAGATTTTAAGTGCATCTCCTCTACTTCCTTTTCTATTTTGTTTAATGGTTGTCCCACTGGTCTTTTTAAGGCATCGAGAGCTCTTAGGCAAGGAGATCCTTTATCTCCATTCTTATTTACTTTGATTATGGAGAGCTTCATCAAGATGTTAACAAAAGCAGTGGTGAGGGGATTGTTGAGTGATATCAAAGTGGGTAGTAATGATGTGTGTGTGTGAATATTGCTCATCTTCTTTTTGCCGATGACATAATTGTCTTTTGCGGGGTGAAGACCAATCAAGTTTTACACCTTAGATGTATCCTTCTTTATTTTGAGGCGGTATCGGGTTTTAAAGTCAATCTTCGTAAAAGCGACTTAATTCCTCTTGGTAAAGTTGATAATGGTCGTCTCCTTACTAGTTTCTTGGGATGCAAAATGGATCTCTTCCGAGTACTTATCTTGGTCTTCCTTTAGGAATAAAGTTTAAAGATTTATGGAACCCAATTGTGAAGAAATTTGAGAAACACTTATCCAAATGGATGAATCATTACTTTCAAAATGAGGTAGACTTACTCTTGTAAAGAGGATTCTCTTTAGTCTTCCCATTTATTACATGCCTCTATTCCCTATGCCTACCTCGGTGGTTAATAGATTGGAGGACATTCAAAGAAGATTCTTTTGGGGCAACACGGCAGAGGATTGTAAGTACCACTTGGTTAATTGGGGTGTGGTTAAGCAGTCGTTGGAAAGAGGGGGACTTGGTGTTAAATCGTTAGCTTTATTCAATAAGGCTCTTTTTGGTAAATAGCTTTGGAGGTTTCTTGTTGAGAAATACCATTTGTGGAGGAAAGTGGTGGAGGCAAAGTTCGTATGGAGCATGATAGGTGGATGTCTAAGGAAGTCCGAGGAGCATATGGTGTGGGAGTTTGGAAATGGATTAGGAAATGGTGTGATGATTTGAGGCCTTTACTAGAGGTGTTCGCTGGTAATGGAGCTAGAACTCGTCTTTGGTATGACATTTGGTGTGAGAATACCCTTCCCAAAGATAAATATCCTAGTATTTTTAATATTGCGAGAGATAAAGAAGTAACTATTTATTCTTGCTACTCTATGTCTAATGAAGGAGTCTCTTGGAATGTTCTTTTTACCCGTAATATTCATGATTGAGAAGTTGAGGAGATGGCAATGCTACTAGAATCTTTATGTAATTCTAGAATTGAGAGAGGTAGAGATGATGTGATAAGATGGAGGCCTTGTCCAATCAAAGGGTGTAAGGTGAAATTTTTTATAAAATCTTTTTTGATAAAGCATCTTTAAATGATATCCCTAATTACCCCTTGAAAGCAATTTGGTGCTCAAGAAATCCAAAGAAAGTAATTTTTTTTTTGTATGGGAAGTTTCGTGGGAGAAAATTCTTACTCTTAATAATTTACAAAAGAGGGAGAAAATGATTGTAAATAGATGCTTCATTTGCAAACAATGTGCCGAGTCTGCCTTTCATCTCTTGGTGGAGTGCTATTTAGCTAGAAGTTTATGAGATATGAGTTATAGAATTGTGGGAATATCTTGAGTGTTTGGAGGTTCCGTGTTGAATGAGTTTCGGGCTTGGAGTGGCTTGAAAGCCCCAAGGAGGTCAAGAAAGCTTTGATTTTGATTCCATATTTTATTTTTTGGATTGTGCGGAGAGAAAAGAATCGAAGGGGATGGAGAAACCTATTGAGATTATTAGAGATAGTTGGTTTAATATTCTCAATTTTTTGTTTAGAGAGAATTTCTTTGAGGAATTTCTAGATTTTGTGGATTTCCTTCGTTGTAATTAGCAGTTTACTTTTTATTAACCCTTTTTGGTGCTTTTCTAATAAATTTTTTACTTATAAAAGAATAATTTATTTTTAAATTAGTATGTATAACTTAGATGAAATTAGAGAGGGTCAAGTTAAAGGAAAAAAAAAAGCACAAGAAATTAAGCATTCTTGCATACAAAAGATCAATCGATGTTTCAATGTTAAACACTTAGATTTTAACAGGGGAACGAGTTAAGAAAAAGAGAAATAAATTAAAAGAAGTTCAGAAGAAGATGCAGAAAGCCAAAACAGTAATAAATCCCCGCCCAATGAATCTGACCTTGAATGTATTTATCAAAAAATAAACTACTTCTTCTAACAACTAAACCTTTCCTCTGTGAGGTAGATATTTCAATTGATAACAGCCTTTCCCAAGCATTAAAAAAATAGGAAAGTCATTGAGCACTGCTTGTTTTGTTGAAAGAGGAAATTAATTTTTTTCCTTTTAAAAAATAAAGAATTGTATTTATCAAAAAATAAATAAGGAATTTTAGACCACCTTGGTAATATGCCTGGGTTTTTTAACTAAATAATATTGTTTGATTTACCCCTAAAGTAGACTCCTTTTGGAATTATTACTAACTCCATCTGATTTAGCTTTAAAAAGCCTAACTTTAATTCAATATCCCATGGGTAATGATGGCTTACATTGTTTATTTAATATTTAAATAAGCTCTAAAATTGACTTGTAGTTTTGAACGAAAGTATAAGTATTATTTTGGTCTTACCTAAAGGAAATTCCAGGCTCTGTCTTGATTGCAACCAATTAAAAGTTTAGAACTTATAAAATCAATGACCCTAAAATTCATCATGTCTGGTGCAAATTCCCTAAAAAACATAACAAACTGCACTTGATTATATTTTATATAACCTTGCATTGCAGCTCCTACTCTCAAGCTTCAGTACTAAAACCCTAAAAAACCAAAACCAAACCACAAAGATAGCAAATTAGTATTTCAATAGTTTGTTTTGAGAGCGCGTCATCAAGCTCTATAGAGTCTCTTCAAGGTACTCTCTCTATCGCTATCACTCTCTGTTTCTCTATTCATTAATTGTTGCAGAGATTTTGAAATGCTATTTTCTCTTTGTTTTAGATTTTTATATGCTGTTGATTTCCTATGACACTTGCTCTTGAATTTTTGTTGGCTTTTTTTGGGTAACAATGTTGTTTACCTTATCAATTATCGTTGAATTCTTGGATTTTCTTTGGCTGTTTAAGAAAAGGGCTTTTGGTTCAATTTTAGTCATAAACAAATTGCTGTGGAACCAATTGGATCTTCTCTTTCTGATACTTGGTTATGAGAAAATGTAGGAAAAGAAAAGGAGCAAGAGTCTTGGATGTTAACCTGTTAGAAATGGATCGTGACAGGATCGTAAATTGATCGAGTAATAATGACAAAACAATAAAGTAAGATAAAAGGGGAGAGAGCAAATTTACGTGGTTCGGCTTAAAGCCTACTCCACGGGCAGAGGCCAGCAGGCAAAATTTCACTATAGTGAGAGAATATACAAAGAGTGTTTACAAAATTGACTTTAGCCAATACACACAATCTCACAAATTTCTCTCTTAACTTCTCTTTCACTTGATGATTCTTGATATTACTTGATGATGGAATGCTTCAAATTGAAATGCCTTTTATAGGCTCACAAAAGTTCCAAATGACAAATAACAATGAATGTTCATCATTTTGTTGCTCATCATTTTGTTCTCCAATTATACCAAAGTGAACTTTGTCTTCCACTTTGTCTTCCACCATGGCCTAAAGTAGAAGATGCTTTTGACCCACAAACAAAAGCCACAAATTATGCAAGAAGTGGACTCAACTTTAGACAATTTTTGGTTCACCACTAATTCAAGGCATATTTATTCAACAAATCTCCACCTTGACTTGAATTTGACAATAGTGAAAATAAAAGCTTCAACCTCTGCCAAACAACCCCGAAGGGTCTAATGCAAATGCTGTGCAACACCAACCAAGTCCATGCAGTGTGTGAACTTGGTAATGGAAAGAGATTTTGTCAGCATATCAGCTGGATTATTCAGAGTGCCAATCTTTCTTATAATAACATCACCTTGAGCCACAATATCCTGAATAAAGTGATATTTCACATCAATGTGTTTAGTTCTCTCATGATGCATCTGATCCTTCGTCAAATGTATAGCACTCTGACTGTCACAATAAACTACAGTTTTATTTGTTTCCAAACTGAGTTCATTAAGTATACCTCTTAACCAAATGGCTTCTTTGGTAGCTTTTGTAACAGCCATAAATTCTGCCTCTGTAGTAGACAATGCAACTGTCGGCTGCAAGGTAGCTTTCCAACTGACAGCACAAGTCCCAATAGTAAATACATAACCTGTAATTGATCTTCTCCTGTCTAAATCACCTGCAAAATCTGAATCAACATATCCAGCTAGATTGTCAGAAGTTTTACCGAATTCCAAACAAGCAGTAGAAGTACCCTTCGAATATCTCAAAATCAACTTGACATCTTGCCAATGAGTTTTTCCTGGACAGGATAAATATCTGCTAACTACACTGACAGCATGTGAGATATCTAGTCGAGTGCAAACCATTGCATACATAATACTTCCCACTGCACTAGAATAAGGAACTCTAGACATATACATTATCTCTTCTTCTGACTGTGGTGACATGGATGCTGATAATCTAAAGTGAGAAGCTAAAGGAGTACTCACAGGTTTAGCATCATGCATACCAAAACGTTTCAGGACTTTCTCAATATATTTCTGTTGTGACAGAAATAATCTACCTGCACCTCTGTCTCTGTTGATCTCCATTTCCAAAATTTTCTTTGCTGCACCTAGGTCTTTCATCTCAAATTCATCATTTAGCTGAGATTTCAATCTATTAATTTCATATATGTTCTTTGCTGCAATTAACATGTCATCAACATATAGCAACAAATATATGAAAGTACCATCATCAAGTCTTTGATAGTAGACACAACTATCATACTTGCATCTAGAAAATCCAATACTCAGCATAAAAGAGTCAAACCTTCGATACCACAGGCGTGAAGACTGCTTGAGTCCATACAAGGATTTCTTCAGAAGACAAGCGTGATCTTCCTTGCCTTCAACTTCAAAACCTTCTGGTTACTGTATATAGATTTGTTCATCAAGATCACCATGAAGAAAGGCTGTTTTCACATCAAGTTGCTCCAACTCCAAATTATGCATTGCAACTAGAGCAAGTAAGAGACGAATAGAAGTATGTCTAACAACTGGAGAGAAAACATCATTAAAATCAACTCCCTCCACCTGGCTGTAGCCTTTCGCTACTAATCGTGTCTTATACTTGGTGTCTTCAACACCAGTGACTCCTTCTTTCTTCTTAAATATCCATTTACACCCGATAATTTTCTTACCATTAGGTGGTTCGACCAATTTCCAGGTGTTATTTTTCTTTAGAGATTCCATCTCTTCATGCATCGCAATGAGCCATTTGTCTGAATCAGATGAACTGATGGCCTCAGAGTATGAGGTTGGATCGGCGACATCAATGGTTTCTGCAACATTTAATGCATAAGCCAACATATCTTCAAAACCATACCGTTGGGGTGGTTTTATCTGTCTCCTTTGTCTTCCACCAGCTAGAGTGTGATGCTCAGCTTCATGGTGTGTCTCTCCACCTGGAGACGAACTTCCTGGCTGAATAGGATTAGGATTTGCAGATGATAAGGTATCAACCTCAAGCTCCACCTTCTCTTGTGCATTCTTCTTTCCTGTATCACACTGAACAGGCAATTCTTTTCTAGGGTGAAGGATAGCAGATTCATCAAAAATAACATCTCTGCTAATCATAAACTTATGAGTATCATGACACCATAAGCGAAAACCTTTAACACCAGAAGCATAACCAAGAAAAATACATTTCTTCGCCCTAGGCTCCAATTTTCCTTCATTCACATGAGCATATACAGGGCAACCAAATATTCTTAAGTTAGAGTAATCAGGAGGGCTACCTGACCATACCTCTTCAGGTGTCTTAAGTTCAAGTGATCTGTGAGGAGAGCGGTTCACCAAATGACATGCCAAATTGACTGCTTCTGCCCAAAATTCCTTGCCAAGACCTGCGTTAGAAAGCATACATCGAGCTCTTTCTAACAGTGTTCGATTCATCCTCTCTGCGACACCATTCTGCTGTGGTGTCTTTCTCACCGTCCGATGTCTGACAATGCCTTCATCTTTGCAGAATTGATTAAACTCTGAATCACAAAACTCAAGACCATTATCTGTTCTGAGTCTCTTGACTAGCTTCCCGGTCTGCTTCTCCAATAAGGTCTTCCATTGCTTGAAAATGCCAAATACCTCATTCTTGTGCCTGAGAAAATAGACCCAAGTCTTTCTAGAAAAATCATCAATAATCGTTAGCAAGTATCTGGCTCCTCCTTTGGAAATTTCACGAGAAGGCCCCCATAGATCAGAATGAATGTAATCAAGAGTACCTTTGGTTCTGTGAATTGCAGTGTTGAAGCTGAGTCTTTTCTGCTTTCCAAAGACACAATGCTCACAAAAATCCAGCTTCCCAATCTTTCTTTCAGGCAGAAGACCTCTTTTACTAAGTACAGCTAATCCCTGCTCACTCATATGCCCTAGACGCATATGCCACAACTTGGTAGAGTCTGAATCTGACATGGATGAGGAAACTGCTGCAGAGCCTGTAACTGTTGAACCCAATAAGGTGTATAGACTACCAGACTTCTTTCCTTTCATGAGAACAAGAGCACCACGGGAAATTTTCATATTCCCAGACTCAATCACAGTTTTGCAGCCATTGGCATCTAGAATGCCCAAAGAAATAAGATTTTTCTTTAAATCATGTACATGTCTGACATCAGTCAATGTCCTGACAACTCCATCATGCATCTTGATTTTTACTGTGCCTACACCAACAGTTTTGCAAGTGGCATTATTGCCCATTAGTACAACTCCACCTTCAACAGAATCATATGTAGATAACCAATCTCTGTTGGGGCACATATGATAAGAACATCCAGAATCAAGAATCCACTCGTCATTGGATCTGGACTTGTTGGTTGCAAATAGAACATCATCACCTTTTTCTTCTGCTACATCAGCATCAGCTGTTTCTTCCTTCTGCTTGCCCTTGTCATTTTGCCATTCATTCTTCTTTTTGTTCTGCAGCTTGTAGCATTCCGCTACGATGTGTCCCTTCTTCTTGCAATAATTGCAAGTCAAATTTTTGTGCTTTCCTCTTGACTTTGATCTTCTTCTATTCTTGCCACCATCAAAGCCTCTGTCATTGGATCTGCCTCTTGCAACAAAACTAGAGCCCTGATCATCAGACTTACTAGACAAAAGTTCATTATCTAATTTCTCCTTACTCATAAGGGAAGATATTACATTATCAAAATTTAATTCTTCCCTACCATAAATTATTGTGTCTCTAAAATTTTTATATGAGAGTGGTAATGAACATAATAATAAGAGAGCTTGATCTTCAGACCCAATAATAATTTCAAGATTTTTCAAATCATTAATAATTGAGATAAACTCACTGATATTGGATTTGAGAGAGGAACCTTCCGTCATGTGGAGACCATAAAGGCGTTGCTTCAAAACCAACCTGTTGGCCAAGGATTTAGTCAAGTACAACTCCTCTAACTTGGCCCATAAGTCTGCAGAAATCTTCTCTGACAGAACTTGTTGTAAGACATCATTTGAAAGACTCAGTTGGATTGCGGATAGAGCCTTGTCATCCAGGTCATCCCAATCTTCATCACTCATGCCGGTAGGCATCTTGGCTTTCCCTAGTAGTGCTTTCTTCAAGTCATTTTGGGTTAGAATAGCTAACATACGAACTAGTCATAGACTGAAACTGCTGTTTCCATCAAAATTCTCAATATCAAACTTCATTGTTGACATCTTGATCGAACAAAATGATCCTAAACAAAATTTTACTATTCATGTGAACAGTAAACTTGCAGAAAAACAGACAGAAATTTACCACCTGCAAGCTCTGATACCAGTTTGTTAGAAATGGATCGTGACAGGATCGTAAATTGATCGAGTAATAATGACAAAACAATAAAGTAAGATAAAAGGGGAGACAACAAATTTACGTGGTTCGGCTTAAAGCCTACTCCACGGGCAGAGGCCAGCAGGCAAAATTTCACTATAGTGAGAGAATATACAAAGAGTGTTTACAAAATTGGCTTTAGCCAATACACACAATCTCACAAATTTCTCTCTTAACTTCTCTTTCACTTGATGATTCTCGATATTACTTGATGATGGAATGCTTCAAATTGGAATGCCTTTTATAGGCTCACAAAAGTTCCAAATGACAAACAACAATGAATGTTCATCATTTTGTTGCTCATCATTTTGTTCTCCAATTATACCAAAGTGAACTTTGTCTTCCACTTTGTCTTCCACCATGGCCTAAAGTAGAAGATGCTTTTGACCCACAAACAAAAGCCACAAATTATGCAAGAAGTAGACTCAACTTTAGACAATTTTTGGTTCACCACTAATTCAAGGCATATTTATTCAACATAACCGTTACCACGTGGGATTCGAGAACCTATAATAAGTCATTGATCCTTTTACTCATAATCAACCCAATATGGTTCTTTTTGTATCTCCTCTGGCATTATTTTTTTCTCCAAGCTCTGGTGCAATAACACAGTATTGATATTAATGAAAGCAATTTATAGCATGGAAATGAAGTTACCTTGTGTTTGGGAACTTAGCAGCGGATATAAAACCTCCACGTACTCGAGAAAACATTCCATATTTCGAGCTATCCCCTTCACTTCTTCAAGAATGGAGTTTAAAACTCTGCCTAGCCTCGAACCATGTCATTTATACTCCCCTCTTTATGGGATTGGACCAGGATAATTTCCTTCATGATTTAAGTCACGGACGTGTTAATAGTATAGGATTGCTTCATTGTTAGGTCTTGTGGTAACTTATAGATTAGTGATCAGCAAGCTCACAATGAATTGACTTACTGCTCCTTGCTCGTTATTATTTAATGGTTCACTGTTCATCTCATTACTTGCCCACTTGTTTAGTTCTATTAACTTGATATAACGGCCATTTCTTTTACTGTGCAAAACCAAGCACAGGGACGAACGCAACTATTTTCATCTGACCCTAGGATTTCTCCCTCTCCCTAAGCAACTCCCTTCAACCTTGGAGGAACCAAACAAACTCAGACTTGTCTAAGTAAATAGAGATTCTTCCCCCTCTGAAATTCTCAGTAAACCTCAATACATCAGCGCTATCCTTCCACCAGAAAATCAAAGGACTTCCTCTCAATCGTGAAGAACCTATGAAGCCTAGGCCTGGACATCATGCTCTGGCCTGGCCTTCTGGACTAATAGCTAGATCAAATAAATGATGGTTCTATAGTTTAATCAATAGCTTTGGGTCAATATAATTCTTCATGTTAGTGCTCCTTTGAAGCAGCAGGAACTCCCCCCAGCCCCTACTTTATTTCTCCCATATCTTGTGTTAATTAGAATTTCAGCAATATATTTTATTTTATTATTCTGGTTGTGCCATATAAGAATCTTCCATGGCGTGAAGTATTTGGAGACAATTATATTTACATACATTGCTGGTCTCATGAAACACACAAACTTCAGGATAAAAGAACTAGGAAGACTGAACTAGAGGAAGCACTTCCTGTGGTTGATTCTTTCTGGTTGTTTAAGTTGAAGGACCAGACCACCCCTTGGCCACTTGAGCCAAGGCCCAAGTTGTAGGTTAAATGCATTTGTGAAATCTTCCCTGCTGTCTCTAATAAAGAGAACCGAACATATCTTGCACACATTTTTAATTGACTAAACATACGCATAGCTATTATGCTCCTAGCTTCTTGGTTATACAGATCATTTTTATTGTAGTGTTGATATTAGAACCAAGCTTGCAATTTACCTTTTAACATTTCACTGTCCATTAGATTATCAGATCAACAACGATATTTTGCTCTTTAGCATGCAGTCATTCTGAAAACTGTTTAATGGGTTTTGCAGCAAGGTATGGGGACCAGAGGAGTTATTGGGGATAAATGGTCCATGAGGGTTCTCTGGCTCTGTGCAATTGGAAGTGCAGTCAGTATGCATTCCATTCCTTTCATTTGGGTTCTTACGTAACAGATTGTGTTTCGTTGTTGAATCAACAAGTCATCAATTGTTCCAACGATTGCTTCACGAACACCTTTTTCCCAACTTCTCCTATGTTGCTGACCTATTGAGATTATTTCTTGTTAGGCCTGTATATGGTTGCTGTAGAAAGACAAACACAGAACAGAGAACGCATGATGGCTGAAAGCTTGAAGGCTATGGAATCAGAAGGCAGCGGCGAGAATGTTTGAATATAGACATGTTTAGATGTTGATAAGTTTTCTGTAACAACATTTGGAAGAGCTTCCCCAAAATCTTTAATCATATCTTTTTGTATTTGTAAAAGGCTTTTGTTGGATTTTTGTTGTTTGGAACTAATTTCCTGAGGTTAGTCTCTGTAATAATTACTAATAGGCTTTTTCAATTCCCTGATAAACTATCAAGCTTTAAAGTGCAATAAAAAGGACTGAAGAAAGCACATATCCAATTCTTTATCCGTGAAGTGAAACACTGTACAGATATAATCACAATTTAGGTCGAGAATGTAGCTTAATAAATAGTGAATCATTTAATAAATAAATAAAAGCTAATTCAACTTTTGTGCTTCATCCTGTTGCGATTTTTAATCATAAATTCCTTCCATTCGAATTAACCAATCCTGCAAGTTCCTTTCTTTTTTTATTTTTTTAGGAGGTGGGTTGTGGCTGAAAATGCTGAATGGGAGGTTGGTGTTACAGGCAGAGTACGTAAATCCCACACAAGGCCCATGATCCCGAATTCCATGAACAAACCAAAAGCAAGCCATTTTGTGTTTTAGCAATTATCAATTCTCCTTGTCTCTAATCCAAAGCTCATCACTATATAAAGGCAAGAACAACCTTCAATTAAAGAAACAAGCAAAGCAAAGAAGTCCTGCAAAACAGAAAAAAATGGCCCAAGTACCAAAATATGCATGCATCGGATTTTTGGTCTTACTATGCTTAAGCTTCAGTTCTGCACATAGGCTTCTCTTGGATCAAACCATTGATCATGACCACCAACTCAAACACCCTCACCACGTAGTAAAGCCACCAAAAGCTGAAGGAGTTGGCATTGGCTATGGCAGTGGTAGTGGCTCTGACGGTGGCAATGGAGTTGGTACTGGCATTGGCTACGGTAGTGGAACTGGAACTGGAACTGGAACTGGGTATGGATCAGGAACTGGTAGTGGGTCTGGTTATGGGTCAGGAACTGGAACTGGTTATGGATCAGGAACCGGATCTGGTTATGGATCAGGAACTGGAACAGGCTCTGGTGGTAGTAGTTATGGATATGGATCTGGAACTGGGGCAGGCACTGGTGGTAGTGGTAGTGGATATGGATCCGGAACTGGGACAGGCACTGGTGGTAGTGGATATGGATCCGGAACTGGGACAGGCACTGGTGGTAATGGACATGGATCCGGGACCGGTACTGGGTATGGATCTGGAAATGGTGATAATGGATATGGATCCGGGACTGGTACTGGGTATGGATCTGGAAATGGTGATAATGGATATGGATCCGGGACTGGTACTGGGTATGGATCTGGAAATGGTGGTACTGGATACGGGTCTGGAACCGGTACTGGGTCAGGTGGTAGTGGAATAGGAAGAGGGGTCGGGTATGGTTCAGGTACTGGTACTGGTTTTGGCCCAGGAGGTCCTTATGGACAGGGTGGTGTCGGGTATGGGCCAGGTTTCAATCCAGGAAATGGCTGCCCCATCGTGGATTGCTCAAGTTGTATGAACCCAGGTCTCAATGCAGAAACAATGGCACACCTAGATGATAAGTTCCCACATGAGCCCATGATGGGAGCTCATGAGCCCATGATGGGAGCCCATGAGCCCATGCCACCTTTATACCACAGTGAGCCAGTTAGGGCCGAGGAGCAGCATGAATAAATACAAAATACAGCCAGTGAAGATAATCAAACAAAATATTTTGTAATAAGTGCTTCAAAAAGAAGTTCAACCAATAAAATTCCATGGCAGAATGCTTTCTTAGACTGATGGAAACATGAGAATCTATAGACTTATCATCGTCTATCATGTGTATTGACATTTTAAAAACTGCAAGTTTATGTTACAACAAAGCTCCTGTATCGATTTCTATCTTCATCTCCTATACAACTAACAAGCTATGAACTTACAATCTGCAAGTATTCTATGAATCTTAACCTTCCATCTGAATCTTGGCGAGGGATTTAAATGGCTTACATGAGAGCTAGTTCAAGCACTTGTTTTTCCTTGGTATTTCCAAGACCCATGTAAAAAATCTACATTAACTCACAGAATTCACTTCATTTTATATTTCAAAAAAATAGTGAAGTTTGTGTCATTCTCTTCTAACTGGCATTGAAGACGATCTTGTGATACATTCTGTCGAAAAAGGCAGTATAGTTATTGAAGAAACAGAAGCAGATGGTCGATGGAGAGGTGTACCAATCCTACTTGAAGTTTTGTTAGCAACTGGGGAGGAACCAGTTATGACGGGAGGTGATTGTAACTCGAGTTCCGCGCATGTATCAGTGGCAATTTCGGGAAAATCGAGCAATTGATGATCGTCTTCCTCAAGTGACATTACCGTGCTTGTTTCAGTTCGTACAGTTGAATCGTCGGTGTACATTCCATGCTTTCTTTTCCTCCTAGCTGCTTTCCCCCATCCATGAATCGTCTCCCTTATCCTTTGCGGAATTAGTGCTGCCTTATAGTTAGTTCCCATCTGAAACAGTGGGCAAAATCGTTACTCCATGCTGTTCAAAATTAATACAAGTTACATGTTCCATGTAAATCTCCATCGATTCATTCATTTACTACCAAAAAAATGCACTATGGAAGCCTATCCTATGCAATAAGTCAGCAGCTAATACAGAAGGGGGTGACATAAGGCTCAGAAGGTAAGATAATCTATTTCGTGAAACCGTAAATTCAACAAAATGAAAGGCCTAGGATAAGAAAAAGAAATTTTTCATTTAAAACCGATTTTTTTCCACAGTTTTGTTTAATTCTGTCATTTTCTTCTTAACTTTTCCTTTTGACATCCATATGAAACAAGGAAAACTGTTCCCTTCTTTATTTTCATTTTTATTTTATTTTCAACTTTCCAAGATCCAAACACAGCGCTAATGAAGTAATAATTGTGGGAATAGGGAAATATTGAAGTCACTACACCTAAAAGTTATCATAAACTTGCAGTAAAATGCAATAGCTTGTTGCCACAGTTCAGCAAATATGCCTTCATATATAAGTAATTCATTGCTTGCTACATATAATTTTCTTTAAAATTAAAGAACCAATTAGAGAAAAGATAATACCTGAGTAACCAGTGCATATAGCGGCAGGGTGCTGTAGCTGCAGAGGAACAGTCCAGCAAACCTACAAGATAGGAATAATAACATGGCCCGTAGTTGATGAACATGATGCATAATAAAATCATGACAAGCTGAAATACATGCATACCCCAAAATAAGTCGTAAGTACACCAGGAAATGTTTCCTAATAAAGCATGAATTATATCCGAACTGCCACTGGAAAAATAACAACAAAAGTAGGTTAGTAAAAACGAATACATCATAAATCCTAGCATATCATATCAAATGAGAGAAATTTCCCGCAGTCTTCATTCTTTAAGTGAGTTATATATATTTCAAAATTAACTTTTAAAATCATCGTGAATTCTCAATTGATATTTTAAATACACAACAATCCAAATAAAATGGAATTAATGATAGTCTCTTTAATGATCTCTGCGTATCAAGCCAAAGGAGTCCAAACAGATACTAATTTGGTTAAGAAAGAAGTACCCAGAACCAAAAGAAGGAAGCCAGTTCAAATGCATTCTGAAAAAAAGTCATAAAAAGAAGCATGCATGTTAGTTATACTAGTAAAACATAAGAAGTCCATAAGTCTCTGTTTATGGAGGTAAAAATTACAATTATAACTCTTATCGACAACATCATGATAAACATTAGCAACCTGGAACAAAATAAAATGAATCAGGGACAGCAATAATTCTGGCTTCTTAAACCAGAAAAGATCGTCTCGAGGCCTCATCGTTCCTGACGAAAATTCAGTTATGCCAGCATTCTCCAATGCCAAGGTCGCAATAACATGTTGTAACTTTGCACCCACCAGAAGAACAAGCTGCTCATGAGGATTTAAAATCAGAACAATATGATAGAAAATGATTTCATCAAGCAACAATTTTATACAAAGGTCTAATAGACATCACTCTAGATATTGCAATTGTTGCTCTGTATACAACAATGTAAGGTGTTCTGTAGGCACTTTAAGCATCTAATGCTCGTGAATGCAAAAGCATGCTACAACCTAAGAATATACTTGTCGAAATCCGGCATTTGAAGAATGCTAAAACCGAAACTGAAGAGAAAAATACTTACAGTAATAGGAATGATGGATATCCAGAAATAGAGATTGGATCCTGTAGTAAGGTACAAAACCAAAACATTAATTTAGTGAGTTCAAAAGGCCAACTATAATCTGATTCTTATAAGATAACAACCAATAGATGGGACAGGTGGTTTTTTTTTTTAAAAAAATAAATAAATTGTTATGACCAGCAACAAGATGGGAACTGTAATTTCTGAATCATTGAAGCTTATAGATGTTGATTAGATGTTGGCAGCAAGCACCAATTGGGTGGGACGTGAAAAAACCGAAGCTATATTTTTGAGAATAGAATATCAAATCTGTTATAATTAATCCAAGAAAACACCAAACAATTCACAGACTCATATGAGTATTTATTATGGGTACCTTTCACATTAAACAGCATGAAAGCAATGACAAATCCCCACAGTGGAGCACTGCAAAAGATTGAAAAAAAAGGCATTAAAGCTGGTCAGTTTCTCAATGGAACTCGATTATGCAAACCGATGGTAACACCCAAAAAGTGTAGTCAAATCTCCATAACCATTAAAAAAAAGATTCAATATCACAGCTAAGACATCCATGGTTTTTTAATATCCTTGATCAATAAATGTTAAGACTTTGATGCATTTAATAATAGAACAAACCTTGACACCCCTTTCAATCATTCAGTTACTATTGGGTTCAAGAAATTCGTATTGCAATGATACAGTTGGCCCAGCATCTAGCTTTGAATAGAAATGTATAAGAAACTGCTATAATAAGTGTGCGTGTATTAGAACCTCTAGAAAAACTTTGTTACATTTACCCCAAAATTCTTGAAGACAATACAATGATATGCCTAATGCATCAAGATACATTAGAGACACGCAGTGTTTAACAAAAGTAAACCTTCATATCAGTGATGATAGTAAACTCTTGAAACTTAATTGGAGGACACTTTAACAAAACAGACAACGAAACCATATAATAAAGAAACATTAAAATGCTAACACTCTTGAAGAATTATGTTACTAACCTCACACCAACAATCCTTTGAAATTCTTCTTCCATAGAACGAATCATATAGCTGTGAAAATCATATTTTAATGTAAGGTTGTGATTCTGCCAAGAATAAGAAGAAAATGAAAAGGAGTAAATATTCGTAACACAGAAGTCATGTCTGTACTTCCAAGCAATGATTATATCACACTACTTAAAAGTATTGACATGGAAAGGAACATGTTTTAAAATATTGTAAATATCACTAATCTGACAAGACATGATTACATGAATCTCTTCCAGCATGCCGACTGAAAAGTGAATGTGAAAGGCTAATGTCATGTATTATGCACAAAAGAAAAGAAGATAAACAATAAAATCGATAATTCGACATAATAGCTATCTTTAAAGTGTCCATACCTGACACAGAAAGCCAGTATCAGATTTCCATTTATCATTAAAATTATAATCATTGTCATTTCAGCCAACTACATGATATTTGAGATAAGTACATCCCAAGATGATATAGTTATTTCCAGCTCCAGTGGAGGATCATATCACTGCGACAAATCTATTCTTTCAAGATTTTAACTTATTACTAATTAGAATTATGCTCAAGATGTTCTATTATATTACAAACATATATAAGAATAATCCAATGCATATCAGTATAGCCTCTCTTTTTTTTATAAGTCATATCAGTATAGCCTTTTATCAATCATGAAGTACAATACTATCATTTAATACTCGATGTAGGAATTCCCAGAACCATGCTCTTGTTTATCACACTAAATCTCTATTGACTTTCCTGATTCTGATTAAAGTAGGTCAATACTTCTTGACTCAGCCCACACTTAAGATCCAGGCAATGAGGCATCAGCAGCTGCCCTAATCACAGCACATAATATTGTTGAGTAAGCTAGTGTTACGCTCATTATTACCAATGATGGATACTACCCAATTCATCACTCATAGTCCATTATAGAGTATGGACCCAACCAGAATCCCTAGATTCCATTATCGTTTAGTTGGTTTTATTTTATGCCTTTTATAGATTGGAACTTCAAGTGATATGTAGCAGTGGAAACTGGAAAATATAATAACATATATTATGAACACAAATAAGAAAAAGTAAATTAGAGACCCTTCATAACAAATACTTGGATTTACATTCTGAAGTTAAGAATGTAAACCCCCCAAACCAAAAAAAAGCTCCCTTTTGTTTCTCAATCTAAAGTAATTATAACAGGCAATATTTCTTTGAGAAGAATCTTGTTGTACATGAATTAGATTGATCATTAATTACATTGAGGGCGATCTGTTAAAGGTGGGAGGAGGGGGTGTTAATGGCTGAAAATCACAACAGGTACTTCAGTGGGGCATATAAAATGTAAGAACATATGATATGTTCTTTGCTTTATTGAATTTTTTAGGCAAACAAATTTGTAAATGCAGACATCAAGATTCAGTTCTCTTGTTGCTTCCAAAAATTCTTAAAGACATGCTATACAAATAACTGATTTTATGTACGTGTTTGTGATAGTTCATCTACTTATACAGCATCAGAGATGCACAACTACAGCTAAATAAATATTAAGATGGCCATATAAGAAATGGTAAATAAAATTATGGTCCTAAGCAACTGTTGAGGAAAATATGTCTCTAGCAAATGTTTGGATGATGGAAGGAGGTAAAATAGAGGAGAGGAGAGGATTTGGATGATTATCATTCCTCTTGTTTGGATGCTTTACATAAAGGAGAGTAGAGTACCTCACCATCCTTATTCTTCTAATTTGGGGGAATTAATAAAATGGAATCTTGAGGGAATTTGAAGAGGTGTACACCTCCAAATCCTCTCTTCTCAATTAAAAAGATATCCAGCAAGGGGGAGAGTACGCACGCCATTTTTATCCTATACTCCCCTCTACTCTCCCCTCATCCAAACATACTGTATATTTAAAGAACAATTCACCACACATTCATGAGGAACGTTTGATGAATGAGAATACGCATACCATGATGAAGCCCTTGCGGAGTGTAAGGTAATCATAACGAACAACTGAACGCCCAAATTGTCGGAAGAAACATATCTGCCAGTAGAAATAATTCGGAGACCTCAATGAGAATTATAAAATGAACATAAGCACCTTTTAAGTACGAGTGAAGCTATCAAAGAAACAAGAGCTTTTCAATAATAAATACCAAAAAACAGTTACACCCTTGAATGACATTCTAATTGCCAAAGCAAAAAAGGAGATGGGGGTGAATTAATATCGATACGAGGAAAGATAAAGAATGTAATACTGCTTCCAGCCAAGATGATAATGACTGAAAATGAATTCTGCACCAATGCCACTTCATTCTTTCTATTCCCCCAACAGCCCCCATCCTCTCAAAACTAAATTCATATCTCTTATTATGTACCTACCTTCAACGTCCAAACTCTTCACACTTTCACCTATATATATATATTGTGATGTCATCAAGTAATCTATTTCGCCCAGCTCTGATTTCTGCAGTGGAAGATTTGGTTTCATTTCTCTTACAGGAGAAAACATTAGAACCCTCTTACATGGCTAATCCAAGGTGACACAGATTACTATACTCAACTTTCAGAATTCTTTAGTGCTGTTTTGGATTCGTGAATTTTAAGACCATGAATTTGTATTTACAACTAGTTTAAAATGCTTAGTTAAAATTAATGAACTAGAAATTTTACAATCATAGTCAAACTCATGGATTGGTTGAGGTTTGGAGAAAGAAAAAATTGCACTTGAATACATGGGGAAAAATTGATTTTAGATATACCCAAAAGATTAGATTGGAAGAACCATTCTCTTTCTCTTGGTCTTCACCTTTCTCCCTGTACGGCTTTAATCTTTCAAGCAAATTTGAAGTAACTAAAACGTAAACTCACTCTCTCAAATCCATTCATCCAAATGTAACATAGGACTATATAAAATTTTCTTGTGCTTTTTTTCAATCAATTAAAAATGTTATATACTCTATTCGGTTCTAACCCAAAAGAGACTTGCTTTAAGAGAGCTCTATCGGCAATCAACTTTTACTTTCCAGCATTCATTTTCATTCACTCAAAATCAGGTGTAAGAAAATTAATGGTGGAATGCCAAGAGCATTGCAAGAACTTAGTGTAAACAAAAAAATACAATATAAAACAAGGGAATGAATCTGTGACAGTAAATGGAGCAAGAAGAGAAAAGTCCTCTACCTACCACCCAGATAAGAAAACTATTCTTGGCAAAAGGAGTTGATGTATGGTTTCTGACAAAAGTCGACTGCCTCCGCAATATCTTTTCTCGCGAAATCTCTGTTACAAAATAAATTGCCATTTCTCGTCACTTCTGCGGAACTCACTTGTTTGAATACTTGAATAATTATTCTGGAAAAACTTAAGGAATGCCTTACACCATGGTGCATACTAATCACTACATTTAAACACATCAAGCTGAGAAAACATAGAATGGCTGTGCTAGAGAAGAAAAATCCATAAATTATGAGAAAGGCTGAAATCCTTAACTGATCTGATGAAAATTAACGAATGGTAGGGTCGTTAAATATTGTATACAGCCTATACAGATTTATCGACTTGCTAAATTAATGGGCATAATAATATACAGATTGAACACTAGACCTTCTATAGGTTGTCAGAAAAAGGGCACACGTAAATACGTAATACATTTTAGCAAATATAAATATGGAAGTATGCGTGTATTTATGTACAGAGAGAGGGTACAAATAATAATATTTAACCGTCTTTCTCATTTAAATCCTATGCTCGATAACTTATAACGACCCGACCTCCCACTTGGCACAATATTGTTCACTTTGGCACACCAGACCTCACGGTTTTAAAACGTGTTGTGCAAGTAGAGGTGACAATCACTTATAAATAGAAAAGTCACATCCTCTCTAACCAATGTGGGATAGCAAGACTATTGCAGTATCAAACTGCCATATGGCCTCACTCATCATGAGTTCCAAAACATAAAGGGAACAACATTGGCAATTTATACACGGGATTTAAAGGATATCACAACAAACAGCAGAAAATCAGTTTTGTCAGAACGGAATAGAACTATTCACACACCACTTGATGGTGCATGCTTGCACATAGAGAATGAGATGTGGATTCTCAAGGAGGATTGCTTAGTATTACGTAGACATCTTTGTACGCATTAACCTATTTCACATTACCAAAATGTAAGATGTCAGTGTAAGAAACCAGCTATGTGGCAGGCATCTCCCCTAACCAACAAATCACAATCCTCAATATACCCTTACTTCAGAGTGCAGAGTTCTAGCACTGAGTGTAAGTCAGTTAACCTTGTTCTCAGAAATTATACTTGAGCTCATAAAAAAGTTAATACTTGCGTAATGAAAATTTAGCCATAAATTTCTCTTGCTCGGCGGTTCCAGAAATCCTCTACGATAGATCCCTACTCATCTCTTTTAAAGGGAAAATCCGATAGCTTAGAGCTAACTTCATTAGGTCCAATGTTAACATTTCCTTTAAAGTTCTGACAAATTAAGTTTTATAAGTAAACAGCACTGGAAAGTTAATGAATGCACAACTTTGTACAGGATCACTCATAAATAAAAAGGCTTAAATCAACAAAAAGGAAGTCAGAACCAAAGCTATCTCTACCAAAACCACTAAACTGTTTTAGAGCTCACCAGTTAAGTAATCGTGCCGGTCCATATGAGCTTCATCCTCCCATACCCTCCAACTATGGATCTGGCCAAATAGTTACAATGTCAAACTGTTAACAAAAAGAAAAAAACAATAAAAGTCTTTAGATACAACAATAAATAAAGTCTTCAGATCTTATGGTTTCTATTACACATCTTTCATATTTGAGTACATTACAAGAGATGATTAATACAAGTATAATAATGAGTTTCCCTCTTAAAGAGTAATTCAGCATTACCAATAAAAAAATAGCAATTTAGCATGAATACAATAAGTTGTCACGCAACACTGTATAGCAAACTGGACATTCTGACCTCATGGCATACATAAAGCTGGATGTTAATGATAGAGAACCAAAAGTTGGACCAAGAGACACAGATTGTAAGATGAGTATCATGCAAAATGGAAAATTAAGATATTTAACCAAATCTATGAACTCTTTTGTTCCAAAACAATATATATATATATATATACACACACACACACACACACTTAAACCACCAAAAGTGAAACTATTCCATTTATTACTCAGTTCAGGGTTACTGATTTCTTTCATATCAGGAAAATTGTTTCCAACTGCAAAATGGATTATTTCAAAATGTTTACAAGGCCTATTAAATAGTGAGAATATTCCCTTTTCTTTGGTCAGCATCAGAAAATTTATAAACCATTGCCTTCAGATAGGGGCATCCTTGTATAAGCAATAAATTTATTATAATAAGTGCCAGAGAGGGCAAAACCTAAGTACAAAGGGTCTATACAAGTGAAGCACCTAAAGAAAAGAAACAGAAAAAGAAAGGGGGAAAAAAGACAGAGACAGCAGGATACGAACGGTTAATAAGTTAAACCAGAACCACTAAAAAGTTGCATTGTGCAATGTATAAATGTATGCACAAAAATAAGGCATCAAAATTCCAAAAAAAAAAAAATCTAGAAAACAAGAAAATAACAACTATAGTGGAAAACATCTTGATTAGAGTTACTATAATTACAACAAAAAGGTACAACCTTCACAATTGCAAGCAGCATTGTTAAGCAGCTGTAAGATATATGTGTGACCGCCATGACAAAGATGAAGCGATGCAACTGCTCAAGACCTTCATATGAAACAAATGGTTCATTACCCTGCATAACGAGATAATTCTAACATTAACTATTTTTTAATAAGTAAAGATTGTATAATAAGCAACAAGAGAGTATAACCTAAATACAAAAGCTATCTACGAGATAAGAAATCCACAAAATCTAGGAGGTCTTCCTCATTTAAAAATAATAATTTTGAAACGAAAATTAAGAGTGTTAAACCACCTATCTTTTCCTTAAAAAAACATCTCTTTGAAGACTTTTATAGACCTCTCTTCACTATCAAAAGCCCTCATGAGTCTTTCATTGCCACGCAATCCAAAAAGTAGAAGGGAATCAAAAAGTAAACCCTCTTCACCACCTTGGAACTTCAAATTCCATTCCAAACCCAAACCTCATCTTGAACAGAGCCATCAACCTGACATTACTATTAATTTACCAATTATCTTTTTTTTTCAAATTTGATTCTACATTTCTACCTATTCTTGGAAAAATAAGATTGTGAACTTAGACAGTATCCAAGATGCAATAATATTTTACACGGATAAGTTACATGCCTCTTTGCAAGTATTCCCATCCATGCCATTCAACATTCTCCTAAACGAATGAGGAAAAACAGAACCCATCAACAGTTTTCGCTCCTCAGAAGAACTATTTTCATTTTCCTCATCAATCTCAGACTGGGTGCATGGAGCAAAAGTGCTATCATAGAATCTTGATGGAATACAAATATTGGCTATTGTGCTAGAGGTAGCCGTAAGAAGCAGTGATATGAAGCCAAGCAGCATCAACTCTAAAAACAGAAGTTCAAGAAAAGAAAAGACTTATTAATAAGAATGATAAAACAAAATGTAATGAGTTAGTTATTTACAAATACTTGTAACCACCACATTAGAAATTATTTTTTAGAATATTTCAACAGGTTGTATGTAGAAATTCGTTCAAAATACCTTCTTTCATCTTCTCCACAGCTGCAAGCAAAGGTTTTCTATTAGTTTTCCGCAACCACTGGAACAAACAAAAAATAAAATCTCATATTAGAATAAAGAGAAAATGCATCCAGCTGAATACAGTCACGAAGAAAAACAAGATTTGTCCGAATTAAGACCATAAAATGGCATCTCTAAAAAATAGTGCTGGAATTTTGTTGAACTCCTAATCTCCCCTAAATAACAAGAATAATTAGATACAGCCCCAAGAGAACAAAGAAAAGAATGTTTAACATGTTTATGGTACATTTAAGAAAGGCATATGAAAATCATTGTTCAGAACCAAATCTAAGACACAAGGTTGCCTTTCTCAAACAAACTAGTCCATCTTGGCTGCAATTGCTAATGCCCAAAATAGTAAACATCTAAAGCAATACAATTAAGTCCAGCCATTGTATAGATGCGCTAGTATCACCATTTGCAACCCCTTCCCCCACCCAAGAGGATGAGTACAAAGAACTTAACCAAATCCACCTCCAAAGTGATCCCCGAAAAAACCTATAGCTTAAACTAAGCAGGAAGGCCCATTCAACAGCATGAATTCTATGTTTCTACTCAACCAAAGTAACTCTTTTCGCGTGTCTACACCTTGACTGAAGCCAAAAGAACTAATTAAGGGCTCTTCCAAGCAGTACAGACCTACGACCAACTTAAATTCCTAATATACATTCACTGTCTAAAGCTGTCTCACATTATAACTAGCTAGTAGAAATACCCTACCACAAACAATCACTTCCAAGCACATGGTTTAAAATCCAAGTGATGTAACAGAAACATGCATGAAATTTTCAACAAAATTTGGGTTATTGTCATACTATAATTTCAAGTTCGTAAGTAGCGGAAAAAATTCTGAAAGTTGCAATTGCATTTCAATATTGAAAAAGTCAAACATGCTGTAGAATTGTGCATTAGAGCTTCGTAAAAATTTCAAGGCTAAAATATATTACAAAGAAAATCCAACCCACTTTCGTATCATATTCTCCAGAATGAGAAACAGAACTGCGAAACGTAAATGAAAGACAAGAAATAGACAAGAATTAAGTAACCATATAAGTCATATACTGCTTACATTGCTCAGGCGGTGAATTGAGCGCTCCACAATCAAAGAAACAACCACAAAGATCGTCAACACAGTAGCAACAGACCACGTTGGCGTTGAGGCCAATGATCGCACTCCCTTCTCGTTTTCTGCCATTCTAAACAAATCCTATTCACAGGCCTGAACTTTCCTTTCAAATATGACCCTAGAAGTCCTTTTCACAGACAAAGTTCTAAACAACTCTGAACTAAAGCTGTATTTCTTGATCGGAAAACATAACCCACGTCACCAGAAAACACAACTTTGCTACACAACCATCTAATCTTGATCTTTTACTTCAAGAATGATAAACAACAGGCAAAATCCAGAAAATGGTACTCCTCATTTCAACTTCACAAAGCTAACTTCGTCCCAAAAAGAAAATGAACTACAGATTTCCTTTTTATTAAAGAACCTGCAAAGTATTTGGCTATTTGCTGATCTTTACCCCAAATCAGTTGTGCATGGGTGGCGTTTTCTCAATGCAATAAAGTCGATCCAGGCACTACACTCTCCTTTTTCTCTTCGTCCAATTAATATGCCCAACACTTTCTTGTGTTCTTTTACTTCTTCAAAAATCTTGCACCACCACGTAAATAAAAAAATAAACTCACTTAACAAATGCAGTAATTACCCAACTGCACATCTCTCTCAAAAGTTCTCTTTTTCTTTCTCTTTCCAAAAAGTTAGATTTTTCCTGCTTAAAGTCTCTCTCTCTCTCTCTCTCTCTCTCTCTCTCTCTCTCTCTAAGGTGTTGTATCCTGGCTCAAAATACCCAACACAAAAAACAAAGAACTAATCGTAAATCAAAAGTACACACATTTGCATCAGATTGCTGCTTGACACGGAGATTTGAGACCAACCTGAAAAATCACAAAAAAAATAGTGAACATCTGTTTGAAGAATTATACAGCCCATTTAACCTATCTCGCATAATTAATACACAATAAATAAAAAAAAAAATGTGCATTGGAGAAAGAACTCATAAAAAAAATATTTTATTACACATGACCAGAACTGGTGAATACCTGTTGATAAGTTTTAGGATGGGAAAAAGAAACAAAAAGTAAATAAATGTTGGTAAAAAGATAAAACAGAGAATACAAATGAAATGAACCTTCACCAGAAGAGATCTCAGTGGGTTTTTCTTTGTTCTTTCTACTGTCACTTTGAGGGGTTGGTTGGAGAGGACTCTCTTATTGCAAGTTACAACCCAGGGAGTTTAATGTTTAGAATAGTACAACTAGAAAATTAATTGCTCCTACTAATTAATTACTTAATTAGCCAATTGAAAGGAGGAAAATAAGGAGTACGACGTCGTTTATTAGTGAAACTTATGCTCTGCTCTCTTGCATCATCACAGTCATAGGATCTCTTTCAGGTACCAAGAAGATGCACTGGAATCTAACAAGAAGCTTACAACAACTAAAATAATACATATTATTAATATAATAATAATTTTATCATTTTATAAGGTATCTCTAAGAAAGGTGTGCAACTAAACCGATTCATATCGGTTTAGATCGGACTATTTATTCTAGTTTGTTTTTATGTTGGAAAATTGTATAACTGTAAATTTAGATTGGGTTGAGATTTTAAATTTTTATAAATTGATTTAAATCAATAACCCCATAACCTATATATTTAATATTAATTTTAGAATTCTTTTGTCCTAATACATATGTATATATGTTTTACCCCTAATAATACGTTGTAGTCGTCCATCTGTGATGTATTGATGTTTATGTGTTTACTAATTTTTTTGTTTGCATAAATTTAATTGGTTTGTGTTAATTTATCCAAAGAACTTAAAACTTTATATGGATTAAATTCGTCATTATAAATTTTTTGTATAAATTGAAATTGAAATTAATAAATTATGATCCATCGTTAAAAAAATATTTTTAATTTGTGTATTACATAAATTTAAATTGATAGTTAAATTAAAAATTAAATCTAATCAAATCATTATGATCATATTAATAGACTAACGATTACGAGTTCAAATTTAAATTAAGGTTTTTTCTACTGAAACATCACCATGTTGAGTTGAGTTTTCAGAATAAACCGATTCATTAAACTTTTTGAATTGAACTGGGCATTTTAGGAAAATCGAATCAAGAGAAACAACAAAAAAAGAAGATTAAAAATGTCAAGAGTAATTGATGCATGACGTAAGTGCATCCGCATGCAATAGACCGCAACCCACGTAAATAAGAATTAATAAAAATAATAATGTCCAAAATAACCTTCTTCTGATTGATTTAATTGATTAATTAATACTACTAGTATCTTCCTTTTAGGAACAGTACTAGTATTAATGACAAGAAAATATGTGATCATAGATCTGCTAAACAGTTAGGTTTAGCATCATGTGTTGCATGTGTTGGCAGGT
Organism: Bretschneidera sinensis; assembly: GCA_023935145.1. Lineage (NCBI taxonomy): Eukaryota > Viridiplantae > Streptophyta > Magnoliopsida > Brassicales > Akaniaceae > Bretschneidera > Bretschneidera sinensis. The sequence continues at coordinate 144,598,370 of CM043698.1, read as the reverse complement.
ATAAACAAGTGACCAATTTATTTGGAGGGGTTCACATGAAATTTGTCCATGCAAAACTTATTAAAACATAATTAATATATATATATATATATACACACACACAAGTGTGTGTCAAATCTTAATTAGTAAACATGAAAATCGGATGAGTCAGATCGGGTATGTGTCGGATATTACGGATAATCGAATCTTATTTTTAATGTTCATATTTGTGTTTTAACGGACAAGTAACGAGTCAAAAATAGATGTACAAAAAATCTAATATTTAAGTGAGAATGGCGACTCAAGTCACATACGGGTCAAGTTCTATAGGTAACGGATTAATGAGTACGGATTAAAAATGCTCATTTTTTAATGGGTCTTATTTTTCATGTTTAACGTGTTTTAACGAACGAATAAGAGATCAAAACGAGTGCGGATTAAAAATTTCAACTTTGCTAATTAGTACATGTCACTTTTTTGGGGAGGGGCATTATTGAGGATACATGTTGGTTTGTATTCTACAAGCATTTTTATTACTCTTTTTGTGTCAACTTATATGTCATAGTTATTTTTTCGAAATAATTTTATTTTTAATTTTTAATATGTTATTAATTTTAAATTATATAAAATTGAATATATATAAATTTTATAAAACTATATTTGTAAAAAAATTAATTACTTTATTGTTTTAAAATTAAAAACAATCATTTAATTAGAATAGTGCTGTATGAGATATAAATTGATGTAAAGAAAGCTATAATTTGGATATTAATTAAAAACATGTTTGATGGATAGAATGAAGTGGGGGATAAAATTAAGGAAATATTCTCGTCCAATGTTGATATGATAAAATTATTAAGAAATATAAAACAAATCATCTTTCTATTTATCTAACTCTTTTTATTTTTTTCTCTCATCTTCTTCATAAAAAAAATCTACCAAACGCATCCTAAATATATGACTATGTTTGGTATCTAATTTAAACCAACATAAAGCAAGTTAACTTAAATGATTCAATGTCATTTTTGTAATTTATTAATAGTATAGAGTATATATATACTATTAAAAAGTCATAACTCTATTTGGTGTTCACCTCCCAAAATGTCTCATAAACCCCTACTTAAATATATAAATCAAATATTTAAATAAAGTTATATATGTAACTCAATTAACTACAACTCCACACATTTTTCTCTAATGTTTTTCTTTTCCACTATCTCACTCAAACTTAACTTCTTCATATCTTTTATCTTCATATTGTTTTATCACATAAAAGATAGTAGATCAACACGTGCATAGCGTGTATTGAGATGTTATTAGTATTAATGAGCAAATAAACAATAATTTGAAAAGACGTGAAAGATTAATGTCACGTGGAAATGAATTGAATTAGTGAATGACATATATATGGTGATTGAATCAAAATCGATTGCCTTTGGTTGTTCAATTTATAAAGTCAATAAATGAATTATAACAAATCAGTAATCCGAATATCTTTTTGGTCAAATTGGATAAATTATTTAAGTACTATGCGTAAATACTTCAAAGATTTGAGTTACAATTGTCTCTTTTTTTTCATTTCCAAAATCATTTGAAAGCCGCCTTGTGTTTCACTACTATTACTCAGAGTCTAGCGTCCATCAAGGAGGGAGTAACCATATGTCATTTTCAATCGGGATCTATTAGGCCCCAAAATCCGATTAAAAACTATTTCTTTTGAAGTCAATCGGGCTCAAATTGCTACGTTTTCAAGCTCATTTCAAACACATATTCTACGTTATTCTATCGAGAGTTTTACAAATATACTGTTTATATGAAGTATAACTTGAAATAAATTTTACGAATATAATTTTTAAAATATTTGTTTACATTTAATGAAAAATTGAATCCAAAAATCATTATTTGAATTTGTCCTACCACTTGGCCTACAAATTATCTATTAATTTAATTTTTTGTTTAATAAAAAGGTACTATTATAATTTTGTTAATTTTTTAGAAAAACTTTTGACTAAGTTTTATATTCTATATAAATATAGATATCTATAACTATAAATATTCGTAAAGATTTCTTTTAAATATTTTATTTAAAAATGTATAAATGATCGAAACGAATAAAATTTTCTATCCGTTCTCCACATGTATTATCATAATATATTTTAATAATTTGATGGAATATATGAGTAGTATTTATTATGGAACATCCCTTGCATTTTCTTCAGACTCTTGGGCCCCATCTATCAAAGCAATTATGGGTTGGCTTTAATACCCCTAGCCCCACCCAAGGGGGGTGCCCTTTAACCCAATGGGGAAGCCACTTATGTCATGTCACCACATGAACCATTATGGCTACAGCTCTTAGACTTTCTTAGGGTCTGTTTGGTTTTTTGACCTTTGTTTTATATCCATCAAGTTTCTTCTCATCTGACCCCACAACGTGCATTGCACTGCATAATTGACTAATTTGTCTAAGATTGTTTTGACCATGGTAGCCTGTTTCAAATTTGAATAATACGAGTCTTTTTCTGAACCAAACTAAGCATATGGAGAGTACACAACTGTTTTAAATTACCAGTATTTTTATACACTTGACAGGTGAAGCATATATCAGTCATCACCGCCAAACTGCTCCTGAGGAAGACATATCTTTGACGGTTTGACAAAATAAAGTTAAGATAATCTGTGAGTCGTTAGGTGATATGCCTATTTCTTTTTTTCTTGGGATGTTATCTGTTCCCTTTGCAATAAGGTCATTGTATCAATTTCTTTCATCGATATTGAAGTGGATTGATTAAGAGGATAGATCAATAACATGTGCACTGTTGTAACAAGATCCATAAAAGTAATAAAAAGAACGATCACACAAAATAAAAAGACATAAGATTTAAATGGTTCTAATGGTTAGGTCTACGTTTACATGGAAGATGAGAGAAATTCAATATCAAAGATGAAGAATACTGATACTGTCAAAAACTACCCTTCCAATAACAAGACAACACGTGGATCCTCTGACTACAGGTCATAAGACCACACGTGGACGACCCGGGACCGGACAGCTAAGCCTCCAGGTCATAACCGCCCCTCAGGGCTCCGTTGCCCCCAACTGGGCCTCCACGTCACTACTGCCTTCCAAGCCATCATTACATAGCCCAAGTTGGGATGCCGGGTCGGTAGACTGCCCCAGACACAAATGGCTCCTGATCAAGCTAGCAAGACAAAGCCCTAGCAGACGGCCTCCAGCCACCCAGCTGGGCCTCCTAGGCACCAGTGCCCATCCCAGTTGGGGTGTCAGGCCAGCAACCGCCCTTATACGTGGACGGTTCCTGATTACACCAACAAGACAAAGCCCTAGCCGACGGCTCAAATCCACCTAGCTGGATTTCCTAGGCATCATTACCTGGCCCAGTTGGGAGTATAATATCACTGCTGCCTCAGGCCCAAGACCGCCTCCAACGCCCTATAAAAAGGATAAGGTACGCCCTCAACACGGCCAAGGAAAAACAACACGCACAACTAACTAAGGACTACTCAACCCCTGCTTATACCTTATCACGCTTATCACGCTCTAACTTAAGCATCGGAGCGTCCCCAGAGGTACCCCTCTGGCGACCCCACAGTTCATTGTTCTTTCCCTGTGCAGATATAGCCAAGGTCACTCTACTTACTCCGCAATACACATTTCAGGCATCAACAAATTGGCGCCGTCCGTGGGAAATACCATCTCTCACTGACAGTAACAGCAAAGAAGTCCAAAGAACTCATCTGTTATCATGCCCCCTAAAACCCCTGCCAGGGACCTTGGCACTCGCGTACTACGGTCGGGGGCAAGTTCTTTGGTCGAGCCCGAAGCTCATTTGAATACGCTCCAGGCACAGGATACGGCACTCGCGCAGCTGGTAACCGATCTGGCTGCCGAAGTTTGTGGGAGACCTCAGCGTACCTCACCACTCCCATCACAGGAACCAAGTCACTATGGTTCAGCCAACCGCCGCCCACAGGTCGATGACTGTTTGGGGACCCACTCACCTCCACCAGCCAAGTCCGGAGAAAGTCCCAGGTCCAAGAACAGCGAAGGGTTCGATAAGCGGATCGAGGATATAGAGGGGCGAATCAATGAGGCGTTTAGAGAACGCGGCCACAATATTATCGATGATCTCGATATGCAGGACCCACCTTTCACACAAGAAGTCCTCGATGCTCCCCTCCCACCAAATTTTAGAATACCACAAATCAAACCTTACGATGGATCCACCAACCCCCTGGATCATCTCCAACACTACCGAACCACAATGACCCTCCATAGACATTCGGACCATGTGATGTGTCGGGCATTTCCATTGACCCTTGAGAAAGCGGCTGGGACATGGTATTCCCGTTTGAAACCAAGAGGCATCCACACCTTCAAAGACATAAGCTATGCCTTCGCCTCTCATTTCATCAGTAGCAAAGGACCCAAGAAAACCTCAGAGTCTCTGTTCAATATTATCCAGTCAAAAGGAGAAAAGCTTCGAACCTATATTTCCATAATCAATACTGCCGCTTGAGAGATCCCAGATCTTGATCCCAGTGTTCAACTATTGGCGTTCAAAAATGGACTAAGATCTGGGTTCTTCAGTTCAAAACTTACCAGACGTTCACCCATGGATATGAGTGAAGTCTTGGCGTGAGCTGAAAAATACATGCTGGCGGAAGACGATCGGGTGTTCCGAAGAGAATGCGAATGAGACACAGAAAGAAGGAAGAGAGGTCCCGCTAGTCCTTGCCGTGAACCCACTAAGCGACCGTTTCGCAATGAGAGATCCAGAACCCTCAGGCCTTTTGATAGTAGGCCTCGAAACCCCGCAAGCTTCGGGACCGGAGCCAGAACTCCTGGGCAATCCGATAATTACTCTTCACTGAATGCCTCCAGGACCAACATTCTAATGCAGATTCATGACAAGGATCTCCTGCAGTGGCCCCCAAGGCCACCAAACCTCAATCCAGATCGAAACACTTGGTGTAAATTTCACAGAAACTTCGACCATGACACAGAAGAATGTAAGGCACTAAAAAATCAGATTGAGGCCCTCATCAACCGAGGACATCTAAAGGAATTTCTCGGACCACGAATGGAAAAATTCGACGAACGAGCACGAAGGAGCCCTAAATGCCCTCTTAAGCGAAACAGGCCTATAAGGCCCATCCGGAGGAGTCCGGGGTCGAGCCATGGGGAACTTAGCCAGAAGAAACTGGAGACTCTCGCTGCAAAAATCATCGAGACCATTTGTGGAGGGCCCGCAGCTGGCGGCGGGTCGCACAATCGCGGGAAGTCTTATGTCAGGTCAATAGCCTCTGTTTCTGGACCGTACAAACGACCTAAGACAGGCAAGATCATTACCTTTTCAGACGAAGACTTAGAAGGAGTGTAGATCCCACACGAAGATGCTGTTGTAATTTCACTCCTCGTGGCCAATCACGAAATAAGGCGAGTCCTTGTTGATAACGGGAGCTCAGCCGACGTTCTCTTTTATGATACTTTTCAACAAATGCAATTGGGTGATACCCAGTTAGAGTTGGTCTCCACACCACTCTATGGCTTCTCAAGAGGACCAGTCTTTACAGAAGGCAGCATAACCCTCCCGGTAACTACGGGGACGACACCCCAAACGACAACTGTGTAATTCACTTTTTTGATTGTTCGACAACCTTCATCCTACAATATGATACTTGGGCGACCTATACTGAACAAACTCCGACTGGTTGTCTCCACCATCACCTCAAAATCAAATTTTCTACTGAAGACGGAGTAGGTGAAATCAATGGAGATCAATGAATCTCGAGATCCTGTTATCTCAGTTCAGTAAAAGGCAGGAAGACGGAAGCCTTACCACTTGAGCTGGATGACCTGAGAGACGAAAGAAGTAATCCAAGTGGCTAACCCACTGAAGAGCTGACTGCTGTTCCCCTCAGTGAAGACAGTACCCGAACCATTCAAATTGGGTCAAGCCTACCAGACACTCTCAGGGAGTCTTTGCTCGCCCTCCTTCGAGCAAACCTAGATCTGTTTGCATGGATCGCCGCAGACATGCCCGAAATCAGTCCAGATGTTATAATACATCGGCTAAATGTAAATCCAAACTACAAGCCGATCATCCAAAAGAAGAGGTCATTCGCTTCCGAGCGACAGGCAGCAGTTCGAGTGAAAGTTGGCAAGCTACTCTCGGCCAAATTCATCCGAGAGGTAAGCTATCCAGACTGGGTGTCTAATGTAGTCATGGTAAAAAAGGCAAATGGAAAGTGGTGGATCTGCATTAATTTCTCCGATCTCAATAAAGCTTGTCCAAAAGATAGCTTTCCACTACCATGAATCGATCAGCTTGTGGACGCAACATCAGGACATGAGTTATTAACATTCATGGATGCCTATTCAGGATATAACCAGATCTTTATGCATCGGTCGGACCCAGAGAAAACAAAATTCATTACAGAACAAGGGCTCTATTGCTATCGGGTCATGCCATTCGACTTAAAAAACGTCGAGGCCACTTACCAGAGGCTGGTGAATAAGATATTCAAAGAACAGATGGGCTGAAATATGAAAATATATGTCGATAACATGCTGGTCAAAAGTATCAAAGCAAAAGACCACGAAGTTGATCTCCAAGAGGCATTTGATGTCCTCCGCCATCATCACATGAAGTTGAATCCCACAAAGTGTGTCTTTGGAGTCACTGGAGGAAAATTTCTCGGCTTTATAGTAACCCATAGAGGCATAGAAGCAAATCCAGAAAAGATAGATGTTGTTCTTAACATGAGCCCGCCTCGGACCATGATGGAGTCCAACGACTTACTGGACGGATAGCTGCTCTAAGCCGATTCATGTCAAAGTCTGCCGAGAAGTGCCTGGCCTTTTTTAAGGTCATCCGTCGGGCTAGGAACTTTGTATGGAACGAAGATTGTCAAGAAGTATTCATGGCGCTGAAGAGATATTTTGGGACACCCCCAATACTTACCAAGCCTGTAGTTGGCGAAGAACTTTTCTTATATCTCTCGGTCGGACCTAAAGTAGTGGCTTCCGTCCTAATTGGAGAGGAGAAAGGCGCACAAAAACCTGTGTATTATGTAAGCAAGGTATTCCACGATGCCGAAACAAGGTATCTTCCCATGGAAAAAATGGTGTATGCCCTCTTGATCTCGGTTTAAAAGTTCCGGCCCTGCTTTCAAGCCCATACCATCACACTATTCACCAACCAGCCCCTTCGGCAAATACTTCACAAGCCAGACATTTCTGACAGAATGGTCAAATGGTCAATAGAGCTGGGTGAGTTCGATATCCGCTATCGGCCTCGGGCAGCTATCAAAGCCCAAACCCTAGCTGATTTTGTCATGGAAACTACTTTGCCACCAACGGAAGAAGAACCGCTGCAGACTATTGACAAATTGAAACCGTTTTCGCAGTGGACCCTCTATGTCGACAGATCCTCCACTGATTATGGAAGTAGAGTCAGGCTCGTCCTAAGCGGGCCGGACAACTTCACCATTGAATACGCCTTGAGGTTTGAATTTGAAGCATCTAACAACGAGGTCGAGTATGAAGCTTTGCTCGCGGGCATGAAACAAGCCAAAGTGATTTCCGTGCAGAATTTGCATGTATATAGCTACTCCAAACTAGTGGTAAACCAGGTGAACGGCGAGTTCGAAGCCCGGGGAGAAAAAATCACTCGTTACCTTGAAGCAGAAAAGGCACTAGCTGCACAGTTTGAAGTATTTTGCCTTAGCCAGATTCCGCGAGCGAAAAACGGAAAGGCCAAGTCATTGGCCCGGCTTGCATCTTCTTGCTAGCTCGAGTCAAGACAAGCAGTCTACCTCGAAACCCTAACCATACCTAGTATCGACGAAATAATGGTATTACCCATGGTTAGTGAGAGAACATGGATAAGTCCTATTCTGGAATATCTGTGTGATGGTCTTCTTCCCAACGACAAAAACGAAGCCCAAAAGATTGTATCTCGAGCAGCCCGATACGCACTTTTGGACGATCGATTGTATAAGCGAGGGCTTACAATGCCCTACTTGAAATGCCTTGGTCCAATCGAAGCCGATTATGCCCTCCGCGAAGTCCACAAAGGAATATGTGGGAATCACCTCGGCGGACGTGCCTTGGCATTCAAGATCCTTCGTCAAAGATACTATTGGCCAAAAATGAGGGAAGCAGCCATGAAACTGGTAAACAAATGTCAAAACTGTCAGCGGTATGCCGCTGTACCACATCGACCAGCAAATCTCTTGACTCCGATCGTCAGTCCACTTCCTTTCACTATGTGGGGAATGGACCTTCTCGGACCTTTTCCTGGAGCTACCGACCAGTGGAAGTACCTCATAGTTGCAATAGATTATTTTACAAAATGGGTGGAAGCCGAGCCCTTAGTCAGCATCATTGACTATCAGGCCCGAGCCTTCATATGGAAGTACTCCAAATATTAGTAACAGACAACGACAAACAATTCGACAGTGTTCGGTTCAAAACATTTTGCGATGAATTACATATCGATCATTGTTTTTCCTCAGTTGGATACCCACAAGCAAACGAGCAAGCCGAAGTAACCAACCGAACAATCCTTCAAGGCATCAAGAGACGAATAGACGAAGCAGATAAGCAATGGACAAACCATTTACCCAACATACTTTGGGCATACCGAACCATGACTCGAGTACCTACGGGGGAAACCCTCTTTTTCATGACTTATGGGTCCGAGGCCGTGATCCCTTTGGAAATCGGAGTACCTTTCTTACGAGTACAAAGCTTCGAGGAACGAAGCAACGAGGAAGCCCTCCTCATGAACGTCGATCTTCTCGATGAAGCCCGGGATAAATCCCAAATCCAACTTGCCGTTTATCAACAGCGAACTATCAGGTACTTCAATTCAAGAGTAAAAGCAAGGCACTTCCGTCTCCATGACCTCGTCCTACGGAAGAACGAAGTATCTCGACCTCGAGAATCCGGCAAACTGGTCCCTAACTGGGAGGGGCCCTATCGAATCAAAAAGATATGTCGCACTGGAAATTTTGAGCTCGAGGAACTCGGTGGGAAGCCCATTCCTCGAACTTGGAACACCGAACACCTTCGACATTTTTACCAGTAAAACACCGAGTGTAAAAGCATAAGAACTATATATATAAAAGTCGGAGTTCGATACAAAAGGTCTAAGTTTTAGCATTGCCACACAAAACAAAAGAGGCACTACTGACCTCAGATTACATAACAAAATAGCCAAAAAAAATTGGCCAAGCCAGGTGAAGAGCATGCTCAGTCTACCTCCGGAGGCGCGTCACCCTGAGTCGGAGACCCAGTGCTCGAACCTTCCTCCCGATCCCCAGGTTGTTTCTGCTCCTGCTCCTCTTCATGATCCTCATCCGGAACCATCAGCTCCTCATCCTGGGGTCCTAATAAGTCCAGGCTGGAAAAGTCGAGCTCAGGGTATAGAGCCTCAACCCTCCCCCTCGCGTTCATAAACCCAGAGTAGTATTGTTGGCCCCCCTCGGCGACGACGGCCAACTGATAGGTCTCCGAGCTCTTGAACGAAGCTAGTGCCAGCTCTACAGCAACTCGAGCACGAGCATCTACCTCTTCCACGGTAGCCCGAATACGGGCCTCAGTCTCCTCTTCGGCAGCCCGAGTACGGGCTTCAACCTCCTGAGCTCGGGTCTCAGTATCGGACCGGGCTTGCTTGGCGGACTCCAACGATGTTTGAAGCTTGAATACCGCCTCAATCTTCTCCTCTAATTGGCACTGGGCCCGCCCGAAAAGCTCGGCGGTCTCCATACAACGACAAGCAATCGCGCCCACGATGGCTCCCATCTGGAATAAAGCGAATAATGTTAGCAAGCAAAGTGAAAGAAAAAAGGGTTTAGTTATAAACAATAAAAAGACGGCTTACCTAAGACGCTACAGTTTCGGTAGCTGCACAGAGGGACTCCGTGGTTTTCCACCCTAGCTCAGCAACATCTCGAGGGGGAGTCCCCTTCGTCAGATATTCTCGTGCCACTCAAGGATGCGCTAAAACAGAATCGTCTAACCTCAAGGCCCAATCAGGTATGAACACCGGGACCTCAGTAGCAATTCCCTGACTTGGAACAAGTCTGACGATGGAAGGGCCTGATAGAGGAGCAATAGGAACTGGAGTCGTCTCTGGCTGGGACAGAGACCTCGGTGGAGTCTCCAGATCTATGGAAACAAGAGGCTGGGTCTGCGACCTTTTCCTACTCCCCGACCCTGAAGCCTATTGTTTCTCGGCCTGGGTCGCCCTCCGCTTCTCCAGGGCCACCTTCTTGGCATATTCCTTCACAAGTGCCGCAGCCTCCATCTTTGCCCAAATAGACAAAAAAAAAAAGGGTACATATGTGGAAAACGCGGAATACATAGTATGCAAATATCCAGAAGGGAAAGGTAATAAACAAAAAATGTTACCACTCTCAAGTGAAGGCCCAGGACATGGGGGGCAGAGACCTCGCCTAGCCAATGCCTCATTTTCATACAGGACTTAGACGTCAATAGGTAAGGCCACCATAGTATCTATAATCTCTTGTTCGTAGGAGCGAAGGCCCACCTTCTTGCACTTCCCGGTCCGGTCCATACTTCAGGATCGAGGAAGGCCGAAGTCCTTATCTGACTGAATGAAGAAAAAGTTCTTTTTCCATCTCTTAATTGTTGAAGGCGTCTTCATTAACAACCTTCTCCTCGGTAACACTACCCAGCCGGTCTGACCATGCCTACTGATAAGGAAATGAGCCTTGAAAACGTCTATAGTCAACGACCTACCCACTACCCCGCTAACATAGAGGAACACTATGATCAACCGCACTGAGTTCGGTACAATCTGACATAGTGCGATACCAAAATATCGGAGAATACTCCTGAAAAAGAGATAGAGAGGGAACCGTAACCCGGCTTGCATATGATGTTCATATATGCAAAGCTTATAAGGGGCTCGGTCCGAAAGGACGTCACAAGCCCTCTCCCCCGCTCTAGGTAGCCGGAGGGCGTACTCGTCCGGAATACGGTACGTCATCCGAATCACTGCTAAGTCCTCTTCTTTGATCTGACTGGGAATCTCGATTACAGCATAATGCCATTCCTCTCTCTCTTCCCCAGCTGAGGTCTCTCTAATTTCGATCAAAGCTCTATCTGTTAAAATTCTACTCTCTTCGTCCCCCGAGGATAAACTCTCCTCAGACCCCTCTTTCACAGGGCTCTGAGGACGGCACGGTCCCCACGGGGTGTGCTCCTCCTGATGAGGATGTGGACATCTCTTCGTCCTCGGTACCACTACTACGAGAAATATCTACGCTACTCCTACTACTACTACTATTGCTAGGATTATCGCGATATACTTCAAAGGAAGACATAAAGAAAAACAAAAAGGGTGGACAAACTCACCAATGACCGAGGCCTTCGACATGTAAATAACTCGACGTTGCCTAAGAAACTCTTCCCCCTTTACTTCAAGTGCCGTGTACACCGAAACCTAAAAGCCCGCGCTTCTCCAAACAATATTGTGATCTGGAACGAAGACGATAACTCGTGAAACTAACAACTCTCCCTCCCAAAGACGTGGTTGAAGGCTCTCAAGAAAACCTTTGGGGAAACTATCTGATTTCGAGTAAGAGTGAAGAAGAAAGGAAAGCCAAAGCCCCTTTATATAGAATAAGAAGGCAACAAACGAGGACCATTTAATGCAAGCACGAAAGCGGAGGGGCCCCTTTAGAAACCCAAGGCAACCCTCACACTTCCCAAAGGGATGTTCCATCCCTCGAGGCGGCCACCGTTATCCCAAACACGGCTACACAGTCTCCAAGGAAACTCATCATTGTTCTACACCGCCATTTGCGGAAACACCACCACATGTCACTTCCGTCGCCTTTCACAGAGATGGATTGCTCCACTTGTCCTCGGACTCAAGGTGTTCTTGGTCGAGGAGATGGATTGCTCCACAAGTCCTCAGCCCATTCTCTTCAAGGTCCGAGGAGATGGATTGCTCCACAAGTCCTCGGCCCATTCTCTTCAAGGTCCAAGGAGATGGATTGCTCCACTTGTCCTCGGACTCAAGGTGTTCTTGGCTGAGGAGATGGATTGCTCCACAAGTCCTCGGCCCATTCTCTTCAAGGTCCGAGGAGATGGATTGCTCCACTTTTCCTCGGACTCAAGGTGTTCTTGGCCGAGGAGATGGAGTGCTCCACAAGTCCTCGGCCCATTCTCTTCAAGGTCCGAGGAGATAGATTGCTCCACTTGTCCTCGGACTCAAGGTGTTCTTGGCCGAGGAGATGGATTGCTCCACAATCAGCCCATTCTCTTCAAGGTCCGAGGAGATGGATTGCTCCACTTGTCCTCGGACTCAAGGTGTTCTTGGCCGAGGAGATGAATTGCTCCACAAGTCCTCAGCCCATTCTCTTTAAGGTCCGAGGAGATGGATTGCTCCACTTGTCCTCGGACTCAAGGTGTTCTTGGCCGAGGAGATGGATTGCTCCACAAGTCCTCAGCCCATTCTCTTCAAGGTCCAAGGAGATGGATTGCTCCACTTATCCTCGGACTCAAGGTGTTCTTGGCCGAGGAGATGGATTGCTCCACAAGTCCTCGGCCCATTCTCTTCGAGGTCCAAGGAGATGAATTGCTCCACTTATCCTCGGACTCAAGGTTTTCTTGGCCGAGGAGATGGATTGCTCCACGAGTCCTCGGCCCATTCTCTTCAAGGTCCGAGGAGATGGATTGCTCCACTTGTTCTCGGACTCAAGGTGTTCTTGGCAGAGGAGATGGATTGCTCCACAAAGTCCTCGGCCCATTCCCTTCAAGATCCGAGGAGATGGATTGCTCCACTTGTCCTCAGACTCAAGGTGTTCTTGGCCGAGGAGATGGATTGCTCCACAAGTCCTCGGCTCATTCTCTTCTCTCTCAGGTCATCTCTTCGGCCTCGGCCCAATGTCTCCAAAGATGAACAGATGCCGACCGAGTCATGCCATACTTCCTTAACCATAGTGTTACACTTAAGGAAGTGGGGGGCCTCTGATACTACCAAAAACCACCCTTCCAATAACAAGACAACACGTGGATCCTCTGACTACAGGTCATAAGACCACACGTGGACGACCCGGGACCGGACAGCTAAGCCTCTAGGTCATAACCGCCCCTCAGGGCTCCGTTGCCCCCAACTGGGCCTCCACATCACTACCGCCTTCCAAGCCATCATTATATAGCCCAAGTTGGGATGCCGGGTCGGTAGACTGCCCCAGACACAAATGGCTCCTGATCGAGCCAGCAAGACAAAGCCCTAGCAGACGGCCTCCAGCCACCCAGCTGGGCCTCCTAGGCACTAGTGCCCATCCCAGTTGGGGTGTCAGGCCAGCAACCGCCCTTATACGTGGACGGTTCCTGATTACACCAACAAGACAAAGCCCTAGCCGACGGCTCAAATCCACCTAGCTGGATTTCCTAGGCATCATTACCTGGCCCAGTTAGGAGTATAATATCACTACTGCCTCAGGCCCAAGACCGCCTCCAACGCCCTATAAAAAGGATAAGGTATGCCCTCAACACGGCGAAGGAAAAACAACACACACAACTAACCAGGGACTACTCAACCCCTGCTTATACCTTATCACGCTCTAACTTAAGCATCGGAGCATCCCCAGAGGTACCCCTCCGGTGACCCCACAGTTCATTGTTCTTTCCCTGTGCAGATACAGCCAAGGTCACTCTGCTTACTCCGCAATACACATTTCGGGCATCAACAAATACAAAAATCGGTTATGAAGTCTATGCCCAAACCCTAACAATTATATATAGACTACAAAAATGGTCAAAATTTTACCTTGCGGGCAAAGCCCCCTAATGACCCAACCCTCTACTTCGTGAACTAAATCTTAATTTTTTTCCTTTCAAAATTACTCCAAAATATTTCGGGTTTTCGGGTCGAACCGGAATGCATGACATCTCAACATACAAACGTGTTTTTCTGTTGAGATTTGAACTAATTTATGACAGAGAAGGCAATTTGATATGTTCTAAATCATAGTATCTCAATTGACCCATTTTAAAACCAAGAAAAGTTTTGATACAATGATCTAAATAACAAGAGGAAAACAAATAATTTTTTTTTCCTTTTTCTCGTATGAAGGTTATTATTGTTTTTTTCATTGGATAGACTACACGACATAAAATAACCATCTCTCATTCTTATCTTTTAATTTTTTCAGTGTGAAGGAGATTTGATTCAAAGTATCTTATGAGATAACATATGACTCCATTAACTAATTAGTTAGTTGATACCCAATAAGTTATTTTTTTTTATAAGACATCATAAACAATGCTATGATAGTGTTTGGACACTTTTTAAATGGTGATTTTATCAAAGTTTTAAAAATGGATTGATAATTTAAAAAACAAATTTAACATATTGATTAAATCTAGATTGATTTAATCCTCATTTAAGAAAGTACCCAAACACCATCTAGTATTAAACCAATACTCAGAGATTTAAGCCGTTTAAAGTTTAAAGAGAAATGAAAAGAAAATATTTGAAAGAGAAAGAAGAGAGAAAAAATATGAAGAATTACATGTATTTTTTGTTTAGACCTCTAAAAAATGCAAATGATATAATACACTCACTATTTTTCCCTTCAATAATTAAAAATATTATAAGAATTTAATATAACGATGAATACAATAAAAAATTATAAAAAATATACACTCATCTTAAATCCTTTCAACTTAAGAAAATTAAAAAAATAAATGAAAAATTGAAAGAAAATAGAAAAGTTCCAGCCAGTCCTTTCCACCTCATCAGGTAAAAAAAAGTCTCGAACAAAAAAAATCCCTCTCCATTTACTTTCCCTTTTCCCTCCATTCCCCTCTATCAAAGCCCAATACACTGTTCAGGTACTTGTCTTGTTTTGCGGATAAAACGCCTACAGCACATCAACATTTCATCTTTGGCAACCCTTTGAACACAAAATAGATCCCATCATGTTGCAATTACAAGCTCTTACAAAGGCCAAAAAAACTCAAGTGGCCACTTCGTTTGTTCTTTGCTTTTTACTCACTTTGATGACTTGGAAACTCCACCCTCAGCTCCACAGAAATAGACAACAAATCATTTTTTTATTGGTAAAAAAAAAGTGGATAATAAATCATGTCCATGAACACTGTAATAAAGAGTAACAATCGAAAATTGAGTTTGATGTCCTTGCATTTATGGCAATTGGCCAACGGCCACACCACAAGAGATATGGGGCAAGAATTGTTTCAAACTTAATATCCTGGAAACTGATACAATTGGCCTGTAGCTACAAAAATTGATTCCCTTTTTAATGCAAAAGTCTACGTCTCAGCAGATGGAACCTTCTTGTCCATTTCATCCTGATTGGCAGGAAGCTGGTCAGCTATCTCATCATCATTACTTGTTAGCTGCTTAGCTGACTCACCCTTTAAATCATCCTCGCCGAAGAGATCCCGTTGGACAGGAACACTTTTCAGCTGCTGGGATGACATAACATTTGCAATGGCTTTAAAAGCTGCAGCTGCCTGATTACTATCTGTCACTGCTTCCTTATCTATCCCATACACAGTGGGTTCCTCAGTAGAGTCATCTTTTAGTCGTGGGGGAGGGACAAAGAAGGGTATCTTGCCCCTCTGCCAGTCATGGAGGACCATCTTTGCTACAGTCATCAAGTCAGGTTCTCCACCCTGAACACAGCCCATTCACAACAGTAAACAAACTATTCCTTTTCGAAAGGAAAGCATGAAGGAAAAGATCATAAAAGCTGCAACATCTTATTGTGTAAATATGCAGGACAATTGATATGCATGGGCAGTTACCAGGACATGTTCTTTCAAACCAGCCAAAAAACAGAAAACAAGAGGGGTAGAATCTAATTAGTTTAAAATCCTATATCATCTGTCACAACTCACAAATCAACACTGGAGCATTCTTCCCAACATTCACATGGCTTTTTGAGATGTTAACTTGTACCAGTGGCAGTTGTTCCTTGACATCTTTCCCTAACGCTAAAGAGTCTAATTGTCTCCTTGCTATAGCAACAGAACAGAACCGCTTCCAAGCATCCCAAGACCTCAATTTAACTAAGCCATAACACACGGTTTTTTTAATCATACACAATTCCATAGTTGGGATTACATGTCATAGACGATCACTTACCAGAAGCATATATACCATACACGTAATATCTACAAACTACTTTGACAATAAAAGCACCCCAAGTTTTTTTTTACGAAAAAAGTTGAAAAAATGGAACTTTTAAATTCTCTCAGTCTATGCAACATTTTTTATAAGTACCCAGTCCATGCAACGTTGTTGTTACTTCAAATGTAAACAACTATTTACTGAGTTGAGTAGGCAAATTTGACAAGCATTTAACTATTTTTATCATATAGGATTATCAAATATACTTAAACTGAAATCAAGTAATAAAACTAGAAACATACCTTCAAAAGTTTGCCCGTTAGTTTGCATAGCTGAACAAGAAAGTCATTGTCATCATCCCTGACAAAAGCAACACAATTGAATTTAAAGGTATACCTCCAAAACCAGGTACTTCTTTTAGAAGTATATTTAGTTGTTGCTCTGCCATTTTTATATTATAGAAAAAACTTGAATTTAAAACTAAATGCAAACAGGGTGAGGATCTTTTTCTTCGATGAAAAAAAAGTAAGGATCTGAAGATTCCTGTTAGCATAAACATGAAAAAAGAGCAAACAAGAATGAGATAGCATCAATATCAAAAACATTTATATTTTCCTAAGCTATAAACCAAAGATTTTCAGACATATACCTCACCCCTCCAAAAGCTAAGAACTTACAAACTGATCAGCAAAAAGCATGTCAAGCAGTGAATTTCAACGAGGTAAATTCTAGCAACACTCCCTCCTGCACCAGTCCCCACCTCCCAAACAAAAAAAAGGTTCTAGAGTGTTGTCTGCAGTTTTTAAGTTGTGAAAATAATAAATTGCTCATAGATACAGATACAACATGCTGAAGAAACAGGGCTTAGGAAGGGGAGGGAAGGAAAAACGAGTCAACAAAATCTAGGAAGAGGTGAAGAGTTAAAATGCTCAGGATGTTCCATTTACAATCAGGCTGATTACATATTTATATGACCAGAAAGAGCTAAACATGGACAAAAAGCAGCTTACCAATCTTTTATTTTATATGCTCTCTGTAGGTGCTCCTTCTTGACCCGTCTCAGAACTTCTCCAATGTGTTCAGAAGCATCCTCCAAGTTTGTGACACGTACCTAAAGCCGCCAGTACTAATGATTTAGATAATACACTACAGAGATTAAAAACAAAATGCTACACAGAAGTTCTTCAACACACAAAAAGCTGCATAAAAGTTCTTAAATGAGGTATGCACTCTGTAATCACAAAAAATTACAATTGAAATCTCCAACGGAAGTAGAAGAGGTCCAACTCTCCCCCACCACCATCTCATCCTCCACTCCCCCCACCAAAAAAAAAACAAAAATGAAGAAAACAAAAAAAGAACAACCAAGGATTTAACAGACATGAATAATTACATCAGCGCTAAGTCGATTCTATGCTGCACCAACCCCATGTTATATCATTTGCAGATAAAATTTAAAACAAGTATATTTCTCAGCTTCAAATCAATTCAGTATATATGGCCAGACAAGTAAAACTAGAAACCAACATGCACACAAAAATGTGTTTGGAGGGGGGGGGGGGGAGTTAGCTAGCCAATGCAGAAGTCTATCTAGTTGATCACATAAACGGCCAAAGAAACCAGAAAAGAATGAACATACCACGCCCTTCAGTACAATGTCTGTCTCAGTGTCACTGTTCTGGTAAACAACTCCAGGGCAGTCAATCAAGAAGATCCTCTTTGTGAGTGTTATATACTGCCACACCTTAGTTTCCCCTGGAATAGGAGCAACCTTGCAAACCTAGTGAGGAGGGAGGAGGGCCGTGAGAGAAGCAAACAAACAAATCAATTGAATTGAATCACAAACCTTATCTCATCAGCATATAATGGTAAAAATGTTAAGATAGGTAACAATATCCTAGGATGCATGCACTACAAATTATAAAAAAGATCTGAAGATTGCAATTTATGATCGAAGTTCTCAATTAAATCATAGGTAGTATCATTAGTATATAGTAATGCATTAAATTTCATTTTTTATAATGCCAGCTTGTATCTCAACAATATAACTTGTGATTACAGACAACAAGAGGTGCACATAATCATCAACTGCCTTCACAATAACAATAGAAAAAGTTTCCACGCGAAGGTCATATATCATATATTTGACTAAGGTAAAAAATCACCTTGATTAAGCAGTGAATCATAAACTTCAAATGACTACATAAACCTAGCAAGTAGGATGTTTTAAAAAAATCAGGATTCTCACCCTCTAGGAGATGAGGGGGGCCGGGAGAGAAGCAAACAAATAAATCGATTGAATTGAATCACAAACCTTAATCTCGTCAGCATATAATGGTAAAAATGTTATGATAGATAACAATATCCTAGGATGCATGCACTACAAATTATAAAAAGGATCTGAAGATTGCAATTTAAGATCGAAGTTCTCAATTAAATCATAGGTAGTATCATTAGTATATAGTAATGCATTAAGTTTCATTTTTTATAATGCCAGCTTGTATCTCAACAATATAGCTTGTGATTACAGACAACAAGAGGTGCACAAAATCATCGACTGCCTTCGCTATAACGAGAGAAAAAGTTCCCATGCGAAGGTCATATATTTGACTAAGGTAAAAAATCACCTTGATTAAGCAGTGAATCATAAACTTCAAATGACTACATAAACCTAGCAAGTAAGATGTTTTAAAAAATAAGGATTCTCACCCTCTAAGGAGACGATGGGGGCCAAACAAAGAAAAGAGTTACTATCATTCAAGACTGAAAGAACGGTACTAAAATATATTTTTTCATTTATTGCAAGCATTACAGAAGCATTCAAAGTACACCACTGATTTATACCTCAAACATAATTGACAAAGTGACTAAACATCTATCCACTTGCATGTGAATCCAACAAATAATGTTACAATGGACAAAGCAATCATTAATTTGATTTCTTTTATAAAAGAAGTAGCATATTGCATCAACATGGCATCCACAGATTAAGTTAACTAACAGAAGAGGATAAGAGAATTTTACATTCTTTGTACGCAATGTGTTGATAACCGATGATTTTCCAACATTGGGATACCCAATGAATCCAACAGATATTGCTTGCTTGTCACTTTTTAGGCGGGCAAACTGTCTCAATACTGATAGAAGAGAACCCTGAGTACATAACAGTATTTTGATTATTTGAGAATCTGGAAAAACCACTTAAGTTATAATGAATAACAAAAGAACATTACAACTCAGCAACAGCCCATAACACACAGTAAGACTTAAAGAACCAGAGAGGGGGAGCTATAATGAAAAAAGCAAAGCATGCTACAGATGATTTAATTTTAGAAAAAGAATGGCACTGCAAATCATTGAATATCGAAAGGTCAGAAGGGTACTTTGCATCTAAGATTTTTGAGGTACCTTTCCAAATGATTTGTTGATGCTTGCATGGAAAGCTAGAGTTGGATATTCCTTGGATAATACTCTAAGCCATCCTTTTGTAGCCCAAGCAGGAATAAGATCACACTGAAAAATAAATACGTACCAAGTTCAAGAGCAGCTTGGCAGGAAGCACACAAAAAATATATAATTGTATAACCTCACGTAACTTCCACAAGGAAGATGCCACTGACCTTGTTTAACAGGAGAATCAAGTGTTTATGCTTGCAATGCTCCTTCAAATGCTTCTCCATATGATAACACCGAGTACCTTGCGGGTCCCTAGCATCCAGAACCTACCATGGAAATTATAGGTAAGCCAAAGGGAACAAAAATATATAATCTTATGCCTTGACTGATATCGTATGGAGAATGAATATAGATCAATGGTCTTTTCTTTTAAGCAAAAGGGGAAACACTGACCTGGACAACAACATCCGACGAGTCAATTACTTTGTAGAGCTCGCCCCATATGCGTTTACTCTGGCCCTTCTCAAACATTGTATGCCTAACCAGGTCCCTGAATCCATCTCCTTCACTTCCTTCTGCAGATGGACCAGCATCATACTTCTGCTCGAAGGCACCTAAAGAGTTCAGAAAGCACATCATTATTCAAATCTTTTGAGTTCTAAGAACATGAAATAACTAATTACAAACAAGCAAAGAAAGATAGTAAAACTTACACTATCTTCAATTATTATTCACTCTCCAGACGAAATAAATAAACAAAGAAAGAAATTCATTTACCGTGAGAATCATCAGCTTTCTTAACTAAAGACTCATAATCTGCTGCAAAGAGCTTTGGTCGTTTCCTCTTTCCCTTGGGTCCAAATGCATCCTCAAAAGGTTCTGTATCGAGGAGGTGAATTCTGGCTTGCTTCATGGATTCATCCAAAGAAATAAAACCAAAAAAGAGACAATAAAAACAAAACTAAATAAGTAAATGAGGGAATATAACTGTTTCGTCAGCAAAATCAGAAGTAATCACACAAGAATTCGAGCTCAAAATTGAAAGGCAACAAAACCTCCAAATTCATGAGAAAAATCCTTACCTTCCTGTGATCATTTAAGAGGGACAAAGGCAGCTTCTTCTCCTTCAATAACACATTGTAGTTACTCGACATCCGGGTTTGGAGCTCTTCCCTGAAAAATTCAAGCTCCTTCTGACCCACAACTCGCGTATTCCCTACAAAATCATCACATTAATCATAACACACACAAATCAGTACACTTTTTCTAAACAAAACCAATCACTTAAATAATTAAATATAAAATGTGTGTATAAAGTTTTGACGCACCAAACCAGCGACGATCGGGTTGGATGCGTGAGTTTGGCAAGTCTTGGGACTGCAACTCGTGCTTGAGGATCTTTCCCTTGCTGTCGCGCGTGGGCCTGGTTTTGTACATCTTGAGGCGCCGCACCGTGGCGGCGGTGCGCGAGTCGGACTTCCCATCCTTACGGTTTACGTCCAGAGAGTGCTTCGGTTTCCCCGATACGTTCACTTTCCTCTCTTTCTTCTTCGTCATCTCTGCCGGCTTTGCTTAAGTGGTAGTTTTTTTATTTTTCTTTTTGGTGTATGGTTGCTGAGAAAGTGTGCGAAATGGAAGTAGCACGAGGGTGGGTAAGGCGGGAGAAGGAACACGTTCGTGACTAGGGTTTTGAAGAGGGATTGGGTGGGAGAGATGTTGAACTACTTTATATTGGTCTGGTTTTGGGTCGGCTTGAATGTTGGCCCAAATCAAATACTTCCTGTAATTAAAAGAAATGTGAAAATTTATAATTTCCTAGAAGTTTAAAGATAATATGAGAAAATTTGGAAAATTTTTATTTCTTAATTTTTTTTAAATATTATATTAGAAAAAACTTGTTATTTTTTAAATTATATTAAAAATATCTAAATTATAAAAAAAATATAAATGAAAAATAAAAAATATTTTTCAATACTACTCGTACAGTTATTTTCTTATTTTCAAATAAAATTCAAATATTTGAAGAAAACAACATGAGATCTTTCCTCTTCTCTCTAATTTATTTGGGATTTTCAATCAAAATTTTGTTTTGTTGCATAAGAAAAAGCAATTGTTAGATGTGATTAGTGAGATAAAGACTTGCATAGCCTGCAAAGTCTTTTGTGAGGCCGTGCACGCCTTGTGCTTCGATGACTTTACAAGCTGTGATTTGACGGTGATTATTGCATAAAGAACATTTGTGGTGCACAAGGATGCACACATTTGAGGGTTGGTAATGCGGGGGGAAGGACTTGGTTGGTGACTAGGGTTTTGAAGAGTGATTGGGTGGGACAAGTGTTGAACTATTTCCAATTGGGCTGGTTTTCGGTCGGCTTGAATGTTGGCACAAATCGAATACTTCCTGTGACTAAAAAAAATACGAAAATTTAAAAATTCCTTAAAGTTTAAAGATAATATGAGAAAATTTGGGAAAATTTTGTTTCATAACTTTTTTAAAATATTATATTAGAAAAAACATGTTATTTTTCAAATTAAATTAAAAATATCTAAATTATTAAAAAAAATGTAAATGAAAAATACAAAAAATACTTTTCAATGCTACTTGTACAATTATTTTCCTATTTTCAAATAAAATTCAAATATTTGAAGAAACCAACATGAGATCTTTCATCTTCTCTCTAATTTCGTTGGTATTTTCAATCAAATTTATGTTTTGTTGCATAAGAAGCAATTATTAGATGTGATTAGCGAGATAACGACTTGCACTATCTGCAAGTTCTCTTGTGAGGCCGTGCACGCTTTGTGCTCCGATGACTTTGCAAACTGTGATTTGACGGTGATTATTGCATAAAGAACATTCGCGGTGCACAAGGATGTGCACATTTGAGGGTTGGTAATGCCTGGGTGGGTGATGCGGGGGGAAGGAGTCGGTTGGTGATTAGGGTTTTGAATAGTGATTGGGTGGGATAGGTGTTGAACTATTTCCAATTGGGCTGGTTTTGGGTTGGCTTGAATGCTGGCCCAAATCAAATACTTTATGTGACTAAAAAAATGCAAAAATTTACAAATTCCTTAAATTTTAAAGATAATATGAGAAAAATTTGTTTATGAACTTTTAAAAAATACTATATTAGAAAAAACTTGTTATTTTCAAATTATATTAAAAATATCTAAAATATTAAAAAAAACGTAAATGAAAAATAAAAAAGATTTTCAATACTATTCGTATAGTTATTTTCTTATTTTCAAATAAAATTCAAATATTTGAAGAAACCAACATGAGATCTTTCCTCTTCTCTCTAATTTCGTTGGGATTTTCAATCAAATTTCTGTTTTGTTGCATAAGAAGCAATTGTTAGATGTGATTAGTGAGATAAAGACTTGCACAGTCTGCAATGTCTTTTGTGAGGCCGTGCACGCCTTGTGCTCCGATGACTTTGCAAACTGTGATTTGACGATGATTATTGCATAAAGAACATTCGTGGTGCATAATGATGCACACATTTGACGGTGGGTAATGCCTGGGTGGGTGATGCGGGGGAGGGGGAGGAGTTAGTTGATGACTAGGGTTTTGAAGAGTGATTGGGTGAGACAAGTGTTGAACTATTTCTCATTGGGCTGGTTTTGGGTCGACTTGAATATTGGCCCAAATCAAATACTTCATGTGATTAAAAAAATGCGAAAATTTACAAATTCTTTAAAGTTTAAAGATAATATGAGAAAATTTGGGAAAAATTTGTTTCTTAGCTTTTTAAAAATATTATATTAGAAAAAACTTGTTATTTTTTAAATTATATTAAAAATATCTAAATTATTAAAAAAATATAAATGAAAATAAAAAATATTTTTCAATAAAAAATAAGATATTTTGTTTTCTTAATATAATTTCATTTAGGTAATTTCTTTAATAATTAAAAAAATATATTTTTTGTTGTTTTTTAATGAAAATTGAAAAAAATGATTACATTGTGACGTTGTGCTAATTTTCATCATTTAATTGAAATAATTAGAACGTTAAGGACTAACTCATTACTCGGTCTAAAATTTAAGGACCAAAAAGTAATTATCTTATAATAAAAGCTTGTTTTTTTTTATTAATTACAAAATAATTTTATTTAAAATTGTTAAACACGGTAACAAATGTGCATACTCTTATCTTATATGGATTACAATTTATATTTATTAAAAAACATTATTTTATATATGTTTATTTTAACATTTGGATGCATAAAAACTCTTTTCCTAGTTCTTTTATGGATGTTTTCGTATTATTGAAGACTAAGAAAAACAATACTATCTTCTAAAAAAAATTACTATTTTTTGAAACAAAATAGTATTTCATACAAAATCTTTCTGTTTTTTTAAAAACATTGCCGTTTCTGATTTTTGAAACAAAATCATTCCGCCGCTCTTTGCCCCATGAAACGACATGCATTTCATCACTCTGAGCATTTCATGCATCACTTGCCATACATAAAACGGCGCCGTTGCTTGAAAGAAAGGATTAAAGGAAGAGGACAACTGAAATTCATCATGATCGTCCACTATCACATTTCTTCTCCAACGAAAAGAAAAGAGTTGCAGATCTGAGAAACCCCAATCACACACACAGAGATTACATGTCCGAGAAACAAATTCAATGGATCGGGTGCTTAAAGCGGCACGAACCTCTGGTTCTCTCAACCTGTCAAATCGATCTCTCAGGCAAGTCCCCAGTTTCATCACCCAATCAAATCCATTTTCTACGTTAGTCCGCATCAACTGCACTGATCGTTCACGTACACGAAAATTCCCTTTGTTTCTGCGATGTATAAGCTGAATTGTCCTCTAATCTTCTACGGAAGAAAATTTCTAAGTTGTGTTAAATTTGGTAACTAAAAAAATGTTGTTATTGTAACTCTAATCCGTTTAATTACTTCGATTTAATTTTGGAAGCTGACATTTTTTTTTTCTCCAATAGAAAATTTGTGTGGATTTATTTTGTTTCGTTTTTCTTTGAAGATCACGAAAAATCGATGCATGAGCTTAATGCAGACTGCAGAGGCTGCCTCTGTTTGGTTGTTGAGAAAAGTAAGGGAAAGAAGAGAAATTCGATGTCTTTAATCTCTCTCTCCCTTTTTAAGTTCCTGGAATGAAAATTTAAATTCTTAAATTGTTAAAACTTGATTTTTATTGATTACTCAGGAACTAAATGAAGTAATTGTGAAAATAATTGGATAAAAGAGTGCTTAATAGTTCCTAAGAGATTCACCTACAAATGTTCAACATTGTTACACTGATCAAGAATGCTGACTTTCGTGTATTTATCCTATGTATATCATGAGATCCTGCATTTAAAAGTAAAGCCATGATCTTCATATCATTATTCATTAACTTCAAAAAGCACTGTTATCTTATTTAGTTAGAATGGATTCTGGTAGATGTTATTTGTAAAATATTTTTTCTGATGAGTATGCACGTCTGTGTAGTTACATTGACTCAGGTTTGATTCAGACACAAGATTTGATCTCAGTACCATGAATATACCGTGTCCAGCCTCTCCTCGTGCAGCTTTTCTTGCCATTATTTAGATGTTTTCAGTTCTAATAGCGTGTTTGGAAAATGTGTAATTAGTTCTATAAATAAAGGGGTGCATTAATTCCATGGTTGTTAGGGAAACCATATATCAAGGGAGCATGGTATAGGTAGTTGTTTATATTTATGAACTAGTTACCTAACGGAGTTTATTTTTCAGGGACGTTCCCCCTGAGGTATACCGAAGTTTGGATTCGGTTGGGGAGGGAGAAAACTGGTGGGAGGTAATTTATTTTGTCACTTTTCTTTGTTGTTCGTGTAACACACTTCATCTAATGTTAATTTCTATGTTCAAAGTCAGCAGATAGATGAATTTGCATTGAACTGTGAAACATGTATGAAGTGGAGTATTGGTTGCATTTGCAGGCTGTTGACTTACAAAAGCTAATTTTGGCTCATAACAATATTGAATCGTTAACAGAAGACCTGAGACATTTGCCTCTTCTAACTGTACTAAATGTTAGCCACAACAAACTTACTGAACTTCCAGCTGCAATTGGGGAGTGAGTTTTCTGAAACTTCTACGACTTTCTTTCTTTTTTTTGAACCTTTGACATTTTCATGATATTTTCCTTAGTGCTTGAATGTTTTTAAGTCTGATTTGCATTCAATTTGTATGGCAGGCTTACAATGCTGAAGTCATTAGATGTGTCTTTTAACTCTATATCAAAATTACCTGAGGAGATTGGATCAGCGACTTCACTTGTTAAGTAGGCTTCTCTCTCTCTCTCTCACACACACACACTAAAAAAAAAAATAAGGTTCATTAGCCTGTTATGATCCCACTAAACTTGGGGTCTTGGGAGGGTTTGTAATTGTACTAGATAATGGCCATTTTGTCACAATAAATGAATATAGAAAGAAACAAAGAAAATGATTTAATGAATAAGACTTTACTTTTTTTTTTCTTCTCCATTTTGCAATTTGTCTTTTTCGTTGGTGGTGGTGCATGTGAATGTATTTTTGATATTGATACTTTGTGTGTGGTAGGGTTTTGAGGTTAGAGTTAAAAGAGAAATATTAAGATGAGAGAGAGAAGAGTTACTAGTCTAATGGAGGGCACTTAGATATATATAGGTATAGGGGAAGATACAATATTGTTTTTACACCAATAACACAATACCACTAATACCCTCAACACCCCCTTCAAGTTGGAGCATATATGTCATATGCACCCAACTTGTTACAAATGTACCTAAACCGAGTACCATCTAAAGGTTTAGTGGCTAACTGATCTGCAAATTTTACATTTCTGGTGCTAATCACATTTTGTAAAAGTTTCTCCCGAACCTAAATGTGCTTTGTTTTCTCGTGAAACACAGGTTTAGTTGCAATGTGAATAGCAACTTGGTTATCACATGCTAAACTCATAAGGTAGGACTGTTTAAACCCAAGTTTAGCCAGGCTCACATGTCTCAACCAAACTAACTCACAAGTAGTATGGGACATGGGTTACTCCGCACTTGATCTCGCAACCACAATTTGCTTTTTTCTCTTCCATAACACCAGATTACCCTCAACAAACACACAATAACCCGTTCTCCTATTCAAGGGAGAACTTGTCAAATCCGCATATGTATACCCCCAACAAACACGTAATATCCCGTAGTAGATCTCTTATTCGAGGGAGAACCTGCCCAATTTACAGATGTATATCCCTCAGTTGGAGTATGACCATGATTTTGATAGAGTAAACCACGATAGGGGCATTATTAAGATATCTCATAATACGAATAATAGCCTCTTAATGACTAGTCCGAGGGGCATCAAGAAATCTGACTAACCACACTTGTTGCAAAGGAAATGTTAGGTCTAGTGATAGGTAAGTAATTCAGTTTCCAATCAATCGTTCATTCTATCTTGAGTCAGTCAACAACTTACCCCGATCAATTGAAAATCTAGTGTTTAGATCCATAGGATTGATTATCTATGGGCTTGCACCCCAACATCCCTAGATCACTCAATAAATCAAGGACATAGACAAGGAAATACCATGATGAGAGCGAGCAACTTCAACACTTAGAAAGTATCTCGGTTGTTCTAGATCCTTGATCTGAAACTTGCTACCAAGGAACTGTTTCAAAGCTTGAATTCTCTCTTTGTCATCTCCTATGATTATGATTTCATCCACATAAACAATCAAAAGTATCTTGCTTGCCTCATTATGTCTATAAAACACAGAGTGATCTACTCCACATCTATTAAGATCAAAGGCAATCACCACCTCACTAAACCTACCAAACCATGCTTTAGGAGATTGTTTCAAGCACTATAAAGATTTCTTCAACGTATACACTAGCACATACTCCCCCTTAGCAACAAACTCGAGAGATTTCTCCATGTAAACCTCCTCGCAAAAATCACCATGGAGTAAAGAATTCTTAACATCCAACTATGTATAGGCCAAGCAAAGGTGGCAGCCAAAGAAAGAAAAACACGAACAGAGGTAAGTTTGGCCACAGGTGAGAACGTCTCGGAATAATCAATACCATAGGAAGTGTCAGATCTGTGGACACGGGAACCACTGGTGGAGTAGCATGAGGACAAGTAGTTTTTGGTTGGCTCAACAAACATAAATACCATTGACCACAATATACTTAACTATGGTTGGCTCAACAGACATAAGTACCATAATACAAGAAGACAACTAGTGCATTACCAGATCATAAATGATAGGAAACAGATATGTAGGACCAGAAATAGCATTAGACAAAGAAAGAGAACATTTTGTTTTTTTTTTACCTCACATATCCGGGTCGGGTCAACAGATATGACGAACGGGGGCAGACAAGTGGGTCAAAACAGATCTTGATTCGCATAAAAAGGGGGGACGGATTGGTTTGGAAGAAACGGATCACGAAACGGGTCAAGTGAAATTAGATGTCTTACAAGTGCCATATCAGATCAGAGTGGGTTTTGGTCATCGGAGCAGCGCGGTTCAGGTGGTGGTCTTGGGTCGCCGAGACATCACTGGAAATTGGTGGTGCTCGTGTTGAACAATAAGAAAAGGAAAATAGAGGAGCCAAATTTGCAGAGTTTCTCGGGAAAAAAAGGAAAGGAAAAAGGTCGCCGGAGAAGATGAAGGCCTCGCCGGATTTAGTTAGGATCCCATGTTGGCTCTGATACCATGATACTTTGTGTGTGTTAGGGTTTTGAGGTTAGAGTTAAAAGAGAAGATATTAAGGTGAGGGAGAGAAATTACTAGCCCAATGGCTAGCACTTAGATATATATAAGGAAAGGGAAAATACAATACTGCCCTTATACTAATAACACAATATCACTAATACCCAACAGAATTATAAGTAAATGATGGTTCTGTATGCATGAATTTTATTATATTACAAAGATGGAAGGTTCACGACACTTATAAAGCTAACTATAAAAAGAAGGCTACTACTTTCCAATGGAAGGAAGAAACTCTAGGTCTCAATAATAATGCTTTGGCATCAAGCTGAAGAATTTTATATTTGTTACAACAATGTCGACCTAAATCCATCTTCAAAAAACTTGCTGACATAGATTTGGAAACCAAATAGTTAAAATATACATGAAATATTTTCTAACATACCTAGTTTAACCATTCCTTCATATTTAAACCAAATACTATCACCCTTTATAATCATGTAATGCTTCTACCCATTTGAAGGAGGGGATATGGTGTTCAAGTTTTAATGGGCTCAGTGGGTTTTGGGATTATCTATGCTTGATGCCTTGATCACATACACACACACAAATGATGCACGCACACAAATGGGAGAAAAAAAGTGAAAGAAGGAAGACTGAAGTTTGACTGATTTCAGTAGGAGATGGTGATGAGATTCACATGTTTTAATCCATTGTAACTCACCCTATTAACAACAATTTATTCAAAACAACGCTGTTGTATCTTGATAGAAGAAGGTGTGGTTTCCAATTTGTAATAATCTATTGATCACCTTACTTTTACTAAACTGTTTATGGTTCAATGAACTTAAATGTTGAAGTTTTGACTATAGCTCTGTTGATTGGTTCAGTTTTTATGTGATCACTTCAGGTTTGACTGTTCGAGCAATCAGCTAAAGGAACTCCCAAGCTCACTTTTTAGATGTTTGGATTTATTAGATTTCAAGGTAATGCTTTAACATGGACTGATGAATGTGTTTTTGTGGGACCATGTTATTGGTGAATCAGACACGGTCGTTTATTTTGCCCATGTTTATAATGTGCTATATTTCAACATTGGGATATTTCTGGTTTAGTTTTTCCAATGTTGCAAATCAGGATTGCCTTAGAAGCAGTACTTGGAGCACCTTCCATACTTAGGCCATCATAGCGTGAATTATGTTCTAGTTTCTTGTCCTGGAAAGGCATAGAGTTGTGAGAGGAATCTTTGCTTGGCACTGCTAATTATTTTGTTTTCCCCATAATATATGCTTCCACTTTATTGTTAATTTCTACGAACTCATGTAAAGGAAGACTGTCTACCTATGGATTAGTTAGTTATCTCTGAGTTCCATTTAACTATGCACGATTTACAAGCATAGCTTGGTGGGTCATTATATATTGGCCAGTCAAGTTGCTTTGGGTGTGGTCCCATGTAGAATAGGTTTGCTTAATTTTCCCATCAACATTTTCAATCATAACGATCCTGGTGTTAACAGTATGATATACCTTTGATATGCTTCCTGGCATGAAATTGAAGTTTACAGACATTTATCTTGCTTGTCCTTCAGCATCATAAGTTGTGTGTGACGATGGTTACATATGCTACTTTTTCCACAGGCATCAAACAATTATATCACCAGCTTGCCTGAAGATCTTGCAAACTGTTCAAAATTGATAAAACTCGATGTGGAGGTATTAACATCTATACCTGATGAAGTGATGATGTGTGCCAAGCTTTTTCACTTTTCTTTTGGGGTGTGGTGGGGCGGGGGAGGGTGTTTATTTGAATGGTGACTGGTGAGTAATCATGATATATGATATACCCGGGGCTCCAAATTGTAGTCTACATCGAACCAGTTAAGGAATGTATCTTCTATCTGTGCCAGGGAAACAAGCTTACTGTATTATCCGAGAATTTGATTGCATCATGGACCATGCTTTCAGAACTCAATGCATGTAATTATCTACAATTTTGAAATTGAGTTAGTTTTCTGATATGAACAATATCTAATTCCTAGTTTAACATCAAGGAATTCTTTAATGTGTAGCAAAGAATTTGCTGAGTGGTATACCGGATAACATTGGAAGCCTTTCACGTCTCATTCGTCTTGACCTTCATCTGAATAGTGAGTGAATACGCATGGGATTATCTTACTAAAGATCCTTTTTGTGGTATCATCTGAGCCCATTCCTTTCACTTCTCTTGAAAGTCTGCACATGTAATTTATGCAGGAATCATGTCAATCCCACCATCGATAATGGGTTGCTCTTCCCTTACAGAGTTCTATATGGGGTCATATTCTCATCCACTGTTACAAGACACCTTTAGATTATTAAAGATGTTTGCATTTTGTGAATTTTCATTTACTTGAAAGTTTTACCTTTGATATTTAGGAACAACACAATGTCAACGTTACCAGTGGAGATGGGGGCACTTTCTCGTTTGGGAACATTAGATCTTCACTCAAATCAAGTATGTACTTCATTTTGCTTTAGTATTTTAAAGATACTTTGATATCGTTTCGGAACATCCTTTCTGTGTTTGTTTGTGAGACAGATATTTGGTTGGCTTTAATTGTTAGGAAGTCATTCTATACCAAATTTGTTTCCTGATCTGGCTATGTTTTAACATATTTGAAATTTATAATCCTTTAAATATGCTATCCAATTTACTGAGTTAAGTGATTAGTGACAATTTAACTTCTGTGCAAAATAACTATGATTAGTTCATTACACTTATAGAATGCGTCAAGGCCTAATGGATTAATCTCCTCTAATATTGTGATATGAAAAGAGCTATAATGTCCATAAGGTATCAGACTTTTGTTTTGTACTAAGTGCATAAAGAAAAAGTAGAAAAGTTATGAAAATAAATGACTTTGAACTCTTTTCTCTTGCCGTAAGTCCATATTTTAATAATCAGAAAACTTGACCGAATTGAGTTGCCAGACTGGTGACTGGTCACCTGATCCCTCGACTGGTTTGATTTTTGATAGCACACAATATTCATCATGGTCAACGTTGCCATAACCGTTTCATTTCAGCAAATTGGTGTGACAAGGATGTGTATTAGGTAAACTGGACCTGCATCTCTTAAACACCAAACAAAATTCTATGAAGGGTCATTAAATGGCTCAAACCCTAGCCACTTTAACTCCCACTGGAGCAGCATCTAGCTGCTGTTCTATTTGTTGGCTTTTATTGACGTTCTACTAAATTTGAACTGTTTTAGCATCACATAGTCTAAATGTATAGCATACAATTCATATTGAAATAACTATGACATAGCAATTGACATGGTGATCTGCCCTTTTAATGGGTCAGATTAATAGCATAAGCATTTTAAGAAGTATGAGGATAGTCTCCTTTGGATGAATGAAGATGAGTTCATTGACTTCATTGATATAGTATCTTGCAGATAGTTCTTTTGTTACATGGGTGGCACCCCTTGGTGCCCTAAGAGGTGTAGAATATATCTTTAGTTATAAAAAAAAAATAGTCGCTCTTGGATGTAACAAGAAGTTGCACGTGACAAAATCATATTCCATATGCTATTGATGGGATTATATATTTGTTTAGCCTAGGAAATTTTGTGTTCTTTTCCTTGCTCATAATTCTTTGATATCAGAGCAAGTATAAAGTTATATAGCTAATGGTTTTACAAATGTTATTTTGTAGTCGTCTCACTATTTTTTTTCTGCTAATGTTAGCTTTTCTATTTGGTCAAAATACATGGGATATTAGATCACTAAATTGTAACTTGCGTACTAATTACTTAATAACATACATGCAGCTGAAAGAGTATCCAGTTGAGGCATGCAAGTTACATCTCTCGGTCCTGGATCTTTCAAATAATTCATTGACTGGATTGCCCCCTGAGCTTGGTAAGGTTTGCAAATAATAGGTTGTTATCAAATAAAAATCTGATATTATAGTAGGAAATTGTATGTAGCACGTGATGGTCTAATAATTCCTTCCAGTCTGTTCCACACACTTTAGACAATGAAAATGAACTATAGATATATTCTAGTAGGGTCCAAACCGGGGAATATGTCATTGAAGATTTCTACTCCATTTTATATAGATGATGCTTATAATCAGCTTCAGTTATCTGTAGCCACTATTGGAATTGTCGTTACCCATACCTCATTTTTTCACCATCTTTATATCTAAATGCATAGTGTCTGGCGCGCCATTTCCTACTTTTGAGTGCCTTTCTCATACGATGCATATTTTATACATTACATAAGTTTCAAGCAAATTTTTATTTTTTTATCGGCAAAATGAATTTGTTTTTTGTTAATTAATTGTAACTTAGATAATCATAATATCAGTAGTGGCAGCAGTGGTGACAACTGACAAGGATAATGAAGACAATGACAATCAATGACAATAACCTCTTTTCTATCCTCTCTTTTTCCGCTAGAGTTGTTTTCAAGTTATAATGAATTCTTATAGATGATTTTAATCTCTCTTGACTTCTCTCTCTTGTTTATGTTGTCTATATGTAAAGTGTTAAATGTGAGTAAGAGTGAGACTGTATTCAAAGCTTTAGGTCCATTCTTCTTCTCCAACTCAACTTACATGAAAGCCTTAGTCCTGTCTTCCTTATTTTCCTAAAGTTTTTTTTTTTTAATCTGGGCACCCAATGGAATACAAAGATTGTTGAGTATTTAGCATTAACATGATGAATAAATAACGCAGAATCAACATTTTTTTTTGTTTTCTAGGCAAGATGACTACTCTGCGAAAACTTTTGCTCTCTGGCAATCCTATACGAACCCTTCGAAGGTAAGAGGCATTGCGTTGTTCTTTTGCGTGTTACTTGATGGTTCTATTGATTATGAGTTTACCTGACTGATAATTTTTCCCTCCAGTTCATTGGTCACTGGACCTACACGTGCTTTATTGAATT
The DNA here is from genome assembly GCA_023935145.1 of Bretschneidera sinensis. Classification (NCBI taxonomy): domain Eukaryota; kingdom Viridiplantae; phylum Streptophyta; class Magnoliopsida; order Brassicales; family Akaniaceae; genus Bretschneidera; species Bretschneidera sinensis. The sequence continues at coordinate 144,565,192 of CM043698.1, read as the reverse complement.
ATCTTAGAAGCCGTCTTTCTGAGGGTGACGGTATGCTGGTTTTTATGACGTAAAATGAGAGTTCTAAGTTCTTTATTTTCATTTTCGCATCTGGTTTTTCTGCTCTTGTTAGCAAATTCTCAACCCCAAACAAACTTCCATGATTTACAGTTCTCAGTTTTATTTTGTTTTAAATAATAAATATCAAGCTTCTCATGTAGATTCTGAAGCTACCACTCCAACAAAAGAAGATGTAATTGGTATGGCATCACGATTGTCCATAACTTCAAAGGTATCGTTAATTGTAATTTCAACTAAAGATTGTTATTTCAGAGATTCAGCTTTCATGACTGTAACCTGTATATGGTTTTATACTTTTATTTGCTATAGATGTAAACTTAGTTGCTTGGTCTGCTTCAGCTAGACAATTATTATGGATGACTACAACTGATCTAATTCTTGCAGTCAATTAGTTCTTCTGGCTTTCTTTGAAGAACTTGCTGGATATTTTTCTGTTGGTAGAGACAAAGATGACAGTGAGGATATCTGGATCCCACAAAATATGGATTATGTTGCAGCATGTATCAACTATGGAAGAGGGGAAATATATGCGAGAGAATGATGAACATGTTATTTTTTTTTTGAGAATGTTGGAAATTTTTTTTTTTCCTTTTGTGACAATTTTTTTTTATTAATGGGCACCAAAGGGTTGCCAACCAAGAACAAAGCTGACAATTGCAAAAAATAAATTCTATACAAGCAAGTCTATCTCATTTACATCGGTATATCCCCTATACCAAAAGGTTAAAATGAAAATGTTAGCACCAGACATGTTTACAAGTAAAAGATTAAGTGTATCGGTGGATCATCCTTTTGCCAAATAATATATTAGGTGTAGTAATGTGTTTTCTGACAGTATTGCTCTGCACAATCAAAGCATATGAAGTGTTTGTATAGCTTGGTACAAATTAGAATTACTTCTTGTACATATTCTGATATTTTCTTCATAAGCTATTACCAATCTAGGGACCAGCTTCCTCGTTAAACATATGTTATAGAGCCATTCGATAAGTATGATTTATTTTTAAAAAAAAATTCTTCACTATATATGGTGGTACAGTATGGTTTCGCTTTCTGGGTGTGAGATATCACAAAGTTAGGAAAAGTTGTGTTTGGTGCCATCCATTTCATTCATGTTTTAACACGTTGTTTATGCACTTCCTTCTCCTTTCCACTTAATGATTTACATTTGTCTTGCAAAGGGCTTATAAATTCGACTTTTTCACCTTAGTTGATGTTTGTAAATCCAGGAGCTTTCTCTGGAAGGTCTGGGTTTGAGCGCTGTCCCATCAGAAGTATGGGGATCGGGTGAAATTATAAAAGTTAATCTTTCTAGAAATTCCATTGAAGAACTGCCATTTGAACTTTCTTCATGTGTTTCTCTCCGGGTAAGTTTCATTGATTTAGTTGTCTTTTTTTTTTTTTTTTTTTTTGCAGTGGTAAAATGCTATTTGAACCAGTGCTTTTTGCGTAATCAATACTAAATCAACTCCTGATATGGATGGAAGTTTTATTAAATTTAAAATATCTCCTGATGTCCTAGACTTATCAGAATTTAAGTCAACCTCTTTTTATGTTTCTTCTGTTCGTTTTTTACTTTTGCAATGAGGTGTAAGGGAGAAAAATTTGGTGCTTTTACAGATCTTGAGTAATTGCTAGATGACAGGCCTGCTTTTTGAAGTGTTTAAATTCCAGTCATCGACAGCCTACCTTTTTTTTTCTGCAAGTTAGGAACTTTGCCATACGTTAATCCATTCTGATCATTTTCAATGTGTAAATCGACTATTTTTTTTAATCATTTTGACCTTTTCTTTTCAATTTTTAATTGTTTTATATTAGACTTGTGATGGAGAACACGAGGAAGATTAGGATTAGAGATTTTAATCTAGGAATTGGGGTATATGGAGATAATTATGTAATTGGAAATATTAAGAATTATTATCTTAGTTAACTTCCTTATTTAAATAGGATTAGAATTAGGTTTATCTTCTTTATTTGTTATGTGATCTGTTGTTCTTATCCTTTAGGATTTAGTCTTTATCTTTAGGTTATGATTCTCCTATATATGAGAGATTCATTTGTTATTGAACAGTTTACGAATGAATTCAGATTAAATTATCAATTTTCATACACTGTGATAGAGTGTTGAATTATCCATGTGATTTGGATTACTATTCTATGTGATTTGGTTCAGTGTTCCCATGTGATTTGGATCATCTATCTTTAATTTCCCTGTTTCTTTTCGATTCTTCCCTACTGTATGGCATCAAGTGGTATCAGAGCCCTAATTTCATTCCCTTGTGAGAAAAAAATCACGCATACAGTAGTCAAACGCATTTTCTTTTGCTGTCTGCCGTCAACCTCCACCACCAGGCTGCCGCCAGCCATGAACAGAGAGTCAGACCGAGCCGAATCTGAGCCGAGTCCAAGCCGAACCCGTTCAAAAAAAAATTCCAGGTTTTCTTTTTAATTTTTTTTTTATTGTAACTATCCGTCAATTCTTTTTCTTGCAAAAAAACAGAAAAAGAGTAGAAAAACAGCAAAAAAGGGAAAAAAATAGAAAATTTTTTTAATTATGTTTGAGGTATTTTAGTTTGATATCATGTCTTACTGTACTCGGATTCGTATTCGAAATCTACAAACTTAGCTATCGAGTTCTTATTCTCGCTTGGATGTGTTGAAATCCAAAGTGATCAAGTATGATTGGTGTTATCTTCGCCAGCGTATGTATGAAGAATATAGAGAACTTCAGTATTGGGATTATCGTGATGAGAGACGACTTGAAGAATTACATCACCAATATGAGTATGAGTGTGAGCAGAGTTCTCGAGATGTCTATGCTTTGAATGGTAATGGCAGTTATATTTATGATGATGAGAGAGTCGCGCATAAAAATTATTATTATGCTCTTAAATATGTTAATCATGGTTGTGTTGGGTATGATCGTGCTTACATAATCCAATTTATGAAAGAATATAAATAATTGTGCAAGTTCGATAGTGTAAGCCGATCTTGAACTTGATAAATCTAAGCCCAATAATGATAGAGAAGACTCCACAGAGCACCAAGATGAAGTCAACGATAATGAAGATATTCAAGTAGGGGTTGAACATGTTGTCCCAATTTCATGTGAGACTGTCGTAGTTGAACCATATCAGTCAGATGATGACTTGGTTATGCCCATTGAGTATGTTGACCAGGTTCAAGATCAAGATGCTGATAAAGATGAAGGACAGGTCGACGACTAGCTTGATGTTGTTGAGCATATTGAACCAGTTTCACGTGAGGTTATTTTATTCGAACCAGTCCAGCAAGATGATGAGTTTGCTGAGCACATTGAGACGGTTAAAGAGATTCCAAACACACAGGACGACAAGCTTGACTATTCATTTGAGGTTCGAGTTGTTACATCTGTCCGTCATATTGAATTTGTCCTCCCTACTTGGTTTCAAGTACCTAGGCAAGAGATGTTTTCAGTGAAATTTTTTTCCCCTTCTGGTGATTTCGCCTTCCAAGACTTTCATGATCATGCTTGTTTCTCCACGCCTTCGAGCTCTTATTGCTGGAACATTTTTCAACTTGAGGAAGAGTTCTTTCTAAGTGATGGAGAATGATGGGAAACACGAAGAATATTAGGATTAGAGATTTTAATCTAGGAATTGGGGGATATGGAGATAATTATGTAATTGGAAATATTAAGAATTATTATCTTAGTTAGCATCCTTATTTGAATAGGATTAGGATTAGGTTTATCTTATTTCATTGTTATCCGATCTGTTGTTTTTATCTTTTAGGATTTAGTCTTTATCTTTATGTTAGGATTCTCCTATATATATGAGAGATTCATTTGTTGTCGAATAGCTTATGAATGATTTCAGATTAAACATCAATTTTCATACACTGTTGAGTGTTGAATCGTCCATGTGATTTGGACTAGTGTTCCATGTGATTTAGGAAAATCCATGTGATTTGGATTATCTATTTTTAATTTATCTGTTTCTTTTCGATTCTTCCCTACTGTACGGCATCAACTTGTTTAGTCACTGATAATCTGTATGCCTTTTCTAAATAAAAAAAGACCTTTTTTTTGTGGTTAACTGGTTATGAGATTGATCCCCTTTTTGTGTAGCTAAAAAGTTTCTGTAATCTAGTTATAAATATTTAGTACTTAAAAAGATTGGGTTTATATACCATAAAGCACCCATATTGGCTGTTTTTGGCTGGAGGTCTAGTTGGTCATGGAGTTTTGTCTACTGATAAACAGGCTTCCAAGTTGATATGAAACTTATGATCATTTTACTTCATATTCATATTCTTATGCAAACATGCAGACTCTAATTTTATCGAGGAACAATATTAAAGATTGGCCCGGTGCAATTTTGAAATCACTCCCTAATCTTCTGTGTTTGAAGTTGGACAATAATCCGCTCAGACAGGTAAAGCAGATTTGGTTTCCGATTCTGTTGTATTCCTTATGAAGTAAAGTGATGCAGTGTAAATATATGAAAGGGCAAATTGATTGTTTGTATGAGGTCCCAGCCCGTAATTTTTTTTGTTACTGTCTCTAAAAGTGCCTCTCCGGCCCTCCCCCTCCCCAAGAAGAAAAAAATAGAATACAAAAAGGAAAAACACCTATACAGTTCAGCTTCTGTACCCGTGGAAAATAATACCTGTCATGTTTGTTGGATTTCAATACAATATTTTTTTTGGATTTAATGTCAATCTAGAGACTGGCTTATGATTTAGGAGAGCAGATTGATAACCACCATAATTTGCACAAACCTTACAACTTGTAAATTGGTCATGTTATGAGTTTAATGTTGCAATTGAAGCTTTAGATCCACTGCAGTCAGTCCTACATTGTAAAAATATTTCATGAATTCTTTTATTTCTTTTTTAATTTTCTGTTTGGCAATTTGCATATACCAAACACCTTGTGATCGAATCGAGGATGGAGCTGAATCTATGCATATATTTCTATCTATTTATTTTACAATATGTTCATGCATGTCTTCTGTAATATAATCTAACTGCTCTTTTATTTACTTGTCTTGTAGATTCCATTGGGCGGATTTCAAACAGTCTGTAGGCTTCAGATTCTGGATCTTAGTGGTAATGCAGCTTCATTACCAGAACATCCAGCTTTTTCCAACATACCACATTTACAGGAGCTTTACCTGAGGTTAGTCATCTGGAAGTAATAATATGCGAACACAAACATTTAAATGTATTTATGTTACATGCCTGTGCCTGCATCTAAGTTTGTACTTAGTGGTGTATATCTCCAGTATTTGTCTTACTCCTATATTTACTTGACAGACAAATGCAGCTATACGAAGTCCCATCAGATATAATGAGCTTAGTTCGACTGCAGATCCTTGACTTGAGTCAGAATTCACTTCAATCAATTCCTGAGGTACTATATTTCTTTGTTACAGAACAAATATTATGCATTTAGAACTTGTTTGGTTCAGCTTATAAGCTTAAGCTTGTCAAACTAGCTTATAAGCTAATATCTAACTCCACATGTCTTTTTGGTTCAGCTTATATTCTAGGGAGATTATAATTTAGGGAGAAAATAATTGGATTTTGAGAAGCTGATAATCTGTCCCACATTATAATTTGGTTTGACTTTGATCAATATCCTTTGTAACCTTGGGCTTTCCTAAAAATCTCCATTTGTCCATTATCTAAAACACTATTTCAGATTATAATTTGGTCATTTTGACAGTTTTAAGTTGATTTCAACACTGTCTTATCAAATATATTCACAGTTTATTTAAAATTTTAAGCCGTATACCCAAACACTAAACAACTTATTTCTTAAAAATAATTTTAAGTACCAAATTATAAATTGATACTAACAAGTGATAAATTGATTTCTTCAGTTGAACCAAAGAGGCCCATAAAAGTTCTGCTTTTGATTTACATCTTCTCGAAGTAAGCCTCTTCTGTTTGGCTTTGATACTCATATGAAAGAGACTTGCAAAAAGATCCATGTGATAATAACTGATTTCACCTTTATTCTATTTCCTCATGATTTTCTGGACAAGAACGTTTTATTTCTTGGCCTTTTTATTGATTGTTGAAATAGATGTATTTCCCTGGGTCCCTATAGCATACAGGTTATTGATTCAGGTATCCATACTGAATCCATAGTTGTACATGACGAAAGTTTTAATCTCTACTCCAATGCTTTCATCCTTTTTATGATGAATGTAGGTCATGTTTGTCACAATGACTTTATAAGCACCTGTCAATAGGAGATAGCCTGCCATGGATGTGGTGGGGGTTGTTCAAGTACTCTTATATATCTATTTATTGGTGCAATTTTAACGTTTTACTTTAATATATTCCTGAGCTCAATAATCCTTATTATGGATCCCCCTCCCCACTCTTATTTGGTGTATCGTCCTTCACTGTTTTTGTTAATTTGAGATGCAGGCGTTTACGAATCTTACTTCTCTCACTCAGCTTGACTTGTCTGACAATAACATTTCAGCACTTCCCCCAGAGCTGGTTAGGATATGAAATATTTTCTCCATTATTTTAATTTTATTGTTGTTTGATGAGATGCAATGTTGAATAACCCACCTCTCCACCCCGACACCGCATCCCCTAAAAAAGAAACCAAAAAAGAGAGAATATGTTCAGGAGCTGTTACATTTCTGATGATCTAATAATAGATCTCAGTGTCCTAATGAGTAACATTGTATAATTGATGGCTGTGTAGTCATTGTGTACTTCTAGCAATGAATCATGAAGAACCCCTTTTTCTGGTGTTGTAAGGCATTCTTGGGTCCATATTGTGGACTATGCATTCTCATGTCATGAAAAGAGATGGTGCTGTCTGTAGTGTATGTGGACTATGCAACACTTCACATGATAAAGTGTTGCATAACTATGCGATTAGGTTTCTGTTTCTTCTCTGTAGCGTATGCAGAACTTATCCAGTAAATCACTAATAATTAGTGTTATACTGTTATCTACTACGTGTAATTTGTTTAGTCAGTCTTAGACTTTATTTTGTTACGTTATTCTAATATAAGAATTTTCTTCATCAGGGTATGCTTGAGGCCAGCTTAGATGTCTTAAAACTTGATGGGAACCCTTTGAGAAGGTATTACATCTTGACCTTTTCTCCCTTCATTTTTTCAATTATTAATCTAAAATTTGTTGAAAGTAGTATAGACTGGGGGATATTGTTGTAGAAGAAGTGGACCATTGAAAAAAGATTTGTTTTGTTGATCACATTTATTTGAGGTTTTGCGGTCTTGTTGTGTAATTATTGAACATCTTTCCAAAATTATTATCTGTGACTAAGAAATTGATATGCTCTCTGAGTTTAATATACAGTAATTGCTTTTCTTTAATCCTTGTAAAGCATGAAATTTCATTAGGGACTTTTAGTGATGTGCACGACTGAAGCATCTCTTACAATCAATTCCTTAAATTCACTAGGAAGCTCACGAGGGAGCACAACCAACTATAAGTAAATGAGGCATGACTCTGCTAAATGGTTCACTTCAGTTGTATTCATAGGGAAATATGAATTGAGCCTAGTATTTGGTCATTTACTGGTATTTTAAATTGAACTTTTTGCTTCATAGAAAAAGGATTGTTAAGCAATTGTTAAGAGAAAGGAAAAGGACTTGTGCATGTAGAAAGCAATGAGTGATTAATTTCCATCGTACTTAGAGAATCATTCCATATACTTTCGTGCTTTTAACTTCATATACTTTTGCTTATCAAAAAAATAAATTCATATGCTTTTATTCCATCGAGAGCGTCTTTCTCTTTTCATATGCTTAAACCCTTTAATTTCCGTGAACTTTTGCAGATGCATATTTGTCAAGAGAAAAATTAGAATAGAAACAGGCACTATTCTTTGAGATTCTTAAAAGTCATCTCCATGTTGTTAAAAAAGAGAGAAATTATGAGAAGCTAATGGAAATTTAATAAACAATACGATTTTCTTTCTATGATATTGTATATTTTATGAAAATTTAATCATGATGCCCATTTTTTTCTTATATGCATATTTTTACAGCATCAGGAGGACAATTTTGGATAGAGGAACTAAAGCTGTCTTGAAATATTTGAAGGACAAAATTCCAGAGCACTAGTTTGTTCACCTCTCTCTTTCTTTCTTTCACACACACACACGGTGGGAGCAGCATGTTCCCGTTTCACATGTTTTCTGTTTGGAAAGCTTCATTTGAGAGATCTCATCCTCCTATGGCTTGAGTGCAACTGTTTGTAACATATAAATATATGAAAAATGTTTTACACGCATGATTTTCAATGGCGGTATAACTCTTGGTTTAAAAATGTTTGTTTCCCTTGCTTCTTTTTGTTTGTTATCTTCCCCTTCTATTTGTTGGAAAGGAGGGGTCTTTTGTCAACCCTTGCATGAATTGTGAGGCTTATTCTTCTAATTCTAAATTAGATCGCCACATTCTCTACTAGAGCACTTCGCTAGCAGGCTTTCCATACGTGGTGAATCAGTAGTATTTACATCACTGGCTGAATTGTTTGGTCTATGGTATTATTCCAATTACTGCTCTCGTAGTTCGCCCTAATGTCAATGCAAGCACTGAGTTTCACTCTTATGGAGCTGTCATAGAAGATTGTTGAGAGTTGATGGATAGTTTTAGTTCCTGTGAGCTTGTTCATAGTCTACCTGAGGGGAACCAATGTGCAGACTTCTTGGCTGCCTTGGGTCACACTTACTTGGGGTTAATGTCCTATGCCAACCCTCCTCAGGGTCTTGGGCCTTTGTTAGCTGCTAATGGCTTGGGGATTTCTTTCCCTAGGGGCTAGTTTCTCTGGTTGTTATCCTACTGATTAAAAAAATTCAGTAGTATTATCGATTTTTTCAGTAGTATTTACCGATTAGGTGTATCATAAGTTAGATAGGTCCATGACCATTGGTTTCAGGCTTGATTCAGTTTGTGATTTTATGGTGCCAAAAGATCAACAGCATGTCTTAATTTTCTTCTTGACTGTTAAACAATTTCTTGAAGTTTTTACATTCCAGGCACATGCAGCATTGTCTTGGTAGAAGAGAAGAAAATGGCAAGGAAAGAAAAACTGAAAAACTATATGTTTTTTGAGATAAGAAAGACTATATTCTTTTATTTCTCGTGTTATCTGTCATATGGATGGCAAAAGCCCCACTTTGTGAAATCACATGCTTGATCCAGCAAAATCAGTCTTTAAGAGCAGCAAAGGATTATGTTGCGCTTGAACGATGAACTTGAACCTTCAAACCCCCATCAATCTACAAAGCCAATTCAAATCTAGATTTTTTATTTATTATTATTTGGTTAAAATTTAACTGACTCGCTAGAATTTGTATAAGATTTTAAGGACTGGGTGAATTATCTTGAATTGAACCTACAAAAAAATCTTAAGAAGGAAAGCTAGCTACCTCTAAAGTTAATAGCATGGGCAAATTTTAATATTTTAGGAGGTCAGTTTCAAGGTTTTCTTTAGGAAATGTGTCACATTTTCTAACTCATAAACCTTTTTTAGATCCAACATTTGGGATAAAAAAAGAAAGAAGAGAAATTGATACGCCCTATGATTTGACTGACATGTAGACTTGCCAACTTGCAACAATCTGACAGAACAAACCCTAATTGTATTGAACCGTCAACTACCCAGCAAGATTTTGTAGACTGATCAATTTCAGTTGGTGCTATACACGCAAAACCTTCAGGTCGCAAGGCTACATCATGTAAATTAATATCGCAGGTACTCCAGAACTTAGAGCCATACCCTATTGCCATCGGCAAGATTTTCTGCTTTAGCAAACACAAAAGGGAAGAGAGAGGAAAAGTGCCTCTGCTCACAAACTTGATTTAGTTGGTTCAACTGTTGCATCTTGAACAGCATCGTCAAAAAATAATCTAAACTTGAGAATCTTATGGAGGCGGGTAACTGGTTTCACATGCTTTTGTGGAGCTTGATTTGGATCTATTACGCATTTGCCCGTGAAAAGGTTTGCTTCTGATGGTCCCGTTTCTTCATGAACTACTGCGGCAGTTTCTGCCAAAAATGAAAAATCCTGTCAGCATATTTGACACAATAAACTCCTAGTCAGAGCTTCACTTGACATATGTTAAATGAATGGCACCAAATAAATATAAAAAAAAAAATTACTCTACAGCCTTTTGATGGTGTTGAAATAGGATCCGATAACATGAGCAGGTTCAGAAGTCGATAAACCTATTAATCCCACACCAAAGAAGAAAAAGTATTCAAGTCACCTCTGCTTCCACTACAGTTCATTGAGTTGCCAATCCTTGCGTACCTCAGATGGTGGCAAATAAGAAGGCAGGACTATGAGTAAAACAATTCACTTTTTGTCATAGAAAGCTGGAAAGAATGAACTGTAAATGGGGAGATGCAGGTGATTTGTTCACATAACAAAGCTTTTATTTTGCGCAAAACTTAGTCACCAATTTTTTTTACAAGAGAAGGCTTATGAGGCAGTTCTTTGCAGGAAGTCTAATGATTTATCTAGTAAATGGTGAACCAAAAGACACCAATGACTAAAGCATATACATTTCAAAGCACAGGTATGCAAACCAGGTGGCCAACAACTCAGGAGGAAGGGGAAAAAGAGGGAAAAAAAGGTAACCAAGAATTCAATCAATGCCTATCAATAATCATTCTAAATAAGGTTGGGTTTTCCCTCTCTGTGATCGTGAATACTCTTTCAGGAATGAGTTTCCTAGCATTTAGCAAGCTAACATATCTCTCACTAGTCTCAAAACTAACAAATTTGCTCTCATCATACTCTTGAGGTTGTTTCCCCCTTGATCTCTTAGTTTTAGGGGCCATTTGAATCAAATGTATAGAATAATAGAAATAATTCAAAATTAACTACCGAAATAGCACAAATGAACAACAAAGAGAAGAAATTGGTCTTACTTGATGCCCAAAGTTGGAGAGAAGAAAGAGTACCCATGATAAGTGCTTAAATATTCATATTTAAGCCCCCTTATTTACATTTGTTAAGTCCTTAGTTATGATAATTTAGTCCATTTTACTTTATTTCTACGTTTCACATGTTTTTATAGGGTCTTGGATAAGAAGAAGCATTTTGGAGCTTAAAAGGAAGAAAACTGGAAATCATGGAGCAGCTGCTGCCTGGAGTGCGATTGAGCGCACCAGGCATACGATCGAGCGCACTGTGTATGCGATCGAGTGCACATGTACGGGCGTGAACAGTAAAGTGGTAGAACCAGTTTTTGAAATAAAGGAGTTTTATGTTTTAGGAAAGTTTAGGGTTCCCGAGCCTTCTAGGATTATTCACCCCTTATAAATACACCTGTAAAACACACACAATGGACATCAATGATCTAATCTTTTCTTTTATCTTTCAATCTTCTTTTAGTTTTAGTTTAATTTTAGGTCGGGAGGCCAGAGGCCAGAAGGAGACCGTGGAGAGGAATTAATGACTCTTCTCTCGGGTTTCTTCTTTCCTTTTTATTTTATTATGTGTAATTAAATTCTTAGTAGGGCTTGGTTGAAGCCCTAATTATGTTTACTCAATAAAATTAGTATTGGCGCCTTTATGATATTTAAGTTGTGTTGCTTACTTTGATTAATACCTGCTTTTATTTAAATTCCTCATATGTATATGTCTGATCAATATGTGCATGTGGTATGGACTTGCTAGTTAGATCAATTTGGATGACCGAGTCTTGGGTTTGACATTAGTAACAAAAGATATCCACACCAGATTCTTGGGTTAATCAACATGGGAAACCGGGAGTAGATACCATGCCCTAGGTCCCGTGTGGTTGTCGATTTCCACAGATCCTATGCTCTCTTAAGGAACAACTCAGCATACACCATGTTGAATCCCTTGAGAGAGAAAAGAGTTAGAGTAGATACCATGCCTAACTCGTTGCTTAGGGAGATCAATAGCTTAAGGAGTAGATACCATGCCCTTAGGTTTAAAAACATTAGGTATTCATGACATGAGTAAAGCATTGGCATACTGTTTTGTTGTGGTAGCATAATTAGTGGCGGATATCAAGTCCCTACGCCTTTATCTTTATCAAAATCAACTCTTTTATTATTTCTATCTTCTTACATTGCGAATATAATTCTAAAACGAAATTCACCAATCCCTGTGGAGACGATCTTGTTTTCACACACTATACTACTAAATTGACCTTGTGCACTTGCAAGTAAAACTAGTACGATTATCTACTTATTAATTTAAGTATATAAACGTCCAACAAGTTTTTGGCGCCGTTGCCGGGGATTGTGCTAAATTTATTTTTGGAATTATTTTCGTTAGTTTCTTTTCTTTTATTTTTATTGTATTCTATTTTTTTATTCTGTTCCGTTTTATTTTTTTTAGATTTATTCCTTCTTTTCGTTTTCTGTTTTTGTTCAGGTGTGCAGGAGAGGAATTTCTGTCCTCACTGCGATCGAGCGCACTCTCTTGTGCGATCGAGCGCAAGCCTAGTGCGATCGATCGCTGTTCTTGGTGCGATCGAGCGCAAAAGCTCCAAAAAGTACCAGAGAAGCAGTACTGAAACTGCTACACTGAAGTTTTTCAACTAATTCATTCAAAGGAGAAGCACCAATGGTGGAAGCTAGTTATGCTTATCTAAATGCTATGGAGAGGAAGCTGGATATGCTCATAAACACCATGACTACTCAAAACATCTCACCTAGTCCGCGAGCCAAACCACTCCAGGTATGTGCTATATGTTCTCGTTTTAATCACACTTCTGAAACTTGCCCTTTATATTTATATGCAGATCAAGAGCAAGCAAATTATAAGGGACCACATAATGCATATACAAATACCTACAATCCTGGATGGCAGCACCACCCCAACCTCTCATGGAGCAACAATCACAATGCTTTGAATCTTTAAGGACAGCAAAGAAACTTCCAACCAGCAGCCCAAGCAGTTCCAAAATCATAAAATAGTGATCTAGAGAGTCTTGTAAAGCAATTGACCACTCAACAACAGCAACTAATGAAAACATTGATGACTTCACTAGATCAGTAAAAACAAACCATTGCCAGGCATGAGTAAGCTATTCAAAGACTCGAGGTTCAAATGGAGGAATTGGTTAAGGAGCTAAGTGAAAGAAAGCAAGGTGAATTTCCAGCCCAAACAATACATGCTCTAAGTGTTGTTGATGAAGAATTTCCAGCCCAAACAATACCTACTCCAGGTGTTGTTGAGAACATCTTGCAGGCCCATCACGTTGATCCATTAGAAACTACACTTACCTATAGTGTCACAAGATCGGATATCGAGCCCGAGTTTCAGGATGTTACTGATGACATCATCAAAACTGTGCACCTCCTTAAGGCCTTTCCAAAGCCTCAAAGTAAGTACACCGATCCATTTGACCCTCATGTGCCTACTAATACTATTTTCCCTCTTATTGTCCAGGCACCAAATTTGGAGTTGAAGCAATTTCGAAGCATTTGACTTATGCTTATATGGGAGAGAATAAGACACTACCTGTGCTAGTTGCTGCCAATCTTAGTTTTGGGGAAGAATAAAGTTTGGTCCGGCTGAAGACGTTAAACTTAGCGCTCATGGGAGGCACCCCAGACTTATCCTTTTTATTTTAATATTTTTCTTTTATTTATATTTCTTGTTTTTCGGAACAACATTTATTTTCCTTTGTCAGGTACTCAGTGCATGCATCCAATTCAAGTTTGGGGGCGTGGACAAGCAAGCAAGCAACCGAGTTCTCCATCTCTCAGGTTAGATCTTTCCATGCCACACACACATTAGGGACAATGTGTATTTTAAGTTTAGGAGTAGTGGGAGATACTAGATACTATCACACACGCACTTGAAACACATGCACACACTAAGTCCCAGTTTTTTTTTAGGAAGATAAATGCATGTTCTTTTGGTAAACAAAAATTTTGGTTGATTTAAAAATTTGATAATACTTCATTAGTAAGCTTAAAAGCTATAACTCATAGTATTGCAATGAGAATTTTACAAAGTTTAGTTACCTACCTCAAGGCACCTAAAAATTCACGAGTTTGATCCAAAATTGCACGAGCACATTTAACACGCATTTGTGTGGGGTATGACATATAATTCTTTTGTATATGTTTCCATAATCTAACTGTAATCAGACAACTTGTTGAAAGAAACACTTTGGTATAAGAAAAAATAAAGAAGAAAAAAAATAAAGAAAAATGTCATCATGCAAAAAGTGATCAAAAAGCTTCTAATGATCAGTAAAAACTTTCCACTGAATAACTGAGCCTCTTGCCTCAGTAAGCATTGAGTGTTCACATCAAAAGGTGGGAATTTCATTAAAAAGTATAAAAAAAACCTGTTAGTTCCGTAGCCTTTTTGATTCGAGTTAGTAAGTCCTTAGGGGTGTCTTTACACCTAATGCCCTAAAACCATCTGGTTTGGGAGTCATTGGCTAAACACTCGTTACAAGGGTCAAATAGAAAGCTCGATGGAACTCAACATGGCAAAGATCGCATAATGAAAGAAAAAGAAAGAAGAAGCAAGTATTATACCATTTTTGTTCTCTTTGATAAGGAATTCGATAACGGTTTGGGCATTGAAACCCTATACACTAAAATTATGTGGAAGCCCCATCTTATATGTGCTAATTCATCACACATAAATCAAACTTGCGATGCCTTAAGCCAACCTTAGATAAGTAACATGAACTTTTAAAAATCATTTTTCAATACAAAAATGTGTTTTTATTATAAGCTTACTCATGAACGGTTATCATAGTTTTATGCACAACCCAAATCTTTGAGTATCATGGAAATGAATTTATCTTTAATTTTGTTCTTCATTTAGTTTTTAGTTTTGTATTGCTAAGGGACTAACAATATGTAAGTTTGGGGGTGTGATAAGTGGTTAAATATTCATATTTAAGCCCCCTTATTTACATTTGTTAAGTCCTTAGTTATGATAATTTAGTCCATTTTACTTCATTTATGTGTTTCACAGGTTTTTATAGGGTCTTGGATAAGAAGAAGCATTTTGGAGCTTAAAAGGAAGAAAACTGGAAATCGTGGAGCAGCTGCTGCCTGGAGTGCGATTGAGCGCACCAGGCATACGATCGAGTGCACTGTGTATGCGATCGAGTGCACATGTACGGGCGTGAATAGTAAAGTGGTAGAACCAGTTTTGGAAATAAAGGAGTTTTATATTTTAGGAAAGTTTAGGGTTCCTGAGCCTTCTAGGATTATTCACCCCCTATAAATACACCTGTAAAACACACACAATGGACATCGATGATCTAATCTTTTCTTTTATCTTTCAATCTTCTTTTAGTTTTAGTTTTAGTTTAATTTTAGGTCGGGAGGCCGGAGGCCAGAAGGAGACCATGGAGAGGAATTGATGACTCTTCTCTCGGGTTTCTTCTTTCCTTTTTATTTTATTATATGTAATTAAATTCTTAGTAGGGCTTGGTTGAAGCCCTAATTATGTTTACTCAATAAAATTAGTATTGGCGCCTTTACGATATTTAGGTTGTGTTGCTTAACTTGATTAATACCTGCTTTTATTTAAATTCCTCATATGTATATGTCTGATCAATATGTGCATGTGGTATGGACTTGTTAGTTAGATCAATTTGGATGACCGAGTCCTGGGTTTGACATTAGTAACAAAAGATATCCACATCGGATTCTTGGGTTAATCAACATGGAAAACCGGGAGTAGATACCATGCCCTAGGTCCCGTGTGGTTGTCGATTTCCACAGATCCTATGCTCTCTTAAGGAACAACTCAGCATACACCATGTTGAATCCCTTGAGAGAGAAAATAGTTAGAGTAGATACCATGCCTAACTCTTTGCTTAGGGAGATCAGTAGCTTAAGGAGTAGATACCATGCCCTTAGGTTGACAAATATTAGGTATTCATGACATGAGTAAAGCATTGGCATACTGTTTTGTTGTGGTAGCATAATTAGTGGTGGATATCAAGTCCCTATGCCTTTATCTTTATTATTTTATCTTTATCAAAATCAAATCTTTTATTATTTCTATCTTTTTACATTACGAATATAATTCTAAAACGAAATTCACCAATCCCTGTGGAGATGATCTTGCTTTCGCATACTATACTACTAAGTTGATCTTGTGCACTTACAAGTAAAACTAGTACGATTATCTACTTATTAATTTAAGTATATAAACGTCCAACAACCCACCAACTTGAAATCTTCTTAAAGAACCCAAAATCCTCTTAGAACCAAGCTTTGTGGAGAAATTTCCAACAAAATATGCAACATTAGTGCTAAATCCTTCAAGAAATGATGTAGAATAATTTTATTTTGAGTAAAAGTGAGTGGCTAAGTGACAGTTTGGAGAAAGGATGAGAGAGAGAGAGAGAGAGAGAGAGAGAGAGAGGAGTGTGATGTGTTTCTCAAAGTGGAAAAGTAGAGGAAAGTGCAGAAATAGGGTTAAAAACAGTCCAGTTCACGGGTGCGAGCCGCGGCTTGAAGACTTAAGGGGAATTGGCGTGTTTCTGTGGGCTGCGGTGCTGAAGAGGCTGGGCACGGCGCGAGAGCGTGGGAGGGTGCCGGGCGGTGCGGCGCGAGACCGCTAGGGCGCGGCGCGCACTGTACCTGGACCTGTCTCTAAAAAAAACTTGTTTTTTCCATATAAAAAAATAAATTTAGCCAAATAAAATGAATAAAAATAACCTCTAAGCTAAAAAATTAGATTAAATTAATCTAAAAAAACTAAAAATTAAAATTGAAATAAACTTAAACAAAACAAACAAAAAAAAAGAAAAATAAAAACACACCTATGTGGTGTGGTCAAAGTGAATAGACCGGATCCATAAGAGGAATGTCTTTCACTTCTGGATCTTGCCTATCGATTAAGATTTTTAGTTGTTGACCATTTACTTTAAAAATCCGACCATCTCTAGTATCCTCTATTTCTACCACCCCATTGGCAGAAACATTCTTTACTATAAAAGGGCCGGTCCACCTTAACCGAAGTTTTCTTGGGTGCTTATGGAGTCTAGAATCATATAAGAACACCCGATCATTAGGCTTAAATGTTTTCCTCAAAATTTTGTTGTCATGAAACACTTTCATTTTAACCTTATAGATTCTAGGGTTCTCATAAACATCATTTCTCAACTCCTCTAGCTCGGTCAACTGAAATTTCCTAAGCTTACCTGTTTCTCCTATGTCAAAGTTGAAATGCTTGATGGCCCAATAAGCTCGATGCTCAAGCTCTATAGGTAAGTGGCAAGGTTTTCTGAAAACAAGCCTATATGGTGACATACCCAAGGAATTTTTGAAAGCTGTACAGTAGGCCCAAAGTGCATCAACTAGTCTAAAAGACCAATCCTTGCGATCCAGGTTGATCTTTTTTTCTAAAATTTGTTTAATTTCTCTATTTGCAAGTTCTACTTGTCCACTAGTCTGAGGGTGGTAGGCTGTAGAGATCTTATGTAACACCCCATATTTTCTCATCAAAGCTTCAAAAGAACGGTTGCAAAAATGTGTACCTCGATCACTAATTAAAGCAAGTAGTGTACCAAATCGAGATAACACATTTTCTTTGAGAAATTTAATTACAATTCTATTATCATTGCTTCGGTAAGCTGCTGCCTCTACCCATTTTGACACATAATATATTGCCACAATGATATATTGATATCCGAAGGAAGGAGGGAATGATCCCATAAAATCAATGCCCCAACAATCAAAGATTTCAATCACTAAAATTGGGTTTAAGGGCATCACATTACGATGAGACATAGCTCCTAACTTATGACACTTTTCACATAAGTGACAATAGATGTTTGCATCTTTAAACAAGGTGGGCCAATAAAATCTACATTGCAAAATTTTTGCAGCGGTTTTTTTCATTGAAAAGTGGCCCTCACAAGCTTGGGAGTGACAAATTCCAAGACACTGACAATCTCTTCATTAGGGATGCAACACCTTAAAATTTGGTCAGGGCAGTATTTGAAAAGACAGGGGTCATCCCAATAAAAATTACGTACCTCATTCAAGAACTTCCTCTTGTCTTGAGTGCTTCAATCCCTTGGTATCTCACCGATAGCTAAATAATTCACGATATAAGCAAACCATGGTAGAGAAGTAATAGAGAGTAATTGCTCATCGAGAAAATCATCATTGGCTGGCATGTCATCAGAGGTGTCCTCAAATGTGAACCTCGAGAGATGGTCAGCTACTACGTTCTCTACTCCTTTCTTGTCTTTGATGGTGATGTCAAATTCTTGCAAGAGTAAGATCCACCGTATTAGTCGTGCCTTAGCATCATTCTTTGTAAGAAGATACTTAAGGGCTACATGATCTGCGAAAAATAAGAATAAGAGAACCAATTAAATAAGCACGAGACTTGTCTAAAGCAAATACTACAGCTAGCAATTCTTTTTCAATGGTGGAGTAATTCATTTGAGCACTATTTAGGGTTTTACTAGCATAGTAAATGACAAAAGGTTTTCCCTCTCTTCACCATCCAAGAACAACACCTACAACATAGTCACTAGCATCACACATGATTTCAAAGGGTAAAGTCCAATCAGGTGACTGCATTATGGGTGCTGAAGTGAGCTTGCCAGTTAGCATTTTAAAGGCCTCTTGACAAGCTTGTGTCCACCTAAATGGGGCATCTTTAACTAGGAGGGCACATAATGGTCTAGATATGTTAGAAAATTTTTGTATGAACCTCCTATAAAAACCAGCATGACTAAGAAAGGATCTCACATCCTTTACTGTCTTAGGTATAGGCAACTTAGAGATTAATTCAATCTTAGATTGATCAACCTTTATCCCCTTAGAAGAAACAATATACCCTAAGACAATACCCGAAGGTACCATGAAATGGTATTTTTCCCAATTTAAGACTAATTCCTTCTCCCCACAACGAATTAATACTCTTTCTAAATTCAATAAGCATGCATCAAATGAAGATCCAAAAACAGTTAAGTCATCCATAAAAACCTCCATGCAATTTTCAATCATGTCACTAAAAATGCTCATCATGCAACATTATTGTTGGTGTTTGTCTAAGGTTTAAACCAGGTTTAAACAAGGAAAGATCAGCATCAAGTGCACACCAGTGTGCGCCATGACCCAGCTCATTCCAAGGTGCGGCGCCCAGCAAAAGATGAGTCCTGGAGGAGGTGTGCGTCGCGGCTCAGCCTCCCCCACGCTGCGGCACCCAAAAAGGATGAAGAGGGTGCCTTGGTCCTCACCACGGACTAGCCTAATCCAAGCCTCAGCACCAAGCACCAAGCCTCAACACGCCCTGATCCAAGCCTCAGCACGAGGAAAACCTGATACTTTTGTTTCAACATTTTAAATGATGCGTGAGGCATGTTCAAAATGCACAGGATGACTTAGAATTGATTGAGGGCTATGGTTGATTGGTCCTCAAGATCTAAGGGTGGATATTGACCCTCAAGATTGGTCAAGAAGTTGGTGCACTATATAAACGGTCACCTAGCTTCAAAGAGGTCAATGTGATACAAGTGAAAACACAAGTGTGTGATAGAACATGTGAATGAGAGAATTGTATGAGAGTGCAAAGACACTAAACACAGAAGAGAGCTCATTGTAGTGAGGCTGATTGTATAGAGAGAGAGAGTAGTATAGAGAGGGACTTGTAAGCGGAATTTCTTGGGAGAAATTCCAGGGCAACTCAAGACCTTATCACTTCCTTGTTCTCTTATTTCATTCTTCAAGAACTAGTAAGGTTGCTTAAAGAGGTGTTGCTGATTGTAAAGAACTTATTGATTTAGTGAAGAGGGCTTGGAGGAGCTCACGGGGACGCAGGCATATTGCCGAACCTCGATAACAATTGCTTGTGTTCTTTCTTACTTTGATTGCTGTATCTTTTTATTACAAGTCATTCTAGACTTGGGTGTTTGGAAGATCACCACCTGGGCATCATTGAGGGTGGTTTCCTAACAGTGGTATCAGAGCTTGAACAGCTGGGTATCAGAGCAAGTACAGCGGGGGAGTCGGTACAAGACTCTAAGAATCAAAGGTCAACTTCTTGAGGTGATTCAAGAACGGAGTAAAGATCAATATCTGATCATGTTCTTGAAGTGATACAAGAACAAAGTAAAGATCAAGATCTGATCGTGTTCTTGAGGGTGATTCAAGAACGGTATTGAGATCAATCTTCAATCGTGTTCTTGAGGTTTAAAAGAAGTTGGAAAGCAATTGTGAGTGCTGCATAAATCAGGGATCTTCTCCGCAAGATGGGTTCAAATTTCATTGTTGAGAAGTTTGATGGAAAAAGAGATTTTTTCCTTTGGAAGCGGAAGATCAAGGCTGTTCTTATACAACAAAAGGTTGACTTAGCTATTGGAGAAGATGACACTTTTTCAGCAAGTATCACGGAAGTCCAGCGGAATGAGATGAAGAAGATGGCATACAACACTATCTTCTTGCACATGTTGGATAATGTCACAAAGGAGTGCGGAGACTCAGAAGATCCAGCTACAATTTGGAAAAAACTAGATGAGTTGTTTCTTACCAAGACTCTCCCTAATAAGAGGTATCTTCGTAAACAAATTTTTCTTTTAAAATGGATCCTAATAAAGAGTTGCAAGATAATCTTGATGCCAAGATGAGGAGTGCATCAAGGGGAGAAGGGTTGTTCATTAGAGGAAGGCTAGCAACTCGGTATGACAGCAATATATATGGCTACACCGGGGCATAGGTAGAGGAGAAAGCCATGAGAAAGTGCACAATAACATACATGGCTACTACCGGGACAGAGGTAGAGGAGAAAGCCATGAGAAAGTGCACAATAACATACATGGCTACTACCGGGACAGAGGTAGAGAAGAAAGCCATGGGAGAGTGCACAGTAACATATATGGCTACTACCGGGACAGAGATAGAGGAGAAAACCATGAGAGAGCGCACTCCAAACCGAGATTTAGAGGAAAGAGATGCTACTACTGCCATGCGGAAGGTCATTTCAAGAGAGATTGCAAGATGAGGTTAAGGGATGAGGGAAGAAGCCATACCAAGAATGGAGAGGCTTCGGTTGCCAAAGGAGAACATCAAGGTGATGATGTTCTTGTTGTGTGCTTAAATGTGAGCAGGGGGCAAGAAGGCAGCAGGAAATGGATCTTGGATTCCGGGTGCACTAAGCACATATGCCCTCACCGAGATTAGTTCAAGAATTTCAAGGAAACCAATGATGAAAGGGTTTTCTTGGGGAATGATATTTCTTGCCAAGTGAGGGGGATAAGAGACATCCAGTTGAGGATGTTTGATGGAATGACAAGGCTGCTGAGGAATATGAGATATCTCCCAGATTTGAGGAGGAATTTGGTCTCATTGGGGCAGCTGGATTCCATGGGGTACACGTACAAAGCAGAGGGAGGAAAGATCAAGGTAACCAAGGGATCTTTGATAGTGATCAAAGTAGCAATGAAGGATGGTCTCTATGAGATGATCGGAGGCATGGATATCAAGGATCAAGCAACATACTTGATGGTTGAGATGGATAAGGCAGCTCTTTGGCACACTCACTTGGTATATATGAGCGAAAAAGGCCTACAAGTTCTTAGCAAGGATGGTCTACTTGGTGGTAACAAAGTAGAGAAACTTGATTTCTGCGAATGTTGCATTTTTGGGAAACAATATCGGGTCAACTTCAACACCGGAGTGCACAAGACTAAGGGCATTCTTGACTACATTCATGTGGATCTTTGGGGGCCAGCAAGGTCACCAACACAGGGAGGTAATCTTTACTTTCTGTCTTTAATTGATGATTATTCTAGAACGTTTTGAGTTTATTTGGTTAAAAATAAATCATATGCTTTGAATAAGTTAGTGGTATGGAAAAAGTTGGAGGAGACTCAAATGGGCAGGGTAGTTAAGGTGTTAAGAACTGATAATGGCTTAGAATGTTTTAACCAGGAACTTGATCAATTTTGTAGGTTAAATGGGATTCTAAGACATAGAATGGTTGTGAGAACCCCTCAGCAAAATGGAGTTACTGAGAAGATGAATAAGACCCTTATGGAAAAGGTTAGGTGCATGTTAAATGGATTCGGATTGTCCAAATGTTTTTTGGGGGGAAGTGGTGTTTACTGCTGCATATTTGGTTAATAGATCACCCTCTAGGGTTGTGCACCATAAGACTCCTGAAGAGATGTGGAGTGGAAAACTCCCTGAGTTGGACAACCTTAGAACTTTTGGGTGTGCTGCGTTTGCACATCAAAAGGATGATAAACTTAACCCAAGGTCTAGAAAATATGTGTTTTTAGGATATGGGGAAGGGGTTAAGGGGTATAGGTTGTGGTACTTAAAGCAAAAAGAATTGAAACTCATAATAAGTAGGGATGTCATTTTTAATGAATTGTTATTTCCCTATTTGGAGAAGATTAACCCTGCAGGGGATAGTGAGCAAACTAGTCCAGAATTTGTGGAGCATAGCATCAATGAATATTTAGTTCAGGTAGAGAAAGGAAGGAAAGAGGATTCGGACTAGGTAGAGCCCATTGAAGAATGCCAAGCTCAGGAAACTCAAGAGGAGGCTGAACTAGAAGGGGATGATGCAGCAAGTCGGAATGACTATCAGCTCACAAGTGACCAGGAAAGAAGGGTGGTCAGACCACCTTCAAGATATGGTTTTGCAGCTGCGGATACAGTAGCTCCTTAGACAGAATGAGGGATAAGTGAACAAGAGACTTACATTGATGTCAAGGGATGTAAGGATTCGTCAAGGTGGCAGCTAGCTATAGAGGAAGAAATGGATTCTTTGAAGGAGAACAACTCTTGGGAATTGGTACACATTCTAAGAAAACATAGAGTTGTGGATTGTAAGTGGACTTACTAGGTCAAAGAAGGGAACTCTCTAGGGGATGAAGTCCGGGATAAGGCTAAGCTGGTGGCGAAGGGGTTCACACAAAGAGAAGATATAGATTTCATAGAAACCTTCTCACATGGACACAAGGTGGAGGAAGTGGTGAGTATCCTCATCTATACGGATGAAATGCTGTTGGTTGAGAATAGTAGGGAGAGGATGGAAAGTTTGACATCTCAACTCAGGGAGGAGTTCGAGAGGAAGGATCTTAGCCTTGCACAAAAGATCCTTGGGATGAGAAGAATTTGGGAAAGGGAGAGAAACGGGTTAAAAGTTTCTTGGTCTTCTTACATAAAAAAGGTGTTGTATGAGGTTTCTATGGAAGATGGTAAACCAGTGAAGGTTCTCCTTGCTGCTCATTTCAAGTTCTTTGGCAAACAGTGTCCTGGAATGGATGAGGAGAAGAAGAAAATGGAAATGGTCCCTTACTCTAGTATGATTGGATCAGTCATGGTCATGATGATCAACACTAGACCCGACATTTCTCATGAAATAAGAGTTCTCAGCAGGTTGATGAGTAATTCCGGAAAGGAGCTTTGGCTTAGGATGAAGTGGGTGCTGAGGTACTTAAAGGATCAATAGCAGCCGGTGGTAGCACTTTTAACAACCGAGGTAGAGTACATAGCGGCTATGGAAGCCATAAAGGAGGCTATGTGGTGCAAAGGGTTGTTAGACGAGTGGAAGGTCCTAAAAGAGTAGGTGGTGGTATCTTCGGATAACCAAAGTGAGGATGCATTCATGTGGACAAAGTCGCAATGGAAGATAGTCCTACAGATTTAGGTACCAAAGGTCTACCTCTAAGTAAGTTCAATCATTGCCTTGGACTTCTTAGGATTGGACTCGGATGAATGGTGACTTAAGTTGAGTTTGGATCTTGAGTTCTCTGCACAATGAGTTCGAGTTTAAAGGCTTAGACAAAGGTAGAGATTGTTGGTGTTTGTCTAAGGTTTAAACCAGGTTTAAACAAGGAAATATCAACATCAAGTGCACACTAGTGTGCGTCGTGGCCCAACTCATTCCAAGATGCGGCGCCCAGCAAAGGAGGAGTCTTGGAGGAGGTGTGCGCCACAACTCAGCCTTCCCCATGCTGCGGCACCCAGAAAGGATGAAGAGGGTGCCTTGGTCCGCACCACCACCTAGCTTGATCCAAGCCTCAGCACGAAGCACCAAGCCTCAACACGCCCTGATCTAAGCCTCAGCACGAGGCACACCTGATGCTTTTGTTTCAGCATTTTAAATTATGCGTGAGGCATGTTCAAAACACATAGGATGACTTAGAATTGATTGAAGACTATAGTTGATTGGTCCTCAAGATCTAAGGGTGGATATTGACCCTCAAGATTGGTCAAGAAGTTGGTGCACTATATAAAGGGTCACTTAGCTTCAAAAAGGCCAATGTGATACAAGTGAAAACACTAGTGTGTGACAGAACATGTGAATGAAAGAATTGTGTGAGAGTGCAAAGACATTAAGCTCATGAGAGATCTCATTGTAGAGAGAGTGCAAAGACACTAAACACATGAGAGATCTCATTGTAGAGAGGTTGGTTGTATAGAGAGAGAGAGAGAAAGTAGCATAGAGAGGGGATTCAAAAGACTTGTAAGTGGAATTTCTTGGAAGAAATTCCAGGGCAACTCAAGACCTTATCACTTTCTTGTTCTCTTATTTCGTTCTTCAAGAATCAGTGAGGTTGCTTGAAGAGGTGTTGCTGATTGTAAAGAACTTATTGATTTAGTGCAGAGGGCTCGGAGGAGCTCACGAGGACGTAGGCATATTGTCGAACTTTGATAACAATTGCTTGTGTTCTTTCTTGCTTTGATTGTTGTATCTTTTTATTACAAGTCATTCTAGACTTGGGGGTTTGGAAGATCACCACCTGGGCATCATTGAGGGTGTTTCCCAACAGTTGAAAAGTGGCAGGTGCATTACACAATCCAAATGGCATTCTATGAAAAGCATAAGTACCAAAGGGACAAGTGAAAGTGGTTTTATCCTGGTCTTCTAATGCAATTTCAATTTGATAATAACCAGAATAACCATCCAAGAAACAATAAAAAGGATGACTAGCTATACACTCAAGAATTTGATCGATAAAGGGGAGTGGGAAATGGTCTTTCCGGGTGGCAGCATTCAGTTTTCTATAACCAATGCACATTCGCCACCCAGTCACAAGTTTTGTAGGGACTAACTCTCCTAGGTCGTTCTTTAGCACAGTGACACTGGACTTTTTAGGAACGACTTGTGTAGGACTTACCCATTTACTATCAGCTATGAGATATATAATTCCCGCATATAATAGTTTCAACACTTCATTTTTCATCACTTCTTTCATAGTGGGGTTAAGCATATGTTGAGGGTCTCTACGAGGACTAGTTCTTTCATCCAAATTTATCTTATGAGAACAGATCAGGGGACTAATACCTTTTAAATCAGCCATGCTCCAACCTAAGGCTGATTTATGTTCATTTAAGGTCCGAATTAATTTCTCACCTTGAGACTCAGACAATTCAGATGAGATAATAACAGGAAAAGTATCACCTGGATCGAGAAAAACATGCTTTAAACCCTTAGGTAGTGGCTTCAATTCAACTTTGGGCGCTTCCACACTTGAGAGGATTTGTTTCACACTTCTTTCAAGCAACTCCTCAAACTTCGGTTGCCATACCTGAGTGCCATAATCCTGAGATTTATCAAAAATAGCACAAATATTAATTACATCAGATTTATTATTAATAAAATCAAACTCAGAATTAACAAGAAAATATTCAAGATGATCAAAATCATGAGCTATGGAAACTCCCCTATCGATGAGTGACTCGATCATGTATAATTGGTGGTTCTCGTCCTCATCTTCAAGTTGTTTTGCAACATTGAAAATGTTCACCTCGAGGGTCATGTTTCTAAAGGACAACTTCATGAGTCCATTCCTACAATTAATAAGAGCATTTGCAGTAGCAAGGAAAGGTCTACCCAAAATCAAAGGAATTTTAGAGTTAATGTCAACAACAGAAGTAGTATCAAGGATTAGGAAATCGAGAGGATAATAAAATTTATCAATTTGAATTAAAACATCCTCTACCACACCCCGAGGCACTTTGACTGAACGGTCAGCCAATTGCAATACCACAGCGGTTGGTTTGATTTCTCCCAAACACAGCTGTAAATAAATAGAAAATGGCATCAGATTTACACTAGCTCTTAAATCTAGCAATGCTTGTCCAACCTCATGATTTCAATGCTACATGAAATGGTTGGACAGCCAGGATCCTTGTATTTGGGAGGAATCTTTTGCTAAATTAAAACACTGACTTGCTCTGTCGGGAATGTTGTTTTATTTACATGGTGCTTCCTCTTAATTGTACACAAATCCTTGAGAACTTTTGCGTAAGTAGGAACTTTTTTAATCACATGCAAAAGAGGGAGATTAAGTTTTACTTGCCTTAGGTTCTCTAGGATTTCATTGTTTAGGTCCATATTTTTCTTGTTTGATTTTAAGGCTTGAGGGAATGGTGCCTTAACAGGACTCTTGGTAACCTCAGGGTCCTTGGGTAGCTCGGCATCATTACTACCTTGACCCTTTTCCACATCCTCTGATTTGTTCGTTGTTGGGATGTGTAGTGACTTACCACTTTGTGTCACAATGACATTCACATCTTTCAGGTTTGCTTGTGCCATGTGCTGACCATGAGGTGTGGACTGAGCTTGAGAAGGAAACTTACCTTGCTCATTCACACTTAATGAGCCCATCAATTTGGACACTTGGCTCCTTATTTCCTTGTTCTCTTCAACAACCTGTGTAATTAATGCTTCAAACCTTTGTTTGTCTTACCATATGCCTCAATAAAAGCGTGTAAAGTGTCTTCTAAAGAACTTCTAGAGGATAAGGGTGCATGATATGGTGTAGGCTTTGAAGAATTACACATAATTTTCAACCACAAGAGATTTGTATTTTGAGAGAAAAGAGGAGAAGGAGAGGAAATAAATCTGTTAGAAAAATGATAGTTGACACATTTTTATATAAAGCTACTAAGTGTCATTTCACAAGAGAGACTTTGGTTTAGAATTCAACTGTCAAAATTATATTTAATGTTCATAAAATTTGAATTTGGAGTTCCTATAGTCGACTATAACTTTTAAATTACTCAGAATATGCATAAGGCTGGGCTAGTTGTCGACTACATAGGGCTATAGTCGACTACCAAAATATTTTGTCTAATTTTGTACATGCCTATAGTTGACTACTGTAGCCTTCTGTCCAAACTTGTAGTTGACACCATGTTAAAAATGAAATTTTGTTTTTCTTTATCTTTTCTTAAAATTTTACAAATCATCCAAGTATAAGACCAAGTTTTATTTTGAAAATCATCAACAAGGCATATCTCGATAGACACATAAATCTATATATATTCTTTCTTTTATAAGTGATATGTTATATGATTTTGTGAGTAAATTTTAATGAGTGCATATATGGATAGACATGCCTAGAATAGAATGGAAAGATGAGAAACACATATTTTTCATTATAGTGGTGGGGAAGAACAATATTTTAAGAGGTTGTATAATAACTTCCTGACTAGGAGAGTCATGGAAATAATTCAATAGTTGTTTAGGGCCAGGTTCAAAAAGGAACTGGAATGTAAAAAAATTAAACTTCATTGAGGTCTTTGCAAGCAAAAACTTACACATTGGCATAAGTTGTATCATCTTGGAGTTGTTGACAAGGAAGAGAACATTATTTTGGAGGACCATCATTGGCCACACATATTACAAGTTAGGGTTTCATTATTGTCTACTAGTCTTACTATCAATGGAGTGTCTTACGAAATACCTTTTAGTTGATTGATTTATTGTTTTTTTTTTTTTGTGTTTCAGCTGCATCTATGGATTGCAAGATATCACGACACTAGTTTTAAAGAAGTGAACCTCTTTCATCCCATATTCCAGGGGGTACCCAGAGTAGACGTAGACATTGTACTTGATAGATAATTGTTTGGTGAGCCTTACATGGTTTTCAATCATGCTTAGGGTTTCCTCATCGTATATGTTCTTGGTGTAGATCGATATCCCCAATGTAGATGTTATAGAGGTCCAACCCCTTGATGCCCTTGAGTTAGTTGGGTGTGATGGTGATGTTTTTGTAATAGATGTTTAGTTATGGATTTTCAAAATTTATTTGGATATTTCATGTTTATGTATGGATGTTATGAATGATGGATTTTATATTTATATCTAGGTGTTATGGATGTTATGAATGATAAATGTTATGTATAGATGTTATGGTATTAGTCATTTTATTGAATTTCATATACTGAGTTGCAGAATGCCATTATCAAATGAATTGATTCGAAAGGTGTGTTTGTTATTCATTGCAATTCTCTTTCATAATAAGAGACAAATAAATTTTCTTAGAATGATTCAAATGGACTAAGTATTAGGAGGCCACGATTTTATGATGAAAATATTGGATGGACATTCGGTTGTATGTCACAACCTATTTCAAATATCAAAGACTTTATTAACAAGTATTTTGCAGACAATGGTAGATAAGAGATTTCTGTCACATGCAAGGTTTATAAGAGTAGAAGAACAACTCATGATTTTTTTAAAGTGTGTGAGACACAATAAGCGAAATCGGGTTCTAACTTATTGATTCCAACACTTTGGGAAGACAATTTCCATGCACTTTAACTGAATGTTAGTTGTTTTTTCTTGGCTATCAGTGGAGGTAGTTAAGCCTCGTGTGCGTCTCATAGAAACTCACAATCACATTAGGTCATTCACGAGGTCCTAGCAATTCCTTAAAGTGATTGATAATTTGAATATTAACTTCAAATGTATTACACTTCTCCTTAACACCATTTCTTATTCATTCTTACAAATGTATGATTTCCCATATTTTAACTAGGATTGTGTTGGGGCTATTGAGAGTACCCATGTGTCTGCCTGGATTCCTACTAATGAGCGAATCTCGTATCTAACTCAAAAAACTGCTTACACACAAAACGTGCTCGAAGTATGCAACTTTGACATGCACATCACTTATATCAAAACCGGTAAGAAGGAGACTGCAAATGACTCTAGAGTATTCCTTCACGTTATACGTAATGAAGCATTAAACTTATTCATGCCTCTTGCAAGTCTCACTTCACGTATTATACCTTTAACAATGACTATGGTAGATTATGTGCCACTAATCTGCTAATTTTAATGTAAGAAAATATTATCTTGTGGATGCAAGATTTCCTTGGATGAGGGGATTT
Organism: Bretschneidera sinensis; assembly: GCA_023935145.1. Classification (NCBI taxonomy): domain Eukaryota; kingdom Viridiplantae; phylum Streptophyta; class Magnoliopsida; order Brassicales; family Akaniaceae; genus Bretschneidera; species Bretschneidera sinensis. Next base: position 144,536,017 of record CM043698.1, on the reverse strand, counting down.
CTCATGCCTTTCATAGAGATAAGATACCATTTGCCCGAATTTAAGATGAGCGATCGGCGCAAGGCTCAAGAGAAATTATTTAATTATTTTCATTCTTCTTTAAAGAATATGATTGAAAGAGTGTTTGGGATCTTTAAGGCGAGGTTCCCCATCTTGAAGCAAATGCATTGTTTTCCTTTGCAAACACAAACACTCATTGTTTGTGCATATGCAACAATTCATAATTTGATCAAACTGCGTAGTGGTGCGAAAAATGATCCTTTCCTAACTTTCTGGTTGAACTTTGACTTCACATCAAAAGGAGCTACATCACAACCATTGGGAGATGCAACTGAGGATGTTAAGGGTGTCATAACGGTAGATGAGTGCCTCATGGTGAAGGAACGAGACAGAATTTCCGGTGCCATACTGAGTGATGATGTATGATATTGAATGTGTTGGTTTTTTCTTACCAATTTTATAAACTATGCAAGAATGGATTTTATAAACTATGTTGAATAACTGTATTATATGACTTTTATAATCTATGTTGTATGTTAAATATTTTCCCTATGAAATTTTTATTAACTAAAGAATGTTGAGAAAGGATAACATAAAGATCTACATATGATCTCTTATTTTATATATATTTAAAACTATTAAATACATAATATATATTTTATGAAAAATATATAAATTTTGTTTATGAAAAATATTTTTCCTATTAATTTTTAGATTTAAATGATAAATTAATTCATATTTAAAATTACAATATAATCATAAAATGAATACCAACAGTCAATTGTTATTACAAAACGCAAAAATAGTACCAATTAGCTTGATTATAATAAAAATAAAAATTAAGTCGTCTTAGACACTAGTTTGACAAATTTGAACCAAACAAGGCCAATGATTAGTAAAAATGGAAAAATGGGACCAAAGAAGAGTAAAAGAAAAGAAAGTGATGGAAAGCGCTTTTCTACTATTTGGTATGAAAGAGAAGCAAGGAAGAAGAATTTAGAAAAACTGATGTTGTTTTCTATATATATATATATATATATATATACAAATTATAATCTTCTCATATTGGAAAGATTGGAAGATGAAAGTGAAAATAAGCTTCTTCTTTTTTAATTAATCATTTTCTTCTTTTTTTTAACTTTTCGGTTTTCTCTGCCAAACACACGAAAAAATAATCAACTTTTTGTTTATTTTTCTTCCTCACAAATTTTTCTCCTAGCAATCATAAAATATTTTAAGTCATCTCTGTTTGGGAGTTAGAGAGTGGAAATGAGAGGACTTGAAGTAGGCACTCTTGTCCTTTCTTGCCTCTTTTTTCTCTGTATTGAAACATACTGTATAAGGAAAAGAAAATATATTGTTTCAATTACTTTATGACGAGGAAAATGGTATTTGAGTAAAAGAAAAATTGGCTGTTTTTATGTAAACTCGTTCTCGTAATATAGAATTATCATGCCACAAACTGCCATAATGTATCATGCCTCAAACAAATATTACAATGATAGAAAAAGAAAAAGAAAAGGCAAATATATAATGAAACATTTCATGTAAAGAAAATTGGCAACCAATCAAGATAAAAGATTACCATTTTCTCTAAATTCTTTTCTCCCAATAACCAGAAGTCAAATTGACTAGATAGAGATCAGTAGAAGATGAAGAAAAAGTAGTCCATGGATCAACTGTTGAGATACTTTGTGTCTCGCACTCTGCCATCAACAAATGAGTCTGGCTATCGTTCACATTATTTTCTTCTATCAGTTGATAATGCTTCTTCATTGCCTCAACACTTGTCTCATGTTTGGAGAAGCTCGAATCTGGAACAAAGTCCTGAACAGCCATCTTGCCTTCAAGCATGCTCACAACTGAAGACATCAAAGGCCTGACTGCTGCAGAAACATGAGCACATAGAAGAGTCACATTGATCATCGCCATCACCTCTTCCTTGTTGAAGTATGATACCAACCTTGGATCTACTAGCTCCATTAGATTCCTTTCCTCCTTCAAAACATGAGCCTAAAAACAAGAAAGAAAGATTGTTATCTCAAAGCCTATAGTATCCAAATGGGAGTTCAGTCAACAATATTCATAACTCTAAACAACTTCATCACAACCAAAAATATGTAAAGAAATAAAAACAATTGAAAGAAAGAGTGAAAATTGGATTACATAATCAAGAAGATAAAAGCGTTCCTCCTTTGGCCGGTAACTGGTGTTGCTCCTCCCACAAACCATTTCCAGAGCTACAATTCCAAAACTATAAACATCTGCTTTGTCGGTTAAATAACCCCGCGTTGCATATTCAGGTGCCATATATCCACTGCAAAATAAAGAAAATCATACACAACATATTTATGTTATGCATTTATACAACTCATTATACATCATATCCATTTGCACCAAGTACAAGGGAGGGGAAAAAGTTACATATTGAAAAAAATATATAAAAAAAGGAGACTTACAAGGTTTCGGCAACTCGGGTGCTGATATGGGTATTTTCTTCTTCGCCAAGCTTGGCTAAACCAAAGTCAGATATCTTAGGGTTTAAATCCTCATCTAGCAGCACATTGGTGTCCTTGATGTCTCCGCGCACAATCTTCAACCTTGATTCTTCATGGAGATATGCCAAACCTCTTGCTATGCCAACACAAATCTTGTGTCTTGTTGGCCAGTCTAGATGCAATTGATATTCTTTCGGGCCTTTAAACAATTAAATCAATAGAAATTAAGATTCACTAGTATTGTTACTTCATAGAAACATGCACACGCATTTATCCAAGTGCTTAAATATCTCTGATGCAATGGCAGTTGAGTAAATCATTTGGCTGAAACTTACCAAACAATGCTCGAGCAAGGCTGTTATTTTTCAAGTACTCGTATTATAGCAACAATTGATTTCCTTCAATACAGCATCCATATAGCTTTACAAGATGAGGGTGCTGCAAAGCAGAAATCATGCCAGTCTCGTTCACAAACTCACGGTTTCCTTGCTTTGACTTGGAAGATAACTGCTTAACTGCAATTATGGTGCCATCTGCTAGTAGGCCCTAAATTTGTGAAAGATTGTCATTGTTAATTATACACACACAAAAAAAAAATTTATTGCAGGAAAGAATTGCAACTGCAGTAGATCAAATGCAATAAATCCAAGAGAAAGTATTTCTTGTGCATACTACCTTGTAAACAGGACCAAAACCACCTTCTCCAATCTTGTTAGCAAAATCAAAGTTGTTTGTCGCAGCATTGATTTACCTTAAGGTAAATGAACCAGTTTGCAAGTCGAGACCCATTAGATCTATGGAAGAGGCTGAGTTAGATAAGACACATTTATAAGATATTTTATTGATCCACATTCCTAATAACTAAAGGCGGGTTTAAATGGACAGATTATGTTCTTGATTGAGATCACTATATCTGATTCAGAAACTCCAACAAGATACAAGAATACTGCAGCATCAGGAAGTATTTGATCAAGTGGTTTTGTCTAAACAAAGGGTTATACCACCACATTCATGATCATTCTTTTGGTCTAAAGAAAAAACTGATAATTGTATCAAAAAAGTTAATTTCTCTTAAAATACCTTGTTCCATTATGTTTTTATTTCCTAGACAGCCTTTCCACCAAAGGATACCCACAACTAGCAAAACAACAGCTGCTACTGCAGCCCCGACCACGATGCTTACAGATATATTACTACTACTACGGCCAGATTCTGATGGGGCCACAAAGTTTGTTTAGAGAAAAGCATAGAATAGTTAATTTGATGAAATGATACTGCTTAACTACATGCATAATCTCAACGTGAAAATTTCCTTCTCTTTCTCTGGCCAGATATTTTAGAATGAGTGACAAAAGACCTTTTTATACCAGAGATCAAATTTGAATGCAAGAATCAAGATTATATAGAAAAACATGGAAATGAAATCATTCCATTTTGAATCCAAAAATATCAGAGTTCATTTTTACTGCCACGATTTCTCACAAGTAAATTCATTAATCATTAAATAAATAGTAAATATATGAGTAGATATTCTTTAATAAATTCCTGAAGATCAAACTGAAAGAAACAACTGGAACAAAAAAGAAGTGAAGACACGTTTGTTGCCATGAACAAAAGAATGTTTGTACAAAGTGTGATTTCCAAAAATCTGTAAGGAATAATGTATGCATACCATAAAAATGAACAAAGGACATTTTTTACAGGTCAAAGATCAATAGCCAACTTCTAAGATAAAAAGAAGCTCATAATTATGGTGTACGACCTACCAAGATTCACAAAAATCGTTGATATAAGAGGACCATATACTCCTCTCTTAGGGATAGCATTTGTACCCTTCCCAGCCCAATACAAGCGCATCTCCAACGTTTTGTTGGTCACAGTGACATTAAATCTTCTCACAATTGCCTTATCAACACCTCCTGCTTCATCCTCAATATTGAAATCCTTTTTCACAAGTTTCCCCTGCAATAACCTAATCCAGTTAACTTCTTATGTAGGCAAGTGATGACAAGGAATCAGATTTCAGTCTTAACATTAATCTGAACCATACACAGGATAAATTCAAACAATTTGATTGGCCCTATTAAAGCAAAATGTTAATTTTTTTTAAAGTTCGTTTAATATCATAAATGAAATTAACCATGGGAAGTATCATACTTAAAATATCTGAATGTAAATATCAAATATGCGCCTCCTGAGGCTGCTATAATGTAGATTTAATACTACTAGTGCATGTGATTTTTAAAGTTCAATATCGCAGAAGGAGAGGAAATCTACGATCCCTGGATATCAGAGTCCAGTACTGATAACTGCTAACACAACATAAATTTTATCTGTGTTATATATCTTAAAACTTCCAATGTATTTTTCGATTAGCTTATGCATAACTTTCAGTTCAAGAGAAGTTTCCCCATCATCAATTTCAACTTTAATACTTCCAATATGAAAGAAACTTCCAATATTGTCTGCTTCTTTAGGCCATTAAGATGGTCCTTTATTTTATTTTTTGCTAGGTAGGCAAGTTAATCAATTATATGTTCGAGTACGCTGTTTCCTAGCAATTGAAAATGGTTTTCTGCATTTCATTGGAAAAAAAAATTACAAACACAAACCAGATGCTTACATATAATCCACCTTCTTTAGATTAGTACCTGTGCTTGGAAGTTCTCCACTCAGTTTGTTAAAGCTGAGGTCTCTGCAAGTGAATTTATAGATAACACTAAGAAAACAAATGATGTTTCAAAAAGTTTTATTTCCACAACCTGTCTAATTCATGATGACTGGTAGATAAGAAGAGGTTTTGAACATCATAGTGAACTCTACAACCGAAAACACTGAAGAAAAAAAATTTGCGACAAAAGAATGTCACAAACAAGGTAAAACCCATACAAAGTAGGTAATAATGTCAAATATTAATGTTTTGGCACCACCTTCAAATGTGTGAAGGCACAGAGAATTTTTTTTTTTTTTTAAGGATCTTTTGATTCTCGTATTCTTTAACAACAGAGTTAAGATTATGATAAAACCCTAACTGAAAGTTTATTTCATATATATAATATAACGAAAACTGAGCTATGCAAGGCTTTTCATCTATTAGATGATCCTTCAAATGGTATGATGACATTTTAAAATATAAAAAAAAAATCCACCAGCAGCCCTTGAGGTCATGAGAACGATTCTCAATTAGTCTGGTCAACAACTTCTTTATAGATAAGAAGATTTGTTGTGTGGGTGGGTGGAGAATTGAGTAGGTTAAATATCACTATAAATAAAAAATTAAATAAATAACCCTTTATTTGCAATTAAGAGGGGAGAAGAGAACAAGTCTGTACTAACAACATTGTTAAATTTGTCATATCTTTGAGATAACCAGGTAGCAGTCCGGTGATATTGCAACTCCTGAGAATCCTGCAACACAAACAAATGGCACACACTTTGAGTTGAAGAGAAATATAAATAAAAAAAAGGAAAAAGGAGGAAGGTGTGCCAATTTTTATAAATAAATTAATTATCACTTAAAAACTTAACGTACAATGTCTTCATCTTCTTCATTTTGATAAGATTTGGAATGGCCGATTTTTCTCCATCTAAGTCACTAATTCTCCTGCATATTGATGTTCAACCAATGGAGAGCACAACATTGATTGCAAACCCACATGAAATAATTAAAATCTACAAAAGAATCAAACTTACAAGTCAGTTAAATTTTCAAGATCAACAATGCCATCAGGAATTGGTCCAACCAAACCGCTAGCTTGAACCTCTCTGTTGTTCCAAAATATTTGACTCAAATAAGTGGTAATACTTAATTCTACTAACTTAATAACATTGCATAATATCAAAAATAATAAAGCTCTCATAATCTTTAAAGTTTTGTCTAGTTCTGAATAAAATTAGGTATATTTCCTGTAAAGTTGTTATCACTGATCCGACTGCATTATGTCAGAGAGAAAAATATTCATCAACTTCAAAATTCAATAAACTATATTTAATTTGAGGTTAATGAAACATAATTAAGAAGCTTACAAATCCTTTAATGTGGTCAGTTTCGCAAATGTTTGAGGGATTTCCCCACTAAGATAATTTGAGGTAAGATGCCTAAAACAGCAATGAAAACAAGAAAATATTAACAAATAAATGAAACCAATAAGAATATCAATGCGAATATTTTAATTAAAAGAACATTAGATGAAACTAAACATTATAAATTTATACCAGAAAGAGAAAAAAAAACATAAAATTGTAGTATATATGTTAATAAGGATTGAAAATTGTCATAATAAGGGGTCCTCCATTTTCTCTATTAGCGTCAGATTCCCAAGCTCTGGAGGCAAATTCCCTGAAAGTTGATTGCACTCCGCGATACTATACAATTATCAAAACACATATTTGAATCAATTAATAAGAACAATTCTAAAAACATTCCTACCAAAATTGAAATGAAATAAAAAGAAGGAAACATTCCTATCAAAAACTCACAAATTGACAAGAGTGGAAATGTTTGCTACCTCTTTGGGAATTGGACCTGTTGATGCCAAAAATGTGTTTTGTTGAGCTGGAGGCTAGGACTCAGACATATCTGCACAGGGAGATGAAGGTGAGCTAGGGGGTGCCTCCGAGGATGCTCCGAAGCTTTAGTTAGAGTCAGAGCAAAAATATATATGGGACGAGCGCTCCCTTTTTCAGTTGAGCAAAAAGTTGGGCCTTTGGAATGCATACCTGACCCTTTTTATAGGGATTCGGAGGCGGCATTTGGCCTAGGGCGGCAGTAATATGTTGCCCCAACTGGGTTGGGTAATGATGCCTAGGAGGCCCAGCTATGTGGCTGGGGGCCGTCCGTTAGGGCTTTGCCTTGCTGGCTTGATCTGGAGTCGTCTATGCGTTAAGGCGGTTTGACGACCTAACGTCCTAACTTGGTTGGGTAATGATGGCCTGGAGGGCGGTGGTGACGTGGAGACCCAACTGGGGGGCAATGATGCCCTGAAGGGTGGCCATGACCTGGAGGTAATGATGGCCTGGAGGGCGGTGGTGACGTGGAGGCCCAGCTGGGGGGCAATGATGCCCTGAAGGGCGGTCATGACCTGGAGGCCCAACTGGGGGGCAATGATGCCCTGAAGGGTGGCCATGACCTGGAGGGCGGTGGTGACGTGGAGGCCCAGCTGGGGGGTAATGATGCCCTGAAAGGCAGTCATGACTTGGAGGCCCAACTGTCCGAGCCTAGGTCTTCCGCGTGTCTCCTTGCAGCCTGGGGTCAAGATGATCCACATGTCGTCTTCTTATTGGAGAGGTGTATTTTGGCAGTATTAGAGGCCCCCCACTTCCTTGAGTACATTTATGTGCTTAAGAAAGTATTGCAGGGTTCGATCTTCAATGAAAAGGATAGTATACCATGTTCTGACAGAGTCGAGCCGAGCAAATGTGGAGCGATCCATCTGCTCGGTCGTGGAGAGAGGGGACACGAGTCCGAGCACGTGTGGAGCAAGTCCATCTGCTCAGACCTTGGAGCCAGTTGGCCGAGAACACTAGGAGCAATTCAAGTGTTCGACCTTGGACACATGAGTCCGAGCACAAGTGGAGCAATCCATCTGTTCGGACCTAGGAGCCAGTTAGCCGAGAACACGAGGAGTAATCCAAGTGTTCGGCCTCGGACACATGAGTCCGAGCACAAGTGGAGCAATCCATTTGCTCAGACCTTGGAGCCAGTTGGCCGAGAACACGAGGAGCAATCCAAGTGTTCGGCCTTGGACACATGAGTCCGAGCACAAGTGGAGCAATCCATCTGCTCGGACCTTGGGTGTGCGTAGACGGTCCAGGGCTTCACGGTGAACCCCTACAACGTTGCTGAACACGGACACCACGAATTTTCGAGCCATGGTGCAACAGTTCACGGGTGGTCTTACTAGCGCGCCTTTTGCGGCACCGAATTTCAGTTTTGGGATCGGATCAGCACGTCAACAAGCGGCTGCCCATGTCAACTCTAGTGCAATTATGGTGGCTCATGCTGGTGGATATCATCATGGACAATCACTACAATATCATCAACAATAGCAGCAGCCCTACATATTTTCATTGAGCAACAATAATAATCATAGTGATAATCATAATCGTGCTTTTATTGAAAGACTTGGCACTAAACCTAACGCGGAGGCAGTCTCTGATGGGTCTGGGCGGATGGACGAGGGTGTTTCCTCTCAACTTCCAACTTCATCCAGTGAGAACAGAAGTAATCATTTCGTGTTTTGACAGGGGCATGCGTACTACGGCTAAGGAACTTGACCCAAACAGATGGGTGTGAGTACTGGCCCCTACTGCTCTTTAACCCGCATCCCTGGTGGTGGATTTGGGCGGCATGACAACAGATGAGTTCTTTAAACTTCTTCGTTGTTACTGCCAGCGAGAGATGGTGGTTTCTCACGGACGGCGTCAATCTGTTGATGCCAAAAATGTGTTTTGTTGAGCTGGAGGCTAGGACTCAGACGTATCTGCATAGGGAGAGGAAGGTGAGCTAGGGGGTGCCTCCGAGGATGCTCCGAAGCTTTAGTTAGAGTCAGAGCAAAAATATGTATGGGACGAGCAGTCCCTTTTTCAGTTGAGCAAAAAGTTGGGCCTTTGGAGTGCATACCTGACCCTTTTTATAGGGCTTTGGAGGCGGCATTTGGCCTAGAGCGGCAGTAATATGTTGCCCCAACTGGGTTGGGTAATGATGCCTAGAAGGCCCAGCTAGGTGGCTGGAGGCCGTCCGTTAGGGCTTTGCCTTGCTGGCTTGATCTGGAGTCGTTTATGCGTTAAGGCGGTTTAACGACCTAATGTCCCAACTTGGTTGGGTAATGATGGCCTGGAGGGAGGTGGTGACGTGGAGACCCAACTGGGGGCCAATGATGCCCTGAAGGGTGGCCATGACCTGGAGGTAATGATGGCCTGGAGGGCAGTGGTGACGTGGAGGCCCAGCTGGGGGGCAATGATTCCCTGAAGGGCGGTCATGACCTGGAGGCCCAACTGGGGGGAAATGATGCCCTGAAGGGTGGCCATGACCTGGCGGTAATGATGGTCTGGAGGGCGGTGGTGACGTGGAGGCCCAGCTGGGGGGTAATGATGCCCTGAAGGGCGGTCATGACTTAGAGGCCCAACTGTCTGAGCCTGGGTCTTCCGCGTGTCTCCTTGCAGCTTGGGGTCAAGATGATCCACGTGTCGTCTTCTTGTTGGAGAGGTGTATTTTGGCAGTATCAATCTTGGCACTTCTTGTACTTTTTGACCATGTTGGTGGCCACGTGCCATCCATTTGGTGTATCCCTTTTCCCCATAATCAACGACCAGGATCTCTCCCATTAGTCGTTCCTTTGATCACGTTGAAGCTACCATAAGCCATCTTAAATACCACAAAAAGCCTAAGCTGTTTTTCTTCCCTTCCAACCCAAGAAATACTACAAGAACACAAGTCTTCATGAGTAAGACAATGTCTAATCAAACTGGCGATTGGGCTCAAGTCTATCAGCAAAACCTTTCTAGTCAAGTGGTGATACCATCTCCCTCTACTGGAGATCAAATTCAAGGTGGCCTTGCCACTACCGTTACTTCGGATTCTACGCCGAGCTCACTGGGGTTGGGTCCATCTAGCCTAAGTGCTATCCGTCTGAGCTCTGAAGGGCGCGTGTCAAAGCCAGTGCGTAGACGGTCCAGGGCTTCAAGGTGAACCCCTACAACGTTGCTGAACATGGACACCACGAATTTTCGAGCCATGGTGCAACAGTTCACGGGTGGTCTTACTAGCGTGCCTTTTGCGGCACCGGATTTCAGTTTTGGGATCGGATCAGCACGTCAACAAGCGGCTGCCCATGTCAACTCTAGTGCAATCATGGTGGCTCATGCTGGTGGATATCATCATGGACAATCACTACAATATCATCAACAATAGCAGCAGCCCTACATGTTTTCATTGAGCAACAATAATAATCATAGTGATAATCATAATCGTGCTTTTATTGAAAGACTTGGCACTAAACCTAACGCGGAGGCAGTCTCTGATGGGTATGGGCGGATGGACGAGGGTGTTTCCTCTCAACTTCCAACATCATCCAGTGAGAACAGAAGTAATCATTTCGTGTTTTGACAGGGGCATGCGCACTACGGCTAAGGAACTTGATCCAAACAGATGGGTGTGAGTACTGGCCCCTACTGCTCTTTAACCTGCATCCTTGGCGGTGGATTTGGGCGGCATAACAACAGATGAGTTCTTTAAACTTCTTCGCTGTTACTGCCAGCGAGAGATGGTGGTTTCCCACGGACGGCGCCAATCTCTTGATGCCAAAAATGTGTTTTGTTGAGCTGGAGGCTAGGACTCAGATGTATCTGCACAGGGAGAGGAAGGTGAGCTAAAATATGTATGGGATGAGCGGTCCCTTTTTCAGTTGAGCAAAAAGTTGGGCCTTTGGAGTGCATACCTGACCCTTTTTATAGGGCTTCGAAGGCGGCATTTGGCCTAGGGCGGCAGTAATATGTTGCCCCAACTGGGTTGGGTAATGATGCCTAGGAGGCCCAGCTAGGTGGCTGGGGGCCGTCCGTTAGGGCTTTGCCTTGCTGGCTTGATCTGGAGTCGTCTATGCATTAAGGCGGTTTGACGACCTAACGTCCCAATTTGGTTGGGTAATGATGGCCTGGAGGGCGGTGGTGACGTGGAGACCCAACTGGGGGGCAATGATGCCGGAGGGGGTGCCTCTGGGGATGCTCCGAAGCTTTAGTTAGAGTCAGAGCAAAAATATTTAGGGGACGAGCCCTCTCTTTTTCAGTAGAGCAAAAAGTTGGGCCTTTGGAGTGCATACCTGACCTTTTTTATAGGGCTTCGGAGGCGGTATTTGGCCTAGGGCGGCAGTAATATGTTGGCCCAACTGGGTTGGGTAATGATGCCTAGGAGGCCCAGCTAGGTGGTTGGGGGCCGTCCGTTAGGGCTTTGCCTTGCTGGCTTGATCTGGAGTCATCTATGCGTTAAGGCGGTTTGACGACCTAACGTCCCAACTTGGTTGGGTAATGATGGCCTGGAGGGTGGTGGTGACGTGGAGACCCAACTGGGGGGCAATGATGCCCTGAAGGGTGGCCATGACCTGGAGGTAATGATGGCCTGGAGGGCGGTGGTGACGTGGAGGCCCAGCTGGGGGGCAATGATGCCCTGAAGGGCGGTCATGACCTGGAGGCCCAACTGGGGGGCAATGATGCCCTGAAGGGTGGCCATGACCTGGAGGTAATGATGGCATGGAGGGCGGTGGTGACGTGGAGGCCCAGCTGGGGGGTAATGATGCTCTGAAGGGCGGTCATGACTTGGAGGCCCAACTGTCCGAGCCTGGGTCTTTCGCGTGTCTCCTTGCAGTCTGGGGTCAAGATGATCCACGTGTCGTCTTCTTATCGTAGATGTGTATTTTGGCAGTATTAGGACCCGTTAATCGGTAATCCATAAATGGAACTGCAATATATAATACCCATGTGTTACTTTCACCACCAAAACTGACAAAAGAAAATCAACAACAATGCTTAACTGCTTAAGCCATGAATTTTATACACAATATATGTGCTTATATATTCATGTAAATATAAATTTATACATAAGGTGGAAATATGATTTATATATATATATATATATATATATATATATATATATATATATATATATACACACGCACGCAGAGAGAAATAAAGCATACATGTTGACTGATTGCATGGAACCTCATCCTGGAGGAATGGTAACACTGAGATAGTTTCTGGTAACGTCACTGTGTGAAGATGGACAGTCGAGTTAGTTTGTTCTTAGAAGAAACAGAAACAAAACAATCCAAAAAGAAAACAGAGAATTACAAGCCTCAATGCATAAAAGGGAAATTTTGAAATACTTACAATTCTTTGAGTAAACTGAGTCTGACCAGTTCTGGTGGAAGAGTGCCGCTGAGATTTTGTGCCTTCAGAACTCTGTTCTTCAACAGAAAATGGCCTTATACAGCTTTTTAATGCAGCATAGTGATGTCAATAGCTCAACACCCAAATTAGAACCAGAGAGAGAGAGCATAAGTTTAACCAAAAAAGCATAAAGTTTTCTAGTAAAAGAATTACTAAAATATTAGAGCTTGTTATCAAGCTAGCACCATTTTTTTCTATAGAAAGTTTAAAATCTTTAAAAAAACAACAGTCACCTTTCCTGGGTCAAGCTCACAACCATCATTGGGCCATGCACCTTGAAGTGTGAACACAGTACCAATACAAAGTCCGGCCCAAGTTAAATATGATTTGAAAAATGTAATGTAAAAGTAGGCTTGGAACAAAATATCTTCAAATTTTACTACACCTTTTCTTTAAGCCCCCAGATTTTGATCCCTCTTATTTTGGAGTTTCCTCCTTTTGATTCGATTGAAGATAAAAGATCACGATCCACTATATTTAAAAATTAAAATAGAATTAAGTTTATAGCAAAATTGAATCTTACATCATTAAATAGAGAATATACAAATTCAAATTTATTAGTATGGTATTTAATATTACTATGAACTTGATTTCTATTTCAATTATTAAATGAAAATGACCGTGGTCCAAAGATAAAATAATTAAAATATTCTTGTAAGTTCAAATTCGTCAAAAGAGTATTTAAGTAATTAAATAAAATCACAAATTTATTTTTATTAAGCTTGAATTTTTTTTGCAAGATCAAACCAACTAAAAATTGAAAAAACACATCTTTAATACCATTGAAAAGTTCTCATCGAAATCTATCTAATGAGATTAAAAACACACCACGCTTTCTGTCACGCTGACCCTCTCATGCAGTCACGCGTAATTGTTTTTTTAGATCATTCATTTTTCAGTAACTATTATTACGAAGCATTGTTGACCATCACCAAACAAAAAAATGACTCGTCCATCTGATTCGAATTTTTTTGCGATCCTCCGCGATAGGAGGTTGGCCCAAGCATTGTTGAGGTCACGAGTGGTCCTGGCTTTCTAGTCAACCTTTTTGTTTTATTTTATTTTTTAAAATTTTAAAAATGTGATTGTTTAAAAATACCCCACTTTTTTGATGCGATAAAGAGGCATTTTGATCGAAAGTTTTATTTCAATCCTAACCCTTGATTTAAATTAAGTTAAATTATGCATTTATTTCATGTATTTTTGGGGTAAGATTATTTGCTACAATTGCTTCAATTGAATATATGAACTTCCAAAAGTATCTAAATTAGCCATTTCAACAGAGCTTCTGTCAATCCCTCAATTAAGCTACTTAAACACTATTTATATAATGAAAAATAAAGTGAAAAACTTTTATATTTGGCATCTACGTGACGTCTAAGTGGATTTTCGTTAGGTGATTGATGAAATTTTTATCAAAATAGTTTGATTTAGATGATTTTAAAAGTTAACATATTAAATTGAAACAATTAGATTGCAGGGCACGGATTTTTTAAAACATGGTTCTCTTTTTCTTATTTTTTGATATATAGTTTTGTGTGCATACCAAAACAGACAAATTTTGTGAATCTCTTAAATTGTAACCAATTTTTAACGTAAAATAATATATTTATTTAAAATTTAAGTTATTATTTACTTCCATATATTTAATTATGTTATAAGATTGTAGTATCATTTTCCTTCTAACTTAATTTTGTTTAACTCTATCATGGTTTAAATCTTTACAGCTGAATCATAAATTAAGTTAAATATTCTATATATAACAATTTATTTGCCAAAGGCTCTCATATATAACTATAAAAAAACACATGGTATATAATATATTTTTATTATTAAATATCATAAAAATATATTTTATTTAATAATAAAAAAACACTTTATTTCATATATCTTTCCATGAGACAAGCTTGATAATTATTTTTTTTTGCCATAGGTAGTAGTTATGTCAACTGTCAAGTACGTATAGAAAAAAACACGAAAAGTTGCAAACTTGACCCATGTAATTCGGATGTTCATTAGACCCTTTGTTTTAATTGGAGTAGCAATGTTTTCCATTATATTAGCAGCTTAATTTTCTCTATAAACTATTTTGAACCCAAAATCCAAAATATAAAAAATATTATAATAATTATGTAGAGATTGAACGATTCGAGACCTATTAATCACACGAATAATGAAAATAAATAAAAAGAAAATAATAAGACAGATATACGCAGGTTCACTTAGAGTAAGGTTACATTCTGCAAGAAGTTTTACTATAATCAGTCTCTCAAATTTCTTGTATGATGTGCGCTCTAATTAAAGTTTTCGCTCTGTTGCAAAACTGCGGTTATCATGGGCTTGACCCAAACTGTCAACAAAAAAAAACTCAGACCCAAAATGTATACAGGGATTAGACCCGTGGTCGTCGAGGGCTTATAGATTTGGACCCATGAAATATTCATAACTATAACAGAGATAAAATGTATTATTATAAATCAAAATGTCCTATAAACTCATATTTTATATAAATCAAATATTTAAATAAAGTTATATATATAATTAAATTGACTCAAACTCTCCACATTTTTTTTCCATGTTTTTTCTCTCCCCTTTACTTCTTCACTCTCATCTTTTTTTTCCATGTTTTTTCTCTCCCCTTTACTTGTTCACTCTCATCTCTTTTATCCTCGTTCTATGTTTTTCTGTCTTGGTAAGAAATAGATGCTTACATGCTAATAACATGGCAGAGGGTGCCATTTGAGAAGGAGCAATCACATGTGACGCTATTCGCCAATTCTTTCGTTGCATTTACCGTAGCCTATCCCTGTTCTCCCTTGCATGGATCTACATCGAAGTTCCAATTTGTCTTCCCCATCGTCTTTGTTATGTCTTTCAAAGCTTGCACGGTAATTAAATAAAATTAACTTTGAAACAAATCTACTTAGATAACAAAAATTCTATGTTTCTCTGTATTTCTCTTGACCATAATACCTTCCTCGTCTGGCAAAAGAGTAGCTCCAGAAGCAAAATTTATGAGGCAAAAAGCGAAGAGTGCAGGAAAAAGAAATCCATATTGGAAAACCATATCTTCAAATTAATTTTGAGTTATAAACAATAATGGCAAAAAAAGAAGTAGTGGTGATGCTTGATTTATATAGGAGTTGTAAGAAATTAAAGTTAAATTACTAACTATTAAGGAGTTTGGTTTTTTGCGTGGAAAAAATTTGAGACTCGAGAGGAAACAAATAGGCAGCAGGCAAAGGAAGATTTTTGGTTAATTTCTTGTGATGAGAGACACAGAAAACTTTTCATTGTTGAACTTTCTTTGCTTGATAGAATGTAAAATTAAAGCGATTACGACATAATTTGAAATTATGCATGTATACATTAATGATCAGTCAACTTACTATGTTTACTCAACAAATATCATGTCTGCTAAATTACATTCTTATCCTCATGATGATCTCAATTGCAATATTTATATCCACAAAAGTTTTTTCTTTTGTTATATTGACACGAAATCTTGAAAATAACCACTAACTCCATTGATTCTCATACTTATCGCCTCCCATATTTCGTGACAATTTTAGATACTGATTTTCTTTTATAATGAAAAAAGAATTAAAATGTATACTTATCCCTTCAAATCCAATCTAAACTCCAATTTAATCAATTTTTTTAAATTATATGGATAAATATGAAAATGATATTTTTTTCTCTCACTTTCCAATATTTCTTTTTTCAAGTGCATGGCAAAAGTTTGGTACAACAAGTAAGAATTCTCAGCTTGCACTATAGTATTGCATGTGCTACAATTCTCTATGATGTTGTCTCATTACCCTTTTTGAGTTGTTTGGATTAAAAGAAATGAAAAGAAATCAACAAAAATAAACTAGAAAGGTACATGTAATATTGTGTTGTTCCGAAGTTTTTTTTAAAGGAAGCCTTAATTTATTTCTTTATATCTCTCGGAACTTTAAATGATTGACAGAGGAAAAAAAAATAAAAAAAAAATAAAATTAGATATTACTTTTCTATCGTTTAGTAGAAAAAAAATTAAAAGAATTGATTTTTTATTTTCACATATACAAATCACAAACTTTCAAAGTAAGAGGGTTGAAGATATACTAAAAGTTAAAATAAGAAATTTGTTTATTGTTTTTTTATTTATTTTTCATCCTCGAATATTTGATGAGAATATCAATATTTTACATTTTTAAAATTTTTTTAGTCTTATATTTCTCCCTTATTAATTTTAAAATATTTTAATTCATGTTTATCCGGAGTACCGACCAAGAGAAAGTGACGGTTGACTTGGAATACTTTTGATTGTTGAACTTTCTTTGTATGAATATTGTAAAATGAAATCTATAAGGACTTGCATGGATACGTACTTTAATGATCAATCGACTCACCATATATATATATATATATATATATATATATACTCACAAATATCATGTTGGTTAAATTACGTTTCTATCCATCAAATTTGTGATGAAATTATCTGGAATTTTTCTACATTCACGGTATGGGAGCCTAGGCCTCCTCTAGAAATTCTCAGAAAGTTTAGATTATCTTTGAAATTTTAATTTGATGTAATGAGATTTTGAATTCTCATCAACTCTACTAAATCTTTTATATATCATCTCACATTCACATTCAAGATTCTTGATTTTTTATTCTTCTCAAGAAAAAGTTTGGAAGTATATATTTATCATATCTATTTGCTCAAGACACCAATTTGATATGTTCCTTCAAATTGAAAGAATAAAAATAAAGATGATATCTTTATTCCTTCAATTTTCAATCATTTTTATCAAAAACTGATAAAAAACATCACAATCCTTTAAATTAATATAAAAGAATAGTAAAAATATTGATATTTTATCACATATACAAATCATTATCCACCCAAAATATTGAAAGCTAAAATAAACTCTATTTTTTTTTTACATTTTCATCCTCCACCGAACATGTATATGATGAAAATACCAACGTTTATTTTTTTCTCATTTTTATTTGATTTCACATTTCTGGAAACTTACCAAACATAAAATATATTAATTTATTCTTGTTCGGGGTTATGCAAGGAAAGAAAATAAATTAAATAAATTTGGAGGTACTCGTTTTCTTCTTTCTTTTTTTTTTCTTTTCTTTCTCCTCTCCTCATCAAAACATACGTAAAGGAATAAAAAAAAAAAAAAAAAACATACCATCTATTTCAAAGATAAAGAGTTGAGACATTTCTCTATGTCTTTGCTTCAAGTTCTAGTTTCATTGTACTTCTAGTCTCATAATATAATATATGGGAAAATTTAACAAACTCTAACTTTTCAAATTAAACTCATCTTCACAAATAAATTTATTTGCAAGATTTAACTTCCATCAACATTTCCCATTATTTTTCTTTCACCTTTATATATACATATAAAAGGATGGATTCGAAGAAAGATGTTCGAGCTCAGCTCGTGAGTGATAAATTTTTTTGAACTGAGCCACGAGTCAAGCTCGAGTTCTAAAATTTAACACTATTTTTAATTCATTCTTACGAAAGCATGATTTCACATATTGGGGTGTTTTCGTGTAAACTCGTTCTCACAGTATATAATTATCATGGTACAAACTGATGTAAACTCATTCTTGAAATATATATTTATCACGCAAGAAAATGAAATTAATTTAAATAAATGGTCGGTGATGATTGATATTTATATAGTGAAAAATGTGTAAATACCTCTATCATCCACGAACAACTCAAAAATATAAATTTAATCAAAAAAAAATTTTGATATCAAAAGCTACCAAACTCAACTTTTGATTTTAAGGCTAAATTCAGTTATTTTTAAGCTCTTTTTCAATTTCTGATTTTTTTTAAAAATTACTTCAAGAAATAAGTTATCGACCTAGCTTCTGCTTCTTCTTTTTTACGTTAAAAACTACTATGGAAGCTAGGCTAAACAGGCACTTCATC